>CAKXYN010000030.1:23385000-24585000 GCA_935064755.1 Tragelaphus eurycerus | reverse complement strand
GCTTCAGCAATACATGAAATGTGAACTTCCAGATGTTCAAGTGGGTTTTAGAAAAGGCAGAGGAACCAGAGATCAAATTGCCAACATCCGCTGGATCATTGAAAAAGCAAGAGAGTTCCAGGAAAACATCTATTTCTGCTTTATTGACTATGCCAAAGCCTTTGACTGTGTGGATCACAATAAACTGTGGAAAATTCTGAAAGAGATGGGAATACCAGACCACCTGACCTGCCTTTTGAGAAACCTATATGCAGGTCAGGAAGCAACAGTTAGAACTGGACATGGAACAACAGACTGGTTCAAATAGGAAAAGGAGTACGTCAAGGCTGTATATTGTCATCCTGCTTATTTAACTTCAATGCAGAGTACATCATGAGAAATGCTGGGCTGGTGCAAACACAAGCTGGAATCAAGATTGCCGGGAGAAATATCAATAACCTCAGATATGCAGATGACACCACCCTTATGGCAGAAAGTGAAGAGGAATTAAAAAGTCCCTTGATGAGAGTGAAAAAGGAGAGTGAAAGAGTTGGCTTAAAGCTCAACATTCAGAAAACGAAGATCATGGCATCTGGTCCCATCACTTCGTTGGAAATAGATGGAGAAACAGTGGAAACAGTGTCAGACTTTATTTTTCTGGGCTCCAAAATCACTGGAGATGGTAACTGCAGCCATGAAATTAAAAAATGGTTACTCCTTGGAAGAAAAGTTATGACCAACCTAGATAGCATATTGAAAAGCAGAGACATTACTTTGCCAACAAAAGTCTGTCTAGTCAAGGCTATGGTTTTTCCAGTGGTCATGTATGGATGCGAGAGTTAGACTGTGAAGAAAACTGAGTGCCGAAGAATTGATTCTTTTGAACTGTGGTGTTGGAGAAGACTCTTGAGAGTCCCTTGGACTGCAAAGAGATCCAACCAGTCCATTCTGAAGGAGATCAGCTCTGGGTGTTCTTTGGAAGGAATGATGCTAAAACTCTAGTACTTTGGCCACCTCATGTGGAGAGCTTACTCATCAGAAAAGACTGATGCTGGGAGTGATTGGGTGCAGGAGGAGAAGGGAATGACAGAGGATGTGATGGCTGGATGGCATCACCAACTCGATGGACGTGAGTTTGAGTGAACTCTGGAAGATTGTGATGGACCGGGAGGCCTGGCGTGCTGCTATTCATGGGGTTGCAAAGAGTTGAACACGACTGAGTGACTGAACTGAACTGAAATGAGAGATTTTCACTTTCACTTCATATTCAAGTTGGATTTGATGAGTGAGCTACAGATTGCTAACCATTTGTCTAGGAGATAAAAAGAATTGGTTTGGTCAGCCCATGGCAGAGTCTCTTCTACAGTTATCCTACTGGCTGTGTGACTGTTGGGAAGTAACTTATCCTCTCTGAGCTTTTGTTTTCCATCAGTTAAAAAAAAAACAACAACAAAAAAACAAGAATATACCATCTGCCTTGATTTATCTCAGTGTTGTTTTAAAGCTCAAATGGGATAATGGTTTATCAGTACTTTGTAAGCTATAAGACAGTGTACACATATATTCTTTTAAGAGTATATAGAAATGCTCATTGAATACAGCTGTGACCCTTTGCTTCTCATAGACATAAAAACTCCCATATGTTGGAATGAAAGAAGTTAAAAACGCTCTCTGTTTTTTAAGACATTTGAGTATTAGTGAAAATTATTCCTGAATATCCAATGGGTTTAAAATAATCCAAATTCTTGATTTATTCTTTCAATGAAAACCCTAGCTTGGATCTAATTTGACTATACAGTATAGTTAGAAAAAAAATCAATGATTGATTACACCAGCCAAGCGGAAACACACACACACACACACACACACACACACACACACACACCCTTGGCTTTAAAGGACTTGCTTCAGATATTCTTCAGCAAAAGAATTTCTCTGGAAAGGAGTCTTGTAATAATAAAGCAAGTTTGATACTATATGAAAAGTTTTCTGGGCTGCCATAACAAAGCATCACAGACTTAAACAACAGAAATTTATTTCCTCACAGTTCTTGAGTCTAGGAGTCCAAAATGAAGGTATCAGCATGGCTAGCTTCCATGGCCTCTCTCCTTGGTTAGTAGTTAGCTGTCTTCTCCCTGTGCTTACCCATGTGAGCTCACTTTATCTTATTTGCAAATTTAAAGGCTCTGTCTCCAAATACAGTCACATTTTGAGGTACTGGGGATTAGGACTTAAATGTGAATTTTGGGGGAACATAACTCAGTCCTCACTAAAGATCTGGCTTCCACCCTAAAAAGATAAGGATATCTCTTAGGATCCTAAGTAGGTCTTTTTCTCTTGAGATATGTCCTCAAGTTGCTCCTTTTCCTTAAATATCAGTGTTTATGGCATCACCCCTTCATATTAGCAGTTGTATCATAAATCCACATGTCTTCCAAAAATGCAGTTTGGATCAAGAAAGAACAAAGAGAACATTTGGTCCTCTGCCCCATTTTCACTTTCCTCTATAGACTCTCTTGTTGAGTTCAGTAGTTTGCATCTAGATGGAACATTTCTTTAGGAAATGAAAAGATTAAAACTAGATATTAACTGGTGATAAAATCAAATATGTTTGTATCTCAGTACTGTAGAGAAGAAGCTGTCCTATAGGTATGTGTGTGTATGTGTGTGTGTATGTGTATGTGTGTATGTGTATGTTTGTATCTCAGTACTATAGAGAAGAAGCTGTCCTATAGGTATGTGTGTGTGTATGTGTATGTGTGTATGTGTATGTTTGTATCTCAGTACTATAGAGAAGAAGCTATCCTATAGGTACATGTGTGTATGTGCATGTGTGTAGGTTTCCTGCCTTAACTGTTTTATGACAGAATAAGTAGGGATGTAATAAAAGAGCTAAAAGTAGCATTATGAGTATTAATTAATGATTGAAAAGCAGTTTGAAGATGAAAAAACATTCTATAAATAAGCACAAGGCAATATTACTACTGCCATGCTACCAAAAACAAAACAAAACAGCACTATGGCATTCTGGTCCTTATCAACTCTACCTGAAGCTTCACTCTTGATGTAATATCATGCTCAGATATCACTGTTTAAAACTCTACATTATCAAAAGTTTATTAATAAAAACGTTTTAAACCAAACACAGCATTCTTGTCAATTAGACCTGGGTGAAAGAGAAAGTGAGTGAAGTCACTCAGTCATGTCCAACTCTTAGCAACCCCATAGACTGTAGCCTTCTCTGTAGGCTTCTCCATCCAAGGGATTTTCCAGGCAAGAGTACTGAAGTGAGTTGCCATTTCCTCCTCCAGGGGATCTTCCCCACTCAGGACTCAAACCCAGGTCATCTGCATTGGCAGGCAGATTCTTTACTGACTGAGCCATGAGAGAAGCACAAATTAGACCTACGTGTGGCTTTTGGGATGGAGTCAAAGCAAAAACAATACCCTGTCGTGGATGTGACTGGTGATAGAAGCAAAGTCTGATGCTGTAAAGAGCAATATTGCATAGGAACCTGGAATATCAGGTCCATGAATCAAGGCAAATTGGAAGTGGTCAAACAGGAGATGGCAAGAGTGAACGTCAACATTCTAGGAATCAGCGAACTAAAATGGACTGGAATGGGTGAATTTAACTCAGATGACCATTATATCTACTACTGTGGGCAGGAATCCCTCAGAAGAAATGGAGTGGCCATCATGGTCAACAAAAGAGTTCGAAATGCAGTACTTGGATGCAATCTCAAAAACGACAGAATGATCTCTGTTCGTTTCAAAGGCAAACATTCAATATCACAGTAATCCAAGTCTATGCCCCAACCAGTAACATTGAAGAAGTTGAAGTGGAACAGTTCTATGAGACCTACAAGACCTTTTAGAACTAACACCCAAAAAAGATGTCCTTTTCATTATAGGGGACTGGAATGCAAAAGTAGGAAGTCAAGAAACACCTGGAGTAACATGCAAATTTGGCCTTGGTATCTGGAATGAAGCAGGGGCAAAGACTAACAGAGGTTTGCCAAGAAAATGCACTGGTCATAGCAAACACCCTCTTCCAACAACACAAGAGAAGACTCTACACATGGACATCAGCAGATGGTCAACACTGAAATCAGATTGATTATATTCTTTGCAGACAAAGATGGAGAAGTCTATACAGTCAACAAAAACAAGACCAGGAGCTGACTGTGGCTCAGATCATGAACTCCTTATTGCCAAATTCAGACTGAAGTTGAAGAAAGTAGGGAAAACCACTAGACCATTCAGGTATGACCTAAATCAAATCCCTTATGATTAAACAGTGGAAGTAAGAAATAGATTTAAGGGCCTAGATCTGATAGAGTGCCTGATGAACTATGGACTGAGGTTCGTGCCATTGTGAGGAGACAGGGATCAAGATCATCCCCATGGAAAAGAAATGCAAGAAAGCAAAATGGCTGTCTGGGGAGGCCTTACAAATAGCTGTGAAAGAAGAGAAGCGAAAAGCAAAGGAAAAAAGGAAAGACATAAGCATCTGAATGCAGAGTTCCAAAGAATAGCAAGAAGAGATAAGAAAGCCTTCCGCATCGATCAATGCAAGAAATAGTGGAAAACAACAAAATGGGAATGACTAGAGATCTCTTCAAGAAAATTAGATATACCAAGGGAACATTTCATGCAAGGATGGGCTCAATAAAGGACAGAAATGGTATGGACCTAACAGAAGCAGAATATTAAGAAGAGGTGGCAAGAATACACAGATCAGATCAGATCAGTTGCTCAGTCATGTCTGACTCCTTGCGACCCCATGAATCACAGCACGCCAGGCCTGCCTGTCCAATCCCAACTCCCAGAGTTCACTGAGACTAACATCCATCGAGTCAGTGATGCCATCCAGCCATCTCATCCTCTGTCGTCCCCTTCTTCTCTTGCCCTCAATCCCTCCCAGCATCAGAGTCTTTTCCAATGAGTCAACTCTTCGCATGAGGTGGCCAAAGTACTGGAGTTTCAGCTTTAGCATCATTCCTTCCAAAGAAATCCCAGGGCTGATCTCCTTCAGAATGGACTGGTTGGATCTCCCTGCAGTCCAAGGGACTCTCAAGAGTCTTCTCCAACACCACAGTTCAAAAGAATCAATTCTTCAGTGCTCAGCCTTCTTCACAGTCCAACTCTCACACCCATACATGACCACAGGAAAAACCATAGCCTTGACTAGATGAACCTTTGTTGGCAAAGTAATGTCTCTGCTTTTGAATATGCTGTCTAGGTTGGTCATAACTTTCCTTCCAAGGAGTAAGCATCTTTTAATTTCATGGCTGTAGTCACCATCTGCAGTGATTTTGGAGCCCAGAAAAATAAAGTCTGACACTGTTTCCACTGTTTTCCCATCTATTTCCCATGAAATGATGGGACCAGATGCCATGATCTTCATTTTATGAATGCTGAGCTTTAAGCCAACTTTTTCACTCTCCACTTTCACTTTCATCAGGAGGCTTTTTAGTTCCTCTTCACTTTCTGCCATAAGGGTGGTGTTATCTGCATATCTGAGGTTATTGATATTTCTCCCAGCAGTCTTGATTCCAGCTTGTGCTTCTTCCAGCCAAGTGTTTCTCATGATGTTTTCGGCATATAAGTTAAATAAGCAGGGTGACAATATACAGCCTTGACGTACTCCTTGTCCTATTTGGAACCAGTCTGTTGTTCCATGACCAGTTCTAACTGTTGCTTCCTGACCTGCATACAGATTTCTCAAGAGGCAGGTTAGGTGGTCTGGTAGTCCCATCTCTTTCAGAATTTTCCAGAATTGATTGTGATCCACACAGTCAAAGGCTTTGGCATAGTCAATAAAGCAGAACTAGATGCTTTTCTGGAACTCTCTTGCTTTTTCCATGATCCAGCAGATGTTGGCAATTTGCTCTCTGGTTCCTCTGCCTTTTCTAAAACCAGCTTGAACATCTGGAAATTCACGGTTCACATATTACTGAAGCCTGGATTGGAGAATTTTGAGCATTACTTTACTAGCATGTGAGATGAGTGCAATTGTGTGGTAGAGCATTCTTTGGCATTCCTTTTCTTTGGGATTGGAATGAAAACTGACCTTTTCCAGTCCTGTGGCCATTGCTGAGTTTTCCAAATTTGCTGGCATATTGAGTGCAGCACTTTCACAGCATCATCTTTCAGGATTTGAAAGAGCTCCACTGGAATTCCATCACCTCCACTAGCTTTGTTCATAGTGATGCTTTCTAAGGCCCACTTGACTTCACATTCCAGGATGTCTGGCTCTAGGTCAGTGATCACACCATCGTGATTATCTGGGTCGTGAAGATTTTTTTGTATAGTTCTTCTGTGTACTCTTGCCATCTCTTCATAATATCTTCTGCTTCTGTTAGGTCCATACCATTTCTGTCCTTTATCGAGCCCATCTTTGCATGAAATGATCCTTTGGTATCTCTGATTTTCTTGAAGAGATCTCTAGTCTTTCCCATTCTATTGTTTTCCTCTATTTCTTTGCACTGATTGCTGAAGAAGGCTTTCTTATCTCTTCTTGCTATTCTTTGGAACTCTGCATTCACATGCTTACATCTTTCCTTTTCTCCTTTGCTTTTTGCTTCCCTTCTTTTCACAGCTATTTGTAAGGCCTCCCCAGACAGCCCTTTTGCTTTTTTGTATTTCTTTTCCATGGGGATGGTCTTGATCCTGTTTCCTGTACAATGTCATGAACCTCATTCCATAGTTCATCAGGCACTCTATCTATCAGATCTAGGCCCTTAAATCTATTTCTCTCTTCCACTGTAATATTATAAGGTATTTGATTTAGGTCATACCTGAATGGTTTAGTGATTTTCCCTACTTTCTTCAATTTAAGTCTGAATTTGGTAATAAGGAGTTCATGGTCTGATTCACAGTCAGCTCCTGGTCTTGTTTTTGCTGACTGTATAGAGCTTCTCCATCTTTGTCTGCAAAGAATATAATCAATCTGATTTTGGTGTGGACCGAATACACAGAAAAACTGTACAAAAAAGATCTTCATGACCCAGCTAGTCACGATGGTGTGATCACTCACCTAGAGCCAGATATCATGGAATGTGAAGTCAAGTGGGCCTTAGAAAGCATCACTACAAACAAAGCTAGTGGAGGTGATGGAATTCCAGTGGAGCTCTTTCAAATCCTAAAAGATGATGCTGTGAAAGTGCTGCACTTAATATGCCAGCAAATTTGGAAAACTCAACAGTGGCCACAGGACTGGAAAAGGTCAGTTTTCATTCCAATCCCAAAGAAAGGCAATGCCAAAGAATGCTCAAACTACCGCACAATTGCACTCATCTCTCACACTAGTAAAGTAATGCTCAAAATTCTCCAAGCCATGCTTCAGCAATACGTGATCCATTAACTTCCAGATGTTCAAGCTGGTTTTAGAAAAGGCAGAAGAACCAGAGACCAAATTGCCAACATCTGGTGGATCATGGAAAAAGCAAGAGAGTTCCAGAAAAGCATCTATTTCTGCTTTATTGACTATGCCAAAGCCTTTGACTGTGTGGATCACAATAAACTGTGGGAAATTCTGAAAGAGATGGGACTACCAGACCATCTGCCAGACTGCTGCCTCTTGAGAAACTTACATGCAGGTCAGGAAGCAACAGTTAGAACAGGACATGGAACAACAGACTGGTTCCAAATAGGACAAGGAGTACATCAAGGCTGTATATTGTCACCCTGCTCATTTAACTTATATGCAGAGTACATCATGAGAAACACTGGGCTGGAAGAAGCACAGGCTGTAATCAAGATTGCTGGGAGAAATATCAATAACCTCAGATATGCAGATGACACCACCCTTATGGCAGAAAGTGAAGAAGAACTAAAAAGTCTATTGATGAAGGTGAAAGTGGAGAGTGAAAAGGTTGGCTTAAAACTCAACATTCACAAAATGAAGATCATGGCATCTGTTCCCATCTCTTCATGGGAAATAGATGGGGAAACAATGGAAACAGTGTCAGACTTTATTTTTCTAGGCTCCAAAATCACAGATGGTGATTGCAGCCATGAAATTAAAAGACGCTTACTCCTTGGAAGGAAAGTTATGATCATCTACTAGCATAGTGAAAAGTGGAGACAGGTCCGTCTATTTAAGGCTATGGTTTTTCCTGTGGTCATGTATGGATGTGAGAGTTGGACTGTGAAGAAGGCTGAGTGCCGAAGAATTGATGCTTTTGAACTGTGGCGTTGGGGAAGACTCTTGAGAGTCCCTTGGACTGCAAGGAGATCCAAACAGTACATTCTGAAGGAGATCAGGCCTGGGATTTCTTTGGAAGGAATGATGCTAAAGCTGAAACTCCAGTACTTTGGCCACCTCATGCGAAAACCTGACTAATTGGAAAAGACTCTGATGCTGGGAGGGATTGGGGGCAGGAGGAGAAGGGGACAAAAGAGGATGAGATGGCTGGATGGCATCACTGACTCGATGGACGTCTCAGTGAACTCCGTAATTTGGTGATGGACAGGGAGGCATGGCTTGCTGTGATTCATGGGGTCGCAAAGAATCGAACACGACTGAGTGATTGAACTGTGGCTTATTAATCCCAGTTTCAATATGACAACTTTCAGATAAACACAGTGTCATGCTACGAATAATGCTCTTGATAATAACTTTGAATTTGTTTTTTAAACCTTCTACAGACTCTTCATATCTCCAAATGTTTCTCCTCATTCATTCAATACATATTTTCTTCTAGCAATTGTAAGAGGTCCTTGGGATATAACTGTGGGGAAAACAGATGTGACACAATGAGAGATTATATTAGTGACCACATATCTGATAAGGATATAGTATTCAGAATGTATAAAGAACTTAGATAACTCAGCAATAAGCAACCCAATTTAAAAATGAGCAAAATTTGAATAGACATTTCTTCAAAGAATATATAAAAATGACCAGCAAGCATGTGAAAAGATACTCAGCACCATTATGCTATGCTAAGTCACTTCAGTGGTGTCCAACTCTGTGCGACCCCATAGATGGCAGCCCACCAGGCTTCCCCGTCCCTGGGATTCTCCAGGCAAGAACATGGAGTGGGTTGCCATTTCCTTCTCCAATGCAGGAAAGTGAAAAGTGAAAGTGAAGTCGCTCAGTCATGTCTGACTCTTAGCGACCCCATGGATTGTAGCGTAGCAGGCTCCTCCATCCATGGGATTTTCCAAGCAAGAGTACTGGAGTGGGGTGCCATTGCCTTAGCCATTAGGAAAATACAAATCAAAACCACAGTGAGATAATACTTCATACCGACTAGATGATAAGAATTTTTTAAAGGGAAATAACAAGAATTTATAAGGTTATGGAAAACCTGGAATGCTTATGTAGTGTCAGTAGGAAAATAAAAACGGCACAGCTACTGTGGAAGATGATTGGCCAGTTCCTCAAAAGGTTAAACACAGAGTTACCATCAGTTCAGTTCTGTCGCTCAGTCATGTCTGACTCTTTGTGATCCCATGAACCACAGCACACCAGGGCTCCCTGTCCATTACCAACTCCTGGAATCCACCCAAACACATGTCCACTGAGTCGGTAATGCCATCCAACCATCTCATCCTCTGTCATCCCCTTCTCCTTCTGCCATCAATCTTTCCCAGCATCAGGGTATTTTCAGCTCTTTGCATCAGGTGGCCAAAGGATTGGAGTTGCAGCTCCAACATCAGTCCTTCCAATGAACATTCAGGACTGATCTCCTTTAGGATGGACTGGTTGGATCTCCTTGCAGTCCAAGGGACTCTCAAGAGTCTTTTCCTACACCACAGTTCAAAAACATCAATTCTTCAGTGCTCAGCTTTCTTGACAGTCCAACTTTCACATCCATATATGACCACTAGAAAAACCATAGCCTTGACTAGATGGAGCTTTGTTGACAAAGTAATGTCTCTGCTTTTGAATATGCTGTCTAGGTTGGTCATAACTTTCCTTCCAAGGAGTAAGTGTCTTTTAACTTCATGGCTGCAATCACCATCTGCAGTGATTTTGGAGCCCCAAAAATTGTCTGTCACTGTTTCCACTGTTTCCCTGTCTATTTCCCATGAAGTGATGGGACCAGATGCCATGATCTTCATTTTCTGAATGTTGAGCTTTAAGCCAACTTTTTCACTCTCCTCTTTCACTTTCATCAAGAGGCTCTTTAGTTCTTCTTCACTTTCTAACACAAGGGTGGTGTCATCTGCATATCTGAGGTTATTGATATTTTTTTCTGCTATCTTGATCCAGCTTGTGCTTCCTCCAGCCCAGCATGTTTCATGATGTACTCTGCATAAAAGTTAAGTAAGCACGGTGACAATATACAGACTTGACCTACTCCTTTTCCTATTTGGAACCAGTCTGTTGTTCCATGTCCAGTTCTAATTGTTGCTTGCTGACCTGCATACAGATTTCTCAAGAGGCAGGTCAGGTGGTCTAGTATACCCATATCTTTAAGAATTTTCTGCAGTTTATTGTGATCCACACAGTCAAAGGCTTTGGCATAGTCAATAAAGCAGAAATAGATGTTTTCCTGGAACTCTCTTGCTTTTTCCGTGATCCACCAGATATTGGCAATTTGATCTCTGGTCGCTCTGCCTTTTCTAAAACCAGCTTGAACATCTGGAAGTTAACGGATCACATATTGCTGAAGCCTGGCTTGGAGAATTTTGAGCATTACTTTATTAGTGTGTGAGATGACTGCAATTATGCAGTAGTTTGAGCATTCTTTGGCATTGCCTTTCTTTGGGATTGGAATGAAAACTGACCTTTTCCAGTCCTGTGGCCACTGCTGAGTTTTCCAAATTGGCTGTCATATTGAGTGTAGCACTTTCACAGCATCATCTAGAATTCCATCACCTCCACTAGCTTTGTTCATAGTGATGCTTCCTAAAGCCCATTTCACTTCACATTCCAGGATGTCTGGCTCTAGGTGAGTGTGAGTAATCACACCATCATGATTATTTGGGTCATGAAGATCTGTTTTGTACAATTCTGTGTATTCTTGCCACCTCTTTTTAATATCTTCTGCTTCTGTTAGGTCCATACCATTTCTGTTCTTTATTGAGCCCATCTGTGCATGATATGTTCCGTTGGTATCTCTAATTTTCTTGGAAATTACCATATTACCCAGCAATTCCATAGTTAGAACTGGACATGGAACAATGGACTGGTTCAAAATTGGGAAAAGAGTACGTCAAGGCTGTATATTGTCACCCTGATTATTTAACTTATATGCAGAGTACATCATGCGAAATGCTGAGCTGGATGAATCACAAACTGGAATCAAGATTGCTGGAAGAAATATCAACAACCTCAGATATGCAGATGATACCACTCTAATGACAGAAAGTAAAGAGAATTAAGGAGCCTCTTGATGAGGGTGAAAGAGGAAAGTGAAAAAGCTGGCTTAAATCAACATTCAAAAACAAAGATCATGGCATCTGGTCCCATCACTTTGTGGCAAATAGAAGGGGAAAGAATGGATACACTAACAGATTTTATTTTATTACACTCTAAAATCACCGCAGATGGTGACTGCAGCCTTGAAATTAAAAGACACTTGTTCCTTGAAAGAAAAGCTATGACAAATCTAGACAGAATATTTAAAAGCAGAGACATCACTTTGCTAGCAAAGGGCATATTGTCAATGCTGTGGTTTTTCCAGTAGTCAGGTATGGTGTGAGAGTTGGACTATAAAGACAGCTGAGCGCCAAAGAATTGATGCTTTTGAATTGTGCTGGAGGAGACTCTTGAGGGTCACTTGGATTGCAAGGAGATCCAACCAGTCAATTCTAAAGAAATCAATCATGAATATTCACTGGAAGGACTGATGCTAAAGCTGAAGTTCCAATACTTTGGCCACCTGATGCAAAGAACTTACTCATTGGAAAAGACCTGGATGCTGGGAAAGATTGAGGGCAGGAGGAGAAGGAGGCAGCAGAGGATGAGATCGTTGTATGGCATCACCAACTCAATGGATATGAGTCTGATCAAACTCTGCGAGATAGTGAAGGACAGGGAAGTCTGGAGCGCTGCAGTCCATGGGATTGCAAAGAGTTGGACATGACTTAGTGACTGAATAACAACAAAAATATACATACTAAAAGAATGGAAAACAAGTACTCTAATTCCTGTACATTAATGTCAATAAAGCTACAATTTACAATAGCTAAAAAGGTGGAAATAATTAAAATACCCACTAACTGGTGAGTGGCTGAACAAAATGTGGTGCTTTTATACAGTGGAATAGTATTCAGTCAGAAAAAGTAGTGAAGCACTGATACGTGCTTCAACATGGATGAACTTGAAAATACTATGCTAAGTGAATGATATCAGCATAAAAGTTACTGATTGTACAATTCCATTTTTGTGAAATATCTAGAATAGATACATCCATAGAAATAGAAAGCAGATTAGTGGTTGGCAGGGGCTCAGGGGGAGGGGACATGGGGAGTGACTGATCAGTTGATCTAGTGGGGATTCAAATATTAATGGATATCAATGAAATTATTCTATAAACAAATAATATTATGTGTCAACTTGGCTGGGCCAAGGAGTCCAGATATGTGGTGAAACAGTATTATGCGTGCTTATGTGAAAGTGTTTTCTAACTCAGTTCAGTTCAGTCGCTCAATCGTGTCCGACTTTTTGCAACCCCATGAATCACAGCACAGCAGGCCTCCCTGTCCATCACCATCTCCCAGAGTTCACTCAAACTCATGTCCATCGAGTCAGTGATGCCATCCAGCCATCTCATCCTCTGTTGTCCCCTTTTAGCATATAAATTAGTGTACTTTAAGTAAAGCAAATTGCCCTCTTTGATGTAGGTGGCCCTCGTTCAATCTTTGAAGGCCTTGATAGAACAAAGACTTATATCCCCTGGCCAAGAAGTGATTCTGCCAGGAGACTTTCCTCGGTCTCTAATTGCAACTCTTCCCTGAGTTTCCAGCTTGTTGACCTAACCCCAACAGATTTTAGACTCATTAAGGACGAAGTGCATGCTCAGTCATGTCCGACTCTTTGCAACTCCATGGCCTATAGCTCACCAGGCTCCTCCGTCCATGGAATTCTCCAGGCAAGAATACTGGAGTGGATTTCCATTTCCTTCTTTAGGGGATCTTCCAGATCTAGGGGTTGAACCCATGTCTCTTGCATTGTCAAGTAAATTCTTTACCAACTATACCACCTGGGAAGCCCTTTGAACTCACTGCTGCTGCTGCTGCTGCTAAGTCGCTTCAGTCGTGTCCAAACTTACTAGTACTCTGCAATTACTCAAGCCAGTTCTTTAAAATAAATAAGTCCTCCCACCCTCTGTCTATATACACACATCTTGTTGGTTCTGTTTCTCTGGAAAATCCTGATTTATACTGGAACCTTCACCTAACTCAAAGTCTGGCTTAAGATCTCTTTCCACAGCACCTTGAGCAGTTTTGTCTTAACTCTCACCACGGTGTGTAATAAATACCTGTCTACTTGCTGGTGTCCCCTACTACACCTTATGTGTCTTGAATACAAGGGGATCAGATCCACGGTTCTGAAATTTAAAGTATGTTATAGAAAATTCTCTTTTCAGGAAAAGTTTGAGATATTTTTACTGACTTATCTATAATTTGGTTGTATATGGTTCTTTGAAAATTAAATTCTAATCTGAGTCCCAAATATTTTTCAAGATGGTCTCAGTAACACTGAGATTGGGGGAAGCCAAGGGTAACAGAGATGTGGTATTGCCCAAGGAAACCGACCTTAATTCTATCTCCAAGTCTGAGAACTATCTCAGGACAAACTCTGAGAACTATCTGGAGTCTGAGTATTTCCATTAATACTTTTTTCCCCTTAATTCAAGAATTGTATATAATTTATAGATTACCCTGTCTTCTGGTGGCCATCAGTTATCTTTAGAAGAATCTGCCTTCTCCCATAGCTTTACAGAATCCCACTACTAGGGCCACCTATCAACATCTAAAATTGATTGCTGTCTCTATGTCTGAAAAATCACAAATTTTTTCATGGTCCCTATTCATAACATATTTGATTGTGTCACAAGCATCTTTCTTTCTAAGACTGGGGCACCAAAAAGAGGAACTGCTCTCATGACAAGCCAAGAAACTACTTGATGACCTTCTAGTAACATTACCCTAGAGCAGAATTCAGTTTTTGTTAGTTTCAATAGAGAGTTCTCCCTTCTGATCACTTGTGTATCAGAAGGATCTCTTGTTATTAGACAGTTCTCCTATGAGATGGTTTCCGGACTTCCCTTAGGACAGTACCACTCTTTATTTCTGAAAATCAAACAAGAAATCTGGCTGCCTGCTAGCTTTTTATATAATTGGCCACTTCCCATAGAAATGTTGACTTCCTGTTGTCTGCAGTTTCAGTATGTCTGAACTCAGGAAGTTAACATTCAGGAAAGAAACATCAACATCCTTTTAGCTGCTTGCTGACTACAAATGATGGAAAGTAGTCTACAATGGAGAGAAGGCTGCTGGTGTAGCGATGAGTCATTCCTGCCCAGATCTCCTGTGACTCATTTTCCTTCATTAAACTGAGCAGAGTCAATAGCCCTTCAGTTTTCTGAACAGTAGATATAACTGCACTAATGACTGGCTGCTGAACAAGTTCGGCTATGTTCTAATTTATTTATTAAGCAACAGTAAAACAAGTATAAAGTACCCATCAACGGATAATGGGAGGACATTAGTGTTTTTGCTTACAAATTAAATCTAAAACACAGCTTCTTTTAGATGAAAATGGAAAAGGCTTGCTAGCCCCTGTCAGCATAAGAAAAATTAGTTTTTGAGGCTCTCCTCCCTTTCATTTTTAGACCTTGTTCTAAGAGGGTAGCTATCTGAAAAGTCCCGGGGTCTTTTCCTCAGCCTAGCTTCTATATGTTGTCTGTCCCACCCCACTGTTTTCCTGACTTGGTCTCACCTCTGTTTACCCTCTTCCTTTTTCTCATTCCTTTTTCACCACCTAAACATTTTGTCTGTTGGTCTCATTTCTCCTCACCCATCATTCTACTAAAATTTATTGAATTGTGCCCACATGTGTGCTCCGTTGCATCAGTTATCTCCAACTCTTTGTGACCCTGTGGACTACTGCCTGCCAGGCTCTTCTGTCCATAGGTTCTCTAGACAAAAATACTGGAGTGGGTTGCCATTTCCTCCTTTAGGGGACCTTTCCAACCCAGGGATCGAAACTGTGTCTCCTGTGTCTCCTGCATTGTAGGCAGATTCTTTATCCACTGAGCCACCTGGGAAGCCCAATGTCTTAATGCAGGGCTCTAAAGTATTAGACCTTAATCTGATGTACTTGTCCTTAATAACATTTTAAAATTAATTTTTATTGGCGTGTAGTTGCTTTACAATATTGTGTTAGTTTCTACTATGCAGCAAAGTGAATCAGTCAGATATACATATATATCCCCTCTCTTTTGGACTTCCTTCCCATTCAGGTCACCAAAGAGCATTAGAGATCTGTGTGCAATACAGTATGTTCTCATTAGTTATCTATTGTATATATGTGTTAATCCCAGTCTCCTAATTCCTCCCACCCCACCCCACCCCTTTCCTGCTTGGTATCTATACATTTATTCTCTGCATCTGTGTTTCTATTTCTGCTTTGCAAATAAGATTATGTATTACCATTTTTCTTGATTTCACATATATCCCTAATAACATTTAAAAACACTTTTAAACATGATTTTTTTTGTAGTGACACTGCTTTTGTCATCTCTCTGCTAAGTCACTTCAGTCGTGTCTGACTCTGTGCGACCCCATAGCCGGCAGCCCACCAGGCTCCCCCGTCCCTGGGATTCTCCAGGCAAGAACACTGGAGTGGGTTGTCATTTCCTTCTCCAATGCAGGAAAGTGAAAAGTGAAAGTGAAGTCGCTCAGTCGTGTTCGACCCTCAGCGACCCCATGGACTGCAGCCTTCCAGGCTCTTCTGTCCATGGGATTTTCCAAGCAAGAGTACTGGAGTGGGGTGCCATTGCCTTCATCTCTCACAAGACATAATTTACTGTGGGACTATAGAAAAGGATTTGAGAGCAGAGTTTGGAGTTAGATTTTGGTTGAATCTGCCCTTTGCTCACTATGTGACTTTGGGCAAGGTATTTAACTTTTCTAGGCTTCACATTTCCTCATCTGGAAAATAGGGGTGATAATAAAGACTTGTAGATAAATAAGGTAATATATGTATAAAGAGTATTTTTTGAGATGAGTAATAAAATTTTCTATTATGGTTATATGACGTCCAGCTATCCTTTTTTTTTTTGTCAAAGAGGAGTTGGGGTATTTCTTAGTCACTATCCAGATGGCGCTAATTGGAAAGAACCCACCTGCCAATGCAGGAGATGTAAGAGACCCAGGTTTGATCCCTGGGTTGGGAAGATCCCCTGGAAGAGGGCATGGCAACTCACTTCAGTATTCTTGCCTGGAGAATCCCATGGACAAGGAGCCTGGCAGGCTACAGTCCACAGGGTTGCAAAGAGTTGGATGCAACTGAAATGGCTTAACATGCATGCACCCAGTATTTGGTGGCTTTAAAACAAGTAATAATTTTTTTGCATAGAAGCCAGAAACCAATTGGGAGAGAAATGGAACTGGTTGCTGTGAGTAGGATTCATTTATATTCATCAATAGCTGAAGAGAGGGGGCATTTATTACATCTAACCTCCTTTTCCATGGACAGAGGAACCTGGTGGGCTGCAGTCCATGGGGTTTCAGAGTCAGACATAGCTACATGTTAAGATATTAACCTTACTTCAGTGCCTGGAACCCAGTAGACACTCAATGTACAGCTATAGTTAGTATTATAGTTATGTCAGGTGGGAGGAAAAGTTTAGGGGGGTAATTTAATTTTAATTGGTCTTCTGAACATCATTCATTAAAAGGATATTTATTAGTACTATTCATAAGTAATACCTTACTATTGTAGTAATAGTGGTTTTTACTTACCCCTATATTTTCTCTTGAGTTCTGAAAATAGCTCTGATTTTATTTCTGTTTTAACATTGTTTTTCATTTATAAAGAACTGAGACTCAAGAGAGAGTTACTATATAATTTCTTGCCCAAACTTGGATTCCTTGGGAATGAAAGGGGCACTAAATCGGGACTGTACTGGATAGGCCTGGATGTACCTTAGAGCTTATGATTGCTCCAAAGCCATTTGACTTGATAATGACAGATTTGAGACAAGAAGGCAAATTTTTTAATGAATCTATGTTAAAATCTATGAGAATTTTTAGGGGATAGTGTGAAATTAGGGATAGTGTAGGAAATTAGTCCCTTCAGGTCTGTGTGATCATGACCATGAAAAAGTATAGATAAATTTGTCATATCAAGCAGATTCTAACCTATTCTGCTGATGCTCTGGACTGGCCATGAGGACAAGGGATTGCAATTGATGAGATTTTCTCTTCTCAATTAACTGATTCATTTATTCATTCATCTTACAAACCTATAATATTGAATGCTCAGAGTTATTGATATGTGACAAAACATGTCAAAAATCAATGACCTAGGATAATAATTTTATTTACCTATATTTATGTGAATCTGTGGTTTGACTGGGCTCAGCCAGATGGTCATCTACTGGTCTCTCCTGGGCTTAGTCGTGTGGTTGCTGTCATATATGGCAGCCCAACAAGGATCTGGATAGCCTCAAACGACCTTGCTCACATGATTAGAAAGTGGTGTTCTATCAAGTGATTGGTGGAAGGAGCCTCAGCCAGAATGGTGTATCATGACTCCATGTAGCCTCTCATTCTGGAAGTGGTCGGTCCAGGCTTCTTCATAAAGTGGCAGCATCCCTTGAAGAACCTGAAAACAGAACTTTATTGCTTCTGGAGGCCTTGGCTTGGACCTGGCACTCTGTAATTCTGCCTTATTCTCTTGGTCAGAACAAGCTATGAGGTCAATCTGAGTTAAAGGGATAAGAAAAATCAGCTCTACCTTTTGCTGGTAGGAACAGCTTAGTGCCCTTGCAAAGAGGTGCACACATGGATGGAAGACACTTATGATTAAGTGTCTTCCCAATCTATTATAATCATCATATATCGGGTCCCATCCTAGGCTGTGCAGACATAAAATTTGATAATGAGCACTTATTTGCATGAGAGAGATAGGCAAGGACAGCAATAACAATGGAAAATGAAAAATCCTTCGACAGAACGGTTCAGTTGGTGTGGTAACACAGGAGGAGAATTAGTAGTCAAGTCAAACTGGCAAATAACTACCAGGAAAATGGTCCTTTGGGCTTGAAGGTTTATTTTCATCACACTCATCTTATCCAAAGCTCGGGGTTCAGATGTGAAGGTCCTCGACTAGGTCTTTGACCTGACCATTTTCTCCATCCACTATTTCAAAGACTGAGATTGAATTGGTAAGAAAATAAGGAGAAGGTGTTATGGAATAAATGTTTGTGTCTCCTCCCCCCAAGTTCAAATGTTGAAACTCTACTGTGCTCAGGAACTGGGGCCTTTGGGGAGTAATCGGGATTCAATGAGATCAGGGAGGTGGAGCCCTCACGAAGGGGATGGGTGCCCTTATAATAGGAGACCATTTGCTTCCTCTCTTTGGTCCCTGCCATGTGAGGATATAGCAAGTCAGCAGTCTGCCACCAGAGCTTGACCATGCTGGCACCCTGATCTCAGACTTCTACATTTCATAACCATGAGAAATAAATGTCTGTCATTTATAACCTACCCTGTCTATGGTAATTTGTTATAGCTACTCAAACTGACCAAGACAGAAAGTGAAGAGACCAGTGGAGGAGGGAAATAATGTGTTTAGATGTTTTTCACTCACTTAAAAATGGGAATGTGAAAATAAAGCTTTAAATAGAAATGAAAGGAGGGTCCTTTTTGGTAACATTACCTTCAAATCTAACCTCCACTTTGAAGGTGTGGGAATTCTGAATTCAGTTTGCCCATATAACACTAGAATATTCAAATCCTGTAAGCCTCTTTTCAAGCCAACCAAATCTGAATAGCCAATATGCTGGAAGTTTGACACTTGACCTCTGCACCCTGAATTCAATGTCAAAAAAGTAAGACTGAGTTTGAGACGTTTGGTGAATGGCTTCATCTCTAGCTAGTAGACATTAGATTGAAGGAGTTAAAAAAAAAAAAAAAAACTGGCTGGATAATAAAGCAAGTTAGATTTATCGTATATATGACAGTAGGGAATTCTTTTAATCATATATTCTTGAGTGCCTTTGGGAACTTGGATGATAATAAAGTGTACGCTGAGAGGAATCAGTGGCAGTATTCTCCCGAAGGTGAAAAAAACGATACTGAAACTCATCATTCCGGTGTTCCTTGAGGTGACCCAGAGGAGCAAATCTCACAGCCGCCCGCAATCTGGATAAGTGAGATGCTGGACCGGTACCCGCTTAGGAAAATCTGATGATCCCTGGCTAGTTCTGTGCTGGAGAAGTCCATTTTGTTCTCATTCATTTAACAGTGTAAGGAAGCAGAAGGGACATAGAGGAGAAAGCTGAATTGGACTTCTCCACCTGAATCAGGCAGGTCATTATGAGCCACACCTTCATCTCTGGGTGACTTTGTGATCTGTGTCCTAGTCCTAGCAAGCAGGGACCAGACTGAGGTCAGAGGGAGTTCCAGATGGTTGGGTGCAAACTACATCATTTAGTGGCCCAGATGGCTCTAGTAATGAAACAAAATGCTGGGCTATCAATCAATGAGTGTATAGTTAGCATCTATTATGTGCTCGACATTGTGAGGATACAAAGGAATTATAAGACCAATTTCTCCTCTCCTTTGAGTCTGCAGTCTAATTATGAGACATAAGACTGCCAGAGGACAGATGACAAAAGTCAACTTCTATTTTCATTTCTGTGAAGTTGTGTAGCATCAAATATGTGAGGGAAATGATGCATGTGTTAGTAAATGTATTCCTTAAAAATCTTACCTTTATGTGGACTGTGTGTGCTTAGTTGCTCAGTCATGTCTGACTTTTTACAACCCCATGGACTGCAGCCTGCCAAACTCCTCTGTCTATGGGATTTTCCAGGTAAGACTATTAGAGCGAGTTGCTATTTCCTTCTCCAGGGAATCTTCCCAACCCAGGGATCAAACTTGTGTCTCTTGCATTGGCAGGTGGAGTCTTTACCACTGAGCCACCTGGAAAAATCTTTATATGTGATATATCAGACAATTATTGAGAAGCTATTAAAATATGATTGAATAATTTCCATTGATGAAGAGATAGAGTCTTGAGATATTTAACTCAAGCAGGATAAAATTGGGGTCTCATTTATTACTGTTTCCTTCATTAGGATTAGCCAAAGATGACAGGTGGCCTACATTGGGTGCTATGTACTTGGCACTCTTCTAAGTACTTTATGTTCATTATTTAATTGAATCCTGTTATAACCTAATATATTCACTGTCACTATTCCTGGAACTTGGGAACAAGTAGCATGCCCAAGGTCACATAGCCAGTAAGTATTATAAAGTTGGGACAATAAAGATTTTGGGTGACAATCACATAGGCATTTAGCTCTGTCCTTGTACTAATCGGGGTTCTTGGTTGCACGTAAGGGGAAACCAACTCTAGTTAACTGAAGCAGGAAAGAAATCTACTGGAAGGGTATCAAGGATTTCATAGAACAGCCAGGAAATTCTTAAGAACCAGGCTCAAAAATAGGCAGGAGCCAAAGGATACTTGGCAGCAAATTCTGTAGAAAATGCCACAGAAATCATCAACTTGGGAAGCTACTATTGAAATTGATGCCAGTGGCTACTTGCCCTCGGACCTCTGGATGATCTACCAACAGCCGCAGCCAACCGTCACTCTCAGCCCCTTTATCTCCATGTCAAGCCTGGGTCACATGCCTACAACTCAGAGTCTGAGAGGAGAGGAAAGGAATTAACTGTCTCCCTTTACCCTGATTTCCACTTCTTTATTTATTTGTTTATTTTCGGCTGCGCTGGGTCTGCTTTGCTGCATGCTGACTTCCTCTAGTTGCAGCGAGTGAAGCCTACTCTTCACTGAGACGTGCAGGCTTCTCCTTGTGGTGGCTTCTCTTATTAAAGCTTGTGGATTCTAGAGCACAGGCTCAGTAGTTATGGCACAAACCTCAGCATGTGGAATCTTCCTGGACCAGGGATTGAACCCATGTACCCTATATTGGCAGGCAGATTCTTAACCACTGGGACCACCAGGGAAGTCCGATTCCCACCTTCTTTTGAAGCTGCTTTCAAATGGGAAGGTTTTGCATGCTGGGCAGGTCAACATATATACCTGACAAATGTCTAGTTCAGCTCTCCCCTCCGTGTGATTGTAGGCTATTGGAGTGCATTTGCCAACTCTTTCCATGGTCCCTGATGGTAAAATTTCCTACTTCTAGTGACTGTTTCTGTTTTCTATCTTAGCATCCCTCCTCACACAACTATGGCTATGTCCTTGCTCTGATTCCAGCCTCTATGTGCATTCCAGTCCTCTTGCTGCTGTTACAGGAGCCATTTTATAATTAAAAAAAGTTTTTCCTTCCTGAGAATTATGTTTGTTTATTTATTCAATCAATCTTAAATGGTTAGGCTTTAAGACTCCTTGGCTCAGAGATTGGAACGTGAACATTTGAGAACTCTCAGTTTCAAAACTATTCAAAAGTGTACATAATTCAGTTAAGTTCAACAAACAATATAGAACATCCACAAGTGTAAGCATCTTGTTAGTAACTGGGAATTCAGAGAGAAATATATGCAAGTCCTAATGTCAGGGACTTCACGGTTGAGTTATGAAAACAAATATATACTTATAATATCTTTCCTTAAAATCTTATTATCTCTCCAATCCCTCTTACTTTAAAGGATTCTATCCTTAAAGATGATGCTGTGAAAGTGCTGCACTCGATATGCCAGCACATTTGGAAAACTCAGCAGTGGCCACAGGACTGGAAAAGGTCAGTTTTCATTCCAATCCCAAAGAAAGGCAATGCCAAAGAATGTTCAAACTACCACACAATTGCTCATCTCACATGACAGCAAAGTAATGCTCAAAATTCTCCAAGCCAGGATTTAACAATATATGAACCATGAACTTCCAGATGTCCAAGCGGGTTTTAGAAAAGGCAGAGGAACCAGAGACCAAATTGCCAACATCTGCTGGATCATGGAAAAAGCAAGAGAGTTCCAGAAAAACATCTATTTCTGCTTTATAGACTATGCCAAAGCCTTTGTGTGGATCACAATAAACTGTGGAAAATTCTGAAAGAGATGGGAATACCAGACCACCTGACCTGCCTCTTGAGAAACCTGTATGCAGGTCAGGAAGCAACAGTTAGAACTGGACATGGAACAACAGACTGGTTCCAAACAGGAAAAGGAGTACATCAAGGCTGTATATTGTCACACTTTTTATTTAACTTATATGCAGAGTACATCATGAGAAACACTTGGCTGGAAGAAGCACAAGCTGGAATCAAGATTGCTGGGAGAAATATCAATAACCTCAGATATGCAGATGACACCACCCTTATGGCAGAAAGTGAAGAGGAACTAAAAAGCCTCTTGATGAAAGTGAAAGCGGAGAGTGAAAAAGTTGGCTTAAAGCTCAACATTCAGAAAACGAAGATCATGGCATCTGGTCCCATCACTTCATGGGAAATAGATGGGGAAACAGTGTCAGACTTTATTTTTTGGGGCTCCAAAATCACTGCAGATGGTGACTGCAGCCATGAAATTAAAAGACGCTTACTCCTTGGAAGGAAAGTTATGACCAACCTAGACAGCATATTCAAAAGAGAGCATTTGGACCTTTGCCAAAAAAGGTCCGTCTAGTCAAGGCTATGTTTTTTCCTGTGGTCATGTATGGATGTGAGAGTTGGACTGTGAAGAAGGCTGAGCGCCGAAGAATTGATGCTTTTGAATTGTGGTATTGGACAAGACTCTTGAGAGTCCCTTGGACTGCAAAGAGATCCAACCAGTCCATTCTGAAGGAGATCAGGCCTGGGATTTCTTTGGAAGGAATGATGCTAAAGCTGAAACTCCAGTACTTTGGCCACCTCATGCAAAGAGTTGACTCATTGGAAAAGACTCTGATGCTGGGAGGGATTGGGGGCAGGAGGAGAAGGGGACAACAGAGGATGAGATGGCTGGATGGCATCACTGACTTGATGGACGTGAGTCTGAGTGAACTCCGGGAATTGGTGATATACAGGGAGGCCTGGCATGCTGCGATTCATGGTGTTGCAAAGAGTCGGACACGACTGAGTGACTGAACTGAGCTGAACTGATCAGTTCAGCAATGCATTCTGGATAAAAGTAGTAACGCATGTTAATGAGTAGTTACTGAAAGTCAGACAATATGCTAAATGCTTTGTATTTATTAACTGACTTAATCATTGCAACAGCATTTCGAGATATTGTCATCATCATCATCATAATCCCCATTTTACAGATGAAGAAGCTGAAACACAGATTAAGGAATGTGTTAAAGAACTCCACAGCTGGTTGGTGGCAGAGCTAAGTTTCAGGCTCTAGCACCCTTGCTCTAATTATGATGCTATATCATCTGTCTCTCTAATGACAACCATCTGAAAACAGTTCTTTCTGATGAGAGGAAAAAAGAAAAACAATATTCTAGGTGTTCCTTTTTATTCTTCCATCCTCATTCCCTTGTTTTCTATATCGCCTATTAACCAGAAAGTGTTAATCACTCAGTCATGTCCAAATCATTGTGACCCCATGGACTGTAGCCTGCCAGGCTCATCTGCCCATGGAATTCGCCAGGCTAGAACTGGAATGGGTAGCCATTTTCTTCTCCAATTAACCAGAATACATATTTAAAAATTATTTTTAGATCTATTAATTTGAATTGATATATGTTAAAACATCTCTAAATAAAGAGATGCCAGTTTCTTGAATCATCAGCAATTGGTCTCATTAAAACAAAAGTGTTCTGTATTATGATTCCGTCCACCAATGGTGCTCAGTAGAGCAGTGAATACAAAGTAGATACTCAATAAAAGCTTTTTGAGCCAGTGATTGCATATGTAGGAACATGCAGGTAATAAATCCTATGAATCCAGGTCTGTATTCAGCTCCTTAGGAACTGAAATGTACAAGAGTTGCTAGGCAGGATAAAGTGAAAGAAGTAGCTTGAATGTGATGTTTGGCAGCTGGGTGATGCTGTTTCCTATTGGGTGTCCCAGTTTGGAAAAGTAAAGACCACCCACAGGGGGTCACTGGGCAAATGCCCAAACTCCCAGTAGGATAGAGTGACCTTGGACAGAATTAATCTTATATAAGCAGGACCACTCGTTAATCATTCACAATAAGCTCTTATTTATGAACTAATTTTAAATAGACATATTGAATCCATTTTCCCAAGCAAAAATGGAATTGGGTAAATCATAAGCAGCTAAATTATAGTTTTGGCACATGCACACTGTTTTGTTTCATGTTTAGAATTATTTGCCTCCTAGAGTAACCTAATACAATGGGAACACTCTGCAGAACACTATAGAGAATGAGTGTTTATAGAGACTTACATCTGATTTACATTTAAGGAGTATAAAACTAATTGCAGAGAGACTGTGCTACTAAAACATTAAACCTAAGGGACAGCTATGTATGAACACTCATAAGAATGCTGATATGATTGCTTGAAATAGAGACCTTAGAAATTAATTTCAACAACTGAAAATAGGGATATCTTAAAATGTTCTCAATGGACACAGATATATTATAAGTGATTCCTGGACAAAGTAGTTGTTATATGGGAATATCTTTCCAATATGAGTTTAAAATCTGGAATTTCAAGTAGTAATAAATATATCCATCTATATTAGTGTAAAATGTGACAGTATTGTAAAAGCAATAAACAGACAGCTAATGGTTAGTGTCTATGATAAATTGCCTTGTTATTGCAATCACTTTTATTCTCACTAAATAGTCTAATTTTTCTTTTTCCTATAACTACATATGCATATGAGGAAAAATTTCATTCTAAAGATATTATTTTCAAATTATTTGAAATAAAATGCCTAAAAAGTACTCTCCAAATTTCTGTTATGGAAGTTAACACATCTAGTAGTCTTTTATGTTGTAAAATTTATCTAACTCAGAAATTATATATTGCTTTAATATTTTCATTTTCAAACATTTTGGGGCCTTCTTTTAGTAGTAGTTTCATGTAGCAAGAGTCATCCTAACAAGTAATAAAAATAATATTTTTATGTGTTTGAATGTTCTATTATTCATCAACTCCCATATACTGTACATCATACCTTACATCATTTGCATCCATGTGTGCATGTCTCTGTGTGTGAATGCACAGACAAAATGACCTGTTTTCTTTGAATGCTGTTTGTGGGTTTGCCATTTTCTCATGTTTTTGCTGTAGTGTTGTCTGTGAGGGTTTAAATGAAATTTATAGCATGCATCATGTATTGTAAGTTTGTCTGTCATATAATAATAAGCATGCAAAAAAGTCACATATTTGGACTGTATATTTAAGCCTCGTAAGTAATCATATACAAAACAATGCAAAAATGTGAACATTGTATGGCAATTAATAACATCTCTGCCAGTGTAAATACATTTTTTTCCCCATAAATCATTTCCAGCTTGTCAAAATGGATCTGTGCTGGCAAAGAAACAAGGGTAATGTTTCAATTTTCTCCATCTGGCAAGAAATTTTCTGTTAGATTTCCTCCTTCCCTTTTTCAGTTACAGAATTTATATGAGCAACTACATATAGTATGATTAAGAAAGGGTGCGGTGTGATAGGATACAGAACAATGCTGAATATTAGGAACTTGACTCTGAATAACTGCCCCAAATTGTACATTCATATCACATGTGCATATAACAGAAAATATTTGGTTGTCGAAGCATAAAAATGACTCCCTTTGTAGCAAAACATTGCTCTCATTAAATAAAGCACAACTTTCTTTTTTCCCGTAAGGAGTTGAATATATTTTAACTTGTTTGGAATAATTTCTTATACTGATTGGGGATGCATTTAAATCTTAAAAAGTTCTATCATGTCACTTTAGAATATTATAGAAATTCCAGCAGGAAATACACACACATAAATTCCCAATATGGATTTAGGAAACAATTTACGCTTTCATGACCCAATATTAAAAACAAAACTCAATAGGACAGGCATACTCTATATACATTATGCTTACAGATCTTTAGCAGAAACAACTGCTGGTGTTTTTAACCACAAAAATATTTATAAATTACTCTGATCATGAGGATATATATCCACTTACAAGTACCAAAGTCTATTTACTTTCATAGAGTAATGGGAAATATCCACCTTTCTTTTATTTTTTTATATGAAAATGTTCTTGGAACTTACACAGTGTGTTATCCTGTTTAATTACTCAGTTGTCTACTGTGTGCATGGGAGCAGGTCTGATAAAAATGATGTATATTGAGTATTTGTGTATGTCCTAAGGCAGAGGTTCACCACTTTTTTTGACATCAGGGACCAATTACATGAAGACAATTTTTCCGTGGACCAAGGAGAAGGAGGATGGTTTCAGGCTGATTCAAGCACATGACACTTACTGTGCACTTTATTTCTAATCTAATGTCACCACTGATCTGACAGGAGGTAACAGTCCATGGCCTGCAGTTTGGAGACCTCTGTCTTAAGGGAAAACAAGCATGATTATAGGAGCTATGCCAATGGTGACTGTGTAGCATCCCTCTCAAATATCTGTGCATTTGGAAAATGAGTGAGTGAAGTCGCTCAGTCGTGTCCGACTCTGCGACCCCATGGACTGTAGCCCGCCAGGCTCCTCTGTCCATGGGATTCTCCAGGCAAGAATACTGGAGTGGGTTGCCATTTCCTTCTCCAAGGGATCTTCCCAGCCCAGGAATCGGACCCGGGTCTCCTGCATTGCAGGCAGATGCTTTATCCTCTGAGCCACCAGGGAATCAGATAATCCCAGAGCACAGCCAACTCATTCGTGTTTGCTTTTGAATGTACTGTAAAGTGCTTTGGGAAGCTCCTTTTCTTCTTCCAATGTTAAAAAAATGATAGTTTGTATTAGTTCAGTAATTGCACCCTGGTAAGAAAAGGGAGGGAGGAAAGTGAAGGGTACTGGATTCTGGTTTGAAGAATTCATAGGCAGGTAAACATCAGTTGTGGGCACAAACCTCCAAGTAAACTTGTATAGTGAGTGAACTGTAAGCATTTTCCCCAGGAGGGTGGAGATCAGTGCAACTTCTTTGAGTCACACAAGCAAACCAACTCATGCCTTTTCTGTGTATGACTTTATCCATCATGTAGGTCATTGAAGAGGTGGTTCCAGTGTGTTGGTATTAATCACTTATAGCCAGGGTGCTTCGTTGTCACTTACCCGTATTGCAGATAGTTTTAACTGCACATATGGAATGTTATTTGTCATGCACTCTTCTGAGACACCTAGAATGTCAGGACACAACAGATGATTAAAGGATTGAAAAGCAACCTTCTCTCTGAATATCTTTGTCTTAAATTGTCAGATCAGAGCTTTAATGCAGTTTGATGGTTTAGTTTCTTTCACTTAAGTTTTATGGGCATATGCCAAAAATAATTTGAATATAACTTTACCTGAAGAAGTAGCTAGAACAAGGGACTTGGAATCAAAGTATAATCAAATGAATAGTGCTCCTTCTCTTCTCACCTTATTTCCTCTCTCTTTTCACTTTATTTCCAGCCCCCCTCCCCAATCCATGGGAGATTGTATCATTCAGTCTAAGGCTTTTATCACTAGAAGGCTTTTATTTGGGACTAACTCTCACACTGCGGGAAATGAGTCTCACTTGTGATATTGTTTAAATGTGATTCCCTGTCTCCCATGTTCCATTCCATTATATTCCATTCCAAGTTCATCATTCCATTATATTCCATTCCATGTTCATCATTCCATTATATTCCAAACACTATGGGCTGTGCAGCATTTCTCCAGTGCAACAGATAAATTCTCAGAGCTACCCAAAAATCAATTCCTTGGAATCTAACTGTCATTTCCTGTTGACATCATAATGGAAAGGGTATGTGTGTGTGTGTGTGTGTGTGTGTGTGCACGCTCAGTTGTGTCTGACTCATATATTTCAAATGTTCCTACAAAAGTATATTTAGGACCAAAATTAATAAAATTAATATTATACATTTTTAAAAGAAAAAAGGGATAATATTTAGACTGTGTTTGGACTATTGCAAAAATAACTGAACATTCAGGGAGGTTACCATTAGCACCGTGTGAGGTGGTGGTGGAGCATGCTGGGAAATGGTGAGGTTGGCACGAAGGTCATAAACCTCACCCTGGGAAAGATCATTTTGCTGTTTCAGGCTGTTACCCAGAGAGAAGAAGGGAAGGGGAAAGGGGAAACTTGGCCTGCCTCTGAGCTTCTCAGTGAAGTTTTCTCTCTGTCTTCCCTTTCCTCATGGTTGGACAACAACTCTGTAAAATATTACATTTTTAAAAGGTTGGGTTCCCTCATTTGTCTTGGAAGGTTTTGACACTCACTTGCCAGAAGGCAGTGAGTTGGGTCAAATAGGTTCTCACAGTTCTTTCCAGCTCCTAAGTGCTGTTGGTTCTTAATCTTCTTTAGTCTGTCTTTATTATCTGTAACTGGGGAAACTGATTTGTATTGGTCTGTAAAGTCTTAAGGAAAGGTTTTTTTCCTCCATCCAGGATAAACTTTCTGGCAATCTTTCCTTTGTCCTCAGACCGTCGACTGTGCTTGTGGAAAGTTGGTCCTGGATCTGGGAAGAGATAAACCTCCAGCTGATTTTCTTCTTGCTTGGGACCTACTGACAAAAACTCCTATGTGGAGGTCCTCTGATTTATAATTACTTAGAATGGTTTTTCATGTGAACAGTACAGAGATTATCATAAACAGTAGGCTGGTTATTGCAGGCTTATAAGCTCAAGGGAATAAACTGCATTTTCCTATGGAAAAAATTAAATCAAGTAGAGGATTAAGTTATGAACAAGTAGAATGTTTCATGAACTTGGCAGCCAATGTGTGCAGTATCATTTCTACTCTTGGCTCTAGTGCTTTATTGGACCAGACCTCCCTAGGATTCTTTACAGAGGATGAGAGTCTTATTGTATTTTGATGAATGATAAATTGACACTCACCTAGAGCAATGGAAAAGAAAGGAGTTAGAAATAACATTCTAGTAAGATTTTAGTATTACTCTTCCTTCTTATGACATGACTTTAGGTTTTACACCAGAGATTCCCAATCCCTGGGCCGTGGAGCAGTTCATGGCCTATTAGGAAGTAGGCTGTATAGCAGGAGGTGAGCAGTGGATCAGCGAGAGAAGCTTCATCTGTATTTACAGCCTCTCCCTATGGCTCATGTTACCGCTTGAGATCACAAATGAAGGTGGCCTTAAAATATGTTTGAGACAGTTGCAAATCTCCATACATTCTGGATTAAAGTCAAGGTGGAATGCCCTAAAGTTGGCACAAATGCTCTTAAAAACCTGCTTCCATTTCCAGCATCCTGTTTTTGTGAAGCTGGTTTTTTGGCAGTGACAGCAACCAAAGCAAGATTAGGGATTAGACTGGATGTAAGCAACGCACTTCAAGTGTCACTGTCTCCCGTCCTCCGAGATGGGACTGTCTAGTTGCAGAAAAACAAGCTCAGGGCTCCCCCAATTTTGCACGATGGTGAGTTGCAGAATTATTTAATTATATATCACAATATAATAATAATAGAAATAAAATGCACTAATAAATGTAATGTGCTTGAATCATTCCGAAACCACCCGCATCTACCCAGTCCAGGGGAAAATTGTCTCCCATGAAACCAGTCTCTGATCCCAAAAAGGCTGGGGACCACTGTTGTATAGTGCATTTGATCATAGCCTAAATGTATAAGTTCTAGTCTTGCCAACCACCTGTGAGGTTGAGATCATCTAAGGAGGGACTATGAGATGGATCAGTTTATCTATTTATACTTTCACTAGTAGGAAACTGAGATATGGAGTTCCTATATGATTTGCCTAAGGTCAGTGTTTAAGACAGTCCTATAATATACCATCTAAAAGGCAATGAAAGAGAAGGTTTACAGCCCAGGCTTTGAAGTCAAACTGACCTAGATTCTGATATCAGCACCTAGTAACTCCCTAAGCCTTTGTTTCCTCAACTATAATGTGGACAAATAACACCTGCCTTATTATTGTGTGCATAAATGAAATACATGTGAAGCTCTTAGCATAACTGGGGGGACATATAATTGCTATATATAGTTATATTCATTAATATAGTTTCCCACTTAATGTTATTTCATTTAAATTGTGCTGCTTAATTTACTATACTTGATTGATCTATTGATAGCATCTTTTCATTCTTAATAGTATTAATTAGAGTAGGAGGAAAAAAAGAATGAGACTTAATTTCCCCTCAAGTCCTAAGGGATTTGTGTGGGTCAATTTATTAATGAAATGCGAAGAACATTTGGCAAACCCACCAAATGAGACAAAGCATTGTAAAGAGCCTTTAGAAAGAATTGGTATCTAATGTTAATGTCTGTGGAATGGAACTGTCATGGGATAATGGCCTTTTGATGGTACAGAAAATGCCAAGGCAGAGATAAGACATTTATTTTTAAAGCACTAGACAATCACCTTTGGATAGTGTCCTTCCACCAGGTCTTCATTTCTAATAGACCAATAATTGATATGGGTGTAATTATTTTTCTTGATGGATTTGATATATTAGGCAATGGCCTTGTTCACTCTGTACAGTCATTGAGTGGCTATAGCTTCACTGGTCACCAGAACAAACCTTTTATCGTGTATTTTCTCGGATCAGAATTCTGAGTATCTGTGATTTTTTCCCCTAAATTCCAAGTACGACAGCAGATATTTTGTTCCTCTCAATATCAAGTTCAGCACCCTAGTACATAAGCAGGGTGACCAGAGGGTTTCAGTCTGCCAGAAATGAGGAGATTCAAGAAAGCAGGAACCCTGAACCTGTGGTCACCCTAGTGACATAACCATCAATTCAGGTATTTGTTAAGTCTCTTTAAGCAAAAATCTGTGTGTGTGTGTGTGTGTGTGTGCGTGTGTGCATGCGTGTGTGATATAGTGCATATTTTCAATGTTGAGAGCCAGGTTTGCAGATGGCTATGATTTTTTCTGTAAACCTAAAGTACAAAAGTTCAAACTCTGTGGAAATTTCATAGAACCATTTTTGTCGAAGAAAGGATTTGCTGTAGGAAAATAAGATCAACTGAACAGTCAATTCTGTATAACTCATGATATTAGAATCCTTATTCTCCAAAGAAAGCCTGTGTGTGTGCGTGTGTGTGTGTGTGTGTGTATGTGTACAGACATATGACAGGCAGACTTCCTTCCCCTTACCTGGGTAACTAGTTATTGTTGCTCTTTTATGGAGAGTAATGAAAGCCTAGTAGAATGTTTCTGATTTGTTATTATTAATCTTGTTTCAAAGAAACATGAGAAAATGTTGATGGTTTGGATTGACTTTTTATTTGCTTTGAATATGGCAATTTTAGCCACACACTGTCTTGAATGTACACAGTTCAGCTTAATGGATTTCTCAAGTCCAGTTCTGGCCTTGCTACAGTGAAGTTCATCCCAGAGTGCAGTGGGATAGAACTACAAGGAAAAAGATCTTGACCTTCTTTTCCAGGCCTACCCATGAACTCCAATAAAGCTCAAATGGTAAGAAGAAGTTTTATCTTTTGTTTCCTGTCCTGAACTTCTCTGATACATGTCTTGAATTATTATTTAAATTACTTTGGGTTTTAATTTATTCAGTCAAATGTCAACCAAGTGTTGTTTATCCTGTGGATTACATTCATGCTCACTGCAGAATTCTCTAACATTTGATTTCTAATTATTTTGTTGTTTATCCATGTGGTGGGATGTTTTGAATATTACCTCTGACCACTGACCAGTTGGAATTGTAATTTTCTCTCTCTCCTAAGCATCTGGTAATAAAATTTGGCAAGCATATAGTCTCCGCAAATCTAATGACTGCACTACCATAGCTTTTATTCCATATAGCATTGTCTTCCTTAAGTATTTATTGTAAACACTGCATTTAGGCTACTGGAATTGAGCCTTGTACACAGTTTGAAACTACAGTCTTTCTAGGTTTCACAAATACAAGACTGTACATAAGGGTCTTGAGGTGCAATCTCCAAGGAACTCAAAATAAATGAAAAACAGAGTTGACTTAAGAAACTGTGAAGCTGGTTCTACAAGAGAGGTCAACCTTGAATTCTTGCCTGCTCTATTCCACCATCTCCCATTCTATTTTAAAACTCATTTCCTTCTACCCTCCTATGAACCCAATTCCTTTCTCTATGCACATAATTTTTAGCATTATGCAATAATACTTAACCTCTCCTCTGTCCATGACAACCAGACTGACTGCAACTTGGGGTCGGAAGAGAAGCATGGTGTTGGGCATTGGCAGTGCAGCCATTTGGAGAAGGTATTAAATCGAAGAAGAGAACTAGGTTCTATCAGAGAGAAGAAATCAGTTAGTACAGTCAATGGCATGAAAGATGAAAGTCTGTTTTTTAAAATAAGGTCTTTGATGTGGAGATGTTGAATAGGCAAGTAGATGTATAATCTGGAGACTAGAGAGCGAAGTCCAAGTAGGGAAGTGCACCTGGGAGATGTCACCACTAGATGTTATTAAAGCCTTGATATATACAGCCTTGGGCTATATTACTGGAAGCAACTCTAGATAGAGAAGAGGGGAGCTTCTGGGACTGATTTCTAGCTTCCTTCTTCCTTCATCCCTTGACATTAAGAAATTAATGAGAAGACGAGAAAGCAGCAAAAGGAGACCAAGAAGCAGTGACCAGGGAAGTTGGAGGCATATCAAGGAGATGGGGTGTTGACGTGAAAGTGGAATGAAACTCTCACACACATCTTCCCCTTCCCACCCACTGGCTGAATACAGAGGACTCCAAGGACCCAGAGGAGGGCAGGGTTATGAAGTGTGAGGAGCCTGGTCACTGGATGACAACATGAAGTCAAGGTCCTCGCTGTCAGCCTGAACTGTGATGAGGTCAAGAGGCAACACTGTGCTGTGCTGGGCCTCTGGGATTTGGGGATTTTTTTTGTTTTAAACAACTGTTGGTGTACCCTGACTAACGCAAGAACTGCTGCTGTTTGAAAGGTGTTAGCATCTTATTTTGAGAGATTTAGCAAATTTTCATTGTTGCTATACCTATGAATGCTATTCATTATTAATGAGTCATTAAAGAAGTACTTTCACTTAGATGACCTTGATTTTAGAACTATATATTCAAATGCAACAGAATGCTGTTTTAAAAAATGATTTATCATCAGATTTGTGCTTTCTTGAACTAGGTCTGAAAATCATGCCGAATTATTAACAGAGATTATATATACCATAGAGGTCTACCCTAGAGGTCTACCCTAGAGGCTCAGTATGATTTGACCAGGCATAAGCCAAGTTTCAGCAGAGCCTAGTTACATCTTGGACTTCTTCAAACTGAGATTGTCAATGACATGTTCCTGAAGCTCACCCTTAGTTGGATCCCGAAAATATTTATTATTGATCAGACGCCATGAGTTTTCTTTTTAAGGTCTCTCATTTATAAACCTTTGGTTGATTGCTGTGGTTGAAGAAAAAAGTCTACCTTTCCTCAAGTACAAAGTTTGGAATTACATTTGGAAAATTGATTGGAAAATTGTTGTGAGCCTGAGGTCAATAGTGTGAACCCTGTTTGATGCACTTGAACCCCACACTATTCATTCCTGAGATTTTAGATTCCAGCTACAAAAGGACAAGTCTGAGTATCTTTTACACTGGCTGCCCATCACACTTAACGTTGAATCCACAGATATTACCATGGCCTGTAAGGCCCTACTTATTCTAGCTTCCTGCTGTTTTCCCACCTCCCTCCTTCTTGCTTCTTGAACACACTGCACTTGCCACCAGCTCGGAACAGCACTTGCTATTCCTACTGTTCACCCAGATGCTCACATGGCTTCTTTTTTCACTTCTGTGATGAAGTCAAGAATCACTTCCGTGATGATCTCCCGGTCCTTGGGTCTCTCTGTCCATGTTACATAAAATTACAGCTTCTGTCACACCCCATCCGCCTCCCCTGCTCAGCAAATATTTGGTGGATAAATGAGTGAATGCATTAATAAATGGCTAAATCCCAGCTGAGCTATTTCAAACCCTAAAAGATGATGCTGTTAAAGTGCTGCACTCAATATGCCAGCAACTTTGGAAAACTCACCAGTGGCCACAGGACTGGAAAAGGTCAGTTTTCATTCCAATCCCAAAGAAAGGCAATGCCAAAGAATGCTTAAACTACCACACAGTTGCACTCATCTCACACACTAGTAAAGTAATGCTCAAAATTCTCCAAGTCAGGCTTCAACAATACATGAACTGTGAACTTCCAGATGTTCAAGCTGGTTTTAGAAAAAGCGGAGGAACCAGAGATCAAATTGCCAACATCTGCTGGATCATCAAAAAAGCAAGAGAGTTCCAAAAAAACATCTACTTCTGCTTTACTGACTATTCCAAACCCTTTGACTGTGTGGATCACAATAAACTGTGGAAAATTCTGAAGGAGATGGGAATACCAGACCACCTGACCTGCCTCTTGAGAAATCTGTATGCAGGTCAGGAAGCAACAGTTAGAATTGGACATGGAACAACAGACTGGATCCAAATAGGGAAAGGAGTATGTCAAGGCTGTGTACTGTCACCCTGCTTATTTAACTTCAATGCAGAGTACATCATGAGAAATGCTGGGCTGGATGAAGCACAAGCTGGAATCAAGATTGCTGGGAGAAATATCAATAACCTCAGATATGCAGATAACACCACCCTTATGGCACAAAATGAAGTACTTAAGAGCCTCTTGATGAAAGTGAAAGAGGAGAGTGAAAAAGTTGGCTTAAAGCTCAACATTCAGAAAATTAAGATCATGGCATCTGGTCCCCATGGCAAATAGATGGGGAAACAGTGAAAACAGTGTCTGACTTAATTTTTTTGGGCTCCAAAATCACTGCAGATGGTGACTGCAGCCATGAAATTAAAAGATGCTTAGTCCTTGGAAAGAAAGTTATGACCAACATAGATAGCATATTAAAAAGCATAGACATTACTTTGTCAACAAAGGTCTATCTAGTCAAGGCTATGGTTTTTCCAGTAGTCATATATGGATGTGAGAGTTGGACTGTAAAGAAAGCTGAGTGCCAAAGAATTGATGCTTTTGAACTGTGGTGTTGGAGAAGACTCTTCAGAGTCCCTTGGACTGCAAGGAGATCCAGCCAGTCCATCCTAAAGATCAGTCCTGAGTGCTCACTGGAGGGACTGATATTGAAGTTGAAACTCCAATACTTTGGCCACCTGATGGGAAGAACTGACTCATTGGAAAAGACCCTGATGTTGGGAAAGATTGAAGGTGGGAAGAAAAGGGGATGACAGAGGATGAGTTGGTTGGATGGTATCACTGACTCAAAGGACATAAGTTTGAGTAAACTCCGGGAGTTGATGGACAGGGAGGCCTGCCACGCTGCAGTCCCTGGGGTCAAAAAGAGTCCGACACGACTGAGCGACTGAAGTGAATGGTCATCTCATTTCTGAAAACAACCTTATCTGATCCAAGAACGACTCATTGTTCTTTTTCATGTTATGAAATGCCACGGTGATAGCCACCTTAGGTGGGGCCTAGAATTTTAGATAATTTTGTTTAAAAAAAAGAAAGCTTTTACCTCAATTCCCACTATACCCTCGTTTCTATCCCCTACTGCTTTCTTAATTTTTAATCTATTTTTTCATTGAATATTCAATATATATATGTTGAGCACTGTTTGTCCTCCCAATGTAGTAAAGGAAAAACAACCTCTATCCTGATATTCTATTTAGTGGAAATAGTGTTGTGAATAAGAGAGGCTTCTTTTGAAGGAATAAAAACCCTGTTACTGCTCAAAGCTTTCCAAGGTTCCAAAGGGAAAAAAACAACTCCTGTCTGCATTAGTTACTATCCAATCTGCAGCCACAGAATCTATTGGTTTTCACATTTCCATATTTTTGCGGCACATTAACAACCATAAGGAAAAATATTAAATGTGAAAACAGTTAGATACATGTCAATAGAAAGTCTGCTTCGGAGACGCTTCCTGCCACACCAATTCACAGGGTGCTGACTTACATGATTTCATAAACTTGGTTACCCACTCGCAAAGTTATCTAGTGCTTAAAATGTAATAAGAGTTAGAAGCTTTTTGCTTTGTTTTTGCTGTGAAAAACTGTGTTTCCTTTAGAGAAGCTCACAATTTATATACTGAAAATATATAAAAGAATTATGTGTCAACAAAATAGTGTTTAAGGTTTTAAATCATCCTAACAGTCAGCCCTGAGACTTCCTCACTAGACATCTCAGAGACTTTATGAAAGTTTTATTCTACAATTCCCTGCTTGCCTTTCCTCTTAGCTGCTTCTTCCAGCTATTCATATAGTTTGAAAAATAGAGTTTATATACTTTAAGTTGCAAGGCATTTAGAATTTTCATAATCTCTTTATTGTGGCTGAAGTAGTCAAAAAAATTGTCTATGGTTGATAATATTTCACTGTGCCTTTACTAGATTAACTGGGGCAAGAAGCTAGAACTTGTGGCATTTAAAAAGTACTCCATTTTTGAAAGCTTTTTATGAGCAAGGTATAGGATGATTAAATTACTTTCAAAATACATCGTAAAGATCAGGGAACAGGGTGATTATGAAACATTAGAAAGGACAGATGCTGAAAATAAGGGTCTCAGTAATAGGAATTTTATGTTTATATATTTTAGTATCTTTCATAGCAGCCTTCCCTGGTGGCTCAAAATGTAGCTCCTTGGTAGGGCTTCCTTGGTAGCTCAGCCGGTAACGAATCTGCCTGTAATGCAGGAGACACTGGTTTGATTCCTGGGTCGGGAAGATCCCCTGGAGGAGGGATAGGCTACCCACTCCAGTACTCTTGGACTTCCCTGGTGGCTCAGATGATAATCTGCCTGCAATGTGGGAGACCTGGGTTTGATCCCTGGGTTGGGAAGTTCCCCTGGAGGAGGGCATGGCAACCCACTTCACTATTCTTGCCTGGAGAATACTCACGGACAGAGGAGGCTGGTGAACTACAGTCCATGGGGTTGGACACGACTGAGCAACTAAGCACAGAACAGCAATGTGCTAAGCACATAGTAGGTGATCATCAAGTCCTTGTTTAACCTACAAAATTTTATATAGCATCAATTTCAAGTACCATATTTTACAGGATACAGGGTAGTGTGGAAAAATTTCCCTTACATAATAATCACTTGAAAATAAAGAATCTTTAAGTAATTGATGAGACAAGTATACTGTTTTATTGTTTTATGTAAATTTCCTTATAGTTAAGGTAAGTTTACTGGCAATAGATCCCCATCACCTGCTCTATACACCTTCTATTTAATTTCTCATTCATAGATTTCAATATTTATTCTATTTAGTATTTACTATGTTGCATATGCTATATATGTTTTTTCCCTAGGAAGCATGTAAGCTAGTGATAAACACCAATGAAGATAGCAGAAAATTAAGTGCTGTTTTGGTCAGACCCCTTTACTTACTAGAACTAAGACTCAGCTCATACATCTTGTGTTACAAAGATTATTGTAAGAAGATAAGCACACAATAGCCTCTTGACTTCAGAAGAGCAAGAACTGAAAGGTGGTTCTGGATGCAGGTGGCCTGGGGAATTCACTCATTTCAGAGTGGGACTTCACTAGTCCTCAGCAGGCTTTCTTTACTTCTCTATCATATACCTTCTACTTATGTGTGATTTCTGCTCACTTAAATCTTTTTTTGTGAGGGGTGAGGGAATCGATCAATATATTTCTCTACATAATGGGTTTTTAGAATTTTCCCATGTTCCTAAAGTTTTCTCTGTATTACTTAGTTCAAAATACAGGCATGATAGAATTGGTCCAACCCATTTTTTTAAATGCAATTCTGGCTGCCCTTTGACACTGTGTACCTATCCCTGATCCAATCAGTAGGAACAAGGAAAGTAAGATCACATGGTAAAATCAAGTCTAAGTTCATTAAAGGCTACACAAGGAGGCAGAGTGTAGGCAGTGTGTTGATCTACTTCAAATTTGGCTTTGTAATGCTAAAATTTGATGGGGTTCAGAATTCTCTAGGGTCATAAAATTTAATCACTTGGCCAAATCTAGGGGAAGTCAGAACATACCCCTTGGGAAAGATGACACTCATGCAGGTTTAGTCAAAGTTAGCTAGGGAAGAAGTGGTGGAAAGGCATATGAGCCATAAGGAATACAGTAGGAAGAAATGTTTCAGAGACTGAACCGCATGTTGTTTAATCTTCCTGGAACTTTAGTAGCTGTGTCCAAAGTGGTGAGAGTTAAGAACAGAGCAGGCAGGATCCAGGTGAAAGTAATAGGAAACCATAGTCTTATTCAGGGGAATGACAAAGTCACATTTACATCTTAGATGCATCACCCTGGAGACAAATGAAAGATGTATAAAAATGTGGCAGGACTGGAGGGAGAGACATGAAGTAGAATGATAGTTCAATTAAGAGTTTAAAAGAGTCCCAAACAGAAAATGCAGATAGGAGTGGAGGAGGTAATATGCTAAATATTGCTTAAATGGAGTCAACCATTTTCAATGGTTTTAATATGTGGTGGATGAGGGACAGGAAAAGCTGGTGTTGCAGTCTGAGCAAGTTGGGGAGTGAAGGTCCCACGGGTGAGATGGATCAGAAACAAAGGAGACTGACTGGGGGTGAGGCATCTGGAAAGAGGTGAAACAGAAGGAGTTGATATGTTCGAGGTGCCTGGGAACTAGGTGTGAAATAAGTGATTCAGATGATGAGAGAGAGAACCGGTGTTGTCATCAGTGAGGTGGTCCATCCAGTTTCCCTTCTATTACCGAGAGAAAGGACAGTTGGAAGCTGAACAGGTGGGGTAAGTGCAAGAGAGGAAAATCAAGGGTTTATCCAAAAAGGGTTTAGGTTGACTCTCCCAGTCACAGATGACCACGTCATTCGTGTTTCAATAACCACATGCTCCCAAGCTAAGACCTTGCTGGACCTCTGATAAAATTCATTTATTTTGACCCTAGAGAAGCAGTAGGAGAGTATTCATTAAATTAATAAAGTAGAGTCATTTGGGACATAAAGCTCTTCGCTCATTCTTCACACAAACACCTACTGTGTGGTATACTTGCCAGGTACTTCAGAAGGCAAAATTTGCTTACTGCCAGCAAAAGACTTATATATACTTGAGAATTACTTAGGAAAACAAGATAAGTGGTAAATACTGAAATAAGCAAATAAAGGAAGAAAAAAAGACAATCTCCCAATAGAAGAGAATAAATGATTGATTGGCTTTAGAGGAGAATGGTGGCAATCGTGGACTGCAGACTGAACAGAATTCACCGATGTAAAGAAAAAAGCAAGCATGATATTGAAATACCACATCAAGCATCACATTGAAAAAACTAGATAATAGTACAGACTGTAAGAACAAAAATGATTCATTTTCCTAGAAAGTCAGATTCCTAAATGAATACTGTGTCTGCTGAAGTGCTTTGGTTCTTACTGAGAGAAACAGACTGGATATTGTTTAGGATAATTTCAGTGTTAAGTAATAGAATACCCAAATCAAAATGGCTTAAACAATAAAGGGAATACACTATTTCATACAGCTAAAAAGTCCAGGTTTCAGGCTTGTTACATTCTCTCCAAGGATGTAGCTTCTTTCTTTCTTTTCATTATAGTTTTCAGTGTTGGCCTCATTTTGAGACTGGTTCCTCTTTTGATAATAAGGTAGTTACTGACGCTGATACAACTACGGTTTCATGCTTCACATCCAGCGATAAAAAGAGCAAGTTTTAAAATAATTTCCACAGTAAATAGAAGTAACCTCTTCCCCAGAGTCCCCAGTAAACATGTCTTATATTTGATTGGCCCAAATTCAGTTATATAGTTAAATGTCCATTTCTGAACCATTTGCTGTGGCCAAGGGAGGAGATGTGATAATTAGCTTGAACCAATCAAGATCTACCCCTGGAGAGACAGATGGAGTCAATTCTACACTAACTGCATGACTGGGACATCCGGATGCTGTTAGAAAGCAGGCAAGGGGGATTCACGTGGGAAATACAACCAGCAAATGTCCACCACACTGCTTATGCAGAAAATAAATGTTTTCAGAAGCCTGAAAGTAGCGTGGAGGAAAGGCTGGAGAATCCATCTCAGAAATAGGACAGAAACTAGGTCAGCTCCTGGAGTCTAGGGGCCAAGGTCACAGGCACCAGTGGACAGCTATTTCAGAACATGCTTCTAGAATGAACCACCCTTTTTGCTTTTACTCTGCATATGACTCAAAGCCATGGTAGAGAGTGGGCCAGGCTTGGTTCATATGCTCACAACTCATATAAGAGAGATCAGAGAGAAGCCTGCCTGATAGTCCCACCAGAACTATTCATAGTGGAGGGCAGATCATTGTTCCTAAGAGCACTGAGGTAGTTTTGTAAATAAAGGAGGAAGGGAGTCTGTGTTACCCCAAGTAAACTGTCTGCTCTGGGTATGCTTGTTGCTGTCATATCTGACTCTTTTTGATACCATGGACTGTAGCCCACCAGGCTACTCTGTCTGTGGGATGTCCCAGGCAAGAATACTGTAGTGGGTTGCTATTTCCTTCTCTAGGGGATCTTCCCAACCCAGGGATTGAACCCACCATGTCTTCTGCAATGGCAGGTAGGTTCTTTACTGCTGAATTAGCTACAGGTATTATTAAGTTCCAAATATAAAAGGGGTATGCTGCTGCTGCTGCTGCTAAGTCGCTTCAGTTGTGTCCGACTCTGTGTGACCCCAGATACGGCAGCCCACCAGGCTCCACCGTCCCTGGGATTCTCCAGGCAAGAACAATGGAGTGGGTTGCCATTTCCTTCTCCAATGCATGAAAGTGAAAAGTGAAAGTGAAGTCGCTCAGTCGTCTCTGACTCTTAGCGACCCCATGGACTGCAGCCTACCAGGCTCCTCCATCCATGGGATTTTCCAGGTGAGAGTACTGGATTGGGGTGCCATTGCCTTCTCTGTGTACATCTCTAGATTATTGAAAAACATAAAAAACACTGAGAATGTTAATTCAATTATCTCCACTCCTCACCCCACAGATGTGAGATACTCAAGGGATGGACCATGATGAATCCAATTTTTCTATCCCTGGTACTTAGCCCAGCACCTAGCACATAGGAGACGCTCAGTAGTAAAGGGGTATAATAAATGGAAAAATTGGATAAAGAAGATAGTTACATGACAAATATTTTTTTGATAGAAAAAATGTCCATTTAACACATTTTTGTGGAGCACCTAATGTATGCAATGTGCTATGCTGATATAACGGAGAAGGCAATGGCACCCCACTCCAGTACTCTTGCTTGGAAAATCCCGTGGATGGAGGAGCCTGTTAGGCTGCAGTCCATGGGGTTGCTAAGAGTCGAACACGCCTGAGCGACTTCACTTTCACTTTTCACTTTCATGCATTGGAGAAGAAAATGGCAACTCACTCCAGTGTTCTTGCCTAGAGAATCCCAGGGACGGGGGAGCCTGGTGGGCTGTCGTCTATGGGGTCACACAGAGTCGGACACAACTGAAATGACTTAGCATAGCATAGCATGCTGATATAAAGATCTTTATGATACTGTCTCTACCCTTCTGGATAATATAATGGATTTTAGAGCTGGGAAGAAAGGTATTTAAAGCTCACACAGTCTGACACCTTACTTTTAAGGTGAATAAAAGCTAGGTAGAAAAAGGTCAAATAGTGAATATTTGACACAGCTGTGAACGGAACTCCAAAATACATTATACTAATCTATCTCAGTTTTTTCCTCTTACGCTTTACTCATTCAGTTGCTGCAATGGTAATAAACAGAATAAACGAGAGAGAGGACCCAGAGTTATCTCATATTAGAGATAAGGCTGAGAAGTGATTGGGATGTCTTCTTTCTCATCAAAAGGGGAAGCTTCAAAACCCATTAAGATAAAAAACACTTTAAAGTCCCTTAAAAGCAAGAATGCCCCCATTAGAGGCACAAGAACACTTGCTCCAACCAGCGGTCTCTCAGGAGAGAAGTGGTGGCTGAGGAAGACTGTATGCTTGGAGCTCCTTTCCTGAGGACTAATATAAAAACCAAAATAACTACTTATCTGCTTGGAAAGACTGCCCTGCAGGTATGCCCCAATACATAAGTCTCCAACTTCTAAAGGTGCCTTCTGCTGCTCAGATTCTGCATCTTTAGGCACTTTATTTGTATTTTAGTGCCAGAATTTCTTGTCTCGTATGCTCCTTTTAATCTGTTTGCTACTGTAGTACATTTAAACATCAGCAGATGGGGCCCTTGGTTCCTTTGAAGAATGTCAGACATGGGTTTTGTTAATGTCTGCAGTCCACATGAATTTTGCTTGTTTCTACAGTATGTTAAATTTGCATACTCTTTATACTTCACAAACATGTATTTAATCAAGAAAAACAAAACTCATTAATGACAGGAAATTTCTTTTTTTTCCCCTTCCACTGTTCTGTAGAGATAAGTTAGATCTGTTTACAGAGTAAAAAATGAGTATAACATAATACCTAGACAACTTCATCTTTGAAAGGGCAAGAGAAGTCAGTGTCAAAATTAACCTGTTTTTAACTTCGGTGGCCTGTAGGAGGCTTTCACTGCATGGGTCCACAGGTGACAGGTTGTATCTGAGTTACCCTGCTTCTGGTCAATTTTCTTTCCTCTCTCCTGAGTTTCATTTTTTGAAGGCATTGTGTGAATTGGCTGGTTTTTACCACTCACCAATGATCATGATTTTTTTAAGTGATCTTTGTCGATAGTCCATAAAGAGAACAACCGGTTGTCTGGCCCTCGCACCTGTTCAAGTGGGTAAGTTTCAGCTCCTTAAAGGTGATATGTTTCCCCAGGAGAAATATAACAGCTCTTTGAGGAAGGGGTGTAGTTTACAGGGCAGAAGAGATGGCAGCTTCCTTCCTCCTAGAGTTCTCTCTTAATTTTCTGCCTGGCTTTTTAATGTGATCTTGCTCTGAGAATGAATCACTGGGATGACCCAGGATTTCATTTTTGGCAAAACTGTGAGATAACCAGAACAAAATGTTTCTTATTTGTGAAGCTCGATTACATAAATACTTACTTCAGTGTGCTTACCGCATCTCCGATTAGTATGATTTAGTTGATAGATTGAAGGCATCTTCCTTAGCGTAATTGATATTTGTGTTGTAAGTAAGCTCTTATGTTTGGACAGATCTAAATAGCAGATTTAAAGCACAGTAAGAGGACTAAGGACCTATCACTGATGGAAGGGATAAAAATTGTGCCTCCTTTTTTCACTCTTCTGAGTTTAAATAGATCGATCTGTTTTCCAACATTACTACTACCTTTGAGAATTGATGTTTTAGCTTGAAAGGGTGCCTGTGTGTTTTAAGGTATATTATAGATCACACTTATTTCCAAATTCAGATCTTAAATAACTCATAAAACAGTGAGAATGAAGTGTCTTCATTAATAACATTGTTTATATTTTTATAAATTTGCAACCTAATATGGCAAATTGGGATGCAGTTTGCGCATTTGGGGTTTACAAAGTTTACACTGATGCAACTAATGTATTACTTCTGGGTAGAGATGATATTTGCCTGTGGTTAGCCTGAAGCAAATTTTAGGAAAGAATTGTTCATTTCTTCCTTCCTTTTGTGCTGACATGCTAAGTGATATATACGGAAATTGTGCGCACTACATGTGCCCTAGTCTGAAGAAATGCTTGTGGGCAAATTTCATTAGTACTTGATTAGTACTTGTGCTAATTAAGCCAGGCACAATTTTGCCTCCAGTCATAGTATGATGAGTTAAGGCTGGACTGAAAACGTGGCCCTAAATGCATGTGTTGGAAGCCCATAAAGCCCATATAATCCCATAGAGAATTCTCACTTGACTCCTCCATTAAGGGCCTGAAAAAGTAGAACAGAACACTCTGTTTCTAGTGCAATTTGAGTTCACCCAGATATGTGATATGCTAATGTTTAGATTAAGCAGATGGCAAGGAAGGCAGTTGTTAGCTGAGGATTGTTTTTCCCTTTCTGCATATTATTTTCAAACAAACAGCTTAAGAGGTAAGTTACTTTACCTCCTTCCTTTGCATCCCCTTCAATTAAAAAAAAAAAAACAAAACAAAAACAGAAAACGTTGGTTGTATTATTATCATCCCATGTGCTCAAGTGCACCCATTTCATTTGGGATGTGATATAACAGTGATTTCCACTGTTTGGTGAGTTTTTTGCTATTTAGATTATTTCAAAGAAAAGGGAGCCAGGGTCTGGCTGAGGCAAGGAAAGAAGAGGTGAACTTGGAAACAAAAGCTGCTTGGAACAGAAAAGCAGATGTTATGCCTCCATCTACATCTCTAATTTTCTCCTCAGGGCTTAGCAGTACTGGCCCTGGTTCTCCTACTTATTTCTGTGATCTCTTCTTCTTCCTCCTCCTCTTCCATTTCCAAACCCTGCCTTCCCTAAACCTTTTTTCCCTTCATATTATGTCCCTTGCAATTTTGGAATTTTCCACATTAAATTTTTACATACTGTATGATATGGCATCTTAGTAACTTTATTAAAAACCTTAATAACCTTCAAAATTCCTCCAAGTTTGCTGTGCTTTTCACAAATGAAAAGGTGGAGTTTTAAATATCAGGTTCTATCATTTATAGAATGATAAAATTTTAGAGCTAGCGCTAGACATCATTTCATCTCACTCCATTTATATTTTCAGTAAGAGACTTTCTTGAGATTTTGGAATGATGGGAAATGATAGGGATGGAAACGAGAAAGAGAAGGAGACAGAGGCAGAGAGAGACAGAGAGAGACAGGTGAAGAAGTTTTAGGAAGTTTTTTTTTTTTTAATTGTATGTTATTAATGTAACTTCCTTTGGGGATTTCTCCAGAAACTGCAAAAATATTTAATTGCTTTTCAATTATGTTTGGATACTAGACTGACCTTTTAGAGTGCAACTGAAAAAGTCAATCCTGAAGGAAGTCAACACTGAATATTCATTGGAAGGACTGATGCTGAAGCTGCAGTTCCAATACCTTGCCCACCTGCTGCAAAGAGCCAACTCATTGGAAAAGACCCTGATCCTGGGAAAGAATGAAGGCAAAAGAAGATGGTGGCAGAGGATGAGATGATTGGATAGCATCACTGACTCAATGGACAGGAACTTGGGGAAATTCTGGGACATAGTGAGGGGTGGGGAGGACTTGTGCACTGCAGTCCATGGAGTTGCAAAGTCAGACACGACTTAGTGACTGAACAACAACCTGACGCAGGAAGGCTCCAGGGGACTAGGCTCAACTGGATGAAGCGGATACATCTGCAAGCCTCTCCTCACTTGTACGATCTTCTTCCTCCTTCTCTTATCTGGAGAAGTGTCCTTCCTTTGAGCCAGGCCAGACCACTCACTGTTCTCTGGATAATATTCCCTTCCATTACCCCCAGCTTTTTCTGCTTTGCCACTTTTTCTCTTTTCTATTAAGTAGATTATTTCCCTGGGCCTACAAATATGCAGAATACCAGGTGCCTGGATCATGCATATTCTTTCTGATATCACCCTCATTTCTTTATTCTCCATGTTAGTCTTAATTCTTGAGTATTGTCTATGCGAGTCATCTTTGTCTTCATTTTCACAACTCCTATTTACTCTAACCAATTCCAATCTGGATTTTCATTCATTTATTTCACTGAAACTATTCTGGATAAGATGATAACCTTTCTTGGTAATGACAGATCCAGCTCATAAATGTGTTTTTTCTTGTCTTTTCAATAGCCGTCTACACAGTAGAGCAGGGACCCAGGCTCTCTGAGTTTACATGATGCCACACTCTTTTAATCTTCTCTAATCTCTCTGGCTCCTTTATCTTATTCCCCCTTTTGGTCAGAAATTAATGTCTATTTTGTTCACTGTATTCTTTATAATGTCTGTTACTGGATCTGATGTATAGTAGGCTCTCAAGAAATGTTATTTAAGTGAATAAGTTAAATAGTTTCAGTTCAGTGAGCATCGTGTTTTCCCTCTAGAGATGCGCTATGCCGTAGTGGTCACTAGCCATATGTGGTTATTTAAATTTGAATTAATTAAAGTAAATTAAAAATTCAGTTCTTTAGTCACACTGGACACATTTCAAGTGCTCAATAGTCACATGTGACTAGTGGCTACCGCATTGAACAGTGCAACTTTTTAGAATGCTTCTAACATTGCTGGGAGTTCTATAGATTAGCACTGTTCTAGAGAGCTTACATTCAGTTGCCGAAGTCTAAGCCATGTATGTCGTGAAAGTGAAAGCTGCTCAGTCATGTCTGACTCTTTGTGAGCCCATGGACTATACAGTCAATGGAATTCTCCAGGCCAGAATATTGGGGTGGTTAGCCATTCCATTCTCCAGGGGATCATTCCAACCCAGGGATCGAACCCAGGTCTCCTACATTGCAGGCAGATTATTTACCAGCTGAGCCACTAGGGAAGCCCAGGAATACTAAAGTGGGTAGCCTATCCCTTCTCCAGGGGATCTTCCTGACCCAGGAATCGGATCAGGATATCCTGCATTGCAGGCATATTTTTCACCAGTTGAGCTACCAGGGAAGCCCCAAAATATCAGTTCTTTGTGACCCCATGGATTATACAGTCCATGGAACTCTCTAGAATACTGGAGTGGTTAGCCATTCCCTTCTCCGGGGAATCTTCTCAGCCCAGGGATCAAACCCAGGTCTTCCTCATTGCAGGCAGATTCTTTACCAGCTGAGCAACCAGGTAGCCCAAAAGAAATTTTAGATACTAGTGAATGGGAAAATTGCTCAGTTGTGTCCGACTCTTTGTGACCTCATGGACTATAGCCCACCAGGATCCTCTGCTATGGAATTCCCCAGGCAAGAATACTGGAGTGGGATGCCATTCCCTTCTCTAGGGGATCTTCCCAACCCAGGGATTGAACCTGGGTCTCCCTCATCACAGGCAATCTCTTTACTGTCTGAGCAAGGGTCAGGCATAATGTAGTCAAAGGATTGGATGATTCTCTTGACAGTCTTGCAAGATTACACAGGACAATTGCTCAACTAGGACAGAGAGATATTTTAACTATTATGAAGGCAAGGGAGTTTAACATCCTAGTTAAATGCATGGAGTTGGTGATGGAGAGATTAGAAGACTAGTCCTGCTATAGTGTTTGACAGCTATATGTCAAGAGCAAGAATTCCATCTGTCTTTGCCTCTCTCCATTTTCTTAACTGTAAAATGAATTAATAGTAATACCTTACTCATAGCGTTGTTGTTTAAATTAAGAAGGTGGATGCATTTAAAGTATTTATCATTGTCTTCAGTACAAAATACAAGCTCAGCAAACCACAGCTAGTATTATTATTGCTGTTATTATGTTATATATATCTTCAGGAGGAGGGCACATACCCATACTTGTGTCTTTCCATTTCAATCATGGTCTTAAACACTAGTGTCTCTTTTTCTATGTATACCAACACTTGAGTAAGAGGGTCATGTGTGCATGTGTGCTAAGTTGCTTCAGATGTGTCAGAGTCTGTGACCCCATGGACTATAGCTCACCAGGCTCCTGTGTCTTTTCTCCAGGCAAGAAAGCTGGAGTGGGTTGCCATGCCCTCCTCCAGGGAATCCTCCCCTTCCAGGGATCCAAGCTTTGTTTCCTGTATCTCCTGCATTGCAGGTGGATTCTTTACTGCTGAGCCACCAGGGAAGCCAAGATGGTCATACATACTAGGCAAATATGTTAGCAGAACAGGGTCAAAATGAGTTTTGAAGAGAAGGATTTATCTGGCAAAATTTGCTGCAGAATGGATGAAATCTTTTAGAACCATACATTTTCAGCTTGGATCTCTGCACCCACCATGACAGAAACTCAGCAAAGTTGATGGGCGCAGTTTCCACTGGGAGTCCAGTGCTGCTTCTAGAACTACAGCATCAGACACTTGTTCTCCTTGGGCTCACAGGACAAGGAAATGCTGTTGTTTCTCCCCAGCTGGGAGAGTCCCTAATGGAATACAGCATGAATTTGCTCTCTTGGATCCTTTGTGTTTCTTTATAAAGCTATTCTCCAATCAGTTTCCTGTAACATGTGAGTAACTAGCCACAATTTTCAGTTTCATCACAAGGATTCTGGAGAGTTAACCAGCCTGTCTTTCAGGGATGACAGTCTCTGAAGAAGCACTTTTGCAGGGAATTGTCATTTGCAGTTTGACATTTCTGACTTATTGTTCCCCATATGCATGAATTGAAAAATTCCTTTAAGAAGGATTTACATCTCATGAAAGTTTAGAATCAGTCTGATTATCACTTGTGGTCTCAGATTCATGTTTTCTTTCTTATTAGAGAGTTACTCAGCCCAGGTCAGCAGCAGTTTCTATGAAGGGAATTGGTATGCCAGGTTTAAACATAGAAAGTGTCTCTGACATACCTGTTTAGGGATTTACTAATTTCACAAGTGCAGTAATTTGAGCAAATCACATGTGAAACACTTAAAAAAAAAAATCCATTAGTGGCAAGAGCCCTGACTGCTGCTATTCCTACTGTCTATAGCACCAGACAGAGAAGGCAATGGCACCCCACTCAGGTACTCTTGCCTGAAAATCCCATGGATGGAGGAGCCTGGTGGGCCGCAGTCCATGGGGTCGCTAAGAGTCGGACAAGACTCAGCGACTTCACTTTCACTTTCCTGCATTGGAGAAGGCAGTGGCAATCCACTCCAGTGTTCTTGCCTGGAGAATCCCAGGGACGGGGGAGCCTCGTGGGCTGCCGTCTATGGGGTCGCATAGAGTCGGATACAACTGAGGTGACTTAGCAGCAGCAGCAGCAGCAGCATAGGACCAGACCCAGCTGCTATTAGTAGATTCCACTAATGAGCAGCTTCATTTCCAAAAGTTCTTTTGGTCAGCTTTTTATAAATTACAGTGTTTTAATTCAATATGACATCAACTGGAAACAGAAGATTGATTCAATCTTGCATTGTCTTTTGTTTCATTCAGATGTGATTATAAATGATCAATTTCCATATTTCCAGCATGCCTACCACTTTCCTAATCTCTGTGCCAGCGTAGTTCATTAGATTAGGACTGGAAACTAGTGGGGTCTCCAACCCGTGGTAACACAAAGCCCCTCTAACCTTGTCTGATAGTACTGTCAAAGGGATACAGCAGAACATCTTATGGATCATGGGGAACCTTTTTTGAAACACAGGTCCAGGGCTTGTCCTTCTCAAGAAGGGTTAGTGCACCATTTTCCTTTGTAAATAACAGCATATTCTCTAGGCTTTAACTGCACAAAATGGGATTTACATTGAATTACAGGCAGAATTTTTAACTGGGCATCATGAAAGATGATTTTCTATGTCAGTGAAAAAAGATTAACTTGTAAACCCTTGGTTCTTTCCTGCAATAATATTTCCATCAATACCCACCTGTAAAAAAAGTAGGTAATTTTATGATTTGAAGCGTATGGAATATTATTCATATAGACCTAAGAAATTAAAAAGATGAAATGTTCCAATGGCTATTTCAAATGTTCCAGTGAAATAGAAAATGAAAAAGAAGAAAGCCTAACAGTCTACAGCCTGCTTTCCACAGGGAATATATTAAATACCTTTGATAATGATAGTTTTAGTACAGGGACAGAGAATTAGTTCATTTAAGTGACTGTTACTTTGTTTCACTTGCATTTTTTTCTTCCACTGCTATTATTATTATTATTGTGTTTTTCTTTGAGCCACAGTTTCCATCCTTACTAAGTATTTACAATTTCTTTCAAGTGAGATGAAATGGGATTGCACTTCCTGTTTCATGAGGGTTGGCTCCACCATTGAAAATTATGGGTGCCAAGCAGAAAGAATCCTGTAACTAAAGGGAGATTTCTCCCTTTAGAGGAAAAAGCTGCATTTTAGTTGAAAGGGAAAGACAATGCAGCTGTTTTGAGTAGCTTACATTCTTTAGAAATGCTAATGAATGTGATTGAATTTCACTGCAAGTGGGCCTAACAGTTCAGTTCAGTTCAGTTCAGTCCCTCAGTCCTGTCCCGCTCTTTTCAACCCCATGGACTGCAGCATGCCAGGCCTCCCTGTCCATCAGCAACTCCTGGAGCTTACTCAAACTCATGTCCATTGAGTCAGTGATGCCATCCAACCATCTCATCCTCTGTTGTCCCCTTCTCCTCCAGCCTTCAATATTTTCCAGCATCAGCATCTTTTCAGATGAGTCAGTTCTTCCCATCAGGTGGCCAAAGCACTGGAGTTTCAGCTTCAGCATCAGTCCTTCCAATGAATATTCAGGACTGATTTCCTTTAGGATGGACTAGTTGATCTCCTTGCAGTCTAAGGGACTCTTAAGAGTCTTCTCCAACACCACAGTTCAAAGGCATCAATTCTTGGTGCTCAGCTTTCTTTATAGTCCAACTCTCACATCCTTACATGACTATTGGAAAAACCATAGCTTTGACTAGATGGACCTTTGTTGGCAAAGTAAGGTCTCTGCTTTTAATATGCTGTCTAGGTTGATCATAACTTTTTTTCCCAAGGAGCAAGTGTCATTAATTTCATGGCTGCAGTAACCATCTGCAGTTATTTAGGAGCCCCCAGAAATAAAGTCTGTCACGGTTTCCACTGTTTCCCCATCTATTTCCAATGAAGTGATGGGACCAGATGCCATGATCTTAGTTTTCTGAATGTTGAATTTTAAGCCAACTTTTTCACTCTCCTCTTTTACCTTCATCAAGAGGCTTTTTATTTCCTCTTCACTTTCTGCCATAAGGGTGGTGTCATCTGCATATCTGAGGTTATTGATATTTCTCTGGGCAATCTTAATTCCAGTTTGTGCTTCATCCAGCCCGGCATTTAATATGATGTATTCTGTATATAAGTTAAATAAGCAGGGTGACAATATACAGCCTTGACAGTCCTTTCCCAGTTTGGAACCAGCCTGTTGTTCCATGTCCAGTTGTAACTGTTGCTTCTTGACCTGCATACAGATTTCTCAGGAGGCAGGTCAAGTGCTCTGGTATTCCCATCTCTCTAGGAATTTTCCACAGTTTTTTTGTGATCCACAGAGTCAAAGGCTTTGGCATAGTCAATAAAGGGGAAATAGATGTTTTTCTGGTACTCTCTTGCTTTTTTGATGATCCAACTCTTGTTGGAAATTTGATCTTTGGGTCCTCTGCCTTTCTAAAATGAGCTTGAACATCTGGAATTTCATGGTGTTGTTGAAGCCTGGCTTGGAGAATTTTGAGCATTATTTTGCTATTGTGTGAGATGAGTGCAATTGTGTGGTAGTTTGAGCATTCTTTAGCATTGCCTTTCTTTGGGATTGGAATGAAAACTGACCTTTTCCAGTCCTGTGGCCATTGCTGAGTTTTCCAAATTTGCTGGCATATTGAGTGCAGCACTTTCACAGCATCATCGTTTAGGGTTTGAAATAGCTCAACTGGAATTCCATCATCTCTACTAGCTTTGTTCATAGTGGTGCTTCCTGAAGCCCACTTGACTTCACATTCCAGGATGTCTGGCTTTAGGTGAGTGATCACATCATCATGGTTATTTGGGTCACGAAGATCTTTTTTGTATAGTTCTTCTGTGTATTCTTGCCACCTCTTCTTAATATCTTCTGCTTCTGTTAGGTCCATGCCAAACAGTTCAAGTCAAAAAGAAAAAGAGTTTTGAGGAACTAGTATCATTTAGAGACAAAGATCTTATTTACATTAACTTTATCCCAAGATCTCCATTTGCACTCCTCCTAATTTGAAACTATAGAGTTAAAGCAAAAATGTTCACCTAAGCTTTTGAGTCTTATCAGTTCTTTCCAAATGTCTTTTTTGGGAAAAGTTCTCAAATAATAGTTTCAGGAAATTTAGTGTCAGATTTTGCTAGTCAATTCTTGTTTAATTAAATAGGTGGTGTGAAATGAAGAAGCAATGCAGACAGGAAAGGAGACCCTTGCTTTTGTAAGGGAGCAGACATTGCTATCCCAGTATATGACTCTTTGAGTCAAGGATTATTTTAGACTGATTATTTTAAAGAAGCAGAAGACTCAGGAAGCCCTTCTTTTTGCCTCTGCCTTACCTTGGGCTTCCCTTGTGGCTCAGCTGGTAAAGAATCCACCTGCAATGCAAGAGACCTGAGTTTGATCCCTGGATTGGGAACATCCCCTGGAGAAAGGAAAGGCTACCCAATCCAGTATTCTGACCTGTAGAATTCCATGGACTGTATAGTCCATAGTGATGCAAAGAGTTGGACGTGACTGAGTGACTTTCACTTCACTAAATGCCTAAAAATATTTATATAAATGGTTTAGACTAGGAGGAGGACAATCCTCTGAGATGTTTACACAGAATCTGGGCTAGGTATGGTCGAGGCACCTTGGCAGGGCCTGGAGACCAAAAACTTTCTGTCACTCATTGTCTCTGCATGGTCTAGAAAATATTTGTTGACCAAGCATTTGCTCTTTTCCATCTTCCTGCAATTGTCTTTGTTTCCTTGAAGTCCCAAACCCCTGTCTCCTTCTACTTAGTCCAAGAGGACAAATATATCTCATTTTATCCAACTGCCTTTGGAATCTCTTGTATTCTAGTTCCCCATACATATGTAATTAAATTTGTTTTTTAGCTCTTTATCTGTATCATGTCAATTTAATTATTCAGCTAGATAGAAGAAACTACAAGAGTAGAGAAAACTTTTTTCTAACACCCTACTAAAGGACTGTGGTGGACTTGAGAGCAGGGAAGATATGTAATTACCTGGATTACTGTTGTTATTCTTCATTATACATGGATTTTTTAAAGGATAACAGTTGATCTATAAGCAATGAGCTCTCCATATTTTAGGGATTTGAAAGGAAGTTTTAGATATCTACAAATGGTAAACTTAGCCTGTTTCAGATTGTTAGGTTTCCTGCAGAGAAACTGCTCATGATTGGGTGGTAATGGAGCATCCAGAATTTAACACGGCAGGGAAGAGAGAAAATAGGTGACTGAAGAAACCTCTGATTTTCGTAACCTAAGTCAGGCCCATTTCCCTGACTGCCTGTCTCATGTTCCTCTTTTGGTCATGCTTTCTTTGTCCTTTCTTCCATCTTTTCATTATCTGAATCAGTTCATGAATGAGTGAGTGAGAGTCACTCAGTTGTATCTGACTCTGTGATCTCACAGACTATAAAGTCCATGGAATTCTCCAGGCCAGAATACTGGAGTAGGTAGCCTTTCCCATCTCCAGGCGATCTTCCCAATCCAGGGATCCAATCCAGGTCTCCTGCATTGCAGGTGGATTCTTTACCAGCTGAGCCATAGAAGAGGAGAGTGAAAAAGCTGGCTTAAAACTCAACATTCAAAAAACTAAGATAACGGAATCTGATCCCATAACCTCACAGAAAATAGATGGGGAAACAATGGAAACAGTGACAGACTTTATTTTTTTGGGCTCCAAAATCACTGCAGATGGTGACTGTAGACGTGAAATTGAAAGACACTTGCTCTTTGGAAGAAAAGCTATGACAAACCTAAACAGCATATTAAAAAGTAGAGACATTGCTTTGCTGACAAAAGTCCATGTAGTCAAAGCTATGGTTTATCCAGTAGCCATGTATGGATGTGAGAGTTTGATCATAAAGAAATCTAAGCAGTGAGGAATTGATGTTTTTGAATTGTGGTGTTGGAAAAGACTCTTAAGAGTCCCTTGGCCTTCAGGGAGATTCAACCAGTCAATCCTAAAGGAAATCAGTCCTGAAAATTCACTGGAAAGACTGAGGCTGAAGCTCCAATACTTTGGCTACCTGATGTGAAGAACTGACTCATTGCAAAAGACCCTGATGCTGGGAAAGATTGAAGACAGGAAGAGAAGGGAATGACAGAGGACGAGCTGGTTGGATGGCATCACCAATTTGATGGACATGAGTTTGAGCAAGCTCTGGGAGTTGCTGATGGACAGAGAGGCCTGGCGTGTGGCAATCCATGAGTTTGCAAATAGTTGGATATGACTGAGTGACTAAATCGACTGAACTGAGCTGAACCAGTTCAGAATCAGTAAAGTAAAATATAGGACTTGTTTGCGTCAATGGGCCCCATGATGGTAGGGGCTTTTGTTTGTTTTTAGGTATTTTTGACACTGATAGAACACTGACAGAACAGTGCCTGGCCCTGAATACATGTTTGTGAAGGAATATAAAAGAAATCTTGTTGGTTACTTGCTGTGCCTCCTTCAGCCTGCCATTACAGTTCCATTGGCATTCTGTAGCCAGGAACATCTGGCTTTGAGCAGGATCATGTATTCTCTTTGTGTCTGCACATTAAGTGCTCAGTGAATGTTGAAGGAAAGAAGGAAGGAGTAGGATAGTAGGTAACATTTAGCTTCAAACAAGTTGAGACCAATATAATGGTTTGGGCAATAACTTCAAATGAATAATTGAGATACTGAGGATGAGCATTTTATTACATCTTCAACATTAATGTGTCAAGGGCTCCCCACATTTTGAACAAATGCATTTCTTAAAAGTAGGCACAGATTTGCTTTATCTGCTTTGAATGGTATGGCTGTAATTGTCTCTTTGAACATACTAGCATTTCGGCCTTTGGTAGCACTGCAGAAATAGTTATAGTTGTGTTAATAGTATTGGCATATTGAAGAAGATCCTTAAAAGACTTTCATAGGGTAGGTTGAGACATTTAAATGGAAATATTTTTCCACGTTATAGAAACTTAATCTGAGTAAATTTAAATTTAAAGCTAATGCATTGAGGTTGGGAATGTAGTTTCCCTGCCAAGCAGAAGTTTCCATTGGACCAATTATTTATTTGTCCATTCACTTACTTACTGAACAAAAGCAAGAGTCTGCTAGGTATAAAACACACTGTGATAGATAAAGGGAGAAAGAATGCATTTAGAATGATATTCATTGTCTTTCAAAATTTAGTGTTTTATATTCCATCTTAAAATCTATTCTGTCTGTTACACCCTCCCTGTGATTAGACTTAGTCATTTTCACCAATGGCTGAGGCATGTATGGCTTAGTTGGGTGAGGCTACACTGAAAAATAGATTTAGTAATATATGCTCTTGACATAGTGAAGACATGAGGGAAAGTTAAGAGATCAAAAATTAGTGGGAAAAACTCAGGCATCTAAGAAATAAATGGATAGGCCTAGACACTGGTTTTCTGTGTCTATATGTGACTATGCCTGTAAAGACTCACCAGGCAAAGGGGTGTGATCAACTGGAAGCAGGTGAGCAGTTCAGCTAGCGTGCCAATTGGTGGGCAAAGCAAGAACAAAGGATAATCTCAGAGTAATCTTTCTTAACAGAGCACCTGTGAAAAGAGATGTATTGGATAGGGTCTAGGATTGGCTTGGAGAAGGCAATGGCAACCCACTCCAGTACTCTTGCCTGGAAAATCCCATGGACGGAAGAGCCCAGTGGGCTGCAGTTCATGGGGTCGCTAAGAGTCGGGCACGACTGAGTGACTTCACTTTCACTTTTCACTTGCATGCATTGGATAAGGAAATGGCAACCAGTGTTCTTGCCTGGAGAATCCCAGGGATGGGGGAGGCTGGTGGGCTGCCGTCTACGGAGTTGCACAGAGTCAGGCACGACTGAAGCAACGCAGCAGCAGCAGCAGAATTGGCTTCTCTCTTTAAGGGCAGATGAAATAGGGTAAAGTGTGGAGAATTTAAAGCAGTGGTTCTTATCCAGTGCAGGAAAACAAAATATAAATCAACCAGATACTCCTAATACATTGCAAAAATCTTATTAATGTGTTACATAATTTTGCCTTTCATGTCTGCTTATAGTCATGTATTCATATCTACTTTTTGATCAGATTGACTAAGTGGAGGGTAAAAGAGAATTGGAGAGGACAGAAATGTTATATATGCTAAAAGAACTTTGGAGAAAGGAAACCCCGGTTCCAGAAATATGTGTTAAAAAAACATGTTGAATTTAGACATGAGAGATAGTCAAATTTTCACTGTAGTCACAGTAGGAAGGGCCACTGTACTACATGAAGGTAAACTCAGAAACGTTGGATTAGAGATCCCTGAAATGACTATGACATTTCATCTCTAGCTGTCTAAGAACTCAACTCTTGCCTTCAGTTCAGTTCAGTTGCTCAGTCATGTACGACTCTGCCACCCCATGAATCGCAGCACACCAGGCTTCCCTGTCCATCACCAACTCCCGGAGTTCACCCAGACTCACGTCCATCGAGTCAGTGATGCCATCCAGTCATCTCATCCTCTGTCGTCCCCTTCTCCTCCTGCCCCCAATCCCTCCCAGCATCAGAGTCTTTTCCAATGAGTCAGCTCTTCACATGAGGTGACCAAAGTACTGGAGTTTCAGCTTTAGCATCATTCCTTTCAAAGAAATCCCAGGGCTGATCTCCTTCAGAATGGGCTGGTTGGATCTCCTTGCAGTCCAAGGGACTATCAAGAGTCTTCTCCAACAACACAGTTCAAAAGCATCAATTCTTCAGTGCTCAGCCTTCTTCACAGTCCAACTCTCACATCCATACATGACCACAGGAAAGACCATAGCCTTGACTAGACGAACCTTTGTTGGCAAAGTAATGTCTCTGCTTTTGAATATGCTATCTAGGTTGGTCATAACTTTCCTTCCAAGGAGTAAGTGTCTTTTAATTTCATGGCTGCAGTCACCATCTGCAGTGATTTTCGAGCGTCCCCCCAAAAGTCTGATACTGTTTCCACTGTTTCCCCATCTATTTCCCATGTAGTGATGGGACCAGATGCCATGATCTTCGTTTTCTGAATGTTGAGCTTTAAGCCAACCTTTTCACTCTCCACTTTCATCAAGAGGCTTTTTAGTTCCTCTTCACTTTCTGCCATAAGGGTGGTGTCATCTGCATATCTGAGGTTATTGATATTTCTCCTGGCAATCTTGATTCCAGCTTGTGTTTCTTCCAGTCCAGCGTTTCTCATGATGTACTCTGCTTATAAGTTAAATAAGCAGGGTGACAATATACAGCCTTGACGTACTCCTTTTCCTATTTGAACCAGTCTGTTGTTCCATGACCAGTTCTAACTGTTGCTTCCTGACCTGCATACAGATTTCTCAGAAGGCAGATCAGGTGGTCTGGTATTCCCATCTCTTTCAGAATTTTACACAGTTTATTGTGATCCACACAGTCAAAGGCTTTGGTGTAGTCAATAAAGCAGAAATAGATGTTTTTCTGGAACTCTCTTGCTTTTTCCATGATCCAGGGGATATTGCCAATTTGATCTCTGGTTCCTCTGCCTTTTCTAAAACCAGCTTGAACATCAGGAAGTTCACGGTTCACATTTTGCTGAAGCCTGGCTTGGAGAATTTTGAGCATTACTTTACTAGCATGTGAGATGAGTGTATTGTTTAATTTGGGACACTCAGCATGTATCTGATGTCATGGAGACATTCTTTATAACCCTGTGATTTTGTCAACTGGTCTTCTTTGAAACAACATCAGAAAGCAGTTAACTGAGTTTGAGAAACAAGATGAGTGAAAAGTAAGATCAAAGCATGATCAAAGGGCAGGGCAACAGAACCCTAAATCAGGATGGAAGTGTCTGCTTCATGCACCTGATATGATGCTAGTAACGACACAGACACACTTTCCTACATGAGGCTCTGGTGGGGCAATACCCTGTTGGACAGAATGAAAACAAGAATATGTTTACATAACAACCTCATCTACATTGATCTTTGTGTCTCAAGCAGTCAAGAGAAATGCTCTGGCATTTGTTTCCATCATTGTATACGTACTGATCCTGCTTAACCTCTGTAAGTTGAACGTTAGAGGTCACCCTGGCTTTGTTGTATTCAGATGTCTTTGGAAAGCTACCTTGGTGTTTAGAGTTGCTGCCAACCTTTTTCAATATAAATTAAAAGTCACAAGGCTTTGCCACTTCTCCCTATGTGTTAAAGAGTTGCAAAAAGCCATTCCGAGTTCATGTTCCTTAAAGAGTCCTTTTTATTATTCACATCGACGTTGTCAATTCAAAAAAGCCTGTTATAAATGGATTAATTTATGGCAAGATCGTTGATTGACAGGAAAAAGTTTGTTATGTATGGATTTGACATCACAACCATGCATAGCCAATTTTTCCACTAACAGTTTCTTTAGGGAAGAATTCTTCCAGCCACATTGCATAAACAGCTGTTGGAAACACCTTTGCATCGATCATTTGTAATAGTTTATTAAAGTGGTACCTGGCAACGTGTCTATATAGTTAAAGCCTTGCTCATTACCAAACCCCATTTTTCAGGAGTTTATTACTCAAGCTTTTCAAATCGCATCAAACTCAGACGTCATGTGTGAGCATTCACTCTCTGCATTGTTTCTTTTGTTAGCAAGGGTTCTGAAGCAGGGGCCTCATTTCTTACGGAGTGGTGAGGACTGTGATTGATTCTGCATCAGATTTTTGAAAAAAGCTTCCCTTTTTTTGAAATCAATTATTCTCTAAAATGTTTTTGCTTGTTTATACCTTTTCTTCTCTTGAAATAGATATTTATATAAAAAAATCTTAATTATCATAAGACTCTCTTATGATAGCATCTCTGATGCTCTTTTAGTTTATAATTTTATGCACTTGTACCATATTTGGAAGCTTGTCTTGATCACTTAGGTGTTTGCCATTTCCCTCCTCTTTTCTTGCCTGTTCCCCTTTCCATGCATAAAAATACCTCCTTGACTTGCTTTCCTCTTTGTCTTTGAATTGAATGTCAACTCTCTCCTTTCTTAAAGATTATACTATATAAGTAAGAGGGCTTCCCAGGTGGCTCAGTGGTAAAGAATCTGCCTGCCAAGCAGGAGACATGGGTTCGATTCCTGGATTGGAAAGATCCCCTGGAGAAGGAAATGGCAACCCACTCCAGTATTCTTGCCTGGAAAATCCCATGGACAGAGGAGCCTGGCGGGCTACAGTCCATGGCACTGCAGAGAGCTGTACACAACTTAGTGGCTAAAGAACAACAATAATACAGGTAAGAAGGTGAGCTTACTGAAACTCAGGTTGGAATGGCAGCTGTTACACATGCCACATGTTTTTAGGCAAGTTATTTTGACTATATAATCCCTGTTTCTATTACTTTATGAAAAAAAAAAAAAAACAGGTACAATAACAATACCAATCTCTAGCATTGTTTTTATATATATTTATAGAAAGACATAAATAAGTTAATAAGTATAAAGGGCTTGCCCTTTAAGTGATGGTTGCTGGTGGCCTACTAATATAGAGTCAGGTAGAATTTGGCCCTAACACTAGTCCTCCCGCATCCTTGGGTTCCTTTCTAAGCCTCTTCTGAGGTCAGGGTACATTTTATTACAAGTATTATATCCCTCAGCTCCTCCATAGGATATTGGCAGCTCCTTTTGGCAGCTTCCATGGTAACGATGCCTCCTACCCTAAACCTGGTATACCCTGGAACTGCTTCAGAGGGGGTAAAGGAGGAAGGTGCATAATGAACTGTTTTACTCCATTAGTCTGGATAAGCCCCAGAGCATATGAAGAACTAACAGAGCCAGCTGGCTCCCCAGCAAGCCCTGGTTCTGCCAAGACCCACTGATTCCTGATGAGGAAGCAAAGAGGAGAAACACTGGTGCTGGGAAGACTGAGGAGGGCATTCACCCCCAAGATTAGAAAGTTATTGGCTAAGGCAGATTGTGAAGATTCAAAGAGCTAATGAATGCTTTGAAACCCATTGAGAGGGAGTCTATTAACTAGACTAATGGATAGAGGGAGTCTATCCATTGTATTAGTTTGTCATTTTTAATCTCTTGGGTACTGGGTCCTTGTACAGGGTGGAATCAGACTTTCTTGGTGATGATTTAGCATCTCTGAACTGACTTCTAGATCATACTCACACACTGCATGCAAAGCAGTGTGCTAGGCTTTCTCCACAATGATCAGACTTCCACAGCTGGATTCTTAAAAAAATTTGAAAAGCTGATGCCACAAATGTTGCTGGTGAAAAAATATCATGTAGAGTTTATTCCTTTTCTTTCCCCCTTTTAAAAAATTTATTAAGATTGAAAAGTCCTTTGCAGCTTAACTTACTTCTTTTCCAAGCTATATTGAAGGAGATATTCACAGGCAAAGAAACTTTTTCCTGCCCCAATGCTGTGTTTTTCTTTCTGTCCTGACAAGAATGTGGCCATGTGTGTCAGTTCTAGAGTACCTCACCCTCCTTTCTTCAGAAAATGTTCCCTTTTTCTCCTGGTGAAAATAAAAATTCTCCTCCTACTATATATGCAAATTCTCATGGCAATATGTTTTGGTTTCTGAAAATCATCACTAAATAGATTGAAAATGTCGTAATATATTTTCAAAATTGCCCCAAAGTGCTTATATGAAGCAGCAGGCAGTTTTTGGAGTCACCATGAAAACCATATGCAACATGTAATGTCCAAAATCATGACTTTGGACATTGTTGCTTTAGCACATGCACTTGAGAATTATTTTATGTTATTTTCATGAGAATTCAGCTTCAAACAATTAGAACTATTCAAACCAGACAGTTCTCATCCTTTGTGGTATTTAAAAGGACTGGCAATTCATGAGATCTGTTATCTTGATACTATTTAGTGATCTGCTCTCTTGTGATATCATTACCCACAGTGCCAAAAGACAGGAAAATAAATGTGCTTTGACATTAGTCCAAAAAGCACTCAGGAAATAGCAATTTTTTTGAGATGAAGTAAGTTGAGAAGATTGGCATTTTCCAAAGACAAAGGTGTACCCCTATGATTCTGGTACCACCACCATGCTTTGAATCCCATTTGGACTTGTTGGGCAGAAAATCATGGGTAATGAAAATATTCATCAATATCATCCCCTTTAGCTTGGTGGATGGTCCAGTGTTTAAGTACTTGCTGATGGAATCAACCAGCAAGAGGTCATCTCAAAGTCTTCTGCTGGATGAAGTTACTGCATTTTGAGATTTGGGGGCACATCCCATTTTCATGACTATTTGAGGATATCCCAAGAGGCAGCACTGGGAGGTATTTAAACCAAGAATGATTGACAGTGTCTGTAAGTACTTATTATGTCAAGGCTTCAGCTTGTCGATTGATGGGAAATGATGTATAATAAATTAGAATGATCACACATCATTTCCCATCGATTGAAATGCCAAATCCTTGACGGAGTAATGAGTTATGGCCAATACCACTCACTGTCTTAGGGGTAGATTGATTGCATATCCCTTCATCGATGTGATCAAACAACTAAGAAATCCAAAGTACATATATAGCTCCCAAATTTTACCATTGTTCCATTGCAGAGGATGAAGTTAGTGTTGCCTCAGTGAGCATTGCACAATGCCATGTAGGTGTTGGAACAAGGGTATTCTTCATCATCTTATGCAGCGAGAGCCTCTTCACTTCCTGCAGAAATACAGATACATCTTAAGTGCAGTGAGACTCAATGAAGCACCATTAGCTACCCTAGCTACAAAAGAACAAAATAGAAAGGCTCCCAAAGTCTCTTCACAGAAGCAAAAGGAGGAAGTTGACAGCAAGCTCAATGGAATGAATATTTAGTATGCTCATGTACCAGTGGGTGGATATTTTTTCCTTTCTCTTGTGTAACTTATTCTCAGTAAAATACGCTTTTTAAAATCTTTTCAGTAGGTAAGACCAATTCATGTTCCTCTCTGGTAGAAAAAGCAGTTCTTTCTTATCTCATAATTAAATACCCAAAATCACCACCTGTGAAAAAATTGTATTTATTTAGATATCCAACCTGTCTGTTTTTCCTAGAGGAGGCAAGAGAGCTGGCATGATGCATAAAATTCACATTCTTTGCTCCTCAATCAACATTCAGTGACTATTTCTAAGGTCTTTTTGGAGTTGTTGTATCTTCATAGGCATTTTAAAGTTAAAATAAATACAAGTTTTCTAAAATTTCATTAATTCAATGTGTTCTTTTTCAGCAGCCACTATGTACAAGACACTGTGATAACCTTAAAAAATATGTTACTGGAAAACAATTCAACATGGAAATTCTGTCTTAGTTAAGAAACAATAAAATACTTTCATGATTAGAAGATATAAATTATTCTCCAGCTTTATACATAAACCCAAGCATTTGATTTCTTCATAGTTTGAAGGTCACTAGACTAAATGCCCTATGAGGGTAAGGAATATTGTCTTATTAATTGCTGGATATTCAAAGCTAGTTAAGTTCTGGCACATGTCAGACATTCAGTAAAATATCCTTAAGTGAATAAATGAATGAATGAAGTATTGGGAATTATAGATTCTTTTCAAAGTGAGTGATTTAATTCATATTTTTAGAAATTTCCACTTTTATGTTTACATTTTCTCCCTTGGTAGAATCATCACAGCCATTAGGAGGATGATATCCAACATGGTTACATCAAATTTAGCTATTGAAGAAGGATGAGAATGATGAGGGAAGCAGGCAGATAAAACATTTAATGATCCTTGCCATAGCACCCTCGCCATATGCAGGTGCCCTCTAGGGTTTTTACACAAGTTGTCTTATTACAACAATCCTCATTTTACAGATGTGAGACCTGAGGTCTCGAGAGGTTAAGTAACTTTCTCAAATTTGTGTAGATAGTGAGTAGAGTTGAGAGTCCAACCAGTCTCCTCAGATCTGCAACTGACCTATTATTAGGAACAGTCAGAGTAGAATCAACAGCTTGAGAATTCCTGTGAGAGACTCATGATATCACTGTTAAATATAAGGTAGAAGGATACGACTAATGCAGAGTCTTCTGTCCATGCAATGGATACTCAGAAACCACAACTACCCTTCAAATGATTCACTGAATGAAAAAACTGATCAGATTATGAGACTTGTGAAACTGTCAAGAAGCTAAAACATCATGAGAACAATTCTTGACTCTCAATATCTCTTATATAATCATAAAATAATTATTATTTATTTGATTCACTTCATTCTATAGTAATTATTACAGGTGAATAACATATTCCCTACACTCAGGAAATGGTCTGTAAAGAAGTATTTATAAAGTGGTAATGTAAGTGCTGGGCTTCCCTCATGGCTCAGATGGTAAAGAATGTGCCTGCAATGTGGGAGACCTGGGTTGGATTCTTGGGTCAGGAAGAACCCCTGGAGAAGGAAATGGCAACCCACTCCAGGATTCTTGCCTGGAGAATCCCATGGACAGAGGAGCCTGACGAGCTACAGTCCATGGGATTGCAAAGAGTTGGACACAACTGAGCGACTTATGCCATAATAATATTAGTACTCATAAGAATCATTTTACACCCTCATACTAACAATCAGTCACAGATATTTATTGGCATGATAGAAAAAGCTGAGATGATAAAATTATCTGGACTACAGTCATTAATTTATTAATAATTCTGAAAAGTGATTTATTTAGTAATATTCACATCAGGTTGTAAAGAACACTGGAGTTTAAGAATGGAGTCATTGGTAATTGAAGAAGGAAAAGTCAATTTAATTATCCCTTCCTCTTATTTAAGCAAGTAGAATATTGTATTAAAACACTAGTTTCATCAGATAAGCACAATATAAGGTAATAGGAAAACTCAGAGAAAGATGATGTGCACCAAAGCAAACAGGGACTGTTTCCATGAAACCAGGATTCTTAATAGCACATCATGGGCCAGCTGCTCACCATTATTTCACTAGCAGGCAAGTCCTTGGTTCCATCCTCAGGAAATCTAAACCTGGTAGAATTTGCAATAAAATTATCTGTAATTGGTTGTACAAGCACTTCCTAACTTTGAGTGGAGTTGAACTCTAAATGTTAATTTAAACTTATCTGTTTGTATTTTAAACACATTTTCCTGTAGAAAGAATGGCATGTGTGATGGTTAGGTTTGGAGGCTATTTATAAGAGCCTCTTTTGCACACTATTGGAAACCAGAAGTATAGCAATGATGGCAAATATTATTTCAACTACATTACTGCATCTTACTTTGCTTCTACAAAAATATGCATGTAAGTCCTACTTCTGAATATTGTGAACCACTTTCCTTAGCAGTGTTTTCTCTCCTGGAAAGACTCCCTTCTTATTGTGGACCTTCAGTTTACCAACTCCTTTTCCTTCTACATCTGCATGAAAAATAGAAGCTCATGAGGTAATCTTCTTGCTACATACTTTATATTAAGGGGGGAAAAGACATTAACCTTCTACGGGAGTAGGAGCTAGTTCTTCCTCCATCCGCAGTTTACAAAAATAGGTTACTTGTAATGTAGAGAGACTGTGCTGTCATAATGTCATAACACACAGGCTCATAGTGATGTGTGTTCTACCACATCTACCATTGGATTAGTTTGCTCAGTGTATCTATTCAATGTATCCTTAAAGGCAGAAATTATGACTGATAGTCGTATAGTGATTTACAATATATAGAGTACTTTCACAACATTTTTCCTTTTAATGCCAATAATAACCCTAAAAATCAAGTATTTGTATCCCATAATAGTGACTGCTGCTGCTGCTAAGTTGCTTCAGCCGTGTCCAACTCTGTGCGACCCCATGGACAGCAGCCCACCAGGCTCCCCCGTCCCTGGGATTCTCCAGGCAAGAACACTGGAGTGGGTTGCCATTTCTTTCTCCAACGCATGAAAGTGAAAAGTAAAAGTGAAGTCGTTCAGTCATGTCCAACTCTTCGCGACCCCATGGACTGCAGCCTACCAGGCCCCTTCGTCCATGGGATTTTCCAGGCAAGAGTACTGGAGTGGGGTGCCATTGCCTTCTCCATAATAGTGACTAAGACTCAGTAATGTGATGTAATATATCCAAAGACCCACCACTATTAAATGGCAGAGCTGTGATTCTAAGGAAGATATTTTTGGTCCCTAACTTCTGTGCTCTGCCTAGGATGTCAGACTGCCATAGTAGAATTTATACTGTCAAACAACTGAGGGTTGAACATTCAAATCAAGTTAAAGTATTTGTACCAGTCTTTCTTCTAGAAATTGAAGAATGCTCCTCAGCATTAACTTGGGGTTTCTTTAAGTCCACCATTACGGAAACAATTGGATTTTCTGCCAAGAAACATTAAGGTTGATTTGACAAGAATGACGAGGCACTTTAAGAGTTGATTGACTGTTAGTACAAGGCTTTTAAAGCTTTCTAAAATTGCTTAAACTATAAGTGAAAGAAATGGAACTATCTACACAGAGTTTCAAAGGAAAGCCTAGGACATAAAGAACAAATGGCAGGATAGTCAGATATGTATATGTCTACCCAACAATTCTCTGATTCCTACAATATATAGATTCATTTGGTTTTCACACAACGTTCTATAGTTCTCACACTCAGGGACACATTGAGGTCTAAATTTATGAATATTAAAAAATAGTTTTGTGTTTAGAGAAGGACTTTCAGAAGATTTATTTAGCTAAGACTCTTGTTGAGATATATATTTGCAACTCTAATTTGGAACCTCTAATCTAAAGCTAATTTTACCCTCTTTTCACTTTTTTTGATAGGGTGTGGCAACACGAGAAATCAATGAAAAACAGAATCTTTGAAGTTGACAGCATCTCTGATGAAATCTTCAAAGTGAGTTATAGGAACTTCAGTTATTATAAATCCATACTTAGGACCCATGGTGACAGAATTATTTCAAAATTGTTACAATTTTAAAGAAAAAATAAGGCAAGATTTTTCTCAATCTCCTTTTCAAAGAACATATTGAACTACAGTGTTCATTAATGTTAACAACAGATTTTTCACTGTTCTGTTAAAAGAAAACAAATAAATTAACAAAAAGAATATTTTATACAATATATATTTTTTTAATCTCATAAAACTCTGGCTTTTAAAAATAATTTTTTAAGAAGATTCTTAACTATGGACTTTTCCTAACCTTCACATTTAATTAATGATCATTTATATTAGAATCTTGAATCCTTTAAGGAATGCAACAAGAAATATTATCATCTAATCCTAATATTACTGAAGTAATATGAGGCCATTGACAGACAACCTTAGTATTAGAAAAAATAGCCAAGCTCAGAATTAAGGAAAATAACCAAGTAAAGGGTCAGCTATTTAAATAGACTGATAGATAAACCCACATTGATTTCCAAATGCTATCACATTTATAATGTTAAGAATTTTGGTCACTTGAAAACAGATTTTTAAAATCTTTTCCTGAGATAGGAGAAAATGCCACTTGTATTTAAGATTTAGAAGATTCATTTTATATAAATAAGCACCTATTAAATTAAGTCCCTGAGACAGCTGAAATAGATGGTGGCATTCTAGTCTTTCTTAAATTTTTTCATTTTAGAAGATGAAGTTCACCAACCATCTAGAATCCCACCATAAATGTTCAAGCTTCATGGTATAAAAAGTAAATGTTTAAAGTTCTGATGTATCATTTGAAATTTCTCTTCTGTAATGATGCAACTGGAGGATAAGAGCTGGCTTTCTCAATATTGTGCTATTGACACTTTGGGTCAGGTAATTCTTTGTTTTAGGGAGCTGTCCTAGGCATGTAGGATGTTTAGCAGCAGCCTTGGATTCTACCTATTAGATGTCAGTAGCTCTTTCATCCAAATTAAAATGACCGAAAATGTTTCCTAACATTGCCGAATGTCCCTTGGACAGAAGGACAAAACCTCGCCTGATTAAGAACCACTGGGGTGGAAGCATAGACTTCTAAGGTTCCACTCCATTTTAGTTTTTTAGATATTGAATTTGAAGGTGAGTTGGCTAACTAACATGTCCTAGATCATGAAGTTCGGAGAAGGCAATGGCAACCCTCTCCAGTACTCTTGCCTGGAAAATCCCATGGACGGAGGAGCCTGGTGGGCTGCCATCCATGGGGTCGCTAAGAGTCAGACACGACTGAGCAACTTCACTTTCACTTTTCACTTTCATGCATTGGAGAAGGAAATGGCAACCCACTCCAGTGCTCTTGCCTGGAGAATCCCAGGGATGGGGGAGCCTGGTGGGCTGCTGTCTATGGGGTCGCACAGAGTCGGACACAACTGAAGTGACTTAGCAGCAGTAACAGCAGCAGATCCTGAAATTTATTAGAAGTCGAGGTAGAACCCAAACCTAGATCTTATTATTCTTACAGTATTCTTCCCATTGTAGCATATTAACTTTGGATATTACTGTGGAAGGAATATTCCACTGACCCATGACCACTAAAGTCATTACTCAGGAACATCCTGGGTGCCTTGAGATTGTGGCCATCTGAGTTGAGTCAGAAAGAACACATTATTTATATGAATGAAATAGAAATATTCAGAAAAGTTTTACTTGTTATAGTTCAGTCTTGCAGATACTTCAGGTTATGATAACTTAATAGCGTCAAACTGCTCACATAGCATGTTTGAAGTTGTATTGCAATGAAATTAATCTGTGCAAGTCTCTTACCTTCTGCCACCTTATTTTAGATAGGAATTTGTTGCAAGTGTCCTGATACCATAATAGTTTCTAACTAAAGGCAGACAAAATGTGCCTGGCAGGAGCAATAAACTAAAGACAGAATTAATAACCCAGGACCACTCATTATGTAAGGAAATTTGTACATAAGCAGAGACAGTGTCTGTCCCCTTGAATTGGCCCCATTAGCCATCTCTGGTTTATCAAAGTAATATTGGAAACCTTCTCTAACAAGTGATCACCAAGAAAGTCCACTGCTGGGTAACCAGCTGTTTGAGGAACTAAAGAGAATAAAAAGAGGGTGAAAACAGATGGGATATATTTTGCATTTTTTACTCAGACATGAATATGTACACATATTATATTAGGCCATCTCTCCCACACATATCCCTTTCTCCTTGGCACATTATGTTAACCATTCATCACTTCCATATATCAACTTCATCCAAGAATTATGTATGCTCTTTCTTTCTTAGACTACCCTCTTCTTTACACCACTTTTTATTGAGCTCTTTGGTTAAAATGTGTTAATTTTTCATAAGACATTTTATAACTTATGCTGCATGGAAGATTTTTTTGTGTGAAGTGTATGTTTGTTTGAAGCAGAATTTATATTGTCTGGTTAGTTGGTAGTCCTACTAGGCTTCAAGACTGGGAGGATTCTGGATCATTAACTGCACTTTAGATTGTCTGAATGTCAATCAGACTGAGTGTGAAAGCTTTTAAAAATATTTTAAAAAATCTTATGCATAAGGAATATCTATTTTTGTTAAGCTGGAAAATAAAGAAAAAAATAATAAAGAAAAAAATCATAATTATACATAGTCTCATTGCCTGAGGTTATAGATTAATTACCCTTCCCCTCCCCACACATATACAGACACTGACACACACATACATGTATGTATGTATGCATTCATGTGTATATATATGTGTATATATGTATACATATGTATATATTGGGGATTATGTGATAAACAATTTTTGCCACTTTTTCATGTTGTTACGATTAGTTTTTTGTGCCCTTGATTATTCAAAGATGTATTCTAATTGTATGCAGATACTCTAATTTATTTAAATATTCTTCATTTTCTTGTCATTGAACTTTTGATTCCAATTTTATCTGATTATTTTAGTATAAAATAATATGTAATATAATAGTAAATTGATGATACAATTGATTTTGTACCTTTGTTTTTCCTGTTTTTCCTTTGATTTCCTACAAGTCAAATGCTGAATGTAAGACCATAAACATTTATAAAACTCTTGATACATATTGCCAGCTTGTCCTCCAAACAGATTCATCAATTTAAATTTCCACCAGAGATGTATGAGGAGATTTTTAATTTAAATGAAAAATGTAGTTGCTTAATAGGTGTCAGCATTAAACAACCTAAGAATTTTTTTATATGAATCCCCTACCCACTTTTGGCACTATAAGTTTTTTTTAACATTAAGTGCTTTTAATGAGGGGACATGGATCAAAAGTAAAAGGATGTGATAGAGCTACCAAAATACTTTTTATTTTTAAAATAATGAAATCATTAAAGATATATAAAATATCAAATATGAAAGGGTATTAGATATCATTTAGTACGCTTTCTCCTTTACTCAAAAGTTAGTCATTTATTAAGCATTTATTATATGTCATTTCTGTTATCTTAAATCCAGTTGGGAAGATAAAAAAAGTGTATAATGAATTGTAATATATTCTGCAAATATAAAGACAGTGGACAAAGTGCAATGGAAATATATGCAAGTGGGGGAAACGTTTAACTTTTCTCTGAAGGATAGAACCAAAAAAATACATGTGGAAGAGACAATTCCTAAAGAATGAAATTTTTTTTTCAGGAGAAGGAAAAAAGGGTTTCTGGGATGAAACAGCATTAAATAGTTATGAGGACATGAATTTATACCGCTTACTATTATACAGCTTACTCAAACAACACTGGTAGTGAGGAACATAGAAGGCAGCATATGCAGTGTTAGTATCACATTTTCAGTGTCATGTTAACAAGTTTAGTCTTATTTTCTAGCTACTGAAGATTTCTGAGCAGGGGACATGATTCTTTCTGTATCTGTATCTTCAAGTGAGAAGAAACTGGAGGCAAAAAGGGGTGACTGTCAGTGTTGCCTAAATGAGATGATAAGGGCTTGAACCGTGTCAAGTGGTGGAAAGACTACACGTGAGGGGATGGGGTAAAAGCCATATCCCATCAACCAGTCCATCAGCAAATATTGACTGAGTGCAATCTAGGTGCCAGAGATTCAGAGAAGAACAAGAGAGGACGTTCTCCCCCATGGAATTTTCTATTTTTTTAAGAGAATTGGTGCAATAAATAAGTAAATATAACAGAAAACTAATGATGATGAACACTATGCTTAGGGTGCCATGAGGTTAGAGTAAAGGGAGTCTTCTCAGATAGGATGACATATAAACTGCTGCATGGAGGTTGAGAGAAAAAGACAGCCATGTGAAGAGCCAGAGTTCCCTCACTCTCAGAGAGATGAAAAGTGAGAAGGCCTGCAGGGAGGAACATTTTACAGAGAACAGATAAATAATTGGAAAGGCTATATAAGGGAGGGAATAATCATATCGACTTTAGAGTCATATACTCATGACTACAAATCCAGGCTATTCAATTTACCCTATTAAGCCTCAGCTTCCCCTATAAAATAAGAAAAATAATGCAAACTTTAAAAAAAAATCACTGTAAAGATTATATATAGTAATATATGTAAAATTTAGCACGTTGATTTCAGATAGTAAAAATCCAACAGAAAGTAGTTGCCATCATCACCATGAAGAAAAGGAAAATGTGAGCCCTTCAAGTTTTTGTCTTCAGTGACTGAGAAATGATCAGGGAAGCCCAGAATAGAAGCATATTGGCATATTCAGATAGTGAATCTGCTTTGAGAGGCTTGTTGGAAATCCAGGGGACATTTGGACCTAGAGGTCAGGAGAAAGGTCAGCATACAAAGCATGTGGGAATCAGTGGTGTTGCCCAATAGAAATAAAAATAAAATACGAAATCAAGATGAGAAAACTGAGAATGTAGCACTTCATGAGGGTAATCTTTTTTTTTTTTAGAAATATCTAATAGTTTGAAAAAAAAAATCCTTTAATAATTTGAAATCCATGTCCAGTTTATATCCAGTGGCCCTGGTCAATCTTTATGTAAATATGCAGAATAAAAACAATCTCTATTTAAAATAATAGCTTTTTCAGATATTTGGAAAACAGTATATGTGACTCCTCAGTCTTTATTTGGGAAAAATGGTCACAAATATTTCAATCTTTCCTCAGATATTGGGACTTTTATGGCCTCTCATCATTCTGATTGTATTTCAGATGAAATTTAGTCTGCTCTTGCCCAGAACTAGCCCAATGTTCCAAATGTGATTTCATTACCTTGTCAGTTCTTACCTATCATTTTCATCTGTTGGGGTCTTTATAGTTTTTTTTTTTTCCCATCTCTCATATTAGTGATTGTGCCAACTTTATGTTACATATTAATACCAATTCAATACATATGATTTCTAAATCTTTATCCAACTTGTGAACTATTCTTGCTATTCACTAGTAGGTAGACAGGTACCCTTGGCTTCATTTTGCTTGAAAGTTAAAGTTGGGCCTCCCTGGTGGCTCAGACAGTAAAGCGTCTGCCTGCAATGCGGGAGACCCGGGTTCGATGCCTGGAAGATCCCCTGGAGAAGATCCCCTGGAAGATCCCCTGGAGAAGGAAATGGCGATCCACTCCAGCACTCTTTTCTGGAAAATCCCACGGGCGTAGGAGCCTGATAGGCTACAGTCCATTGGTCACAAAGAGTTGGACATGACTGAGAGACTTCACTTCACTTAGACTTTAAAGTTCTGCCAGAGACTGAGCATAAAGAAACCAAAAGGAAATTAAAAAAAAGAGATGGGATAAAAAATATTTGACATAGACTGTGGGAACTGTAAAATCTTGGGAGATATTTGGACCACCTCTTTATTTCTCCTTAATGAGGATGATTATATTAACAATGACGGTGATGGTAATAATAATTATAACAATAGGTTACTGGTAACTAGTCTGATAAGTGCTGAAACTCAGTTCTCACAAAAATCTTATGAGGAAGCATTATTATCATTTTCATCATCTTTTTTTCAAATAAGGAAATTGAGCTTTAGAATAAATAATGTGCCCAGAGCCACACAAATAGAAAATGAATGAATCTGGGATTTGAATCCAGGCAGTGTAATTCCAATACACTATAGTATACTGCTCTGTTTCGTACTAATAATTATGACTTTTTAGTTTGTGTCACTTTCAACACCGGTTACCTTTATTTTAAGGGATATCTTTTACAAGATACATGAGAGTAATTAGAAAAGAAAACTGGGTTAGGATAGAGATTCAGGGCAGCTGGCTTGGCTCACTCACCAGCTAAGTCCTTCTTCCTATATATATGGATCTCATGAGCAAAATTGAAAGAAAATGTGAACCCTTAGAATTCAAAATCTTTGACCTTGAACAGTCAAAGATTAAATATGTAACTACTAAGGAATTAATGTCTCCATTTGGGGAGAAAGGGAAGAAATTTAAATTAAAAAGATGTTTGCCTTACAAATTTCTCCTTAGTCCTCATGTTTTTGTAGTAAGGTTTGGATGGCTGTGGCAAAATCTTCAGTACTTCCAATGGTCATCAAACTTGAATGGGGGATATAATCAGTTAACAAATACTCCATTTGATTGTATGAGTAGAGTCCAAGAAACACTCAATATGTACTTGAAGATTTAGTGTTGAAATGGGTCTATTGACATATTTAAATGTTACCCACAAAATTTAGAGGCAATTTTTGTAAAGAGAAATTGGAAAAACCAGAAACTTCTATTAATGCAGGTAATTCCATTTTGCTACATAAATAATTAAATGTATACATATCTTATAAATGTCAGTACTTAAATTGGAGAGAATTTTCCAAGATCTTTTCAGATTGATACCCTATTTAGTTGAACAAAAAGAGAAGCAAGTGATGATCCAGTGCTTTTTTAAAAACTCTGGTGAACCGGAGAGACTATGACATTTAAAATGCACATCTAAAAGCTTCTAGGTGGAATTTAAATAACTTCATTATTTTACCTTTTCCTTCAAACCACCCCAAATATCCTGACTATACTATGGACAAATCACTTGACCAATTTTCTGTATAATTGAAATCATATGCCTTCAAAACCACTAGTAGGGGGAATGCTTCTGAGACTCCTTTCTAGCCGTATCTTTTTTATACTTGTGTAACTTAAAAATGACCAGGCAGAAGTTTTTTCTTGTCTTTAAATTGCTTTGCCAAGTTTCAGCTTTGAGCACATTTTTATGACTGATTTATTAAACCTGGAAACTAGAAGTTTATAATAGAAATTCTCATAAAGCCTTAATTCCAGCATTCCTAGCAGTTCCTCTAAAGAATGGGAACACTGATGGACCCTCGGCAGAGGCATTTCTAGAACACAACCTGAGAAATTTGGTCACGTGGTCATTTATTTATTTTTAGGTGAATAATCTTCAACCATCCTAGCAGAAATTTTTGTTCTGTTGACAAATAGGAAGCATGTAGTAGTCTGGCTATGAATCATACCTTCCGTTGTCATTATTAATTTTAAGGACACATTAAAAGAAGCTTCCTCCATAACATTGCACTCGGGGAAAATAAAAAAAAAATGTGTGCTTATCTTTCAGGCTGACTGAGGAGATTTATTGCAAATAAAATGATTCCAAATTGACTAGGGAGATTTATTGGAAATGAAATTATTAGAAATCCCTGTTCCTTTTTAAGATATTTAGAATGTACCTAAGTGGAACATTTTTGCTTTAGTTTCAGAAATACAAACTTCTGGCATTGCTCATCATTAGAATTTTTCCCTGCAGGCTTTGGCTTTATTAGCAGCTTAAGAGTATATTTAGCACTGTCATATGTGAAATCTCTTCACTCTGTTAAACTAATATGGGATAAAATGTCTTTTTTTACAGTGTTACTCATTCATTATATAAAAATGAAAGCAACCACTTCAGTGTGGATCCAGAGCTACTATTTTTATGACAAAGGAGAGGTGACAATACATATCCCGTAGGCACAATGAGAGTATTATATAAGAGTCATTAGTATAATTGATATCCATAGAAAGAGTGTTTTATCCAACATGATTAAAATGCGCAATACATTATGTAGGTTCCAGCGTTCCAGCTGCTATGTTGTAATCTTTCCTTTGATAGATATCTAGTGAAAAATAAAATTATCCTCGTTAAAAGGATAATCTTCTACTACTTAAGGCTGTGAGAATGTGAGACAGTTGCATGCCAAGTGCTTCAACCATTTACATGTGATTTTCGCCTGTGTGTTGTGTTTTGTTTCGGATTTCTCAACCATGGAGAGACAGAAGAAAATGTCTCTTTAAGGAAAGGCATCTTTCCCCATGAGCTAGGAAGAAGCCTGAGTTATAATTCTTTGCCTTTGTTTTAGATTCTCCTTTTTAGGTTCACCTTAAATGCCTACAGTAGTGAGACCCATCAGTAAATGGAATCACAGAGCCTAAAATTTTAAATTGGCTTCAAGTTGAGAGTAATGTCTTAAAGGCAAATGAATCACATAATTATTTTAAAAGAGTGTCTTTGCACACAATATACACATTGACTGATTCATTCATTTTAAAGGTATTTATTGATTACCTACTTTGTACTAAGTGCTTAGTCAGGTACTGGGGACCCATAGAACTTCTTGTCCATGAATTTCATTTTAAATAGTGAATCAGGAGGGAAAAACAGGTGGATATCAAACAAGCCTGGTTTCCCCTCTTTAGTCCTCAGAAGCATGCATTATTGAGTCATAGAGCTAGAACAACAGATAACATTATGTTGATATAATGTTCATCTCAAAGAAGTAAAAGCAGAGTGTATACACTACTAGCTCAACACTTATAATAGCATCTCTGAGTTACTGTCATTTTTTCCTTTTTGCACATATTGGTGATAATAGCAATACTGCTGCTGCTGCTGCTGCTAAGTTGCTTCAGTCGTGTCCGACTCTGTGTGATCCCATAGACAGCAGCCCACCAGGATCCTGTCCCTGGGATTCTCCAGGCAAGGACAACTGAGAAAAAGTTGAATGCTAAGGCTACTGGGAGATATCCAGGAAAGAGAAGTCAGTAACAAGAGAAGCAGTATGTCTACTTCTTAATTAAGTGCCTTATCTGCCAGAGCAAAGAGGTCTGTTGCAAGCTGCCCTGGTAATTAGAAGTTCCTCTTTCTTCCCTTCAATGGATCTCTAATAGTGTTGAGAAACAAATGAAATAAAATATTTAAACTTCTTTGTAAACAAACGATACAGCGCTTTCTGGATTTGTGACATCACTCTAATTTTTGTATACTGACTTCTGTAAGTTGCAGGCCTTATCTATAAATAGGGGAGAGCACTTTGCTGCCCATCGAAGTTATAAATGCACTTCAAGTAGGAAGGGATATCAGCTGTTTTTGAGGATCCTGGATACCAAAAAATGTCAAAATGATTATCTGAAAATTATGTAAGGAAATGAGTTGCTCAGCAAATCCACATTCTTGGCTGTCTTTGATAGTATAGTATAGATAGTAAGGCATCAGTGTTTGAGAATGCAAATTATCCTTTAAGGACAGGACAGTGAAAAATAAGAGGCAATATTAGATTACACACTTAGGTAAAAACTTTGTAGGATGAAATAATAATGGACTGAACATATACTAGGGAGACTGAATTATCTTTTCCTGCTCCTCATTTTTCTGTAGTTGACCAAATGCTTTCATTTGTGAATAATAAACTAATGTCATGGTATAGTGTCTTGCTTCCCAAGATGGTCAGATTCCATCAGGTTGTAACTTGATTACACATTCCCACATTCCCCCCTTCCCATAATATTCTTTACACAATGCTGCAATTTTCAGGTGCATCCTCCAGCCCAGCTTTATCTCTCAGCTTTTCCTTCGGATGTCATCTATGACATTTGCAATCACAGAATAGACTAACTTATCTTCTCTACCAGTGTTCTAAAAAGTGACTGACTTCATCTCATTATTTCTTCATCATTATTCACAAGAATTTGATGTGATTTTTGTTGTATGCTGGTCCACATGATGTCTTCTTGCACCTTGGGATGGTGAGATTTCCTGGGAGCAGATTTCAGAATTTTCTGTACATCCTCCTTATTACAAAGATTCAGATATGCCTGTGGTCTTATAAAAGTTTCAGTAATGAGATTATGATTCTAATGCAGCATAAATATTGTTATTATTAGCTAGAGTAATAATGATAGATGAGGAGAATGGTAAAGACTTGGCATGGTCTTATCCTCAGAGTGTTCAGTGTTTCCACTGGCACAATTGAAGATATCATTTAGTGTACCAAGAAGATACGTGGTGATTCAGGAGCCATTACCAGCCTCTGTTAGAGCCTTTTCAAATCCAGTGCTTATTGTGTATGTTATGAATAAGAGAGCACAGAAATTATGCATGCGGGGCCAAATTCTCATCTTGCTCTGGACCCCCATGGACCTCTCTTTGAAGTCAATAGGAGCTCAGCAGGGGGTAGAACAAGATGAGAATTTGGAAAAGGAACGTGAAGAAAAAGGGATAATTTTCCCCGACCATATCATCATTTGGTGTGCGTTAAACGCTCACACAGTGCCTCACCCCAATTCCTTTTTACTTCAGTATCAATAAAATGGCATGACAGATTTTTCTGTGTGTGTCTCTGTATGTATGTACTGTAGGTCATTTTCAATGGGAAGAGAATTGGATAACTTCAATTACTCTCCTGTAAGCTGTTATTATTGAACTGAGCCAGAAATGCTTTATTTTCAATAAAGAAATATTCACATAATACTACTTTCATGCAAATTCAGGTGCTATAGGTTTTCAAAGATTTTCCAGAAAGGACATTTTCCACTGGCCCAAATAATTAACAACTTGTCTTTATCCCCTTGCTTCCATTCAACAAATTCTTACTTTGTCTACTGTGGGATGCCTGTACAAATGTGTGCTCTCCCAGGACAACACTGTTTGAAATCAACAATGCAGTTTTTGTTTCTGCCTTCTAATATCCACCCCCCTCTCAGGATTTGCATTGTTTGGTACACACAATGGTAAATGAATGTCCAGAGGGGAACTTTGAAAAACAACCTGCCCATAAGCTAGAGGCCACACCTTCCACATTCAAGGCGATGCCCGCTCTTTGTCAAATTGGCACATGCCTTTTGAAGAGGGGTTGCCCTGAGAAACTTGGCTTTCAAGATAAAGCTCATTTTGATCACACAATTTCCTTTGAGGAAGAAACCAAACTCTGTCAGAATATCACACCTGGATGAAATGTGTGCGGATGAAATGTCCTTTAACTTATGCTATGCTATGCTATGCTAAGTCACTTCAGTCGTGTCCGACTCTGTGTGACTCCATAGACGGTAGCCTACCAGGCTCCCCCGTCCCTGGGATTCTCCAGGCAAGAACACTGGAGTGGGTTGCCATTTCCTTCTCCAATGCATGAAAGTGAAAAGTGAAAGTGAAGTTGCTCAGTCGTGTCCGACTCTTAGCGACCCCATGGACTGCAGCCTACCTGGCTCCTCCGTCCTTTAACTTAAGGCTATTAATATTCATGGATATCTAACATAATTCATGAGGGTCTGTTATATATGATAGTAACAATATCATTTACACTGAACCTTAAAAATATTGACAAAGACAAGTTCTTAAACACTGATGAAACCTTGTATTGTGTGTTATGATTTCTTGGTTTTATACTTGGTGCAGTTTTTCAATTAACTGCTCTGTATTCAGAGCGATTATTCATTTATTATAGTCAGTTTAGATACGGTAAAGATTAAAGGAGTAAAACAAATCATTTTAGTGACACTGGCTAGTGATACACTGTTATTATTCTGATTTTTATTTGTTTGTTTTTTTTATTTGGCTCTTGCATGACAGGATTTATAGTACCTACTTTTGAATGCTAAGTCTTTTTCCTTCCCGGTATCTATTTTTATGGTTTTAAATAAGCAAAAACAGCCATAAGATTTGAACTGGAGTTACCTCTATCTAATTTATCAAATGAAAGATACATGTGTAGAAATACTAATTCGCACACACACACATTTTCAAAATTATTTTTTGGTCAGTGACAAGATTTTCTCAGTTATATGAAATAAGTACCTGGTCTTTTTAAAGTGTAAAGATTCCCAGAAGTGTGGAAAACAAGAGTTGAATTTATGTAGTACATAAATGAGGCGTCAATATATGAAAAATCTTATAAGAAATAGCACACAATTTTGAATGCAAGCAAACCAAGGTAACTACACATATTAGACATTTGGAAGTTAATGATATAGAGCACAGTGCTTTCTGTCAACCTTGCCGTGTGGTTTTCCCAGTGTATTGCAACGACATGCCCTGTAATGTGTCATTTTGCTTCTAAAGGGGTTTACATGCTTTTGAAAGTGACTTAGATTTTGGCAAAGTTTATTTTATGCATTATGCATAAAAGTTGTCATCAGGATTTAACAAAGCATTTTGCAGAGAAAGATTAGAAATAAAATCTCTGCACACCAAAATGATTTGGATGGTTTTGCGAGATGGTGTGAACTTAAAAAAAATTAGCATGTATCTTAGCCCTTTTTCAAATTTCAAAAGACGAAAAAGCTCTACAGTGAAGAGAATTTTAATGTACAGCATTGGAGCAAAGCTCATCAATGCTATTTTGTTTCCCTTTTGGCTAGTATTTTTCTATTTATAACATTAACAATTCCATATCCAGTGGACTTAAAATGGCATTAAGACAAGGAATTGTCAGGTTCAATAATGAATGTGAGGTATTTCCTAGTTGAGAAATGAGGGTATTGAAAGAGATCTATTCTATATGTTTTGATTTGAAGGCATAGAACTCTTGATGGAATACAACTGTATTTGTGGGTGAAGAGAAGAAATTGATTGGGAAAACTGATGGAAGAAAATGTTAGGATTTTAAGTTAAAATGACCATTTCACAATGTTCCCTGTATTTTAACACTTTTTAAAGCTAGACACGTTAGTTCCTTCTCCTTCCATGTTTTAAATGGAGAATGTAGTTCTACAGGAGTTAAAAGATCTCCCTTCCTATATAACTAAGCTTCTCTGGGGACAGCACTGAAGAATTCTGTTTTTAAAGGCATATGGAGAAAGAGTAACTTTTTTTTACTTAAGCAAGAAATGAACTAGTTGAAACTTGAAACTTGAGCCTTGAAATATATCTCTTCTGAAGTTAAACTGAGTGTCTTGACTTCCAGTCTTTCTCCCTATACTCCCAGGGTCATGTCCAATTCTGGGTGTTCCTTTTATGTGTATCTTTATAAGGATAGTTATTCCACCTGTGGCATTGCTGAGACTATTTCTGGTAGCTTCTGATACATCCATGCTAAAGGTCTGGTAGCTTCACACCATGAGCAGATTGAAGTCCTTGCTTTTTATTGCTATTTTTGGAGGTATCATTACTGCAGAATTTAGGATACAGCCCTTGGAAATCCACTTTTTTGGGGGGCAACCACACAGCAGCGCTCCTTGGAGTGCTCCTGCTATTAGTGATTGTATGAGTCAGCTGTGAACAATACCCACAGAAACCCAGGAATCTTGCTCTTTCGCAGTCACCAGAGGGTCTTATGTGTTGTTTCAGGTAGCAATTCACATTTTGTTAATAATGTCATTGCACTTGTTTGTTTTTTTTTTTTTTTTTTTACTGTACAGACTTCAAGGGCTTTTTCACCACCAAGACGATTTTAAAAAATACATATATAGCTTTCTCTTTTATTTTTGGTTACTCACTTCCAGGAAAGTTAATTGGAACTGATTGGTTTTATTTGCTGACTTACCAAGTACCATGCAACTGGAAACAAATGAAGAAACATTAGCATTCTACTGTCTGCTTTAGTTTGTTTAACTCTATTCCTCTCAGCTTGTCTCTTATCCACAAACCATTTTTTTTTTAAAAAAGAACACTAGTGTCTGGATGAAGTGAGAAAATTGAGTTGAAGGATCATAATCATAATAATAATGCTTTACACTTGCATAGTGGAGAAGGAAATGGCAACCCATTTCAGTATTCTTGCCTGGGAAATCCCATGAACAGGGTAGCCTGGCAGCCTGCAGTCCATGGGGTCACAAAGAGTTGGACACCACTGGTAGACACAGACACACACACTTGCATAGATCTTTAAAATTTTTTCAATTATATTCATCTCTGCTATAATTGGATTCCCATAACAGCTCTTTAAAATAGGAAGGAAGGAAAAGAACACTTAGCGAATATCTTCTGTTCAAAATATATTCACCACATTATCTCATTTAATCCTTGTATGGCACTGATGATTTAAAAATTATTTCTCCTAATTTCAAGAGGAAATGATGTGTGATTTGTGAGAATCCTGGGTTTGAACCCTGCTCGGATGGCTCCCAAACCTACTTCTGTCCTTTCCACAGATTTGAGTTGGGTAAGATATTACCTAATTTTCGGTCATGAAGTTTGAGATGAGTATAAGTGATTTGCTTGTAATTCATCTAAGTTAACACCTCCAATCAAAACTAGAAAATGTATTTATTTGTTTCCAGGCTTTCATACTTCCTGTTACTTGTACTTGCCTCTGACAATTAGTCAGAAGTTGATGATGCTTTCCTGTCACATGATTACTCAGTTTCTCAGTAAATGGAGCACCAGTCACTGCTTGAGGGGTCCTTAACGGACCACTACAGACACAGTGAAGGAGAGATGGAATCAGTAGGGGAGGAGGTGAAATTAAGCATGGATTATGCTTTGTCTTTGCTTCTGAGGGTTTACGGATTGCATAATTGCAGGGTGGGTTTTATGTTCAAAGCCAGTTTGAGTCAATGTTGCATTGCAGCATAGCATAGTTAATATTTTTTGTGAGTGCTGCCTGTAAAAATCAGATCAATACAATTAAACTTTAAGCCAGTGATTTTAATGTGAATATTTCAATACTTGGCAACAGGGTTGATATTTTAAATCTGATATATTGGAAAGAATAAATATCGTAGAGGAGTACTAATGGAAAAAGAATTGAAATCGGGTAAACCTGGTTTGGATAATAATCAGCCAGTCAATCAGTCCATACACAGAGACTGGTATAAGGCTGTATTCAGTCCATCACAGGTGTCTCAGAGATGTCATTCACTGTCACATTACAATAACACCCTCTAGCTTTATGGGGTCGCACAGAGTTGAACACGACTGAAGTGACTTAGCAGCAGCAGCAGTAGCAGCAGTATTCAAAGCACCACCATATACATATTATTTCATGCTTGAGGTTCAGGGATGGCAGATCATTTGACTCCTAGTATTCTTTTCTTCGTGGGCTTCCCTGGTGGATCAGATGGTAAAGAATCCACCTGCAATGTGGGAGACCTGGGTTCAATCCCTGGGTTGGGAAGATTCTCTGGAGGAGGGCATGGCAACCCACTCCAGTATTCTTGCCTGAAGAATCCCCATGGACAGAGGAGCCTGGCAGGCTACAGTCCATGGGGGCCACAGAGTCGGACATGACTCAGCAACCAAGTATACACATTCTCTTCTTTTGGGGCTTCCCAGGTAGTGCTGGTGGTGAAGAACCTGTCTGCCAATTCAGGACAAGCAGGAGATGTGGGTTCAGTCCCTGGGTCATGCAGATACCCTAGAGGAGGGCGTGGCAACCCACTCTAGTATTCTTTCCTGGAGAATCCCATGGATGGAAAAGCCTGGTAGTCTACAGTCCACAGGGCCTTGAAGAGTTGGACATGACTGAACTGACTTAGCACACATGCATTCTCTTCTTTTCAGCTTTCCTGAATGGTGCATGCAACTAATGAGCTCAAGCAATAACATTCAAGGATTCTTTACCATCTGGTCCTGACACCACCTGGAAAAAAAAACTTCTAAGAAGCCCATTTATTATACTAAAGAGGTATGTTTTCCTCATTCTACTTACCTGAAAGATGTCCATCTCAACAGTCTGCACAAATTTTTTATAGGAGGTCGGGTTTGAAGGAGCTTCTGAATGGAAAAGAAAGTGAGATGCTGTTTGGCTAAATAAACAGTTTCCCATTTTCTCTATGTATCATATCTTTTATTATGCCATATTATGCCATCTTTGTATCCCCTATTTTATATTGCTCAGGGCTTCCTTGGTCACAGCCCCTGTTTTTCTTTCCAAACATAACTCCTACTGCTTTAGGGCTTCATCACTGCTTAGGCTCATGCATAGCTTCCTGACGGGTCCTTCTTACCCAGTTGTTCATGTGAATGCCAGACACTCTTCTGAAGTTTAGATGGACATTGCTTGCTGCCAAAATATGCAATGGGCTCTTATGCCTAGAGAATACAGAAACCCCCTTCTCTAGGGACAAGCAGCTCTGGTGGTCTGGAAGACCAAGATGTAGGAGGATGTTGAGAAGGTGATTATTTTTCTAAGTGAAACTATGATTTATGTTACAAGGAGTCCCAGATGTCAGTGGAAGAGGGCCAGCCAAGAGACTAACTGGGTGAACCTAAAAAGCCTCTTGATGAAAGTGAAAATGAAGAGTGAAAAAGTTGGCTTAAAGCTCAACATTCAGAAAATGAAGATCATGGCATCTGGTCCCATCACTTCATGGAAAATAAATAGGGAAACAGTGGAAACAGTGTCAGACTTCATTTTTCTGGGCTCCAAAATCACTGCAGATGGTGACTGCAGCCATGAAATTAAAAGACGCTTACTCCTTGGAAGGAAAGTTATGAGCAACCTAGATAGCATATTCAAAAGCAGAGACATTACTTTGCCAACAAAGGTCCGTCTAGTCAAGGCTATGGATTTTCCTGTGGTCATGTGTGGATGTGAGAGTTGGACTGTGAAAAAGGCTGAGCGCCAAAGAATTGATGCTTTTGAACTGTGGTGTTGGAGAAGACTCTTGAGAGTCCCTTGGACTGCAAGGAGATCCAACCAGTCCATTCTGAAGGAGATCAGCCCTGGGATTTCTTTGGAGGGAATGATGCTGAAGCTGAAACTCCAGTATTTTGGCCACCTCATGCAAAGAGTTGACTCATTGGAAAAGACTCTGATGCTGGGAGGGATTGAGGGCAGGAGGAGAAGGGGACGACAGAGGCTGGATGGCATCACTGACTCGATGGACGTGAGTCTGAGTGAACTCCGGGAATTGGTGATATACAGGGAGGCCTGGCGTGCTGTGATTCATGGGGTTGCAAGGAGTTGGACACGACTGAGCGACTGAACTGAACTGAACTGAACAGGAGTGGAGGTGAGTGGAGGCATGGCATACAAAACAGACTTTACTGGATATCAGAGGGGCCCCAAAATTTGGAAGGTAAGCAAGCAGAGTCAAGGGACACATAAATTAAGTGCAATAACAATTATTTCAGAGTCTATGAATTTTTAGATGTTTGAATGGTATTCTCATATGAAAACTTTGAAACTACTATTAATGTACAGAACCCTAGACCTGGTTTATAGTTTCAACAAGGGTACCATTGGTTTGTCACCAAATAGATCTAACTTTTAACTTCTCAAGTCTGTACAATATGATTATTAAAAGACTGTCCTGGCTTACCTCACAGAATTTTTGTGAAGCTCAAATAGAAAGGAATATATAAAGAGGTTTAAATTTGAAAAGTAATTTATGGTTTCCAAAATGTTTTCCCAGGTACCAGGAATTGCTGTTCTTGTTAATGAAGACTAGAACAGCACCCTACCTTTGAATAGCTTTTTGTTGAGTTGAGGTATGGCACCCACATTCTAAAGAAGGCAAGATCGTGGGGCTATAATAGGAATTCGGAGGACAGAGAGTTCATGGGGAAAGCAAAATTATCAGTTGTCAAAGAAACTTCAAATGGAAGGCAAGGCTAGAGTTAGCTTTGAAGAATGCATTGCAATTAGATAGTTAGAAAGAAGGAGTGATGTGTCCCAAAGTGTGAAGACCATTGGCAGACAGATGTAAACTAGACTATTTAAAGGCAAGGGCCTGTGTCAGTGATGTTGGAATGGGGAAAGGCTGGGGAGGCCTTGGGGATCAGGTGCCATGTCTGTGATGAAGCACTGATATACTAAGGACTTATTTCCTCTTATACGAGCACAGCCTAGAGCCCTCAGCATGGGTCCCCAAAGACATTTAATTTATTCCCTTCTCCTTTGTTACATTCTCTTGGAGATTTTGTCAGGAGAAAAATTAGTACTATATATTTTCTAAAGCTAGAAGCTTAAGTTCTATCAACTTAGTGTCTGGTGCAAAGAAAAAGATGGTATGAATATTTGATATGAGGCCAAAAAGAGGTCTTACAGATTAAGTATTATGGAGCATTTAAAGTCCTCTGAAAACTAATTTTTGAAGGTCTTGTTCAATTGTGGCATGAGTCCTCATTGTTCTTATTCTGTTGTGAGTCTTGAGCTGCAATTTGGAAAAGCACTGGGCAGGGCAATTATACAAATAATGATCATTGACTCAAGCTTTTTAATGGCAAAAAGATGATTTGATTCTCTGAAGAAGTGAACAGGCAACATTTTCTCATTGCTGTTAATTATAATTTAAGACAGACTCAATTTTGTATTAGTCACAGATGTTTCATTTCTCAGTTCATATATAATGTGGTACATGGAATATCTCCAAAGAGATTTTAGAAGTGTTTGCAGTCTTGTCCATCTCTTTACCACTTGGTGTGGTCTTTTCCAAAAATCATGACATTTGGAAAGAAACTTAGAGAAGTTTTGAAGACATTTTCGAGACATTTTGCTTTCAATGATCTCTAAAAATATTCCTATTGAAAGTGAAAATTGGGAACATGCTCTGAAAAACAAAAATGTATATTGTGTCTTTGGAAAGCCTCATTTCAGGAGTGGCTGGGCTGTGTTCCAGTTGTGCTGGGGGTGGGGGATGAGTGTACAAAAGCATGATTTCTGAATTGATGCTAGTCACAGAAACCTTTAAGAGACTCCAGTGCTTTTATAGCTATTAAGCAAACATGTATTTCAAATAATTAGACCAAGCAGCTAGTTCCCAAATTACTCCACTGTGTATTATTCTAACCAGGGAGAACTTATCAGTAGGGCAAATCACTTGTGAAATTGTGATAGGTTTGGGAGTGTTCTGAAACAAGGTGGTTTGGAATACAAACCCTTGATGAGGCTGGGAAACTTGGGTTGTGTCAGAAGATAGTTGAAAATTGAAAAGTACCTTAACATCGAATCAGCCACAAAGGCTGAAACAGTAACACCTGTGTTTTTTGCTATAGGTATTATTATTACTGCTTGGAAAAGAAAATAAAATTCATAAGCACATTACATGGATTTTTCTTGGATTTATACTGATAAAAGTTGGAATTTCATGCTATATGGAAAATCTTTCTGAAACAATAGAATAGTTTAAGAGGAGCATTTATGAAAAATTTTGGGGTAAGAATGGTATAATTGTGTTACTTTATAAAATATATAATGAATTCATTATGGGCATGCATGCAGCATTCTTTAAATATCATTCTTCATTTTTAATCTTTATAATACACATTAACTTTTCCTCAAAAGAAAGGCATGTGAATTTGTATATTTAAAATTTGTATATTTTGAGAATTCACATCATTTTCTGAAACCCATCTGTGATATTCAGAGTCAGTGAAGTTTGGGCAGTTAAACTTTAGACTAAATTTCTTTTACAGTTTCTCCATCAGTCTTGGAATCTTTCTTTCCAAGGGTTGAGGTCAGGTGGTAAGAGTAAATTCTTCAGTAATCGATTTGCTTTTGTAAAGTTCTAAATCATAATTGAAACTCCTGACTTAGAGTTCACAACTTTTGGAATTCCCTAGTTGAAATCTGAAACCAGTCCCCATAGATGAAGGATAAAGGAAGACAGAAAAAAGAGGCAGCCCATTCCACCTGAGTAGGTGACAGTCATAATAAGCCAGAGAACTTACATATGAGGCTTGTCTAAGGTGGCTACAAGATGAGTAGGTCTCCGTAGCCATCAGCCAGAGTCTTAAAAGTTTATAAAGAGGCCTTAGCAAGGTTGTGTTACATACACTGCCAGATGGTTTCCATAAATTTACTGTTTCAAGGCTGTGTCCTTGAAATGGCTCCTACTGTAGGAACAGTGGGCAGGATTTACATCCCAAGACAGGGGAGAGGGTGAGAAATATTCAGTTGCCTGGGTCCACTGTGTAGGACAACATGTAATCATGTTCTTTAGATAACCTCTTCCAACACTAACACTATTGGAGAAGAAGCTGGAGACAGATGAGAGAGGCCAGGAAAGGAGGAAGATCAGATCAGATCAGTCGCTCAGTCGTGTCCGACTCTTTGCGACCCCATGAACCGCAGCACGCCAGGCCTCCCTGTCCATCACCAGCTCCCGGAGGTCACTCAGACTCGCATCCATCGAGTCAGTGATGCCATCCAGCCATCTCATCCTCTGTCGTCCCCTTCTCCTCCTGCCCTCAATCCCTCCCAGCATCAGAGTCTTCTCCAATGAGTCAACTCTTCGCATGAGGTGGCCAAAATACTGGAGTTTCAGCTTCAGTATCATTCCTTCTAAAGAAATTCCAGGATTGATCTCCTTCAGAATGGACTGGTTGGATCTTCTTGCAGTCCAAGGGACTCTCAAGAGTCTTCTCCAACACCACAGTTCAAAAGCATCAATTCTTCGGCGTTCAGCCTTCCTCACAGTCCAGCTCTCACATCCATACATGACCACAGGAAAGACCATAGCCTTGACTAGGCGAACCTTTGTTGGTAAAGTAATGTCTCTGCTTTTGAATATGCTATCTAGGTTGGTCATAACTTTCCTTCCAAGGAGTAAGCGTCTTTTAATTTCATGGCTGCAGTCACCATCTGCAGTGATTTTGGAGCCCAGAAAAACAAAGTCTGACACTGTTTCCACTGTTTCCCCATCTATTTCCCATGCAGTGATGGGACCAGATGCCATGATCTTCGTTTTCTGAATGTTGAGCTTTAAGCCAACCTTTTCACTCTCCACTTTCACTTTCATCAAGAGGCTTTTTAGCCCCTCTTCACTTTCTGCCATAAGAGTGGTGTCATCTGCATATCTGAGGTTATTGATATTTCTCCCGGCAATCTTGATTCCAGCTTGTGTTTCTTCCAGTCCAGCATTTCTCATGATGTACTCTGCATATAAGTTAAATAAACATGGTGACAATATGCAGCCTTGATGTACTCCTTTTCCTATTTGGAACCAGTCTGTTGTTCCATGACCAGTTCTAACTGTTGCTTCCTGACCTGCATACAGATTTCTTAAGAGGCAGATCAGGTGGTCTGGTATTCCCATCTCTTTCAGAATTTTCCATAGTTTATTGTGATCCACACAGTCAAAGGCTTTGGCATAGTCAATAAAGCAGAAATAGATGTTTTTCTGGAACTCTCTTGCTTTTTCCATGATCCAGCGGATGTTGGCAATTTGATCTCTGGTTCCTCTACCTTTTCGAAAACCAGCTTGCACATCAGGAAGTTCACCGTTCACATATTGCTGAAGCCTGGCTTGGAGAATTTTGAGCATTACTTTACTAGCGTGTGAGATGAGTGCAATTGTTCGGTAGTCTGAGCACTCCTTGGCATTGCCTTTCTTTGGGATTGGGATGAAAACTGACCTTTTCCAGTCCCGTGGCCACTGCTGAGTTTTCCAAATTTGCTGGCATATTGAGTGCAGCACTTTCACAGCATCATCATTCAGGACTTGGAGTAGTTCCACTGGAATTCCATCACCTCCACTAGCTTTGTTCGTAGTGATGCTTTCTAAGGCCCACTTGACTTCACATTCCAAGATGTCTGGCTCTAGGTCAGTGATCACATCATCATGATTGTCTAGGTCTTGAAGCTCTTTTTTGTACAGTTCTTCTGTGTATTCTTGCCACCTCTTCTTAATATCTTCTGCTTCTGTTAGGTCCACACCATCTCTGTCCTTTATCGTGCCCATCTTTGCGTGAAATGTTCCTTTGGTATCTCTGATTTTCTTGAAGAGATCCCTAGTCTTTCCCATTCTGTTGTTTTCCTCTATTTCTTTGCATTGATCACTGAAGAAAGGCTTTCTTATCTCTTCTTGCTATTCTTTGGAACTCTGCATTTAGATGTTTATATCTTTCCTTTTCTCCTTTGCTTTTCGCTTCTCTTCTTTTCACAGCTATTTGTAAGGCCTCCCCAGATAGCCATTTTGCTTTTTTGCATTTCTTTTCCATGGGGATGGTCTTGATCCCTGTCTCCTGTACAAGGTCACGAACCTCATTCCATAGTTCATCAGGCACTCTATCTATCAGATCTAGGCCCTTAAATCTATTTCTCACTTCCACTGTATAATCATAAGGGATTTGATTTAGGTCATACCTGAATGGTCTAGTAGTTTTCCCTACTTTCTTCAATTTCAGTCTGAATTTGGCAATAAGGAGTTCATGGTCCGAGCCACAGTCAGCTCCTGGTCTTGTTTTTGCTGATTGTATAGAGCTTCTCCATCTTTGGCTGCAAAGAATATAATCGATCTGATTTCGGTGTTGACCATCTGGTGATGTCCATGTATAGAGTCTTCTCTTGTGTTGTTGGAAGAGGGTATTTGCTATTAAGAGCGCCCCGCCGGCTGCGTCGCGCACTAAGAGCGCCCTGCCGGCTGCGTCGCGCACTAAGAGCTCGGCCGAGAGGAGCTACCCCACGACCGAGGAAGGACGGCGGTGAGGGCCAACGCACTAAGCAGGGCGGAGAAGACCTACCCCACGATCGAGGTCAGGAAGGGCGGCGGTGAGGAGAGACCCCTCGTCCAAGGTAAGGTGCGATGGCTGTGCTTCCCTGGTGGGGAGCAGCCAGGAGCAGCCGGGATGAGATACCCAACACCCGAGGTAAGAGAAACCCAAGTAAGACAGTAGGTCTTGAAAGAGGAAAGGAGGAAGGAGCATGATAAAATACGTATTTTTTTCTTAAAAATAAAATGATTGCAGAAATGATTAAATGAAGCATCATTACCATTATGCGTTTATCAGGTGTGTACCTCTGGCTAAAAATATTAATAACATTTTCCTCCCACTTGAGAATGACAAATGCATATTGTTTCTTTTACTGTTTTTTCAGCAGTGAATACTCAGTGTCTACAGCAAAAGTACTAGATTGAGAGTTAGAAGATCCAATTTTTTCCCCTAGCATTGCTTGTACCTTTTTGGGTGGTACAAACTATATTTCCAGGCTTCCTTCCTCAGACTATAGAATACAGCAATATTGTGTTCTTCGTGGGGATAAGTAAGCCTGTATCTGGGAACTGTTCAGAGAAGAGACTTAAGGTAATGGAAGCAATGAGGAGCAGGGCAGGATGTTGAAGTTCTTGACTGGAAGCTTCAGTATCAAGCGGATGAGAAGGACAGAGCGGTCATCTCATTCATCTGCTGAGAAAGGGATGCCCTCCAATTCATTGCAGCTCCTAAGAGGACATTTGAGACATCTACTTTTCCATGACAGCCAGTCAAGTTTAAAGGCAGGTACAGTTCAAAGTCCAAGAAATGTTTCCTGCTGCCAAATTCAAACCTTTGATTTGGCTTTGCGGGATGCTGAACTTGTGTGATATCTCGTACTCCATGGATGGGCATGGAAGATTGGTGATTTGGTATTAGATGCTCCATTTCAGAGCTTCTGAAAGAGCAAAGATTCTGAGCAGTGAGTGGAATCTTGTTGTTTAAAGAACCCCAGTGTAGGGGAGAACATAGTCGACCGTTTCTAAGGTGGGCTGATGTACACACCCTTCAGTCTTGGCAAGGTTGTCAGAGAAGTTTTCTGGGGTCCCTTTCACAGACATTCTCATCTCTTGGTAGATCCAGGGGGTGAGTTCTCAGCAGCAGTACAGTCATTATAGAGGCGTAGCTTCCCTCATCGCTCAGCTTTTAAAAACTTTTCATTCCTTCAAACTGTCTTCCTAGCTTTGCACATGTATCTATCTGTTTAGGAGAAAAAAGAGAGAAGTGGAGTGACTTTTAGAAGCAATGTTTGCTTGCTCAATATGGTAAAATGACATTTAAACAACACTTTAGATTAATATTTTTTTCCTCGGAAGTTTCATAATATGTTACTATGAAGCGCCATAAAAGAATTTTGTACTAACAGATTTCAAGACTAATTTTGGGCATCGTGAACTCTGTTTCCTGGCATTCTATTAACCTCACATCTCTACTTAATAATACCTGCATATATCAGTGATGTATGGCAATGAAAACACTGTGTGATGTTATCTTCAAACCCAAGTGGCATCTTCTAGTAAATATGTGTTTTTACTCATGGGTCATGTGACTGATGGCTCTGCTGATCTGAACTGGGGTAGATAAAGCTCTCTGTGGACAGCAGCAGATCAACAAGGCAGCTGCATTCTCTGATGTGGCTGAGGCTTTGGCTGGTACACTGGGTTGACTCAGCTCTGTATGTCTCATCTATCAGTGGGCTAGCCTAGGAGTGTTCACATCCTGAAGGCAGAAGTGCAAGAGAAAAAGCAAAAACGTTCAAGTACTTTTTCAACTCTCTGCTAGTGTCAAGTTGGTTCCTGTCCAGTTGGCCAAATCAAGTGACCTGATCGAACCCAGTGTCAAAATATGAGAAGCCTATAGAACGGCAGAGCAAGTGGATATTGATACAGGAAATCCATCAATTGGGGCCACTAACAGTATCTGCCATTTCTGTCTGGGGTGTAATGATAGTTTTATAAAGATAAGCTTGAGATTCATTGTGATCTTGAAGTATATTTCCCACAGGAAAAAATATATTGTTAATTTTGTTGTGAAAAACATTTGATCATATTCTCATTCTTTAAACTTTGCTAACTTATTGATAGGTATTATGCACTAATATGATGATGAATCTTTGGTTAACCACATACCATATTTTATAAGCAAATCATGTACTAAGAATTTCCAATATACTTGATATTGGTAGGCTTGGGGCTTAAGTGATCGTATGAAACTATAAAATTTTCCCTAATTTAATTTTAACAGTTTGAGGAAAAAATTCCTTTTTAAACAGAAGAATAGTGTCTGTGAATACAATGGTGTATGATTGATGAATAAGGTCTTAATTAAAAAGTTACTCCAGGCACTAAAGCTAGTATGATGGAAAGGGGCATTAAAAAGGGGCCAAGTAGAGGCTAGTGATGAGCAATAAAGTTGAGACCTGAAAAGTTAAGGTCAAGTCAGCTGGGCATTGATACTACTTATGGAGTTTTGTGGCATAACCCCCTTCTCTGCTCCATCTTTGTTTGAGTCTTGTAAACACAGTCCAATTGGCTTTGTAGAATATGGCAGTAATGAGTTATTGATGGGAGTGAGTGCCGTGTGAATAACTATTTCTTTGAAGATCTCTTCAGGCTGTGGTAACTGAAAGTAGCACAGAAGGAGAAATTGATGGCCCATATTTAGCTTTTGAATAGTAAGGCTTGAAGAGCTTTTAGGTACTAAACAGCTTGAGGAAAGGCAGGATAATGGGACATAATTGTACTGATTATGCAGTTGAGGTATGATAAAGAATAATCTGCTAATTCTACTAAACTGTGGCATTTTGTAGTTCCTGTTAATATTTTGAGTACAGGAAAAAGAAATGAGTTTATTGAGTCTTATTCAAAAATATGATCTCTTGAATTGGCTCTAGCACCTTACTGTTTAGCGGTTCAAGGCACTTCTCAGACATAATCACACTAACCTTTCCAACAGCCCTGCAGTGTATGTGGGTGTCAAACATCTATGAATAGGAAACCTTAGCACCTAATAGCAAGTGACTCACCCAATGTTATGCCTAAGTAAAGCACTAATTTCTCTCCTATGCTAAGCCCATCTCAGATTTCTTTCTTGTGTGTGGGTCCACATTATCTCAGATGATTATAGAGGGTGCTGAGATAGAACATTCAAAAGTAGTATAAAGGGGGCGGGGGAAGCTAAGCTCTAAATTATTTTATCTAAGAAATTTTCTCAGAATAAGTCCTCCCCTCTGGTAAATAGAAGAGATGGGAATGAAAAAAAATTTATTTTTCTTAAAATATAACAGTGGTTTTATTTTTCCCTTTTGAGTAGAAGCTGTCAAAAAACTGTTCCTTTACATTGTATTGGTTTTGTATAGTGTCTATAATCTAGAAACTCTCTGCGTTTAAGTTGATGATGGGAAGAGAATTTCTTCCTTTGATTTGCTGAGCTATTTTATTACTTATTAATTGAGTCGCTAAATCTTTTCCTCAAGTCCTCCTCTGTGATAATCCAAGTTGTTCATTAAGTATATCCAGTTTTCCTTCTGGGCATATGGTAGGGTTATGTTTCCAGCTCCCATGGAGTTAACTGTGACCACGTGGCTTACTTTGGCTTCTGTGATACATGGCCCTTCTGGGTGAATTCTCTAAGAGCTGGTATGTGATTTAGCACGTTCTCTCTTTACTCCTGGAGTGATGATCAGCAACTTTTGAGGTAGTAGCTGGGACCCTGAATGACAACAATGAATAGATATCCCTGACAATCTGTAATGCTTATACAGTTTGAAAAGGAAATAGCCCTTATTCCCTACCCCAATCCCCCTTTTCCCCTTCTAACTCCAACTGATATTTGGAGTTGTTTTTGAGTTTGGTGTTGGAGAAGGAAATGGCAATCCACTCCAGTATTATTGCCTGGAAAATCCCATGGACAGAGGAGCCTGGTAGGCTACAGTCCATGGGTCGCAAAGAGTCAGACATGACTGAGCGACTTCACTTTCACTTCACTTTGAGTTTGGTGTATAAACTTGTCTACCCTGACTGCCATAAGAATTGGTACCTAGAATTTGGGATGCTGCTGTAACAAATAAGCTAAAATATGTGGGACTGGCTAGGGTGGGTTTGCTATTATTGGATGTGTTTTACAAAGCATGACAAGAAAGACTGAGTTATTCTATTTTTTTTTCTGAAAAATTTTGTATATTTGCAAGCAGAAATAAAAAGGAAACAGAAAGACTCTAAATATGTATAATATTATATCTGAAATGTATTAATTGTTCAAACTAAAAAAAAAAAAAAAAAAAAACAGTCATTCAATATTTCTGTACCTGTCAAAATGAGCACCATGATAAATCTAGTTACGATCAGTCACTGTACAAATATATTGCATAGTTACTGACTATATTCCCCACCCTGTATGTTTCATGCCCATGACTCATTTATTTTGCAACTGAAAGTTTATTATTATTTTAAATTTTTTATTGGAGTATAGTTGATTTAAAATATTGTTTTAGTTTTAAGTGTACAGCAAAGTGAATAAATTATACATATATCCATTAAAAATAAATAAATAAAAAAAAAACTCAAGATCTTGCCTGATTGCTTTTAAATCCAAATAGTAAAACATAGGAATAAGAAATTCTTATTATTGTTACGAGGGCCACCTATTGTTAAAGCTTCTGTATGGACCAAGCTTACATCCTGTAAATACTTTCAATTGAACAAAAGGGGCTAAGAGAAGAGAAATTGAAGTTGTGGGTCTTCCACGAAAACCTGATACCCCAAGGTATCAGCAGTTAAGACAAGAGAGTTGGAAGTGGCAAAATAAAGTAATAGATCAAATCTAAGAATATTGTCTAAAAAATAACCATAGGTACAATTATTGATGTATGAAAATTATCAGAATAAAGTTGATAAGAGCTCTAATTAGTTTTTAAAAAATTGGGTACTGCCAAAAAAATCACATACCTAGAAAAGCTCAAGATTTAAATGATTCTTGGAGTTATAACTGTCTAAGATCAGGAAGTGGGTTGAAAAGCTGCTCAGTCCCCAACAAGCCCCTCTCTGATGCTTATTTTTATGTAGCCAAAGAGTATAATAAAAAGAAACAAACTGAGAAGACAGATCCAAGGACCACAGTGAACCATGGACAAGGAAGTTATCAGGGACTAATCAAGGAATATCCTTCACTCTAGGATAGGGACCCTCAAAATATCTGTCTAGGATTTTAGATTTGTCATGGACCAGTAACTCCTGTGTGTCCTTTGCTTTCATTTCATGGATAGAGTGGTGATGAATGATAAAGAGACCACTGTGCATTATCCCAAGATCCTGGACTGTGAGTTTGATGCTGTAATCAAATAAAAACTTTGAGTTGTTTCTCCTGGGTAGGCGTAGATGTGTTTTGCATGTGATTATGAATCAAATCTTTGATAATCAGGACAGTTTCTAGTAGTCATCATTTCTGTTTACCAAATTTTCCTGGTTTTCTTTTTAAACACATGGTAAGTTGGTGTTTTATTGGTCCCTTTGTGCAAAGAAGTGTAAACAGAAATTACTTCTGCGTTAAAGCTTAAAGACTCAGAAGGTAGTTAAATAAACTCTCTCTTTAATTTTGGTGTGGTTATCAGCACCCTTGAAGCATCCTTCCATCAGCTCAAATCCCTGTGAACTATGAACCTAAAGCCTGCAGAGCTAATCTGCAATGGTTGGTAGTGTATGTAAAATGTTAACTATTGATGTCTGAAGCCACCATTATTTGAGGGCTTATTGCTACCACAACATATTCTACTCTATCCTGATGTATCCAACTCCCAACTGGAAAATGGGGATGTTAAATGGATATTAATAACATGTTGTTGAACATTGGTACTTTTTTTTTTTTTTCCACAAAACAAAACAAGAATCAAGAAACACTTAAGTTTCTCAAAAGCAGTTTTGCTTTCTATAGGAAATGTGTCTCATTATCATGATGCTAAAAAGTGTCATCTTGGTTGAATTCTAGTAATGCTAAGTAAATCCATGTATCTCAGAATTTGATCGAGGGATAAATAGGCAGAGTTTAGACACATTAGTATTTGCAAACATACAAATCAATTTAGAGAGTTAATCGAATTTCATTATTTCTAATCCTGAAGCTGATTTCCTATTGGGACCTGGAAGGATTCTGTTATAAGAAAGTGACTAGAAACACAATGTGTGTATGAGGGGGAGATGGGTGGGTGTGTGTATATGATAAGTTCTACTAAATCACTGGGCACAGTCTATTCTTGGAGACAGCCAGGACACAAGACTTGAAAGAATCATATTCTCATCCAATATTTAAATGCTATATTCCCTGATAATTATGGATTATTAATATTGTTTAGTAGCTAAGTCCTGTCCAACTCTTTGTGACTCCATGTACTGCAGCATGTCAGGCCCCCCTGTCCCTCACTGTCTCCTGGAGTTTGCCCAAGTTCAAGTCCTTTGAATCAGGGATGCCATCCAACTGGATCACTATCTAGTTCTGGCTAAGGGGCTTGCATAACTCAGTGAAGCTATGAGCCATGCCATGTAGGACCACCCAAAATGGACGGGTCATAGTAGAGAGTTCTGACAAAACATGGTCCACTGGAAGAATGAATGGCAAACCACTTCAGTATTCTTGCCGTGAGAACCCCATGAACAGTATGAAAAGGCAAAAAATTTTGGATAGGTGAATGGAAATGTCTCTGACAAGCATGAACCCAGATTCACTTTTTCTTTCAAAGGTTACTAGTAGTGTGTAGTGTGGCACCCCACTCCAGTACTCTTGCCTGGAAAATCCCATGGACAGAGGAGCCTGGTAGGCTTCAGTCCATGAGGTCGCTAAGAGTCGGACACAACTGAGCGATTTCACTTTCACTTTTCACTTTCATGCATTGGAAGGAAATGGCAACCCACTCCAGTGTTCTTGCCTGGAGAATCCCAGGGACGGGTGAGCCTGGTGGGCTGCCATCTCTGGGGTCACACAGAGTAGGACACGACTGAAGTGACTTAGCAGCAGCAGCAGCAGTGCTCAGTGCTTGTACTTAATAATCTAACAGAACTCTATTTTATACTTACAGTTGCAAAGCAATTTTGTAATATCTCTTATTTACTTTATGGTATCCTGCAATGCCTAGGGGATAGTAACTTAGAATCAACCAACCACAGTAACAAGCTAGGCATATTTTATTATTGCTTTAATGGTAGATTTTTGCTATTCAATCACTCAACAGTTGCCTGGTGCTTGGGTTTCAGACTGCTTTGAGCAGTTGATTTCTACACGTTATAAGCAGTAATCATTTGGTAAATGCTAAATTCCAGTCTAATATACTTAGTTTTGGTTACATTCTTAAGTCCTCATTGACCAATACCAAATTCATTTGAAGAAAAATTGAAGGGTAGTACATGGATTCTCAAATTTGACTTCACATTAGTATTACCTGCAGGATTTTAGCAGAAGCTAATGTCTGAGTCATACTCCCAGAAATTCTGATATAATTTGTTTGGAGATTTTTGAAAGTTTCCAGGTAATTCTAGCATATAACAAAATTTAAGAATAATAAGTTTCTTAGTTAAAAGCACAAGCTCTGCAATACAATATTGTAAAGTTAAGCAAAATAAAATTTAATTTAAAAAAAAAAAAAAGCACAAGCTCTGGACTCATACAGATCTAGATTTATATCTTTGTTTCCTTTCTATTGTAACTTAAGCAAGTATTATATTCTTTAACCTTTAATTCCCTTATCTTTAAAGTTAGTATATAATGTTGTGAAAGTGAAAGTGAAGTCACTCAGTCGTGTCCGACTCTTTTCGACCCCATGGACTGTAGCCTACCAGGTTCCTCCGTCCATGGGATTTTCCAGGCAAGAAAACTGGAGTGGGTTGCCATTTCCTTCTCCATCATTGATGACACATTAACTTAAAATAGCAAAGAAGCGGTAGGGTCCATGGGACACCAAAGGGACTTTCCTGATCCAGCAAGATCTCACTTGCCGCGGAGCAAGTAAACCCATGTGCACCACAACTGCTGATGCACACACACACACACACACACACATATACTATATATATATAATGTTACTGTAAGTTTAAAATGGCAACCCACTTCAGTATTCTTGCCTGGAGAATCCCAGGGATGGGGGACTCTGGTGAGCTTCCGTCTATGGGGTCGCACAGAGTCGGACACAACTGAAGCGACTTAGCAGCAAGTTTAAAAAATGAGTTAATACAGGTAAAGTTAAAAGTAACTGACAGAGAGCACTAAATAAATATTTTAACATTAGCTTAATTATTAATTCAAGGTTTTGGATCTTAAAAGCAAGATAAGGATTGGTTTGCAGAACAAAAATTAGACACCTCACAAAGACGAGAGAGGAAGCCACAGGAGTAAAGGTTTTGAGTTGAGCAAAGACATGGTGCATTCTGGGAGTGATGTAAATTCACTGAGGTTGGAACATGGAGTGAATAAAACAAACCAGAGAGAGATGTAGCTCTGCCGTTGCTGGAAGCCAGATTCTGAGAGTTAGGTGTTCTAAGTTTTAGAGTTGCATTTTCACCCTTAAATTAATGGTGGTGATTCTGAACACTAGTATTTATGTACACTGATGATCTGCAATTATTCGAGTTAAGTTATGAATAAAATAAAAATTAGAGTCATGTTTATTCATACCATAACATTGCCTTCCTCACTGGTATTCTGATCTCCTTAAATATGAGGAAATAGGGTAGGATACAGCAGGTATGCAAGAAATCACTCATAACCTACCTCTCAGTTTGTTTTAGTCCCAGGCCACATTATGGATGTGAGAACTGGACTATAAAGAAAGCTGAGCACCAAAGAATTGATGCTTTTGAACTGTGGTGTTGGAGAAGACTCTTGAGAGTCCCTTGGACTGCAAGGAGATCATACCCGTCAATCCTAAAGGAAATCAGTCTTGAATATTTATTGAAAGGACTAATGCTGAAGCTGAAGCTCCAATACTTTGGCCACCTGATGCAGAGAACTGACTCATTGGAAAAGATCCTGATGCTAGGAAAGATTGGTAGTGGGAGCTGACTCAATGGACATGGGTTTGAGTAAGCTCCGAGAGTTGGTGATGGATAGGGAAGCCTGGTATGCTGCAGTCGGTGGGGTCACAGAGTTGGACATGACTGAGCGACTGAACATAACTGAACACTTATTGATTGAGCATTACTAATTGTCAGGATTGAGTTATTTTTATGTTGTGAGGTGTGATTTTAAAGCTATATTTAGATAACTTTTCTTTCTTCCCAGAAGAATTTACTGCACCTCAGCAAATGTAGGAGAAGCCAAGCAAAATCCAGTGGTCCTGCTAAACTGAGATAGAGACTAAAGATAAACACAGTTGTCTGATTCTTAAATTATTTAAGAAGTACTATAATATTATTTGAAGGTAAATTGCTATAAGGTGATGATATTGTAAACCCTAGAGTAACAACTGAAAAAAATAAAGCAAAGAGATAGACCTAACCAATTAAAATAAGAGATAAAATGGAACACATAAAAGGAAAACCATATTTTTCAAAAGAAGGAATTAACAGAACAAAGGGAAAAATACAGCCTTGATGTACTCCTCTCCCCAATTTGGAACCAGTCCATTGTTCCATGTCTGGTTCTAACTGTTGCTTCTTGACCTGCATACAGATTTCTCAGGAGACAGGTAAGGTGGTCTGGTATTCCCATCTCTTGAAGAATTTCCCACAGTTTGTTGTGATTCACACAGTCAAAAGCTTTAGCATAGTCAATGAAGCAGAAGTAGATGTTTTTTGGGAACTCTCTTGCTTTTTTGATGATATTGGCAATTTGATCTCTGGTTCCTCTGCCTTTTCTAAATCCAGCTTGAACATCTGGAAGTTCTCAGTTCATGTACTGTTGCAGCCTAGCTTGGAGAATTTTGAGCATTACTTTGCCAGTGCTTGGGATAAGTGAAATTGTGCAGTTTGAATGTTTGAATGTTCTTTCGCATTGCCTTTCTTGGGGATTGGAATGAAAACTGATCTTTTCCAGTCCTGTGGCCACTGAGTTTTCCAAACTAGAAACATGCAAAAGTTGGTTGATTAAACCAATTAACTACTATTTAGAAATGAGGGAAAAATTATTGACACATGCAACAATGTGAATAAAGTTCAAAAACATTATACTGGGTAAATAATTTATGGATATATATATATATACATATATATATATATATATATGTACATGACATATAAATACTCATGTACTGCATGATCATAGTTTTATGAAACTCTAGAAAGGACAAATGTAATCTGTAAAGAAAAACGTAGATTAGTAGTTACTTGAGGTTGTAGGTTGGAAAAACTGACTGGGAAAAGGTACAAAGATACTTTATGGGGTAATGAAAATATTCTTGATATTCCTTGATTGGTGGTTATGCAACTGTATATATTTGTAAAAGTGCATCAAACTGTAAGTTTAAAGTGTCTGTGCTTTAAGTGAAGAGTTACGTAAAATCAACTGAAGACTTGAGTAGTGCTCCATGTACATTATATATATAAACAGAAGCAGTGCTAAGAGATACTTCTAACAAAATTATAATGTCTAGGGTATAGCCATATTATGTCAGTTTTTGTAAATTCCAACACAGTTATATGAATTTTGGTAGAAAATTTAACTTTGGTTAAATACTTTAGTATGAAAGATAATTCTAAACTCTAGGCTATAATCCCCTTAAAAATACTTACCTAAAATGGGAAGGTGTTTAACGTTACTATATAAAGCTTAACAAATAATACCTCTCCCTTACACTAGTTGAAATTATTCTGGTGTCATCAAAGTGTCTCTACACCAAAGGGAGTATAGTTTGCTCTTGGATGGCATCTATCATGGCAAATAGCTGAAAAAAGACTGAGAACTGGGTAAACAGGCAGATACTTCACTGATTTGTAAGCAGTGGATACCTTGATAGCATTGTTTTTATCAAAAAAGAAACTCGGGGGGGGGAGGACCTAAGATGGCGGAGGAATAGGACAGGGAGACCACTTTCTCCCCCACAAATTCATCAAAAGAACATTTAAACACCGAGTAAATTCCACAAAACAACTTCTGAATGCTGGCAGAGGACATCAGGCACCCTAAAAAGCAACCCATTGTCTTCAAAAGGAGGTAGGAAAAAATATAAAAGACAACAAAAAGAGACAAAAGAGGAAGGGATGGAGCTCTGTCCCAGGAGGGGAGTCTTAAAAGAGAGAAGTTTCCAAACTCCAGGAAACACTGTCACTGCCGAGTCTGTGCCGAGCCTTGAAAGCACAGAGGGCAACATAACAGGGAGGAAAAATAAATAAACAATTAAAACCCACAGATTAGGAGCCCAACGGTAACTCCCCCAGAGCACAAGCAGCGCAGACGCAGGCACCCACCACTAGCAAACTGGGGCTGGGCAGGGAGGCGCGGGCTGCATCGCTTAGAGTGAGGATCTGGCCTGAATGCTCTGAGCACTATCTAAGCGAACTAATTAGGTCTAGCAAACCAGACTGTGGGATAGCTACCACGCAGAAAGCCAGCCCTAACCTAAGACACAGCCTGGCCCGCGCATGGAACAAAGGACTGAACAGAGATAGCCGGCTGCAGATCATCCCCCTCCCGTGACAGGCAGCCAGAGCCAGAAGGGGGCAATCACAGCCCCAGAGAAACATTATCTACAAAACTGTAAGCAGGCTTCTTTGTTAACTAAGACTTCCTGGGGCTCTGGACGGTCAACATCCGCCTGACAAGGTGCACCGGTTGTACACCCAGAAAACTGAGCTGAGCGGTGGGAGGCGATAAGTCACAGCAGCCGCGCTCGCCAAACACCTCATCACCTGAGCTGCTCGGACCTGGGAAAGGCACAAAACGCAGGCCCAACCGAATCTGCACCTCTGAGGACTACCCGAGTGCCTGAACCTGAGCGGCTTAAACCTGGGAGGTGCAAGCAGTCCAGGGCCGGCTGCGGATGGTTCCCAGAGGAGCAACCTAGAGCCTGAGCACTGTGGACAGGGAGACTACACGCACTGTGAGCGGGGTCAGGCCCAGTGTGGCTGAGGCACTGCGAGCAAATGCCAGTGTTATTTGTTTGCAGTGTCCCTCCCTCCCCACAGCACAACTGAACAAGTGAGCCTAAAAAAAAAAAAAAAAAAGTGTCCACCACTGCCCCCTTTGTATCAGGGCAGAAATCAGACACTGGAGACCAGCAAACAGAAGAAACTATAACAGAGGGAACCGCCTTGGAAGCAACAGGCAATAGATTAAAACCCTGTCGTTAGTATCGACTACATAGGAAAGGGTCTATAATCTTGAGAAATATAAGCCAGACCAAGGAACTAGCCAAAAATGAACTGACCCCACAAAACCCACAATAACACCAGAGAAAGTCCTAGATATATTTTTACTATTTTTACAATCATTCTTTCTTTCTTATTTTCTTTTTTTGAATTAAAAAAAAATTTAAGACATCTATTACTCCTTTAATTTTCACTTTTATAACCTACTATTACTTTGCAAAAAAAAAAGACCCTGTATTTTTTAAAGCAAACTTCATATATATATATATTTTATAAATTTTGTGACTTTGTTTTTTTTCTTCTTCTTTTTTTTTCTTTTCTTTAACATTGTATTTTTGAGATTCCAAGCTCTACTCTAGATTTTTAATTTTAGCTTTTTTGTATTATCACTTTTGTACCTATATATATTTTTATAATTTGTGTGACTTTCTTTTTCTTTTTTTTCTCTCTTTCTTTCTCTTCTTCTTTTCTTTAACATTGTATTTCTGAAATTCCAAACTCTACTCTAGATTTTTAATTTATGCTCTTTGGTATTTGTTGTCAATTTTGTACCTATATTTTCTTTATAATTTTTGTGACTTTTTTTTTTCTCTTTCTTTTTCTTCTTTTTTTCTTTAACATTGTATTTTTGAAATTCCAAACTCTACTCTAGATTTTTAATTTTTGCTTTTAGGTATTTGTTACCAATTTTGTACTTTTAAGAACCCAATCTTTAGTACCCATTTTTTACTTGGGAGCTAGATTACTGGCTTGACTGCTCTCTCCCCCTTTGGACTCTCCTTTTTCTCCACCAGGTCATGTGTGTCTCTTCCCTAACCCCTCTCTACTCTACCCAACTCTGTGAATTTCTGTGTGTTCGAGACGGTGGAGAACACTTAGGGAACTGATTACTGGCTGGATCTGTCTCTCTTCTTTTCGGTCCCCCCTTTTATCCTCCTGGCCACCTCTGTCTCCTTCCTCCCTCTTCTCTTCTCTGTATAACTCCGTGAACATCTCTGAGCAGTCCAGTTGTGGAGTGCACATAAGGAAGTGATTACTGGCTAGCCCATTCTCCCCTCTATTGATTCCACCTCATCTCATTCAGATCACCTCTAACACCCTCCTCCCTCTTCTCTTCTCCATGTAACGCTGTGAACCTCTCTGGGTGACCCTCATGGTGGAGAAACTTTTCATCTTTAACCTAGATGTTTTATCAATGGTGCTGTATAGAAGGAGAAGTTTTTTGAGACTACTGTAAAAATAAGACCGATAACTGGAAGCAGGAGGCTTAAGTCCAAACCCTGACTCCAGGGAACTCCTGACTCCAGGGAACATTAATTGACAGGACCTCCTCAAACGCCTCCATACCTAAACTGAAACCAAGCACCACACAAGGGCCAACAAGTTCCACGGCAAGACATACCAAGCAAATCTTCCAGCAACACAGGAACACAGCGTTGAGCTCCAATATAAAAGCTGCCCAAAGTTACTACAAAACCATAGACATCACATAACTCATTACTGGACACTTCATTCCACTCTAGAGAGAAGAAATCCGGCTCCACCCACCAGAAGACCTACACCAAGAAACCAAACCAAGAAACCTTGACAAGCCACCTGTACAAACCCACACACAGCGAGGAAACTCCACAATAAAAAGAACTCCACAAACTGCCAGAATACAGAAAGGACACCCCAAACTCAGCACTATAAACAAGATGAAGAGACAGAGGAATATCCAGCAGGTAAAGGAACAGGATAAATGCCCACCAAAACAAACAAAAGAGGAAGAGATAGGGAATCTACCTGATAAAGAATTCTGAATAATGATAGTGAAATTGATCCAAAATCTTGAAATCAAAATGGAATCACAGATAAATAGCCTGGAGACAAGGATTGAGAAGATGCAAGAAAGGTTTAACAAGGACCTAGAAGAAATAAAAAAGAGTCAATATATAATGAATAATGCAATAAATGAGATCAAAAATACTCTGGAGGCAACAAATAGTAGAATAACAGAGGCAGAAGATAGGATTGGTGAATTACAAGATAGAATGGTAAAAATAAATGAATTAGAGAGGAAAAAAGAAAAACGAATTAAAAGAAATGAGAACAATCTCAGAGACCTCCAGGACAATATTAAACACCCCAACATTCGAATCATAGGATTCCCAGAAGAAGAAGACAAAAAGAAAGAACATGAGAAAATACTTGAGGAGATAATAGTTGAAAACTTCCCTAAAATGGGGAAGGAAATAATCACTCAAGTCCAAGAAACCCAGAGAGTCCCAAACAGGATAAACCCAAGGCAAAACACCCCAAGACACATAGTAATCAAATTAACAAAGATCAAACACAAAGAACAAATATTAAAAGCAGCAAGGGAAAAACAACAAATAACACACAAGGGGATCCCCATAAGGATAACAGCTGATCTTTCAATAGAAACTCTTCAAGCCAGGAGGGAATGGCAAGACATACTTAAGGTGATGAAAGAACATAACCTACAGCCCAGATTATTGTACCCAGCAAGGATCTCATTCAAATATAAAGGAGAAATCAAACACAAACTTTAAATGATACAATAGACCAGTTAGACCTATTTGATATCTATAGGACATTTCATCCCCAAACAATGAATTTCACCTTTTTCTCAAGAGCACATGGAACCTTCTCCAGGATAAATTACATCCTGGGCCATAAATCTAGCCTTGGTAAATTCAAAAACATTGAAATCATTCCAAGCATCTTTTCTGACCACAATGCAGTAAGAGTAGATCTCAATTACAGGAGAAAAACTATTAAAAATTCCAACATATGGAGGCTGAACAACACGCTGCTGAATAACCAACAAATCACAGAACAAATCAAAAAAGAAATCAAAATCTGCATAGAAACGAATGAAAATGAAAACACAACAACCCAAAACCTGTGGGACACTGTAAAAGCAGTCCTAAAGGGAAAGTTCATAGCAATACAGGCATACCTCAAGAAACAAGGAAAAAGTCAAATAAATAACCTAACTCTACACCTAAAACAACTAGAAGAGGAAGAAATGAAGAACCCCAGTGTTATTAGAAGGAAAGAAATCTTAAAAATTAGGGCAGAAATAAATGCAAAAGAAACAAAAGAGACCATAGCAAAAATCAACAAAGCCAAAAGCTGGTTCTATGAAAGGATAAATAAAATTGACAAGCCATGAGCCAGACTCATCAAGAAACAAATGGAGAAAAATCAAATCCATAAAATTAGAAATGAAAATGGAGAGATCACAACAGACAACACAGAAATACAAAGGATCATAAGACTACTATCAGCAATTATTGGGGAAGGCAATGGCACCCCACCCCACTACTTTTGCCTGGAAAATCCCATGGACGGAGGAGCCTGGTGGGCTGCAGTCCATGGGGTCGCTAAGAGTCGGACACGACTGAGCGACTTCACTTTCACTTTTCACTTTCATACATTGGAGAAGGAAATGGCAACCCACTCCAGTGTTCTTGCCTGGAGAATCCCAGGGACGGGGGAGCCTGGTGGGCTGCCGTCTATGGGGTCACACAGAGTCGGACACGACTGAAGTGACTTAACAGCAGCAGCAGCAGCAGCAGCAGCAGCAATTATATGGCAATAAAATGGACAACGTGGAAGAAATGGACAAATTCTTAGAAAAGTACAATTTTCCAAAACCGGACCAGGAAGAAACAGAAAATCTTAACAGACTCATCACAAGCACCGAAATTGAAACTGTAATCAGAAATCTTCCAGCAAACAAAAGCCCAGGTCCAGACAGCTTCACAGCTGAATTCTACCGAAAATTTAGAGAAGAGCTAACACCTATCCTATGCAAATTGTCCCAGAAAATTGCAGAGGAAGGTAAACTTCCAAACTCATTCTATGAGGCCACCATCACCCTAATACCAAAACCTGACAAAGATGCTACAAAAAAAAGAAAACTACAGGCCAATATCACTGATGAACATAGATGCAAAAATCCTTAACAAAATTCTAGCAATCAGAATCCAACAACACATTAAAAAGATCATACACCATGACCAAGTGGGCTTTATCCCAGGAATGCAAAGATTCTTCAATATCCGCAAATCAAGCAATGTAATACACCACATTAACAAATTGAAAAATAAAAACCATATGATTATCTCAATAGATGCAGAGAAAGCCTTTGACCAAGTTCAACATCCGTTTATGATAAAAACTCTCCAGAAAGCAGGAATAGAAGGAACATACCTCAACATAATAAAAGCTATATATGACAAACCCACAGCAAACATCCTCAATGGTGAAAAATTGAAAGCATTTTCTCTAAAGTCAGGAACAAGACAAGGGTGCCCACTTTCACCATTACTATTCAACATAGTTTTGGAAGTTTTGGCCACAGCAATCAGAGCAGAAAAAGAAATAAAAGGAATCCAAATTGGAAAAGAAGAAGTAAAACTCTCACTGTTTGCAGATGACATGATCCTCTACATAGAAAACCCTAAAGACTCCACCAGAAAATTACTAGAACTAATCAACGAATATAGTAAAGTGGTAGGATATAAAATCAACACACAGAAATCCCTTGCATTCCTGTACACTGATAATGAGAAAATAGAAAGAGAAATTAAGGAAACAATTCCATTCACCATTGCAATGAAAAGAATAAAATACTTAGGAATATATCTACCTAAAGAAACTAAAGACCTATATATAGAAAACTATAAAACACTGGTGAAAGAAATCAACTGCTACTGCTTCTACTAAGTCACTTCAGTCGTATCTGACTCTGTGCAACCCCAGAGATGGCAGCCCACCAGGCTCCCCCATCCCTGGGATTCGCCAGGCAAGAACACTGGAGTGGATTGCCATTTCCTTCTCCAATGCATGAAAGTTAAAAGTGAAAGTGAAGTCGCTCAGTCGTGTCCGACTCTTAGCGACCCCATGGACTGCAGCCTACCAGGCTCCTCCACCCATGGGATTTTCCAAGCAAGAGTACTGGAGTGGGGTGCCATTGCCTTCTCTGGAAAGAAATCAAAGAGGACACTAATAGATGGAGAAATATACCATGTTCATGGATTGGAAGAATCAATATAGTGAAAATGAGTATACTACCCAAAGCAATTTATAGATTCAATGCAATCCCTATCAAGCTACCAACGGTATTCTTCACAGAGCTAGAACAAATAATTTCACAGTTTGTATGGAAATACAAAAAACCTCGAATAGCCAAAGCAATCTTGAGAAAGAAAAATGGAACTGGAGGAATCAACCTGCCTGACTTCAGGCTCTACTACAAAGCCACAGTCATCAAGACAGTATGGTACTGGCACAAAGACAGAAATATAGATCAATGGAACAAAATAGAAAGCCCAGAGATAAATCCATGCACTTATGGACACCTTATCTTTGACAAAGGATGCAGGAATATACAATGGATTAAAGAAAATCACTTTAACAATTGGTGCTGGGAAAACTGGTCAACCACTAGCAAAAGAATGAAACTAGAACACTTTCTAACACCATACACAAAAATAAACTCAAAATGGATTAAAGATTTAAACGTAAGACCAGAAACTATAAAACTCCTAGAGGAAAACATAGGTAAAACACTCTCTGACATACATCACAGCAGGATCCTCTATGACCCACCTCCCAGAATATTGGAAATAAAAGCAAAAATAAGCACATGGGACCTAATTAAACTTAAAAGCTTCTGCACAACAAAGGAAACTATAAACAAGGTGAAAAGACAGCCTTCAGAATGGGAGAAAATAATAGCAAATGAAGCAACTGATAAAGAATTAATCTCAAAAACATACAAGCAACTCCTGCAGCTCAATTTCAGAAAAGTAAGCGACCCAATCAAAAAATGGGCCAAAGAACTAAATAGACATTTCTCCAAAGAAGACATACAGATGGCTAACTAACACATGAAAAGATGCTCAACATTACTCATTATCAGAGAAATGCAAATCAAAACCACTATGAGGTACCATTTCATGCCAGTCAGAATGGCTGTGATCCAAAAGTCTACAAGCAATAAATGCTGGAGAGGGTGTGGAGAAAAGGGAACCCTCTTATACTGTTGGTGGGAATGCAAACTAGTACAGCCACTATGGAGAAGAGTGTGGAGATTCCTTAAAAAACTTGGAATAGAACTGCCTTATGATCCAGCAGAGGCGGGGGCGCGCGCTGAAAACAGACAATCCCACAGCTGGGCATACACACCGAGGAAACCAGAATTGAAAGAGACACGTGTACCCCAATGTTCATCACAGCCCTGTTTATAATAGCCAGGACATGGAAGCAACCTAGATGTCCATCAGCAGATAAATGGATAAGAAAGCAGTGGTACATATACACAATGGAGTATTACTCAGCCATTAAAAAGAATGCATTTGAGTCAGTTCTAATGAGGTGGATGAAACTGGAGCCTATTATACGGAGTGAAGTAAGCCAGATAGAAAAACACAAATACAGTATGGAATTTAGAAAGGTGGTTACAATAACCCTGTATACGAGACAGCAAAAGAGACACTGATGTATAGAACAGTCTTTTGGACTCTGTGGGAGTGGGAGAGGGTGGGATGATTTGGGAGAATGGCATTTAAACATGTATAATATCATATATGAAATGAGTCGCCTGTCCAGGTTCGATGCACGATACTGGATGCTTGAGGCTGGTGCACTGGGACGTCCCAGAAGGATGGTATGGGGAGGGAGGTGGGAGGAGGGTTCAGGATGGGGAACACATGTATACCTGTGGCAGATTCATTTTGATATTGGCAAAACCAATACAATATTGTAAAGTTAAAAAATAAAATTAAATTAAAAAAGAAACCCCGACAGTAATATAGTCTAATTGAGGGATAACTTGATATCAAGGAGACCAGTGAAAGTTATTTCAGTAGTTTAGGCAATATGATATAATGATGGTTTGAATTAAGGCAGTGGAGCGGAAATTAGAGCATATGTTAAAGAGATTGTTGCTATGATTTGGCTAGTTACAAATTTAATGACCTATGATGGAGTCTTTTGGATGTCCATCTCACTGAAAATAAATTTGAGTATTCTCACAGCCTATGAAGTCCTGCATGATAGGGTCTCTGCCTGCCCCCCAGCTTTCCTGTTGCCCTTCTGCTGAGCACCAAAAGTGACATACTCATCTTCAAATGCAGGTCATTGCCTCCTCAGAGACTTTGTCCTTACTCTTTTCCTCAGCCTGAAATGCTCTTCAGCCATGTTTATTCATGGCTGACCCCTTCTCATCATTTAGGCCTCAGTTCAAATTTCAACTTTTTTTGAAAATTCTTTTCTAACCATACCTGTGCCCGTCCATTCTTATCACATTATGGTGTTGTATTTAGCATGGACCACAATTCAAGATTATTTGTTTATTTATTGTCCGTCATTGCCACTGCCACTGCAATGTGAAATTTACAAGGGTAGCTTGCATGTCTTATTCCCCATTATAATCACAATGCCTAGAACAACTCATGGTACAGATATTTTGGGGATGGATAAGTAGGGGTATGCTTGCTATATATTTGAATATTTTAAAATAATAAAGATTATGAATAAAAATCATCAAAATACCATATCATAAAATTTATAAATAGATCCAGATAAATATATAAATATGTATATTCAGATGTCATTTTATAGGACTCAGTGTAAGAGTGACTGAAAGTTATATCTAAGAGGATAGATATCATCATCTCCTTTTTTGTCATATTGTACTTCTCACTACTGAACCTGTTTTCTGGATCATTTATTCATTCACTCATTCAGCACTTGCTGAGAACCTTTGGGCATATAAAGATGAAGAAATTCACAATTCAGTAGGTCTCAAATAAGATGCATTGGAAAAGTACTTTGAGAATACTGAGATAGAAGAGATAATCTGTGTTCAGAAAAGGGGTTGAGGAAGTGGGAAAGTCTTTGAAAAGGACTTGACATTTCAGCTTGGCTATAAATGATAATAGAAGTATATCAAGTAGAGAGAGGAGAAATGGCTTTCCAGGCAGATGGAAAAACTTGAGCAAAGACAAGAGGTATAGAACTTGAGGAGGTCATTTGTGGTGACTGTAGTGCAGTGTGTGTTGAAGAGTGGTAGAAAATGATGTTTCAGAGATATGTTGAAATTAATAATGAAGGACCTCCAATGCCATGCCAAGAATTTTATCCTGTAGGTAATTGAGGAACCATCAAAGGATTTTATTTAGGAATGTGACATGATCAGATTTGTGATTTAAAAGATAATTCTTGTGAAGTGATTCGGATGAAAGAGTAAGACTGAAGGCATGGAGATTAGTTGAAAAACCTTCACAATATTTAAGCAAGAAATGAGGCCTAAATTAAGGAAGTGGACTTGTGAATAGGGAGGGAAAGGAATGATTTCAGGATTAGAATTGATGGGTCTTTGTACCTATAAAAGAGTGAGAGAAAAAGAGGGGAGAGAGTTGACACTGAGTTTCTGGTTGAGAGTCTTATAGATGGGGGTGTAATTGATCCACTGTGACCTGCAATTGATTGGCCCTCCTGGTTCACCTCATTTCCTTCATTGACCTTTCTCCCCCAACTTTAGCTCCAGGACAGAGATTTCCTTCTACTATAGGCTCATTAATACCTCTTTCCATTCATCAGATATAGAACCTCCTAGCTAATCAATCTGCATGAGTGAGCTCTCCATTTCCTCAGCGTCAGCAGTGAATATCTTACAGATTGATTCAATATGGTCTCAATTCTGTCAAAACTGTTTCAGCATACCTAGAGATCTCTTTCACTGCCTTGTAATTTTGCACTTCTAACAACCTGCTGTAATATTTTAATTCATTCAACTTTTTCTTATTATCCCTTCGTATCCATTTATATCAGTCCATAGATGATACTAACTCCATCCTCAGTGGTCTCTAAAGGTTTGTTCTTAGTCCTTATGTAAAGTGTAGATTTCTGACTGTGGATTCCATACTGAGATGAGTACTGTGGGCAGACTAACAGTGTATAAAGTGCAGATTCTTACTTTTCAGAGTTTAGAGTGTAAATGAAGACCTGAACCTCTTAATCCCTTCTCTCTTCCTTTTCTTTCTTCTTTCCTCTCATTCTTTCCTCTTCTCTTTCATCCTTCCTCCTTTTCTTTTTCATTCCTCAATTAAATAAAATACAAATACTGTGAAAGCAATCAGATCAGATCAGATCATATCAGTCGCTCAGTCGTGTCCAACTCTTTGTGACCCCATGAACTGCAGCAAGCCAGGCCTCCCTGTCCATCACCAGCTCCTGGAGGTCACTCAGACTCACATCCATCGAGTCAGTGATGCCATCCAGCCATCTCATCCTCTGTCGTCCCTTCTCCTCCTGCCCCCAATCCCTCCCAACATCAGAGTCTTCTCCAGTGAGTCAACTCTTTGCTTGAGGTGGCCAAAATACTGGAGTTTCAGCTTTAGCATCATTCCTTCCAACGAAATCCCAGGGCTCATCTCCTTCAGAATGGACTGGTTGGATCTCCTTGCAGTCCAAGGGACTCTCAAGAGTCTTCTCCAACACCACAGTTCAAAAGCATCAATTCTTCGGCGCTCAGCCTTCTTCACAGTCCAGCTCTCATATCCATACACAACCACAGGAAAGACCATAGCCTTGACTAGACGGACCTTTGTTGGCAAAGTAATGTCTCTGTTTTTGAATATGCTATCTAGGTTGGTCATAACTTTCCTTCCAAGGAGTAAGCGTCTTTTAATTTCATGGTTGCAGTCACCATCTGCAGTGATTTTGGAGCCCAGAAAAATAAAGTCTGACACTGTTTCCACTGTTTCCCCATCTATTTTCCATGAAGTGATGGGACCAGATGCCATGATCTTCATTTTCTGAATGTTGAGCTTTAAGCCAACCTTTTCACTCTCCACTTTCACTTTCATCAAGAGGCTTTTGAGTTCCTCTTCACTTTCTGCCATAATGGTGGTGTCATCTGTATATCTGAGGTTATTGATATTTCTCCCAGCAATCTTGATTCTAACTTGTGTTTCTTCCAGTCCAGCATTTCTCATGATGTAATCTGCATATAGGTTAAATAAACATGGTGACAATATACAGCCTTGACGTACTCCTTTTCCTATTTGGAACCAGTCTGTTGTTCCATGAGCAGTTCTAACTGTTGCTTCCTGACCTGCATACAGATTTCTCAAGAGGCAGATCAGGTGGTCTGGTATTCCCATCTCTTTCAGAATTTTCCACAGTTTATTGTGATCTACACAGTCAAAGGCTTTGGCATAGTCAATAGAGCAGAAATAGATGTTTTTCTGGAACTCTCTTGCTTTTTCCATGATCCAGCGGATGTTGGCAATTTGATCTCTGGTTCCTTTGCCTTTTCTAAAACCAGCTTGAACATCAGGAAGTTCACGGTTCACATATTGCTGAAGCCAAGCCTTGTATCTCAAACCTTCAGATATGAAGGTTTCTAATCACACAATAGTGATTATCACACACAATGATTAAGTGAGAAATTATATGTCACAGAGCTGTAGTCTGGATAACAGAGAAGGCCTTATAGAGAAACCAGTACACACTGAGGGAATATCTATTACTAGAAGTATTAGGTGTAAGAATCCTCATAAGTATAGAATATCTTGATTTTAGGAAATTGGCACAAAAATCAGGATATTCATGTGGATAAATTGAAATATGTAGGTGAGCTACATGTTGATAGAGTTAACTGGATTTAAGGGTGGTTTTTGAGGTTAAGAATAAACCAGGACTGTGTCAAAGTGAATAGAATTATCTAGGAATATGGGGTAGAACTCTGTCTTTAACCTTGTCTTATTCATCAATGATTGGATAAAGTCATACAAATCTGGCTCATCTAAATTAGTCACAATGAAATATGGTTTCCTTAGAGAGCAAATTACATCGTTTAAACATGAACATGGAATTATAGAAGTTCTGAGTCAAAAATAACAAAGTAAAATTGAACTGGCTTTCAAAATATATAGTAAGGCAGCATCAGGGCAACCTCCCTTGACCTGTGACCCATGGAATAGTTTTGGAATTGTAGTTGCTCATGATATCTGTGAGACAAGATCTAACATCACCACTAAAAAAGCTAATCAAATACCTTGTTCTATGTCAGTGAAAAAATACTGGAGGTGGGGAACCTTTCCCTGAAAACAGTGTTAGCTAAAGCACATAAGTAAAGTTGAGTGCTCAGCATTTCTTAGGTTTAGAAGGTGATATACAAACTAGAGCATGCTCTGAGAATACTAGTTATGATTTTCCAGAAACCTTATCACATAGGAACTAGACAAGACAGGACTACAAAAGAAATCCCCTCCAAAAAGAAAACTTCAAAGTTTTGAAAGATCATGGAAGAGTGAGTAGGTTTGTTCTTTCTTGTTTTAGAGAGCCGAAACAGCATCAACGGTAACAGATTTTGGTGAATCAATTGAGTGAGTGAAAGTTGCTCAGTCGTGTCTGACTCTTTTCGACCCCATGGACTGTATAGTCCAAGGAATTCTCCGGAATACTGGAGTGGGTAGCCTTTCCCTTCTCCAGGGGTTGAACCCAGGTCTCCCGCATTGCAGGCAGATTCTTTACCAGCTGAGCCACAAGGGAAGCCCTTGGTGAGTCAAAAATGGACTCAAATCAGGAAATGTTGTTCTAGAAACAGTTGAGGTAGTCCCTGTCATCTACATAGTAAATGCCCTTTCACTGAGAGTGTTTCAACAGTCTAGATAGGTGGTCATTTGTCAGAGATGTAATGAAATGAAAATCTGTATTGATGGCAAGCTAGAAGAGATGATCTGTAAGATTTCTTCCAATGCCAGGTCCAAACACAGCCTTATTTTTTATTTTCTCTTAGTAAAGAGAGCTGCACAAAATATTATTAAAGTAATAATAGAATTATGGTGAGAGAAATGGAAGGAAGAATATTAAATATTCTTTCTACTGTATTGTAAATAATGAATAGAACATAAGGCAAATTTTGGTAGATATTTTGGACATTCTTTTGAATAAATAAGCCAAAATGGAATTTTTTAATTTCATTTTGGTACTGAGGTAAAAAGGGAACCAATAATACTGGTTCCAGTAATTCCTTTAATCCTTTTGAAATTATTGCCTATTGAGGAATAGATAAAAAAAAAAAATCTACTTGTTAGGCTTCCAGTTAAAGCATTTTATTCCACAAATATTGATGCTTAGCATAAATAGGACACTTATTATTTTCCAAATGCTTCTTTAAGAATTATTAATTTGTCTTTATAACAACCATGAGAGAGCAGCGATGTTTATCTTTATTATCAGATGAAAAAACTAAGGCCCCAGATATGCAGTCACCAAGTCTATTATTTTTTCAAAAAACTTGAAGGGCTTTTGTTTTTTGTTTTTGCTATCTTGATGTTATATGTACAGAGAGTGAATCTAGGGAACCAAGGAGTTGATGTGATTTATTTGTTAATATTGCCCTAAATCTCAAGCTGACCTTTGTTCTGAATTTCATTCTTTGAACTTAGCTAATAGTTTTGTAGTTATTATAGTAACAACAAAATTTTTTCTTTGTAACTCATTTTTGGTGTCTACAAAGAAGTTTTAAATCATTGCATTTCATTTAACAGACAAAACTATTCGATATACCTTAAACAGTTATTTTTAAGTTGTTTTAAGTCCAAGGCACATATTTAAGCAAATTTGTTTACCATTGGCTGAATAGAGTGGAAATTCAGACGACATAGTTCTTAAAATCTATTACTTGGCAAGCAGAATTATTTTAAATTACTGCATTAGCACTGGCTCATTCAGAATAGCATCTGCTGGAAGACCACCAAAGAGTCCCAGGGAATTGGTGTACTCATTACAATGACAATAAACAACAAATTGGCAGCCTCTAATTCTGGAAATTTTATTGAAACACATTCATTTTTTTTTCCCAAAACTTTAGCAGAATCTACACCAGTGATCTCAACTTAAAGAAATTCTACATACTATTTTGCTTATTTCATATTCCTCAACATTGCCAGATTCTTAATTTTTTTGCTGGTCTAATGGTTATATTATGACCAACCTAGATAGCATACTCAAAAGCAGAGACATTACTTTGCCAACAAATGTCCATATAGTCAAGGCTATGATTTTTCCAGTGGTCATGTATGGATGTGAGAGTTGGACTGTGAATAAAGCTGAGTGCCAAAGAATTAATGCTTTTGAACTGTGGTGTTGGAGAAGACTCTTGAGTCCCTTGGACTGCAAGGAGATCCAACCAGTCCATTCTGAAGGAGATCAGCCCTGGGATTTCTTTGGAAGGAATGATGCCAAAGCTGAAACTCCAGTACTTTGGCCACCTCATGCGAAGAGTTGACTCATTGGAGAAGACTCTGATGCTGGGAGGGATTGGGGGCAGGAGGAGAAGTGGACGACAGAGGATGAGATGGCTGGATGGCATCACTGACTCGACGGACATGAGTTTGAGTGAACTCTGGGAGTTGGTGATGGACAGGGAGGCCTGGCGTGCTGTGATTCATGGGGTTGCAAAGAGTTGGACACGACTGAGCGACTAAACTGAACTGAACCGAATGGTTATAAAATTACATAACACTGAAGCCCTTAATTTGCTAATCTTTGGTTGCTGATACAAATGTGAATTTTAGAAAAAATTTATTCGCTATTTGTGTGATCTTTACTATGAAATAGCTACTTGTACCTTTTACTCATTTTCTATGTTTTTTTCTTTGTCCTTATTGATTTCCTGGATTTTTAAATATAAATGGTAAACTTCCAGAAAAATATCTACTTCTGCTTCATTGACTATACTAAAGACTTTGACTGTGTGGATTACAATAAACTGGGAAATTCTTAAAGAATGCCAGACCACCTTACCTGTCTCATGAGGAACCTGTACGTGGGTCAAAAACAACAGTTAGGACTGGACATGGAACAATGGACTGGTTCTAAATTGGGAAAGGAGTATGACAAGGCTGCATGTCGTCACCCTGCATATGTAACTTACATACAGAGTACATCATGTGAAATGCTAAGCTGGATGAATCACAAGCTCAAATCAAGATTGCCCAAAGAAATAGCAACAGCCTCAGATAAGCAGATGATACTACTCTAATGGCAGAAACTGAAGAAGAACAAAAGAACCTCTTGATGAGGGTTAAAGAGGAGAATGAAAAAGCTGGTTTGAAGCTCAACATTAAAAAAACTAAGATCATGGCATCTGGTGCCATCACTTAATGGCAAATAGAAGGGGAAAAATTTGAAACAGTGACAGATTTTATTTTCTTAGGCTTCAAAATCTCTGTGAATAGTGACTTCAGCCATGAAATTAAAAGATGCTTACTTCTTGGAAGGAAAGCTGTGACAAACCTAGGCAGTGTATTAGAAAGCAGAGATATCACTTTGCTGACAAAGGTCTGGATAGACAAAGCTATGGTTTTTCTAGTAGTCATGTATAGATGTGAGAATTGGACCATAAAGAAGTCTGAGTGCCAAAGAATTGATGCTTTTGAATTGTGGTGCCGGAGAAGACTCTTGAGAATCCCTTGGACTGCAAGGAGATCAAACCAGTCAATCCTAAAGGAAATCAACTTTGAATATTCACTGGAAGGACTGATGCTGAAGCTCCAATTCTTTGGCCACATGATATGAAGAGCTGACTCAATGGAAAAGACTCTGATGCTGGGAGAAATTGAAGGAAATAGGAGAAGGGGTGACAGAGGATGAGATGATTAGATGATATCAGTGACTCAGTGGACATGAATTTGAACAAATTCTAGGAGGACAGAGGAGCCTGGTTTGCTGCAGTCCTTGCAGTCATAAAGAGTTGAACATGACTTAGCAACTAAACAACAACAGTGAACTTTTGGTTTTATATTTTATTAGTGCATTCTCTAAGTTTATGTTTGGATTTTTTTGATATTTCCTTATGAAATTTTTGATAATCTTTTTATTGTTGTTATTGAGGAATATATGTTAATAATTTCTTAAATAATAAAGTCAACTTTTTAGGAAAAAAATTAAGTTGAGCATTCTGCCTACTTATTTAAATCATGCCTGTGGAAAATTTAAAAAAACCTTTAGTATGCAACACAGTTAACTCGTAAATAACAAGTTAACCAAAAAAAGTTGAAGTGGGCCATCCTAAAACATGATGTAAAAAGAAATACAACTGGGAAGAAACAGATTTGGAAACAAATTAAAATGGTTTTGCTAAACACAGCTCAAATATGGAATAACTGGAAAGCAGGTCAATAGCTTCTGAAAGTCAATCAGTGGTCAGTATTCTGCTGAGGACATGTTCAGCTAATCATTACTAATGCCATGGTAGGCAAATTTGTCAATTTTTTCTTATTTGGTTAGTAGATTTCAAGTTCTTGTTTAAGAAGTCCTTCTCTACCAGTGATGATAAAGATATTCTCTCATATTTTCTCTAAATTTTGTGAAGATCATTTTTTTTAACATGTTGTTGTTCAGTTGCTAAGCCATGTCCGACTCTTTGTGACCCCATGGACTGCAGCACACCAGGCTTCCCTGCCCCTCACTGTCTCCCAGAGTTTGCTCAGACTCATGTCCATTGAGTTGGTGATGCTATCTAACCATCTTATCCTCTGCCACCCGCTTCTCCTTTTGCTTTTACTTAATCCATACAGATTGAGATTCAATTTTCTTTTTCCCAAGTGAATAATGTTTTTCTAATACAGTTTATTGACTAGTTTTTCTTTCTTTAGTAATCTGTAATGTCACTGACACTTGTGGATGTATGTGGGTTTATTTCTGCACTCTTTATTATATTTTTATTAATGTTTGTATATTTGTGTAAAACATTATTAATACAGTTTTATAATAAGCTTTGATTTCTGATAGCATTATCCCACTTAATTTCTTTCTCCCTCCCCTTTTGGGAGTATCTTGGTTTTTCTTAGAACTTTACCTGCATTCATTTTGGAATACTTGTTTAATTTCTCAAATATTTGATTTGAAGTTTGAGTGGAATTTTATCACCTCTTCTAGAAAAACATCTATTTCTGCTTTATTGACTATGCCAAAGCCTTTGACTGTGTGGATCATAATAAACTGTGGAAAATTCTGAAAGCAATGGGAATACCAGACCACCTGACCTGCCTCTTGAGAAACCTATATGCAGGTCAGGAAGCAACAGTTAGAACTGGACATGGAACAACAGACTGGTTCCAAATAGGAAAAGGAGTACGTCGAGGCTATATATTGTCCCCCTGCTTATTTAACTTATAAGCAGAGTACATCATGAGAAACGCTGGGCTGTAAGAAACACAAGCTGGAATCAAGATTGCTGGGAGAAATATCAATCACCTCAGATATGCCGATGACACCACCCTTATGGCAGAAAGTGAAGAAGAAGTAAAGAGCCTCTTGATGAAAGTGAAAGAAAGTGAAAAAGTTGGTTTCAAGCTCAACATTCAGAAAACGAAGATCATGGCATCTGGTCCCATCACTTCATGGGAAATAGATGGGGAAACAGTGGAAACAGCATCAGACTTTATTTTGGGGGGCTCCAAAATCACTGCAGATGGTGAGTGCAGCCATGAAATTAAAAGACGCTTACTCCTTGGAAGGAAAGTTATGACCAACCTAGATATTCAAAAGCAGAGACATTACTTTGTCAACAAAGGTCCGTCTAGTCAAGGCTATGGTTTTTCCAATAGTCATGTATGGATGTGAGAGTTGGACTGTGAATAAAGCTGAGCGCCAAAGAATTGATGCTTTTGAACTGTGGTGTTGGAGAAGACTCTTGAGAGTCCCTTGGACTGCAAGGAGATCCAACCAGTCCATTCTAAAGGAGATCAGTCCTGGATGTTCTTTGGAAGGACTGATGCTAAAGCTGAAACTCCATTACTTTGGCCACCTCATGCGAAGTGTTGACTCATTGGAAAAGTCTCTGATGCTGAGAGGGATGCTGGTGATGCTGGATGGCATCACCGACTCGATGGACGTGAGTTTGGGTGAACTCCGGGAGTTGGTGATGGACAGGGAGGCCTGGCATGCTGCAATTCATGGGGTTGCAAAGAGTTGGACACAACTGAGTGACTGAACTGAATGAAGATTAATTTTGAGGAAAATTGCTAAATTAAATACATTAAACCACCCAATCCATAAATGTGGTATATTTCTCAATTTATTTAGGCAATTTAGACATGTATATTTCAGTTCCACATGGAATCTTTCTTCCCTGAAAAATACTTTTTCTATTTTATTTTGTTAAACTTTTAATTAGTTTTTTGTTTGCTTGAAAATGTCTTTAGTTTTTGTTTTTGAGGACTATCTCTCTTTTATTGTAGCAGATATATTCTTTCAGCATTTTGAAAAATCATTTTATTGTCTTCTGGCTTTGACTTTTTTCCTTGGTGAAATTATCTATTAGCACTTAGTGGAGCTTATTTTATGGTAAATATCTTTTCTCTGGTTGATTATAGGATCTACAGTTACACTTGGTGTGACATTTTTAATACTTATCTTGCTTGACATTTTAGTACTTTCAAAAATATGACTTAATGTCTCTCAACAATTTTAAAATATTCTCCGTTATTATCTTCTCACATAGTACTTCAACTTCATTCTCTCAAGTCTTTGAGGACTTTAATTAGATATAGATTAAGCCTTTTAATTTCATTGACCTTAATTCTTATACTCGCCTATGTTTTTCACCCCATCTTTTTCTGATCTGTGCTTTATCATGTATATTTCCTATTAGCATATTTTTGTTTATTGACACTGATATTTCTGCTGAAATATTGATATGTTTTCTAACCTATCCTAGATCTATTTCTATATTTTAAATCACTATCAGTCCTTTTAATTCTGTCTGTTCAGCAGTTAATCCTATTCATGGAATTCTAAGTTAAATTATTGTATTTTTAATTTCTAGAATTTCCACGTTTATAGTTTATATTTTCTCTTAAAATTGCTAATCTTGTTTTTTTATTTATTTAAGCATATTAAGCATAGTTATTTTGAAGTTACTAGATGATAATTCCATTATTCAGATTCTCTGTGGATCTACTTCTACATCCTATTGTTTCTCTTACATTTTGAGTAAATTACCTTGCTTAATTATATGCCTGGCTATTATTATTGTTTTTGTTGCTAAAATCTAATCACTGCCTATCAAAAAATATAGTGATAACTTGAGGCTTAGGGTGATACGATCTTCCACCTGAGAAAATTTATGTTTATTTCTAAGGTTTGCTTTAATCCAAGTGGGAATTGAGGTCATTTGAGAGTAATTTTTGTTTTGTTTAACCTTATTTGAAGCCTATGAGATGTGTCAGTCTCTTCCCTGTTAGCAGATTCTGAACTTGAATTTCTTTCCATTTATCCTCATGAGTCTATTAAAGCTCTGTGAAAAAGTTTATTCTGGAAATAGCAGAGACTCATAGGGCAAGCTATGCTTAAAAGTAGGATGAATTCTCTGAATTTTTGCAGTTTGAATTCATAATTCTTTACTTTTTTTATTTTTTGAATGAATTAAAACATATTATGCAAAATAATTGTTCACATTTATTAGTTGTTTTGAGATGGAGAGTTGATCTGAAATATCTAGTTTGCCACTACTGGAAGCAGAACTTCCAATGATTTAAAAAATTCAAAGTGTGTGTATGTGTGTTTTTTCAATGTATTTTATTTATTTTCCAAATCGGGTCATTTTGATCATGTTTGTTCTTTGCTCATAAATCTTGTTTTTCTATTTCTCTCTCTTTTTAAAACACTCCATTTGTAATTATTTTACATTCTATAACTAATATTTTTAAAACTATAAGGCTTACAGGTTTAAACCTGTAGTTTGTTTCTGTTTATTCATAAATAGTGGAGTATGTCTTCACATGCTTGATCATTTTTTTTTTCCTATGAGCTCATATCTTTTTAAACTTCTGTGGGAATCTTGAGGGCCTATCTTGGGAATGTTTTCCTCCAGAAAGATCTTGTTCTTGCTCCTGGTGGGTACAGTTGGATGGTACCAACGTGATACCATAGCTCCTTTGCTAAAGAATCTGCCTGCAATGCAGAAGACCTGGGTTCAATCCCTGGGTCGGGCAGATACCCTGGAGAAGGAAATGGCAACCCACTCCAGTATTCTTGCCTGGAGAATCCCATGGACAAAGGAGCCTGGCAGGCTGCAGTCTGTGGGGTAGCAAGAGTTGGACACAACTTAGCAACTAAACTACCAAGGTGATACCATTCTAATATATTTTAGCTTCAGGTTTCTCTGGCTGCACAGATATTATATATTTGAAGTTGTGACCTGAATGGTAGCAAGTTCACAGGGCTGATTCTCAGAAGAAACTATTATACTCTGTATATGTATTTTTTCCATCCAGAGTCCTGATGAAAACAGACAAATTCCTCATAGGTTTCAGTATCGTTGTGTTAGTGCTGTAGCACCTTTCAGGCCTCAGATTAATGAAGTCCATATCTCATGGGTCCTCATTTGGGTTGTTTGCATGAACTGGATGCTTTGGGTGGTAAAAAAAAAAAAAAAAAAAAATACATATAACACATCCAACAACAGATAAAATAGCTATTAATAGTGATGTAAATATTTTTAAGTTAGGAATAATACAGAGATCAGGAAGAAAATGTGAAGGTGTGAAGTTCTAAAAATAAGACAGTAAAAGGTGATGGGTGCATTGTTTGCTGCTGCTAAGTTGCTTCAGTCATATCCAACTCTGTGCGACCCCATAGACGCCAGCCCACCAGGCCCCGCTGTCCCTGGGATTCTCTAACCCAGAACGCTGGAGTGGGTTGCCATTTCCTCCTCCAATGCATGAAAGTGAAAAGTGAGAGAGAAGTCACTCAGTCATTTCCGACTCTTAGGGACGCCATGGACTGAAGCCTACCAGGCTCCTCCGTCCATGGGATTTTCCAGGCAAGAGTACTGGGTGCATTGTTTAAAAGCTTCCAATTCCAGTTTTAAAAAGAAGATGACTAAGAAAATGTCTCCTGTAAGTACTTGACCCTGAGACTGCTAATTTTTTACCTCTACCTGCAGCCAACAAGCACCTTCATAATATACTTTGCTGCTACTGCTGCTAAGTCGCTTCAGTCGTGTCCGACTCTGTGCGACTCCATAGATGGTAGCCCACCAGGCTCCCCTGTCCCCGGGATTGTCCAGGCAAGAACACTGGAGTGGGTTGCCATTTCCTTCTCCAATGCATTAAAGAGAGAAGTGAAAGTGAAGCCACTGAGTCGTGTCCGACTCTCAGCGACCCCATGGACTGCAGCCCCACCAGGCTCCTCCATCCATGGGATTTTCCAGGCAAGTGTACTGGAGTGGGGTGCCATTGCCTTCTCCTAATATACTTTAAGTAGACTTAACTATATGCTAATATTTCCTGATGTACTGGGGTGGTTTAGTCACTAAGTCATGTTTGACTCCTGCAACCCCATACACCATACCCTGCCAGGCTCCACTGTCCATGGAATTTGAAGTGGGTTGCCATTTCTTTCTCCAGGGGATCTTCCCAACCCAAGGACTGAACCCATGTCTCCTGTACTACAGCTGGATTCTTTGACAACTCAGCTATCAGGGAAGCACTACATGACAACACCCACTTTCACATTCATATGTGATCTATAACAGTTTAACTTGCTTGCATGCTCAGTTGCTAAGTCCTATCCAATTCTTTGCAACCCCATGGACTGTAGCCTGTCAGGCTCCTCTATCCATGGGATTTTCCAGGAAGAATGCTGGAGTGGGTTGCCATTTCCTCCTCTAGGGGGTCTTCCCAACCCAGGGATTGAACTGTTGTCTCCTACATCTCCTGCACTGGCAGGGAGATTATTTATCCCTGAGCCACCTTAGACTATTTAAAACATTCTTGGTATAGCCTTTGTTCTTTATTTTTTCCAAGATGCAAAAACATCTTTACCATACATTAAAGATAATGGTCACAGAGTAAAGATTTCCTAATCATAGTAAACTGAAGGAATTTGGATACAGGATTGGTTCCATAAATTAGAAATTTCAGGGGCTAAAATTAACAGTATTCAAGATGTAAAGAACAAAAGTTACTATTAAAACATTGTGCATAAAATGCACTCACTACTAATCCATATTATATGATGATGAGAGAAATGAGGTGAAATAGAAGATTAATGAAAAAATCAATGCTAATTTCTGTCTTCTTACTAAATAAGAGTCGATTTGTATCATCACTATTAACATCTCAGTATAAATGGGAATAAGATTGAGTCTAGAGGGAAAAGTTGTGTTGAATTTTATGGCTCTGTGTAGGCAAAGTGTAGTGCTTAATTCCACAGCTTTCCACTTACGGTGTGACCACATGCTAATTTTTCCATATCCAGACTAGATATTAAGCAAACTCTTTCTATATATCAAGAAAAATGCTGCAGAAATATATTTCTTATTTAAATTCTACTATTCTTTTAAATGGCAGTTTGCAGAATGCATCTGGGTGTACAGCTAATGACCCATGAGCAATAAGCAACTGTTTAAGTAAAATGCACTATGAAAAAGCTTTTACCAAACAGCATTTTAATATTTTAAATAGATTTTCCATTGCAGGCTCTTTGTAACTGGATTAGTTCTCTGATGTGTTCTGACAGAGCTGTGGTTAGGGATACTCCATTAACTTTGTCTGTCATCTTATTTTCCCTAGTATCCAGCAGAACACCCTTATATTTCATAATTTGTATTGCTATCAGTGCTGATTTGTAAATGTGCAAATTATAATTAACAGTGGCTACTACTTCTATTAAATATTAAATCATTCTTGCAGCGTATATTTTCCACAGCAGATGGAGCCCTGTGGTATGCAAATAGACTTTCCTTACATTGTCAGCAATTTTTAACCTATATTTTAGCTTAAAGAATACATTTTCCCCCTGTTTGCTTTATATTTTCTATAGCATTTAGGTTAATATTTATTTGCTGCAGATTTTCTTTCTCCCAATAAGAATTTCATGGACTATTACATCCCAGCACTGTGGTTTTGTTTCCCTTCATTAATAGCTCCTTAATCATCTAGCTTGCTTGTAAGTATGAGAGCTTGTTATTTGTCTGGATGCTGCAGTATTGCATAAGGAGTGCTTAGTTATATTTTAATATGTATAGCAGAAGCCAAAATGTTGGGTACCCCATCATAGGTTTTAATTTGAAATCCAATCTATGTGTACATTTCCCCCCAGAATAACCAAAAGCATTTAAGGTTTTATATTGTGTCTTAAACATTCTATTAAATGTCATCAGCCGATTCAGGAAAATGTATTGCAAAAATATTAGAGAAGTACAAAATGTGTAAATATAATAGATGCTTGGGACATGGAGAGGAATGTAAAAGTCCAACATTTATCAGGTAACCATAAACCACTACGAAACACTGATAGAAAGTAACATTCTTGTGATATATAGTATTTTAAGCATGAACTCTTATTTCTGCTATTTATTGCAGTGCTGATATATTAAAAAACACTAAGCAGAATTATTGCAACCTTTCCTAACTGTGAATTCCTAGAGTATGAATACTTTGGTTGAGGAGCAAGTTCTAACTTAACAATGAAAAGAGGTACATTCTTTAAACCCACCAGAATCAGAAGGTTGTTTCTTTGACAGGTTTTTAATGGCAAGTTAAGACTGCCGGGGAAACCATAGAACTCAAAGGCATTAACTGACAAATTAAGCAAAGAGTAATGAAAACTTCGATGTGTTTGAATCATCATTCATTGAACTGTAATTGCCTTAGAAGCAGAAAATTAAATTGTAACAAGTAAGGGTCTTGACACTTCCCGCAATTTCTTAAAAAAAAAGTTTGTGCATGCCATGGAGGATAAACAGCAGTCACATGAAATACTGGATGTGAGTCATTTAATTAATTAATTTTATTTAGTTAGTTTTTTAGAATCAGCCATGCAGTAAGACACACAAGGTTACTGTAATAGTCTTGCTTTTTTTGGATTCTGTAACTTGGAAAAATTTTGGTCTATAGCAGATAATGCAGTTATAAGAAGGGTCGTGTCCATAGCGTAAGGCCTGTGTGTTTATGGGAACAAGTTAGAAATTACTTGCCCATTATATTAGCTCCTTCTCTCCCCACATCATGGGAGAGAAAGGAAAACCAGGAATATGAGGAAATAATTTTTCAGATCTTTCTTTTATGGGTATTGTTTGGGGTTTTAGCTGAAAGGATATTAGCTTATTTGAGACTGGGAAAAGAAGATAATCTCCAGGTTGCAGGTTTTCTTTCCAAGATAAAGAATACCTTCATTGTTGTTGTCTTTATTTTTAAATGGTATGAGGGTTTCTCAGGTGGCAATAGTGGTAAAGAACTTGCCTGCCAATACAAGAGACATAATAGACACAGATTTGATCCCTGGGTTGGGAAGATCCCCTGGAAGTGGGCATGGCAACCCACTCCAGTATTCTTGACTGGAGAATCCCAGGGATAGCCTGGGTTGGGGAGGTGGATTGAGGGTTATAAACCATATGGTTGCAAAGAATCAGACAAAACTGAAGCAACTTAGCACTCAAGGATGTGGAAAGAGTACGGGATACTCAGAAAGAAAAGCATATTTGTTTTTCCATGGATATCCTATAGGAATGAAAACAGAATACACAAAAGCTTTGTGAAATAAAGTTTTGGATTAATTGAAGTTACAGAACCCACCAAAACATCCTGACCAACCTTTCTGTGGCCTTTGGAGACTGATTTTTCCCAAGAGCTAATACTTCAGCTTTAGGTGGGAAGATGTGATGAATATTTGAGTGAGAAAATATGTGTCTGAATTAGAGCATCTGCTTTCATTACTTAGCTTTCAAGAGGACATTGCAAGTCAAGGAAATGAGTGGGTTTTATCTTGGAAAGAATCCAGGGGAAACTAGATCTTCTTAAGAAGACAAAGGAAGAGCAGATTTCAACAGCTCTGAGGAAGGAGCTGTGGGTGACACTGAGTGGGCGGACAGATAGCTGTGTTGGTCTAGGGACAGTGCATTCTCCCTCAACAGCATGAAGATTTGTTCAAGGTTTGGGGTTAACCCATTTAAAATCATCCCATTAAAACACTCTAAAACCAGGTGCACTAAGAGAAAGCCTTTGCCTCAGATAGCTGTGTGCTTAATATGGATTGCCTGGAAAGGACTCTGCATGATATTTTAAAAAGCCTGGAAGGAAGAGCATAGTGGGAAAGCAGAGGACAAAAAGGAACTGGACTCTGATTTGGATTTGCAGATAAAGCCCATGAAAGGGTCTCCGTATAACATAACTAGATCTCAGTGTCAAGTGATTTCATTAACGATTCACTAACCATCTACATTCAGAAAGAGAAAAGGGGATTTACCTGCTACTCAAACAGTCTGTATATTTCTATAGCTTTAAAAATGAAATGTAAGACAAGGCAATGATGATGAGTGGAGTATTTCTTAATGCACATATAAAACTCTGTCACAGCAGCAGAGACAATCTGGCTAGTTTCTGTCCTCTTTATTCAGGGTTAAGGCTAAGGAGGTAAGTGTGGGATGGAGTGGACAAAGAGGGGGAATTGGGCTCCCTTGGATAAGTTTTGTTTGGTTTTTACATCAAATGGGACCTCACATAGTCAGTTACTTCTCATATTAGCCAGAGGCAGAGTCCTCTTTGGACGTAACTTCTGTCCCTATGTATCTTTGTATGTTTAGCCAGCAGTATCTACACAGCCAGGTTTAGTCTTCTAGCTTTCTGCTTACTGTTTCCTACAAAAAATTTCAAAACTCAACATCTGTCATCATGGCTTTGTTGCTGTTGTGTAGTTTCTAAGTTGTGTCTGACTCCTTTGTGACCCCATGGACTGTAGTCCGTCAGGTTCCTCTGTCCATGGGATTCTCCAGGCAAGGATACTGGAGAGAGTTGCCATTCCCTTCTCCAGGGAATCTTTTCGACCCAGGGATGGAACCCACATCTCCTCATTGGCAAGCGGATTCTTTACTACTGAGCCAATCAACATGGCTGCCACAAGGCTAATGTACACAGTAGACACAGTGGACTTCAAGGGTCTTTCATTCCCATTTTACTTGATCCTCCTTCATGATAAGACCTTCCTATCACCCCCTTTAGGGAGCCCAATCTCAGCCATCCTTCCCTGACATACCTCACTCCTCAACCATCCTCTTCTTTGCCTCATTTAAATGTGTAAGTCTGCGGCCTATGTTCTCAGCACTTTGTTAGCTTTATTTAATCTTATAAATATAAATAACATGCTGTTAACTGAAAAATGTTTTTAGATAACTTTTGCCTTTTGATGGAAGTTTTCATCTACATGGGCCAAGAGACCCTGTGCTAAGACCAGTGGGACAGGAGCATCCTTTGTTTTCCTTCCCACTGTAAGTTTAACTACTTTGTCTATGAGGAGCTTTGGTCTATCCATGAGATTGTGTAAGGACCCCAAACCAGTGCCTTCCTTTGAAAAAAAAAAAAAAAAGGTGAAATAAATATCAACCTTTAGCACATCCTCCAAAATAACACACTTTCAGAATCTGGGGCTTAAGCAAACCTTGTATTCAGCTTAACGGAAAAGTGTGTTAGTCACTCAGTCATGTCCAGCTCTTCATGACCCCATGGACTGTAGCCCACCAGACTCCTCTGTCCATGGGATTCTTCAGACAGGAATACTGGAATGGGTTGCCATTTCCTCCTCCTGGGTATCTTGACCTGACCTAGAGATTGAACTTGTATCTCCTGCTGCTCCTGCATTTCAGGCTGAGCCACTGGGGAAGCCAAGACTTAATGGAAATTGAATATTAAATCTAAGTAAAATTACCTTGTAAGGTATTCAGTTTTACAAAATATGTGGACTCCTCTTGACTTCTTCATGTTCTTAGCATTTTATTTTACTTTTTTTGTGGATCTACTTTTGAAGATCCTCTGTGTATTTGTTATAGATAAAAACATTCTTTGGTAAGCTTGACTTGAGAGAAAGTCTGTGCAAATAGCTTTGTTTCATGGGGGAGGGAGTGTACAAATTTTTCAATAAATTTGCAAAATGCTACAGACTTTGAAGATTTGCAATGTACATCATGGGATTAAAGCTCTGAGAAGTCCTGTATTGAAAAATCCTGTTTGAACTTGTTTAACTCAGCATTTCCTCAGTGTGTAATTCTTTCATGCACAACATTCTGGGGAACTTGTTTTCCAGTTAGCACAGTAGTGAGGAATGGGGTGTGGCATGATGCTGTAGACATCTGCTTGTACTCTAATTACTGTAGAAGAAAAGAAGGCAGAAAATGTTGTGTTGCAAGCTAAGGTGGGCAGCAACAATAAACACATTCATTTTTAAAATCCATTCATTTATGCATCAAGAATTTACTAAATGCCAACCATGTAAACCAGACTGAATCAGGAATTTGGATGCTCTTAGAAATCCTGATCCTTTTCTAGATATGTTTGTAGAATGTTAGCAAACACTGACCTAGTAAAGGTACTCTCATCTGCACCCACATGATTAAGTCAGTGATCGGTGATGAGAAGTCTCCTCCAATGGTTGAGTCTTGACTTCTTGGGATTTGCAGGGAGTACTTGGTGTTGATGCTACCATCTCATAAAAGCCACATTCTGTGCGGACTTCCAGATTCAATAAACAAAGCAAAACAAAAACAAAAACAGTAGAGAGCATCTTGTTTTATTAAAATCTTGTGCTAGGAGTAGTATCTTCTTTCTCTGACACTGAGGAGAGAGCATAGGGCTTGGACCCAGAGGACTTCAGTCTGAATCTGCCTCTTTCTTTCAGAGCCTTGTGGTTGGATACACCCCTGACGTTGCTGAGGCACAGACACTGAGGATTCAGTTATTAAAATTTTCCTAGAGTGAATCTGGGAGGATCCTGGGAGGATCTAATGAAAACAATGGTGTTTTTGTAAGATGTAAAATTCTATACAAATGTTAGTTATGGTTCCTATTACTCTTGGACTAATCAAAATCATCAATATATGAATCATTGCCTAAAATACTTTCCATTTATATTTGTCCCTTAATCTTTACAACAAGCCTAAGTGTTAAATAACGTAATTATTCCATTTTACAGATGATAAAACTGAGGCTTCAGAATTTAAATTACAGCTTGAAGTAAAACAGCTGTGACTCTTCAGTGTGCTAGATCTTTGCTAAGTTCAGCAACTTTGGAATGAATTCTTTTATTCAACAAATATCCCTAAACTTACATTTACTGTGTGCTGTGCATTGTTTCTTGGCTTCCCAGGTGGCTCAGAGGTAAAGAATCAGCCTGCCAGTGCAGGAAACAGGAGACACAGGTTCAATCCCTGGGTTGGGACGATCCCCTAGAGAAAGAAATGGCAACCCACTTCAGTATTCTTGCCTGGGAAATCCAATGGACAGAGGAGCCTGGCAGGCTACAGTCCATGGAATTTGAAAGAGTTGGACATGAGTGAGCGAGTAAACAGCAACAGTAACACAACGTGAATTGTTTCAAGTTCTGAGTAAATAGTAGTGCATAAAATGGACTAAAGTTTCTGCCCTTTTGCAGCTTACATTCTAGTGAGGGAGAGAGACAATAAACACAGTAAACATGTAAACTCTGTAGAATGTTAGGAAATGATGAGTGCTGTGGAGGACAAACAGAATAGGACAAGGGGAATGGGTAAGAGGAGGCACAAGATCATTTTAAATAGGTTGGACAGGCTTGCCTGTTGAGATAGTGACTTTTGAGCAAAAATTTGAAGAAAGTGAGAGAATGAGTCATGTGATGTCAGAGGAAAGAGTGCTCTAGTCAGAGGGGACAAATAGTGCAAGGGTCCTGAGTTGTGAGTATGCTGGGCATGTTTGAGAAGTGTGTGTTCAGTGGGACTGGAGTAAAGTGAGCAGGGGAGGGTAAGAAGTAGACCAGAGAGGCCAGATTGTATAGGTCTGTAGACCATTGCCAGGGCTCAGAGTTGCTATTTATACAATGGGAGATGTGGAGGAGACTGAATAGAGAAGTCTTATGACCTAGTGTATATTTTAAAAGGATCACTGGCCATTTTGTTGAGAATATACTTTAGGGCTAAAGGTGGGTGTAGAGAAATCAAAAACTGCTCATTCCTGGTACAGAATGAAGTGAATTAGAACATGCTTCCAAATCTCATTTGGTGTACATTAAACTCGGTTAGTTCATTTTCCATATAGCAAAATGAGTAAGCTGGAGAGACCTGTTTGAACATCTATTTATCTTGGCCAAATATTTTCTTCTCCCATCTAGAAGTCATTTGTTTGGCCATGTTGGTGCTATAACCAAAATGAGTTTTTCTATAATAGTGACATAAATCCTGGAATTCCAATAGAAGACTGGATTAAATAGGATTTTTTTTTTTTCTTTTGGTGGGTGGTATATTCCAACTGTGTGTGTATGTGTGTGTGTGTGCGCACATGTGTGTGTGTGTGCGCATGTGCGTGTACTCAGTTGTGTTTGATTCTTTGCGGCCTCATGGACTGTGTACCTCCAGGCTTCTTTGTCCATGGAATTTTACAGCAAGAATACTGGAGTGGGTTGCCACTGCCTACTTCAAGGGATCTTCCCAACCCAGGAATTGAACCCACGTCTCTTGCATCTCCTGCATTGGTGGTTTCTTTACCATTAGCACTGCTTGGGAAGTCCTGTTCCAACTACTTATAAAAGCCAGTTTTATTTCCAGTATAGATTGAGTAGTGATTTGAGAACACCATCTATCCCTCTTCTGACTGAAGATAAAATATAGGTTAATAGTGAAATACCATTAGCAGTCATTTTCTACTATGTGTATCAGGGTCAGACCCATGGTCTTTTGAAAACAAGGCTTGGAAAACTGACACAATGGGAATCTAAATTCATTGTGAGTAATATTTGATATTATTATCTAGTCTCTAGACTTCAGATCTGTACAACTGGGCCTTAGATGAGGAATTTGATGCTGTTGTTCTTATTGAACTGATAGAACTGGAAATTGCATAAACTATAGTAAGCTCCTCCATGGATATTCGAGTAACTTTATGGACCATGCTTGGGTTAATGTTAGGACAGAGATGCCATTAGGGCAGAATACTATTAATCCACTGGTGACGTGCATTAATGATACTGAAAAAGTTATACAGATAATGAGGACTTTTGTAGTTTTAGCTCATTCCCTTATTAAGATTTGTAGGTGTTTTATATGAATGTATGATCCTCTCATTCACCCTCAGTGAATGACTCAGCTTCCTTTAATCTACCAAGAGACACACTCGATAAGGCATACAGTTAATGGAATGTGACTGCCTTGTTTTCTTTCAAAATGCAGTACAATTACTTTGGAATTACAACTTTACTGTGTGACTAAGAAGTACCCTCAGTTGAAATACAGATTGCACAGTTTATTAGAAATGTGAATTATATTTTTGTTACTTACTCAAGACATCATGATTGGGAGGAGAAGTGGAGCAAAGAGGAGACTGTTTAAGAAAATATTAGATTAATCTGAGGTTCTTCTTCATATCTGGTATGTCTTTTGCCAAGAATTGACCAAAAGCCTTTATGGAAGATGTACTCAGACAGTGACAGTCATTACCTGTTAAAAATACCTCTGATGTTTGTCCCAACAGCATGTACACTACAAAATTTGAACCAAACAGAGAAGACTAGCATGGTCCCTATGCAAAGATAACATGCAAATTTGTGAAGCACTTCCTATTTTAAAACCAAAATTATTATGAATTATAATTTTGTACTAAATACATATATCAAATCATTAAGTTGTATATCTTAAATTTATATCGTGTCATGTGTCAATTATATTTCAATAAAACTGGAAAAATTAAAAATATTTGTGTTAGGAGGCTGGAGGGACAGCCAGAGTCAGGTAAGGCAGTCCTGTCTTTTGAGACTATAGTCAGGAATTTAGGAAGAAATTGGAAATGCAAAATGCTGTATTAAGCACATATGTAGTTACCTGAAATCTGCATCATTTTAAAACAAAGTGCTTAAGAGGGTATAAATGTTAGTATTCTACTGCCATCCCTGCCACCACAAATCTACGGCCTACTATTTTCCTACCATACGTTTTCTAATGATGCTTCTGTTGATAGAAAGCCCCAGTCATTTTTTATTAATGGATGCTGTGACTTCTTCCCACTCTTTCCATTGGCACAACATTTACTGATTAAAGATGCTGGGTGAGTCAGAATATTCCTTGCATAATGATTGGTTAGTTGGAATGGGTACCAGCTCTTCTTTTGTGATAAAGAACAGTGTATATAAATAAGGGTAAGAGATTTTCTTGATGTTCAAGGTCTTTGGTCTCTGAGTTACAGACTATAAATTTCCTGGGCCACATTCTAGATGCAGAACTTCCACTGAAGTCAATAGAAGTTTTGTGACAAAATTAATGGCAAGAAAATGCACTATTATTATATATTATTATTTCTTTTTGACTGCTCTGAAGATAATTTGGTGCATAAAGTATTGGAGAAGTTTTGAATTTTTCCAGTGACTCATTTTCATGCAAATGTTTATCACATTTCTGGGTACTGTTTTCCTCTATCATATATATTTCCATCTTCCATGGGTAAATCAACATCTTCATCCATATTGTACATTCAGCAGCTGTAAATTCAGCCTGTATTCTCATTAAATGTTGTGAATATGTGATTTTCATTTATGATTTTTAGAGAGTGTTTCTGAAATTTTCACAGCAGCATCTGGCCAGGAAATGGTGTCTGTGAATCAGAACACTACACCTAATTTTATTTTTCTTCTGTGGACTCATTTCTCTAATCCTTTCTTAGCAAACAGAAGGCAATTTTAATTCCTTTTTATGGTAATTCTCAGAGACCCCCCTCATGCATAGACTCCAGGTTTGATTTTGCTTTTCCTGTTATGCATGGTTCAAGGAATAGTGGAAGCAAATGCTGAGCTCCTCTCTGCTAACACTCACATCTAAGCCACCACCAGGGTTTAATCTGACCAGTGTAAGCTCATCCTAAGAGGTTTTTCACCATGTTCAGTTTCATTTCCTTCTGAGCTCTCAATGCTGCTGGAAGAAAGATCTTTAAAAATGCAGAAATGGTTATGTCTCTCCCTGCTTAAAACTCTTCTATTGTCCTCAGAATAAATACCAAATTATTGAACATAGCTCACGGAACTTTATATTCTCTGGTCCCTACTTGCCTGTCTAGGCAGTTGTTCCACCCTCTTCTTTACTCTATATTCCAACTACAGGGACTTTATATCCCACACCATCACTTTCTTTCCCCTCTGGGCCTTTCTACACTATTACTTGGCTCACTACTCCACTCCACATGCCCTTGAATATATCCTACACATCATTCAAGTCTCAACTTAAACTCCCCTCTTTTGAGTGGCCATTCCTACTTGCCATTGATGGGCTGGGCTTTGCATTCCCACAGTATCCTGCACTTGATCTTTCCAAATAGCCATCACACCTGTGGCATTTTGTTCAACATCGACCTTCCCCACCAGATTTCTACCTTTGTGAGGCAAGTGACCATACCTGCTTTGTTTATGACTCGCTCCCCAGGACCTTGCATGCAAAAGGTGTTTGGACACCTAAGAGGTATGTGGTGAATGTTTGTTGACTTTCTAATTCCACTGCTGTCCTCAGTTACTCCTTTACCACTGCTATCAGTAGATGTGAGTTCATCTCTTCCTAAGGAGACAGGAGGATACTCTGGAGACTGCATAGGTACTCACTGTCCTTTGTCATTTTTCTCTGGAGTGTCTTCCTGACACTAATTTTTACCCTCAGAGCTCACTCTTCTTTGAAGTGACAGAGACATCCATGTGTGAATGGGAGATCACCTAGCTTGGGAGATGGAAGCCTTGAGTTTGAATTTGCTTATGACATTAGGGTTTAACTTAGGCAGGGTATTTAATATTTCTGGTTATATTATTCTCCTAGGCTAGAAAATAAGGTGAACGGACTAGACTGTCTACAGGTTCTTCTGTGATGCTAAGAAGCCATTATGAACACTTTTGGGAAAAGTTAGCACACTGTTCTGGAGTGCAGAAAAGAAAAATGACTGAAAGGTGTGTGTGTGAGAGAGAGAAAGAGAGAGAGTGAGAGAGAGCAACAGAGACAGTGAGACACAGAGATCCAAGGCAATTACTTTGATTTCTATGAATCTTAGTTTCTTTCTCTACCCAATTTATGGTAGTAACTATGTCATGGCGTTAAGGATTTTAAAAGATAACATTTATATGATGAGTTGTTAGTGTCCACTTAGCCTGTCTTCCCTCTCCTTCTGATCATGACTTTCTCCTCTAGAGAAGCTGCTCCTTGCTACTTAGATCATGTCTGTGATGTAAGTGAAAGTGAAAGTCGTTCAGTCATGTCCAACTCTTTGTGACTCCAAAGACTATACAGGTCATGGAATTCTCCAGGCTGGACTACTGGAGGGGGTAACTGTTCTTTTCTTCAGGGTATTTCCCAATTCAGGGATCAAACCCAGGTCTCCTGCATTGCACACAGATGCTTTACCAGCTTATCCACCAAGGAAGCCTGAGAATACTGGAGTGGGTAGTCTATCCTTTTTCAGGAGATCTTCCTGACCCAGGAATCAAACCAGGGTCTCCCGCATTGCAGCCAGATTCTTTACCAGCTGAGCTACCAGGGATGTAAGGGGCTGCCAATCAAGTAGCAACTCTTCAGAACTCTACTTCAACTATCTTCACAGCAAGGAATCTTTGGATGAACTGAGCTTGACCAATCAGGGTATATCCCTGGATCTTTGAAATCAAGGCTTAGGTGAGGCTTTCTGTTAGTAAGAAAATACAGACTCAGGTTTTGGAAACTGGGGTCTCAGCTTGTCAGCTTTGTTTATTCCCTTTCACTCTCCAATACCACTTCTTGTAGTCTGTCCTATGGAAGCAAGCTTGGATATGACAATGATACATGTGCAGACTTATTTATTGTAGCTTAATTTATAAGGATAAAGGATGAAATGACTCAGTAAATCTTCAAACTTGGGGAGTTATTTAAATTCCATGCAACCTTTTTTAAATTTAATTATTTTTTCATTGGCATACATATGGCTGTTCACTTTGTTGTACAGCGGAAACTAATACAACATTGTAAAGTAATTATATTCTATGCAGCCTTTTAAATAATTTTTTTAGACTATTTAGTGACATGAGAAAATACTGATGATGTATTTGTCAGTTAAAAATAAAAAATATATAAAACAGTATATATAGTATATTCTAATGTACACATACAAACACATGCATACATAATATATATATATGTTATGTTCAGAGCTATATAGAAAAAAATACCTAAAGTGGTTCTTCAGTAGGCAGTTGGACTTCCAGTGTATGGAAAACATTGTGATTGACTCCCTAACATCTATCCCATTATCCTCTCTACCTTCATACCATATGCAAAAGCCATTTAATTTGATAGGGCTGACTTTTACCTTGAGTTCCATAGGTGGTCTATCATTGACTGAAGTCAGTCAGAATGATCCCATCTGCCTGCTGCTGCTGCTGCTAAGTCACTTCAGTTGTGTCCAACTCTGTGCGACCCCATAGACGGTAGCCCACCAGGCTTCCCCATCCCTGGGATTCTCCAGGCAAGAACACATTATTAGGTTAGAAGTAGACACATAATTAGACACCAAGGTCAGGAAGGGTGGCGGTGAGGAGATACCCCTCCCCCAAGGTCAGGAAGGGCGGTGGTGAGGAGAGACCCCTCATCCAAGGTAAGGTGCGATGGCTGTGCTTTGCTGGAGCAGCCGGGAAGAGATACCCCACGCCCAAGGTAAGAGAAACCCAAGTAAGATGGTAGGTCTTGCAAGAGGGCATCAGAGGGCAAATGCACTGAAACCATACTCACAGAAAACTAGTCAATCTAATCACACCAGGACCACAGCTTTGTCTAACTCAATGAAATTAAGCCATGCCTGTGGGGCAACCCAGGATGGGCAGGTCATGGTGGAGAGAGATGACAGGGTGTGGTCCGCTGGAGAAGGGAATGGCAAACCACTTCAGTATTCTTGCCTTGAGAACCCCATGAACAGTATGAAAAGGCAAAATGATGGGATACTGAAAGAGAAACTCCCCAGGTCAGTAGGGGCCCAATATGCTACTGGAGATCAGTGGAGAAATAACTCCAGAAAGAATGAAGGGATGGAACCAAAGCAAAAAGAATACCCAGCTGTAGATCTGTCTGGTGATAGAAGCAAAGTCCGATGCTGTACAGAACAATATTGCATAGGAACCTGGAATGTCAGGTCCATGAATCAAGGCAAATCGAAAGTGGTCAAACAAGAGATGGCAAGAGTGAATGTTGACATTCTAGGAATTAGCGAACTAAAATGGACTGGAATGGGTGAATTTAACTCAGAGGACCATTATATCTACTACTGTGGAATCATATCTACTACTGAGGAATCCCTCAGAAGAAACGGAGTGGCCATCATGGTCAACAAAAGAGTCCGAAATGCAGTACTTGGATGCAATCTCAAAAATGACAGAATGATCTCTGTTCGTTTCCAAGGCAAACCATTCAATGTCACAGTAATCCAAGTCTATGCCCCAACCAGTAACGCCAAAGAAGCTGAAGTTGAACGGTTCTATGAAGACTTACAAGACCTTTTAGAAGTAACACCCAAAAAAGATGCCTTTTTCATTATAGGGGACTGGAATGCAAAAGTAGGAAGTCAAGAAACACCTGGAGTAACAGGCAAATTTGGCCTTGGAATATGGAATGAAACAGGGCAAAGACTAACAGAGTTCTGCCAAGAAAATGCACTGGTCATAGCAAATACCCTCTTCCAACAACACAAGAGAGAACTCTATACATGGACATCACCATATGGTCAACACCGAAATCAGATCGATTATATTCTTTGCAACCAAAGATGGAGAAGCTCTATACAATCAGCAAAAACAAGACCAGGAGCTGACTGTGGCTTGGACCATGAACTCCTTATTGCCAAATTCAGACTGAAATTGAAGAAAGTAGGGAAAACCACTAGACCATTCAGGTATGACCTAAATCAAATCCCTTATGATTATACAGTAGAAGTGAGAAATAGATTTAAGGGCCTAGATCTGATAGATAGAGTGCCTGATGAACTATGGAATGAGGTTCGTGACATTGGACAGGAGACAGGAATGAAGACCATACCCATGGAAAAGAAATGCAAAAAAGCAAAATGGCTGTCTGGGGAGGCCTTGCAAATAGCTGTGAAAAGAAGAGAAGCGAAAAGCAAAGGAGAAAAGGAAAGATATAAACATCTGAATGCAGAGTTCCAAAGAATAGCAAGAAGAGATAAGAAAGCCTTCCTCAGCGATCAATGCAAAGAAATAGAGGGAAACAAAAGAATGGGAAAGACTAAGGATCTATTCAAGAAAATCAGAGATACCAAAGGAATATTTCATGCAAAGATGGGCTCGATAAAGGACAGAAATGGTATGGACCTAACGGAAGCAGAAGATATTAAGAAGAGGTGGCAAGAATACACAGAAGAACTGTACAAAAAAGAGCTTCATGACCCAGATAATCATGATGGTGTGATCACTGACCTAGAGCCAGACATCCTGGAAAGTGAAGTCAAGTGGGCCTTAGAAAGCATCACTATGAACAAAGCTAGTGGAGGTGATGGAATTCCAGTGGAGCTATTCCAAATCCTGAAAGATGATGCTGTGAAAGTGCTGCACTCACTATGCCAGCAAATCTGGAAAACTCAGCAGTGGCCACAAGATTGGAAAAGGTCAGTTTTCATCCCAATCCCAAAGAAAGGCAATGCCAAAGAATGCTCAAGCTACCACACAATTGTACTCGTCTCACACACTAGTAAAGTAATGCTCAAAATTCTCCAAGCCAGGCTTCAGCAATATGTGAACCATGAACTTCCTGATGTTCAAGCTGGATTTAGAAAAGGCAGAGGAACCAGAGATCAAATTGCCAACATCCACTGGATCATCGAAAAAGCAAGAAAGTTCCAGAAAAACATCTATTTCTGCTTTATTGACTATGCCAAAGCCTTTGACTGTGTAGATCACAATAAACTGTGGAAAATTCTGAGAGAGATGGGAATACCAGACCACCTGATCTGCCTCTTGAGAAATCTGTATGCAGGTCAGGAAGCAACAGTTAGAACTGGTCATGGAACAACAGACTGGTTCCAAATAGGAAAAGGAGTACGTCAAGGCTGCATATTGTCACCATGTTTATTTAACTTATATGCAGAGTACATAATGAGAAATGCTGGACTGGAAGAAACACAAGCTGGAATCAAGATTGCCGGGAGAAGCAGCAGCAGACACATAATCCAGGCCCACGCCATTTAGTGCCCGCACTACCTTGGCACTAATGTCTGATTCAGATATAGGCATGTCCTTTCATTTAATCCAACTAAAAGGCTTGAAAGACATTTGGTTGGGTGGTAGATACACATTCGCTTTCCTTGACCAGGATGAGGAAACATGAAGTCCCAGGTGATACTGGAAGAGATTTTGTGGGAAATCCCCTGGGGAAGGAAGTTGGCCTTAAGGGTAACTGACACACAGGAGATGGAACAGAGGTGTAGTGAGACCTTGTATCTGATGGCATTATCACATTTCTGAATTAAAACAGCACTAAATTGTGCCCTAATTTTAGAATGAGCTAATGTATTACCTAACCATTTAAGCTAAATGGCATTCAGGTTTTAATTACATGAAAAAAAAAATCAAAGTTAAAGTGGTATACACTTTATTCTTTATAGTTCCCAGTATTTTATAAAGATTTTCTGCACTGAACATATTGCTTTTATAATTTAAAAATTGCTTATTTAAAAAGTTGTTATTAGCTAAGAATTGGAGAAGACCCATTAAATCAGTATGTATTTTTCTCTCCTTACTCACTCTCCCCCTTCTCCTGAACCTCCTTCAGTTCTCTTCCCCAATTCCCACAAGAGCTGGAGAAGCCAGCAAAATTTCAAAATTTTGTTGCTCTATTAATTAGGAGACTTGAATTGGGTGAGACACAACCTGCATTCTGTGAAATTGATTGGCAAGTGATTGGCAGAGCTACCCTCTTGCTAAAGGGGCAATGGCATAAATGAAATTGATCACCATTTATCACCATGTGGCTCATTCTGAACTCATAGATGCCTGGGAGGATTCATGGTCACTGGTTACTTGTGTGCTGACCTAAGAAGAAGCTTTGAAGCCATGCTCTAAGACTCTCTTGCCTAATTTGGTAGTGTTCTCAAAGGAAGAAACCCCATGTGTAATGTGGATTGCAAAGGCCAGAAATAAATTTAAACAAGGCACATATTCACATCTATGAATTAGTCATATCAAATTTGTAATGCCTGATGCACTGGGGAGATGATACTTTTTAAGAGAAGTCCCATGCATATGTGCTTAGTTGCACCAAACCCTGTGCCCCACGGACTGTAGCCTGCCAGGCACCTCGGTCCATGAGATTTTTTTACTGGCAAGAATACTGGAGTGCATTGCCATTTCCTCCTCCAGGAGATCTTCCATACCCAGGGATCAAACTCACGATCTTGCTTCTCCTACACTGGCAGGAAGATTCTTTATTGAGAGAGGTGATCCTGTGGCAGATGGTGAGGATAGAGAGAAGTAGTTCCAGAATTCAACTGAGAAGGTGATTTAGAAATGGAACTGGTGAGGAACAAGGGAGCCAGTGGCCAAGCATCTTTAGGATACCAAGCAGACAGCTCTCATAAATACTGGCTTGGGGAAGAAAAATGGCAGACTCTGTCTAATGATGGTGCCCCATCTCTATTTCCCTGCACCCCATTACTCCTGGTTCCAGATTATACGCACTGGGGCTGCCATTAACTAGACGTGAAAACTTAGGGCAGTCACTTAACCTCTCTGTCCTTGAGTATTCTCATCTGTAAAAGGCCTGCTAGTCAGACCAGAGTACTTCTAAGGATTCTGCCAACTTTGAAACTCTACAGTTCTACAGTTGGTCCATTCAACTGCCTGTCTGCACGGGTCAGCCAATGAGGGGAGCCCTGGAAGCCTGAGCCCTCCAGAGCTCAGTGTTGATTCTCTGCTGGAGAGGAAGGCATCCACCCAAAGTGGTGCTCTCAGGGAGGCAGGGGGTTTGTGAAGGCAATACTGTGCTCTTTGCAGCTGCTCTGCAGAGGCGGGAAAACCTGGATTTTAAAGAAGCAAGTGGTCCTTTGTTTTGTTTGTTTAAACAAAATTCACTCACAGCTGCAAGCAGCACAATGAAAGCACATTTTAAAATAATCAGATGCTTCTGGGGCCTCCTGCTGCCAGAACAACTTCAGTCCGAGTTGCTGCCGGCTGCCTTTCAAGGCTGCAGCCTCTGGCACCAACTGTCTGAGGGGATGCAGTGGAGTTGAAAGCCATTGGTGTCAGAAAAGAGGCCAAAAGTTTTATGATCTCAGGGACCCTAAAGGCCTCAGCTGTTTATTTGTTTGTTCTGTTCTTATTAGGATGTTCCATGTTTTTGAAAGGCATCTAATAGGTTGTTTTTAAAGAGTCATTTCATTAAACACTTTAAAAAATGTTCAGTGATCTTTTAAATTCCATTTAATTACCTAATCTTTATTTTGTAACAGTCATAAAGTATGAGCATGTGAAGTCACTGAGAGGCACTTGAGATGACCAAGGTCTAAAATCATACTAGTTTCTGAATTACCTCCTACTCTTCTTGGTCTATTGATTTTTAGATGAGGATGCTGCATCCTTGGAGGATTGTTTAAAATATTCTCTTCTACCATGATGCGTCTGCATGTTGTTCAGGCTGCTGAGATGACCTTAGAAGAAAAAGACACGATGGAGTTGAATAATCTGAGAAAAGCTTAATAAAATACTTAACACGTTAGAAGGATCAACTTTGTCTAAAATAATTATTAATAAGATTCTTCAGCATGAGGAGCTGAAGTCCAAGAATCACCTTGATCACTGGGGCTGGGCACAGGGACTTAGAATCAGGTGACCTCAGGGCAGATTCCTTCTGGGTCACCTGTTAATTGTGTGATCCTGGGTAAGGCTCTGATTCTCCCAGATTTCTTGCCTGCACAGCAGAGATCAACACTGTTGCCTGACCTCATGTCATAAGGACCAAATAGCAGTGCATGTATCTAGTGAGCAAACATGCTACTCATGTCAAGAGTCTAGCCAGACAAACATTTATTGAGTACTACTATGTTTTCCATAAATGTTTCCTTTTCTTTATTTTAAACACAGATTTAGCTATCAAATATCAGGAGTTTATATGGATTTAAAAATCTTCTGAAGATTGAAAAAATAGACATAGGACCAATGAAAGGCAATACTGGATAGAAAAAGAATGGGTCTTTCACCTCAGGACTGAAAGTCTCACTAAGTTCAAAAAGGTTTTTATATTTTAAAAGATGCTCTACTCCAGGAGTTGGTGATGGACAAGGAGGCCTGGCGTGCTGCAATTCATGGGGTCGGAGAGAGTTGGACACAACTGAGCGACTGAACTGAACTGAAAGGAAAACTGGGAAACAAAATTTGAAGCAAGTCTAATAGTTTGAGATTGCTATTCTCAGTCAAATATATCTTAACATCAGAATTAGGAACCTGGCTATGATTGAAACACACTTTCTTTGGTCTCATTATAACTAATAGTGATGGTACTATCTATTATTGTTGTACTTAAGGATTGCAGATAGAACCACATTTTACTGTTAAGGCCTAAGTCTGTTTTTCTTTATTGTGAAAGTTGTAGCAGCAATGATAATAATGTCAAAGTCGTTCTAAACTCTTTACATACAGTACTCATTAATACTCATAACAACTCTAGAGGTACTACTTCCCCCCCTTCATTTTACAAATGAGGAAATTGAGATACAAGGAGGTTAAATGACTTGTTTATGGTCACTCAGTTTATTAAGAGTCAGAATTTGAAAAAAAAAAAAAAAAGCTATTGGCTTCAGAGTCTGCACTTAACCCACTTATTTATTACATAGTCATTTTCTTAATTATGAGTTAAGTGATGTCACAGCTATCTTGAAATATAGTATGCCATCTTAAACACCTAAAAGCTGGGCTATATATTATAGTATAGGAAAAAAACTTCTTTGAAGCTTGCAGTGCTGTTTGTAGTTAGCACTTGGGAATTTAATATGTCCTTCCACTAAGCATATGGGTCGATGGACACATTTTTATTGTGATGTACTTGTTTGGTTTCTTTGTAAGTTGGAAGAAAGTCCATCATGTCACAATATGTCAGTGAATCATAAGTCAAAAAACCTTATCTAGGATATACCTGTTACATTGTGAGCACTGTACAAGGTGCAATTTCAAGAGAATAACAAGAATTTCCCTTTGACAAACACCGCTCCTGCCTTCTAGAAGTTTAAGGGCTAATGAATCATGCCACCTAAACATAGAAAGAAAAAAGAAACAGAAGACTGGGGCAAATATGCCTATAGATACCATAAATATAATCCAGTAAATCATTCTATTCTTAAATATCCTTTAACTCTACTTTCCCTACTCAGCCCCTGCCCTTTGCCTCCCCAGTGCTGACTCAGTCCTTGCCACTTGCTTCTACAGCACTGCAGTAGCCCTCTACTTGGCCTCTCTTTCTCCAGTGTATTTTCTTCCAGTCCATTTTCCACATCCTCTCCAGGTGACCCTGTTGAAACAGAAAACTGACCCCAGTTCTGTTCTGCTCAGAACCTTCCCCTGACTCTTCACCATAGAATAAAGCCTGAGCTCTTCACCATGACATATAAGGTCCTCCACAAAATCCTCTCCTTGGCTTTCCAAACTTTTCTTCCTTCACGTTTTGCTGTTTCAAGCATTTGGAATGCCTTTTCTGCTCTTTTGTGCTGGGAGAAATCTGTGAATTCTTTCAGATTCAGTTTAGATCAGATCAGATCAGATCAGATCAGTCGCTCAGTCGTGTCCGACTCTTTGTGACCCCATGAATCGCAGCACGCCAGGCCGCCCTGTCCATTACCAACTCCCGGAGGTCACTCAGGCTCACATCCATCGAGTCAGTGATGCCATCCAGCCATCTCATCCTCTGTCGTCCCCTTCTCCTCCTGCCCCCAATCCCTCCCAGCATCAGAGTCTTCTCCAATTGAAGAAGACCAGAGTCTTCTTCACCTCTTCGCATGAGGTGGCCAAAGTACTGGAGTTTCAGCTTTAGCATCATTCCTTCCAAAGAAATCCCAGGGCTGATCTCCTTCAGAATGGACTGGTTGGATCTCCTTGCAGTCCAAGGGACTCTCAAGAGTCTTCTCCAACACCACAGATCAAAAGCATCAATTCTTCGGTGCTCAGCCTTCTTCACAGTCCAACTCTCACAGCCATACATGACCACAGGAAAAACCAAAGCCTTGACTAGACGAACCTTTGTTGGCAAAGTAATGTCTCTGCTTTTGAATATGCTATCTAGGTTGGTCATAACTTTCCTTCCAAGGAGTAAGCGTCTTTTAATTTCATGGCTGCAGTCACCATCTGCTGGGAGAAATCTGTGAATTCTTTCAGATTCAGTTTAACCATCCCCTAATTGGAGAATCCTCCTTTTACCGCCTTCTTACTAATCCCTTAGTCAGAAATAATTCTCTCAGTTCTATGCTCTCATAGCACATTATGCAAACCTTTATTATAGCCCTCCCCATGTGTTTGGTAGTTCTTGGACTAGATGTCCATTTTCCTAACCAAAGGAAGGGCCCTGTAAGGGAAGAATTGTGTCTACATGTTCTATCTGCAGTATCTAACACAGTATCTAAGACAGAAAATGTGTTCAATAAATGATTGTGAATTGAGGAATGAATGGACAAATGAATGATGAAACAAATCATATTGCTTAAGTAAAGGGAGAATTTTGGATATTTTCTTTGTTTTTATAATGAGCTCACTTAAATATCAGTTCAGTTGATGTAGAGAATATAACAAGGTCCAGATGGCACAGCTTAGGGTCTAGTCCCAGACTGTTACTAAGTAGCCCTGTGGCCTTGGACAGTTCACCTGGCCCACGTGCTGCACTGTGCTTAGTCCCTCAGTTGTGTCTGCCTCTTTGCAACCCCATGGACTATAGCTTGCCAGGCTCCTCCGTCTGCGGGATTCTTCAGGCAAGAATACTGGAGTGGGTTGCCATTTCCTTCTCCAGGGGGTCTTACAGACCCAGGGATTGAGCCCACATCTCCTGTGTCTCTTGTACTGCCAAGCGGGTTCTTTACCACTGCATCACCTGGGAAGCCCCATTTAGCCTATAAGTGCCTCAATATCTTCACCCAGAAGATAAGAATACAGTTACCTAAAACACCCAGGACTGCTATTAAGACTGAATAAAAGTAATTCATGGTCAAAATGCTTTTGAAAAATACAAATAATAAGGCATTTTGGCACAGATTCTTATAACCAGGATTTTTATATCTAATTCCATACCAGGGAGGAAAAACATCAGATCAGATCAGTCGCTCAGTCGTGTCTGAGTCTTTGTGACCCCATGAATCCCAGCACGCCAGGCCGCCCTGTCCATCACCAACTCCCGGAAGTCACTCATGCTCACATCCATCGAGTCAGTGATGCCATCCAGCCATCTCATCCTCTGTCGTCCCTTTCTCCTCCTGCCCCCAATCCCTCCCAGCATCAGAGTCTTCTCCAATGAGTCAACTCTTCGCATGAGGTGGCCAAAATACTGGAGTTTCAGCTTTAGCATCATTCCTTCCAAAGAAATCCCAGGGCTCATCTCCTTCAGAATGGACTGGTTGGATCTCCTTGCAGTCCAAGGGACTCTCAAGAGTCTTCTCCAACACCACAGTTCAAAAACATCAATTCTTCGGCGCTCAGCCTTCTTCACAGTCCAGCTCTCACATCCATACATGACCACAGGAAAGACCATAGCCTTGACTAGGCGAACCTTTCTTGGCAAAGTAATGTCTCTGCTTTTGAATATGCTATCTAGGTTGATCATAACTTTCCTTTCGAGGAGTAAGCGTCTTTTAATTTCATGGCTGCAGTCACCATCTGCAGTGATTTTGGAGCCCAGAAAAAGAAAGTCTGACACTGTTTCCACTGTTTCTCCATCTATTTCCCATGTAGTGATGGGACCGGATGCCATGATCTTTGTTTTCTGAATGTTGAGCTTTAAGCCAACCTTTTCACTCTCCACTTTCACTTTCATCAAGAGGCTTTTTAGTTCCTCTTCACCTTCTGCCATAAGGGTGGTGTCATCTGCATATCTGAGGTTATCGATATTTCTCCCAGCAATCTTGATTCCAGCTTGTGTTTCTTCCAGTCCAGCATTTCTCATGATGTACTCTGCATATAAGTTAAATAAACAGGGTGACAATATACAGCCTTGACGTACTCCTTTTCCTATTTGGAATCAGTCTGTTGTTCCATGTCCAGTTCTAACTGTTGCTTCCTGACCTGCATACAAAGTTCTCAAGAGGCAGGTCAGGTGGTCTGGTATTCCCATCTCTTTCAGAATTTTCCATAGTTTATTGTGATCTACACAGTCAAAGGCTTTGGCATAGTCAATAAAGCAGAAATAGATGTTTTTCTGGAACCATCTTGTTTTTTCCATGATCCAGCGGATGTTGGCAATTTGATCTCTGGTTCCTCTGCCTTTTCTGGAACCAGCTTGAACATCAGGAAGTTCATGGTTCATGTATTGCTGAAGCCTGGCTTGGAGAATTTTGAGCATTACTTTACTAGCGTGTGAGATGAGTGCAATTGTTCAGTAGTTTGAGCATTCTTTGGCATTGCCTTTCTTTGGGATTGGGATGAAAACTGACCTTTTCCAATCTTGTGGCCACTGCTGAGTTTTCCAAATTTGCTGGCATATTGAGTGCAGCACTTTCACAGCATCATCTTTCAGGATTTGGAATAGCTCCACTGGAATTCCATCACCTCCACTAGCTTTGTTCGTAGTGATGCTTTCTAAGGGCCACTTGACTTCACATTCCAGGATGTCTGGCTCTAGGTCAGTGATCACACCATCATGATCATCTGGGTCGTGAAGCTCTTTTTTGTACAGTTCTTCTGTGTATTCTTGCCACCTCTTCTTAATATCTTCTGCTTCTGTTAGGTCCATACCATTTCTGTCCTTTATCGAGCCCATCTTTGCATGAAATGTTCCTTTGGTATCTCTGATTTTCTTGAAGAGATCCCTAGTCTTTCCCATTCTTTTGTTTCCCTCTATTTCTTTGCATTGATCGCTGAGGAAGGCTTTCTTATCTCTTCTTGCTATTCTTTGGAACTCTGCATTCAGATGTTTATATATTTCCTTTTCTCCTTTGCTTTTCGCTTCTCTTCTTTTCACAGCTATTTGTAAGGCCTCCCCAGACAGCCATTTTGCTTTTTTGCATTTCTTTTCCATGGGGATGGTCTTGATCCCTGTCTTCTGTCCAATGTCATGAACCTCATTCCATAGTTCATCAGGCACTCTATCTATCAGATCTAGGTCCATAAATCTATTTCTCACTTCTACTGTATAATCATAAGGGATTTGATTTAGGTCATACCTGAATGGTCTAGTGGTTTTCCCTACTTTCTTCAATTTCAGTCTGAATTTGGCAATAAGGTGTTCATGGTCTGAGCCACAGTCAGCTCCTGGTCTTGTTTTTGCTGATTGTATAGAGCTTTTCCATCTTTGGCTGCAAAGAATATAATCGATCTGATTTCAGTGTTGACCATCTGGTGATGTCCATGTATCAAGTCTTCTCTTGTGTTGTTGGAAAAGGGTGTTTGCTATGACCAATGCATTTTCTTGGCAAAACTCTATTAGTCTTTGCCCTGCTTCATTCCGTATTCCAAGGCCAAATTTGCCTGTTATTCCAGGTGTTTCTTGACTTCCTACTTTTGCATTCCAGTCCCCTATAATGAAAAGGACATCTTTTTTGGGTGTTAGTTCTAAAAGGTCTTGTAGGTCTTCATAGAACCATTCAACTTCAGCTTCTTCAGCGTTATGTACATATATATGTATATTTAGACATATGTGTCTACTTCTTATCATCTTATCATCCTGTGGTCATCTGCTTGTCCCCCTTTTAAATTCTCTGTATCATAAAAGAGGCTCTAGAAGGTTACTTTTAATAGGTCAGGATGTTCAGAAGCAGAACTTAGAATTACAAAGAGTTTCTTAGAACACATAGTACACATTCAGTACAAAAAAGAGCATGTCTGTATTAGACCATCAAAAGGCGTAATTTGAAATGATGAACGTATCCATTTTAAGTTACACATTACTTTACATAGTTAATATCACTGTAATTAGTCATAGTTCCTTTAATTTATTGAAAAAGATGCTCATCCCCTCCAGTGTACTGTAGTGATGAATGTTGGGAGAGCAACTTCAGAAGCTGGAATCAAGAAAACGAGTAACAGTTGGAGAATTAGTATGTAAATCAATAATATCCTCTCTTTTTGTTCTGAAACCAGGATTTGTATGACACACAGCAGAATCGGAGAGCTCCCACAAGTGAGAGCTGTCTCCACACCTCGCAGAACTAGGCAGGCCGCTTCAATGTAGGAAATGTTTAAAATCCTCTCAAACATTTGAGTAAATCTCTAGTAAATATTTAAACTCTGTATAACTAGTCACAAATAAATTAAGCTGATTTTATGCAGTCTCTCTAATTAGAAGGGCACAGCATTTGTTGAAACGTGATTAGTATTATTCATTAAGCAAAAAATTCTCATTTGTATCTTATTATCACTATTCTGCATAAACCAACACAATTTGTCATGAACTCCCTCATTTGCTATATCCTCAAAAGCAGATTATGCTTATTTTTCATTTGGACAGTGGAAAATCAAGCCAGGTGTTTGGCAGCACCAGAGTGTTCAGGTGTAACTGTGCCAGTGATGGAACATTACGAGCAGCGTGGATGAAGAATGAGGCATAGAGAATCTTGGGACTGAGGTGCCTGGAGGCCCATCCCTTCCGAGTGCCCCTGCTGATGAGACAGGTGTTGCGCCGGGCTGCTGGGAGGGGAGAGAGAAACAGAAAAGAAACTTTTTTGTAGCGTCAGATCTTTCCCCTTTCATCAGAGCCTGAAAACACTTGCTCTAATTCCTGCTGCAGTGGAGCTACCAGCATGTGCGATTTAAAACCACTATAGCGGTACCTTTGTTTAAAATATTGCCAAAGCATAAAAATTCAACCCTGGTGATTTGTCTAGAATTGTCTGTTTGTCTAGACACATAAGCACTGTACATATTTAGGTTTTCAGACTTGCAGATATGACAGATAAGACAAAGATTATGTTATATTATCTGGACGAAAGAGGATTGGGGCTGCTTTTCCTCCCCTGCCGTCTATTCGTTTTGCCTTTAAAATCTTCTTTGTTTTCTAGCTCAGGTTAGAGACTCCATTAGGGCTTCTGATTGCAGCTGCTTTATGATTCTGGCAAAAATAAGGACGGAAATGCAGTGGGGTTTGTGAAATAGTGGCGAGATGATAGGGAATTGTTTTTGTAAGGGAGCCGTGAGTAAGTTTCAATATGCTACTCTGAATCATGTGTATTCTTTTGGAACTTGAGAACTATGAAGGACTAGATACCAACTCTTTGGCCTGTGTGTCAGTTTCTCTGTTTTGTTTCTGTATTCCCCTTTGTTAAGTCACTATCATCTCCTGTTTTTGTTAACACTCTGCCTTTCCCACATCTTTCCTCCTACTACTTCTGATATGGTTGATTTTCTGAGACATTGACCATGTGAAGTGAGTGGGAAAAATATCCAATGAGACATTATTGGAGAGAATGGGGTTATTTACCTAAACACACACATGACAAAGAGACGAGGTATGATAGTATTCTTCAAGTGTCATCAGGGTGCTCAAGGCCAGATCAGCACTATGAAGCAGTGCAGAAGCTATCCTCAAGTCCAAGGGGGAGCACAGCCTGAGGAAGCACTCTCTAACAGAGCTGTCCAGTCCTGGAACAGGCCGACTTGGAAAATGGTGAGCTCCCCACCATCAAAGGTAGTAAAGTAGAGTTTGGTCTGGAGACTTGAATTTGGAGACGGCAATGGCACCCCACTCCAGTACTCTTGCTTGGAAAATCTCGTGGACAGAGGAGCCGGGTAGGCTGCAGTCCATGGGATTGCAAAGAGTCAGACACGACTGAGTGACTTCACTTTCACTTTCACTTTCCTGAATTGGAGAAGGAAATGGCAACCCACTCCAGTGTTCTTGCCTGGAGACGGGGGAGCCTGGTGGGCTGCCATCTATGGAGTTGCACAGAGTCAGACACGACTGAAGGGACTTAGCAGCAGCAGCAGCAGCTTGAACTACGTGAGCTCCTAGTTCCTTTCCATAATTAATGTTGATGAGTTTCTTTTGACTGGAAAGGCTGTGCTCAATTGCCTCTATCAAGCAAAGTGGGAGAATTCCCATGATGATAGAATTTCACAATATTCAAGAATCTCAAGCCCTTGCTCTTCTACATTTATATTATGAAGCCTGCAAAGCAGGCTCCCTGCTACCATATGTTACCTGGAAAATGTTCTGTTTACACATGGGATGGTCTTGCTGAGACACCAGGAGAAAGCATGGCACTTAAAACTCTAGTTTTAGGATGCCATTGTCAAGATTTCATACAGAACCCTGACCAGCAGACTGAGGGATTCCTATTACTGCTGTGTGGCCAGTGTATAGCTACAGAGAAGTTGAGGCCCATCCAGAAGTCATCCTTGGCTTTCATAGGTTTCCATGAATGTGAGCTTGTCCAGACACAAACTTTGAGTCTCACATTTTGGATGTAAATAATTTATCCCCTTTGGAGAATTTTGCAGTTAGATATTCAGGAATATATCTGTGTGAGGTGGAATTAAGGGACAATTATATTATTTTCTCAAGTTGGAAATTAGTGGTGAACCTAGTCTTTTGAACAGATGAAATGAAAATTATAAAACTTTTTAATTATGTTTTTAAACTGTGGTCAGGGACCACCCACTTGTTGAAACACAGATTCCTGAGCCTAGGTCCATATCTATTATGTTAGGTTTTTAGTACTATGTAACAAATCATCATGAATTTAGCAGTGTGAAACAACAACTATTTATTATCTCCTAGTTCTGAAAATCCCAGATCTAGTTGATATGACTGAATTTTTTTGTTTAAGGTGTCACAAGTCCAAAATTAGGGTTGCATTAGTCCAAGTTCTTATGGAAGACTCTGGGAAAAAATCCAGTTCCAAGCTCCCCTCAAATTGTTGGCACAATTCAGGTCCTTGCTGGCTGTCAGCTGGAGGTGGCTTTCTGCTTCTGGAGGCCACCCACATTCCTTCCTGCTTGGTTCTTTCCATTTTCAAACCAGCAAAGTCATGTGGAGGCCACCTCATGCTTCAAATCTTTCTTCTTTTGCTGTTTCATGTCAGAGAAAAATCTGTTTCTACAGGGCTCAGATGATTAGTGTAGACCCAACCAGATAATCTCCAAATTTTAAGGTGTACCCACTTGAGACTTTAATTATATCTGCAAAATACCTTCATAGCAGTACTTCGATTAGTGTTTGATTGAATAAACAAGACATAGAGATCTTGGGGGGTTTAGAATTCTGCCTACCACACCTACTAAATCAGTGTCTCTTCAATGGAGCCAAAGAAATCTGTCTTTTTAACACCAGTCCAAGAAATTCTGATGAATAATCTACTTTGAGAACTACTAGCTTAGAAGGATACTAGAAAAACTGAAGTTAGATGTTAGGTTAGTAATGTAGAGAACAGCTTTTTAGGAGTTCTGCATGAGAGGCCTCTGAAGACTGAAGATGCCAGTGATGACAGAGATGGTTCATGGAGAAACTGGGCATTCAGAAAGGAACAATGCAGGTTTTCCAAGCAAGGGAAAAGATGTGAGCAGAGATATGAATGGGAAACATATGACTGATCTTTTGCAGTACAATTAAATTTAGTTTTATTGGCATGGAAATGTGTAATTGTGATTTGGGGAAAAGGATGTAGGATTGGGATTATATTAATGTGTAGGACTTTGATTGCCAGGTCAAGGAGTTGAAATAAAGGGATGTCAGCAGCAGCAGCAGCAGCATTGAAAGTTTTTAAAAATAATTTTGTTTAAAAAGCAATTGCAGTTTATTTCCTTTACCCCATACTCCCTGAATTTCTCTGCAGTTGATGGTTATATTGTAATTCGCTTTTAACACACAGTCTTGACTGGATTTTAGTGATGACCAAAAACTTCTATTATTTTTATTCTTGGGGATGAAGAGGAAAAAGTTTCCAAGTTGTAAGAAATAGACTGGCATATATGAAAGGGTAAAATAATCCAGGGTTGTGGTTGAAGGAGAGTGAGTGTGATGATTTGAGTCTCTTTTAGAAGCACCTTTCTACATATTTTGATCTCTAAAATGTTTCCCACTTACTACCCTCCAGGTATAAATGTATTCCAAAGATCCAAAAACCTTAATGGGGAGTGATGAGAGAGGGTTATTAGTCATTAGGCAGTCATTAGAATTGAAAGATGAGAGTCAGTTTGTGGCTAGGAACAGAAGGTAGACTACCTTGGAGCCAGGTTTGACAGCTTTGAATATCAGATGAAGACTGCAGATACAGAAAGGTATCATCTGACAAGCATCTTAAGCAGATGGATAACAGAGTGGGTACACTGGAGAGTGTTGTTAATTTAATGACTCCAGATAATTCTTCTTTTAAATTAAAAGCAGGCCACTGGGAAACAGTGAGGAAAGGTGTAACTAGTGACTTTCTGGCATCCTATTAGATTTATATGAAGAAAAAGGAAGGACATATGTAGTTTTGAGTTAAGAAAAATTAAAATTGCTTCTCACAAGAGGCAATAGAAACTTAACTCAGGGAATTTTTGAAAATTCAAATCAAATTTTCTTCCCAGAGAAATGTGGGATTACTGTTTTAGTATCGATTTGAAATCTTGTGCATACAATATTAAATGAATTATAGAAGGGTTTATCAAGACTTTTCCTTCCCTATCACTGATGGGAAATTTTTATAAATTTTAAAAAAAATTATTTTGGTATTCAAGAAAAATTTTGGCCATGCCACATGGCTTGCAGGATCTCAGTTCCCTGACCATGGATTGAATCCTAGCCATGGCAGTGAAAGCTCAAAATCCTACTCTCTAGGCCACCAGGAAACTTTCATAAATATCTGTATCACTGAAACACACACTTTAGCCTCTAGTGATGTTTTATTTAGTATTGTAGACTATAGAACCTCAGAAACTCTGCCCCATTAAAGTTCATTTAATCCCATCTTTTAAATTCATTTAATAATTAAGAATGGCTGCATCATGCTTTATGAGGTTCTAAGACTATAAAGATGAACCAAACACATCCCTGTCTTCTGGAACTTACACTGTACTCAAGGAAACAACAAAAAAGTGTGATTGTGCTGCAAGCTGAGTCTCCCACACCCACTTGGAATCAATGAGACTGAACAAGGTGAGGTGAGTTAGTATTAATCACCCCTAAGCTTCTGAACTTCTTGGTACCAGTTGGGCACAGTGGGGAGCTGGAGTGAGCTTACATCCCTACTCAAAGGCAATGAAATGGTATGAATCAGTGCCTTAAATTAAGTAGGAATGTATCTTAGAGGCTGAAGCGGTAGTTGAACTTTTACACCACTCATCTGCAATGTGGCAGTGTGAGTTAGTACTCCATTTTTGCCTGGGGATACCAGTAGGGCCCAGTGGAAAGCTGAACATATAAACTTACCTAGCCTTTATTCTCGGAGAAGGCAATGGCACCCCACTCCAGTACTCTTGCCTGGAAAATCCCATGGATGGAGGAGCCTGGTAGACTACAGTCCATGGGGTCGCTAAGAGTCGGACAGGACTGAGCGACTTCACTTTCACTTTTCACTTTCATGCATTGGAGAAGGAAATGGCAACCCACTCCAGTGTTCTTGCCTGGAGAATCCCAGGGACGGGGGAGCCTGGTGGGCTGCCATCTCTGGGGTCACACAGAGTCGGACATGACTGAAGCAACTTAGCAGCAACAGCAGCAGCTTTTATTCTCTACCTTAACAGAGGGACTGTCTACTAAAAAGATCATATAGAATCTAAAGTCCACTAATACAAAATGTTTAGGTACAATTTAAAAATTGCTCATTATCAAGAACCTAAAAATTACAACTTGAAAAAGAAATGATTGTCAACCGATACTAATACCAAGATGAATCAGATGTTGGAATTATCTGACCAGAATTCCAAAGCAGCCATCATAAACATACAAAAATAACAAAGTTTTTTGACTTGACTGATAAAAGTAGAAAATCTCAGCAAAGACGTTATAAAAAAAAAAAAGAACCAAATGGAAATTATAAAATTTAAAATCATTAAAAGAAAAATAAAATACTGGCTTAGGAGTAGAGATAACAGCGAACAAAATCAGTAAACTTAAGCGTTCTATTGTGTAAATAGAATTTACACTTCTACTGTGTAAATAGAATTTACACAATTCGAAGAACTGAGAAAATAGACTCAAAAAAAGAAAGAGAAAGAGTTGAGATAAAAAAATTGAAGATAACATGTTTGAAAATTTTCTAAGTTTGATGAATGATTTAAACCTACACATTCAAGAATCAGAGCAAAACCTAAGTGGGATAGCCTCCAAAAAATCTATTTTAAGATATATTAAAACTAGCCTTTGAAAACTAAATATGAAGAAAAAAATTTGAAAGCAATCAGAGAGAAATGACACATTACTTATCAATTGAACTGAACTCCAATTTTAATTGAACATCAATTCAAATGACAATGAATTTCGCATCTGAAACATAGGAAGCCAGAAAAAAAGGTGGCACAAAAATTTTTAAGTGCTGAAAAAAAGAACATTCAATCCAGAATTTTTTATCCTTCAAAGATATCCTCAGGAAGGAAGATAAACTCAAGACATTCTCAGACAAGTAAAACTAAGACTTTGTCACTAAGAGTAAGCCTACCCTTACAGAATGGCTAAGGGATGTTCTCTAAACAGAAAGAAAAAAACAGAAGTAGGTTTGGAACTTTAGAGAAGAAAGAACATCAGAATGGGTAAAAATCAGGGCAATTATAATAGACTGCTTTCATGAATTTCTTAATTTATATTTGATGGCTAAATTAAAAAACCAATACAACTTCTGATGTGGTGCTTAATATATATATAGAAGAATTGCTTAATAAGATTATTTTTTTAATGGAGAAGATAAATCTAAATGGAAATAATATTTCTACACTTCATTTGAACCAATAAAACATTAAGACAAGTAAACTGTAATAAGTTACAGACTGGAATGGGAAAAATATATTTTCCTGAAACTAGAAACCTACTCATCAACCAGAACACTCTCAGTGGACTATACACAGATAAGAAATCAATATTATTATGTTCACACATACAGGAATCATTCTGGTACTCACTGGATTGAATTTCGGGCTTCCCAGGTGGCTCTAGTGATAAAGAACCCACCTGCCAATGCAGGAGACATAAGAGATGTGGGTTCAGTCCCTGGGTTGGGAAGATCCTCTGGAGAAGGCAACCCACTCTAGTATTCTTACCTGAAGGATCTCATGGACAGAGGAGCCTGGTGGGCTATAGTCCATACAGTCACAAAGAATTGGACTTGACTAAAGGAACATAGCACAGTTTGAATTGGATCAGAGAAAACTTTTTTGGCAATGCAAGTTGGACATGGGAGTGGAAGTAATGGGGCTTGAAAAAAGCAAATGAGTTCCAATATCTGAATTCCTTCTTAAATTCCACAAAAAAAAAACAGACTTCTAGCTCAAATTTGAACACACCTAAGGAGGACTGTGTCTGTCTTCCTAGGAATTTTGCAGATTATTTTCCAATATAGGTCATTACAAGATACTGACCATAGGTTCCTGTGCTATATAGTAAACCTTTGCTGCTTGCTGCATATCTATTAAAAAAAAAAATATTAAAAACCTAGCTTTCTATTCATACAAAGTCAAACAAATGGAATCAAAATGTTATAAATTTTTAGTTAGGCAAAAATTCCTAAGTTTTCTAGAGTGTGTATATTATATATATTATGTATACATACATATACATAAGCTTTTCTACTATACTTGATAAAGGCTTGAGAAAGAACATCAGAACAAAAAAGAGATGGATAAATTGGAAAACATATGCTAAATAAATTGGGGGCACTGAATATGAAATTAAAAAATTGAAACAAATTAGATAAAAGTTCATCATATAGTCAAGAAAATATCTTACTATTGTGATTATGTAACTATTATTCAATACCATTGTATCATGATTGGTTCAGTTCAGTTTTCAATTCAGTTTAGTCTCTCAGTTGTGTCTGACTCTTTGCGACCTCATGAATCGCAGCATGCCAGGCCTCCCTGTCCATCATCAACTCCCGGAGTTTACCCAAACTCATGTCCATCAAGTTGATGATGCCATCCAGCAATCTCATCCTCTGTCGTCCCCTTCTCCTCCTGCCCCCAGGAGGCAGCATCAGGGTCTTTTCAAATGAGTCAGCTCTTCACATCAGGTGGCCAAAGTATTGGAGTTTCAGCTTCAGCATCAGTCCTTCCAATGAAATCCCAGGGCTAATCTCCTTTAGGATAGACTGGTTGGATCTGCTTGCAGTCCAAGGGACTCTCAAGAGTCTTCTCCAACACCACAGTTTAAAAGCATCAATTCTTCTGCGCTCAGTCCTCTTTATAGTCCAACTCTCACATCCATACATGACCACAGGAAAAACCATAGCCTTGACTAGACGAATCTTTGTTGGCAAAGTAATGTGTCTGCAGGAAAAACCATAGCCTTGACTAGACGAACCTTTGTTGGCAAAGTAATGTGTCTGCTTTTAATATGTTATCTAGGTTGGTCACAACTTTCCTTCCAAAGAGTAAGCATCTTTTAATTGCATGGCTGCAATCACCATCTGCAGTGATTTTGGAGCCCAAAAAAATGAAGTCTGACACTGTTTCCCCATCTATTTCCCATGAAGTGATGGGACCAGATTCCATGATCTTCATTTTCTGAATGTTGAGCTTAACAGAACAATAATAGATTTCCATATCACCAAAACTAACATTTAATAGAAAAATCTGTAATCACATTTTAAAATCCAGATGCATAGCAGAATTATCTTAGAATTTTTTGAAAAATACAAATGCCCAGGTATTTTTGCCTTTTAAATTTCTTCCTTTATGTCTGTTAATATTTGCCTTATATATTTAAGTGCTTCTGCATTTGGTGCATGTATATACATACATGTATAATATCCTCTTCCTACATTGATCCTTTTATCACTACATGTATAATATCCTCTTCCTATATTGATCCTTTTATCACTATATAATGTTCTTCTTTGTCTTTTGTTATAGTCTTTGTTTTACAGTGTTTTGTCTAATATGAGTATTGGTATCCCTGTTTCATTGTGATTAATTAGCATGTAATATCTTTTTTTTGTTACCTATCAGTCTCTGTGTGTCCTTAGGTCTTATATGAGTCTCTGGTATGCAACATGTTCATTCAGCCCCTCTGTGTCTTTTGATTGGGGAATTTAGTCCATTAATATTTGCAGTAAGTGTTGATATGTATGTACTTATTGCCATCAGATCAGATCAGATCAGATCAGTCGCTCAGTGGTGTCCAGCTCTTTGCGACCCCATGAACCGCAGCACGCCAGGCCTCCCTGTCCATCACCAGCTCCCGGAGGTCACTCAGACTCGCGTCCATCGAGTCAGTGATGCCATCCAGCCATCTCATCCTCTGTCGTCCCCTTCTCCTCCTGCCCTCAATCCCTCCCAGCATCACAGTCTTCTCCAATGAGTCAACTCTTCGCATGAGGTGGCCAAAATACTGGAGCCTCAGCTTCAGCATCACTCCTTCTAAAGAAATTCCAGGATTGATCTCCTTCAGAATGGACTGGTTGGATCTTCTTGCAGTCCAAGGGACTCTCAAGAGTCTTCCCCAACACCACAGTTCAAAAGCATCAATTCTTCGGCGCTCAGCCTTCTTCACAGTCCAGCTCTCCATCCATACATGACCACAGGAAAGACCATAGCCTTGACTAGGCGAACCTTTGTTGGTAAAGTAATGTCTCTGCTTTTGAATATGCTATCTAGGTTGGTCATAACTTTCCTTCCAAGGAGCAAGCGTCTTTTAATTGCATGGCTGCAGTCACCATCTGCAGTGATTTTGAAGCCCAGAAAAACAAAGTCTGACACTGTTTCCCCTGTTTCCCCATCTATTTCCCATGCAGTGATGGGACCGGATGCCATGATCTTCGTTTTCTGAATGTTGAGCTTTAAGCCAACCTTTTCACTCTTCACTTTCACTTTCATCAAGAGGCTTTTTAGCCCCTCTTCACTTTCTGCCATAAGAGTGGTGTCATCTGCATATCTGAGGTTATTGATATTTCTCCCAGCAATCTTGATTCCAACTTGTGTTTCTTCCAGTCCAGCATTTCTCATGATGTACTCTGCATATAAGTTAAATAAACATGGTGACAATATGCAGCCTTGACGTACTCCTTTTCCTATTTGGAACCAGTCTGTTGTTCCATGACCAGTTCTAACTGTTGCTTCCTGACCTGCATACAGATTTCTTAAGAGGCAGATCAGGTGGTCTGGTATTCCCATCTCTTTCAGAATTTTCCATAGTTTATTGTGATCTACACAGTCAAAGGCTTTGGCATAGTCAATAAAGCAGAAATAGATGTTTTTCTGGAACTCTCTTGCTTTTTCCATGATCCACTGGATGTTGGCAATTTGATCTCTGGTTCCTCTGCCTTTTCTAAAACCAGCTTGAACATCAGGAAGTTCACGGTTCACATATTGCTGAAGCCTGGCTTGGAGAATTTTGAGCATTACTTTACTTATTGCCATATTATTACTTATTTTACAGTTGTTTCTGTAGTTCTTCTCTGCTTATTTCTTTTTGTTTCCTCTCTTGTGGGTTTGATGGTTTATTTTTTAACAGTTTGCTTTGTTCATTTCTTTCTAGCTTTTGTGTATGTATAAGTAGATTTTTGATTTGTCATTACTTTGGGGTTCATATATGTTGACTTATAAATATGGCTACTTGTTTTAAACTGGTAGTCATTTAAGTTCAAACACATTCTAAAATATTTGTCTGTTTCACTCCCTGCCACACACATTTTATGCAGTTAGTGTCATATTTCATGTGTTCGTGTTTATCCCTTCACTGTTTATTGTACCCAGGACTCTGGTTCAATCCCTGGGTTGGGAAGATTCCCTGGAGGAGGAAATGGCAACTGACTCCAGTATTCTTGCCTGGAGAATTCCAAAGACTGAGGAGTCTGTCGGGTTGCAGACTCGTCCACTTTGCAACAGTCCATGGGGTTGCAAAGAGTTGGATACAACCTAGCAACTAACACCATCACATAGTTGCTTTTATAATTTTTTCTCTTTTAATCTTCACACTAGATTATTTAAGTGGTTGATCCTCATTCCTTACTATGTATTTTTCTTTCTTAGTGGTATTTTTCATTTTCTATAGATTCTTACTTCTTGATATAGCTTTTCTTTTCAATTTAGAGAAGATCCTTCAACATTTCTTTTATGCCAGGCTTAGTGAATTTCTTTAGCTTTTGCTTGTCTGAAAAGTTCTCTTCAAGTTTAAATGATAATCTTGCTGGGGAGGATGTCCTAAACAACAGATTTTTCCCTTCCAGTACTTTGACTATATCATGCCACTCCCTTCTGGCTTGCAACTTTTTGGCAGAAAAACCAACTGGTAGTTTTATGGGGATTTCATTCTTTATGACTCTCTGTTTTCCTCATGCTGCCTATAGAATTCTCTCTTAACATTTGCTGTTTTGATAATGACACATCTTTCTGTGGGTCTGCTTGGGTTTATCTTATTTGGGACCCTATGTTCCTCCAGCCCCTTGCTTTCTGTTTCCATCTCCAGTACTGGGATGTTTTCACCCATAATTTTGTCAGTTACATTTTTGATGCTTTCCTTCTTTCTCCCTCTGAGACCCCTATTCTGTGAATGTTGGTATGTTTGATTTTATTCCAGACATATAAATTCTTCCTGTTTTTTAAAATTTGTTTTTCTTTTTGCTATTCTTATTTGGTGATTTTCATCATTCTATCTTGCAGGTCAGTCATGTGTTCTTTATATCACTTAGTCTGATATTCATTCCTTCTGCAAACACTCTCTTTCAACAACACAAGAGAAGACTCTACACACGGACATCTTAAGATGGTCAATACCAAAATCAGACTGATTATATTCTTTGCACCCAATACAGTCAGCAAAAATAAGACCAGGAGCTGACTGTGGCTCAGATCATGAACTCCTTATTGCCAAATTCAGACTTAAATTGAAAAAATTAGGGAAAACCACTAGACCATTCAGGTAGGACATAAATCAAATCCCTTACAATTATATAGTGGAAGTGACAAATAGATTCAAGGGATTAGATCTGATAGACAGAATGCCTGAAGAACTATGGATGGAAGTTTGTGACACTGTACAGGAGGAAGGGATCAAAACCATCCCCCAGAAAAAGAAATGCAAAAAGGCAAAACAGTTGTCTGAGGAGCCCTTACAAATAGCTGAGAAAAGAACAGATGTGAAAGGCAAAGGAGTAAAGGAAAGATATACCCATTTGAAAGCAGAGTTCCAAAGAATATCACATAGAGATAAGAAAGCTTTCCTCAGTGATCAATACAAAGAAATAGAGGAAATCAATAGAATGAGAAAGACTAGAGATCTCTTCAAGAAAATTGGAGATACCAAGGGAATATTTTATGCAAAGATGGGCACCATAAAGGACAAAAATGGTATGGACCTAACAGAAGCAGAAGATATTAAGCAAAGGTGGCAAGCATACATGGCAGAACTATACAAAAAAAGATCTTCATGACCAGATAACCATGATGGTGTGATCACTTACCTAGAGCCAGACATCCTGGAGTGGGAAGTCAAGTGGGCCATAGACAGTATCACTAAAAATAAAGCTAGTGGAGGTGATGTATTTCCAGTGGAGCTATTTCAAATCCTAAAGGACAATGCTGTAAAAGTGCTGCACTCAATATGCCAGCAAATCTGGAAAACTCAGCAGTGGCCACAGGACTGGAAAAGGTCAGTTTTCATTCTAATCCCAAAGAAAGACAATGCCAAAGACTGTTCAAACCACTGCACAATTGCACTCATCTCACATACTACCAAAGTAATGCTCAAAGTTCTCCAAGCCAGGCTTCAACAGTATGTGTACTGTGTAATTCCACATGTTCACACTGAATTTAGAGAAGGCAGAAGAACCAGAGATGAAATTGCCAACATCTGTTGGATCATCAAAAAAGCAAGAGAGTTCTAGAAAAACATCTACTCTTGCTTTACTGACTATGCCAAAACCTTTGACTGTGTGAATCACAAGAAACTCTCAGAAGTTCTTCAAGAGATGGAAATACCAGAACACTGAACCTGCCTCCCAAGAAATCTGCATTCAAGTCAAGAAGCAACAGTTTGAACTGGACACGGCACAACAGTCTGATTGAAAGAAAGGAAAGAAGTACATCGAGGTTATATATTGTCACCCTGCTTATTTAAATTATATGCAGAGTATATCATGTGAAATGCCAGGCTGGATGGAGCACAAGCTGGAATCAAGATTGCCAGGAGAAATATCAATAACATCAGATATGCAGACTATACCATCCTTATGGCAGAAAGTGAAGAAGAACTAAAGAACCTCTTGATGAAAGTGAAAGAGGAGAGTGAAAAAACTGGCTTAAAGCTCAACATTCAGAAAACGAAGATTGTGGCATCCAATTTCATCACTTCATGGCAAACAGATGGGGAAACAATGGAAACAGTGACAGACTTTATATTTGGGGGCTCCAAAATCACTGAAGATGGTGACTGCAGCCATGAAATTAAAAGACTCTTACTCCTTTGAAGAAAAGCTATGACCAACCTAGACAGCATACTAAAAAGCAGAGACATACTTTGCCAACAAAGGTCCGTCTAGTCAAGGATATAGTTTTTCCAGCAGTCATGTATGGATGTGAGAGTTGGACTATAAATAAAGTTGAGTGCTGAAGAATTGATGTTTTTGAACTGAGGTGTTGGAGAAGATTCTTGAGCATCCCTTGGACTGCAAGGGGATTCAACCACTCCAACCTAAAGGAAATCAGTCCTGAATATTCATTGGAAGGACTGATGCTGAAGCTGAAACTCCAGTACTTTGGCCACGTGGTGTGAAGAACGAACTCATTGGAAAAGACCCTGATGCTGGGAAAGATTGAAGGCAGGAGGAGAAGGGGACAACAGAGGATGAGATGGTTGGATGACATCACCAACTCGATAGACATGAGTTTGAGTAAGCTCTGGGAGTTGGTGATGTACAGGGGAGCCTGACATGCTGTAGTCCATGGGGTCACAAAGAGTCAGACATGACTGAGCGACTGACCTGAAGTGACTGAAGCTGGAGATGGAGGAGCTAGAGCCAGAGTCACGTGTGAGGCAGGTCTTCCTGTCTGCTCAGTGGCCATCACTGTTCTATCAGAAGTGTGGTTGTATCCCCCAAGTTGATGGAGCAGAAGTCCTGAGCAGAAGAAGCAAAAGTTGACTTTCTTCTGTTTAAGTATGTGGTTGCCTCTCTCATACCACTGGTACTCTTATCTCAAGGGGGCAGCAGTTTTGGAGAAAGAGGGGCTTGTGCAGTCTCTTAGCTTTGATGAGCCATGGGCCACTGTGGGGTAGCCACAGATGGAGGTCTGTGTTGCATCTGATGTGCTGACTGCAATCATCAGCAATGTCAGCCAGCCCCCGCCAACTGTGTCTAAGACTCCTTTGCCCCTTACAGCCATTGTGGTGCTGAGCAGGCAGGTTCTAGATGGACATTTGGTGTTTGTCTGGGTGAGAACTATGGTGGTTTGGCCTCTTTCAGAGATATGGGTCACCTCTTATGCGTTGTCTATGTAAATGCAAACAAGTAGCCACTCCCACTCTGCTAAGGAGCCACCCAGGTCCTGTGTGTCCCATAGCTGAGCTCTCTTCCAGGTTTTTATAATCTTTGCTGCAGAAGAGGTAAAAGGTAAAATAAGTGGGGCTAAAGCATTTGCTGGTGCAGGCTGTGCTGCACTGCCAGAGTGGTTGTGGGAAACTACCTTCCATTTTAATCTTTCTTACAGCCTTGGTTCTACAGGAGTCTTTCTGCCAGCTTCCTATTAGTTTTCAGTGAGATTTGTTCCACCTGTAGATGTGTGTATGTTTGATGTGTTTGAACGGGGAAGTGATTTTCACGTCCTCCTTCTCCTCCATCCTGATCAATCAGGGTGAGCAAACAAGTTTTAATTTAGGCCTTAACACTGATATCTGTTTTGTTCTGCATTGGTCAGCCAGGCTAGTCTACATACAAGTTACTAAACTGCTATTATTTATTAACTTGAAGTCTCTTTCCCCAAGCCACATATGATGATCATGGTCTTTAGAAACTTATTACTTTCAGACTGAAAGAAAGATGAAGATAGCAACCCTTCTGGAGTTTGGAACAGAGCTAGTTAAAGTTGTTTACATTTTCCTATGCCTTTCTGGTTCTCCTAGACTTTGCAATTAGAGTCAGCAAAGCAGTAACATTAGAGGAAGATAGGAAAGAGGAAGATAGGAAATGTGAATCCATCCAAATAAAGGCTTTCAAGTATGGTAGGGAAGCAGAGATAATTCTTTTGTTCATATCTAAAGCACTTCCTCTAGTTATCATAGACCAACTGTGCATCTAGGAGAACTTCATTATGTTCTTATATTTTCCTTCTTGGAGTGAAGGAATGATATGTGAAGGGCTTAAAACTCTTATGTGTCTATGTGGCTCCACACTTCAGTGGAGCCCTGTGCTTTACACTCTTCTTGGAGTCAAGGATTTCTTCAATGAAATCTTACATAAATAAAATAGATAAGAAGCTAGGCTTAAAAGTGGGAAATGGGGGGCGGGGAGGAGTTAAGATGGCGGACGAGTAAGACGGGGAGAATACTTTCTCCTCCACAAATCCATTAAAAGAACATTTGAATGCTGAATAAATTCTATAAAACAACTTCTGAATGCCAGCACAGGACATCAGGCACTTAGAAAGACAATTCATTTTCTTCAAAAGGAGAAAACAAGCCCTGCGGTAACTCCTTTTGCAGAGAAGTGGCGCGGACACCAGCATTTGCTATTGGCAAGCAGGGGTGTGCTAGGAGGAGCGGCGAGGCCTGCATTGCTTTGAGAAAGGATTTGGCCTGGCTATCTCGGGTGCTATCTGAGCGAAATAACCAGACTGTCGGTTATCTACTACATCAAAAGCCAGCCCTAACTTATGACACCACCAGGACTACGTACGGAACAAAGGGCTGCACAGAGTTGGCCCGCTGCAGGCCATCCCACTCTGGTGACAGGCAGCCAGGTCCGGAGGCGGGCAATCACAGCCCTAGAGAGACACTGTCTACGGAACTGTGAGTAGGTTTCTGTGCTGACTCACGCTTCTTGGGGCTCTGGATGGCCAACATCTACCTGAGAAAGTGCACCGGTTGTATACCCAGAAAACTGAGCGGCGGGGAGGTGATAAGTCGCAGCAGCTGTGCTCGCTAAACACTTTATCACCTGCACTACTGGGATCTGGGAAGCGCATAAAACGCAGACTGAACCAAGTCTGTGCTTCTGAGGATTATCCAAGTGCCTGAACCTGGCCGGCTTAGATTTGGGTGTTCATCTCTGCCCTCTCTGTGACAGGGCAGAGATCAGATATTGAAAAGACCAGTAAACCGCCTCAATAAAGAGAATTCAACAAACTACCAGAATATAGTACGGACAATCTAAAGTTGGCAATTTTAACAAAATGAAGAGACAAAAGAATACCCAGCAGCTAGAGGAACAGGATAGATGCCCACCAAACCAAACCAAAGAGGAAGAGATAGGGAATCTACCTGATAAAGAATTCCGAATAATGATAGTGAAATTAATCCAAAATCTGGAAATCAAAATGGAATCACAGTTAAAGAGTCTGGAGACAAGGATTGAGAAGATGCAAGAAAGGTTTAACAAGGACCTAGAAGAAATAAAAAAGAGTCAACACATAATGAATAATGCAATAAATGAGATCCAAAACACCCTGGAGGCAACAAACAGTAGAACAACAGAGGCAGAAGATAGGATTAGTGAATTAGAAGATAGAATGGATAAACACTCAAGTTCAAGAAATCCAGAGAGTCCCTAACAGGATAAATCCAAGGCAAAACACCCCAAGACACATATTAATCAAGTTAACAAAGATTAAATATAAAGAACAAATATTAAAAGCAGCTAGGGAAAAACATCAAATAACTCACAAGGGAATTCCCATAAGGATAACAGCTGATCTTTCAATAGAAACTCTCCAAGCCAGGAGGGAATGGCAAGACATAATTAAAGTGATGAAAGAAAATAACTTACAGCCTAGATTATTGTATCCAGCAAGGATCTCATTCAAATATGAAGGAGAAATCAAAAGCTTCACAGATAAGCAAAAGCTGAGAGAATTTAGCACCACTAAACCATTTCTCCAACAAAAACTAAAGGACATTCTCTAGGTAGGAATCATTAAAAGGGTGTATAAATTCGAACCCAAAACAATAAAGTAAATCCTATTTATCAATAATTGCTTTAAACGTTAATGGGCTGAATGCCCTAATCAACAGACAAAGACTGGCCGAATCGACACAAAAACAAGACCCCTACATACCTTGTCTACAAGACAACCAAAAGACTAAAATGGGTCAAATGGATACAAAAACTAGACCCCTGTATATGTTGTCTACAAGAGAACCACCTTAAAATAGGGGATATATACTGACTGAAAATGAAGGGCTGGAAAAAGATTTTCTATGCAAATATGGACCAAAAGAAAACAGGAGTAGCAATACTCATGTCAGATAAAATTGATTTTAAAGATCCTGAAAAGGAGACAATCAAGGTTATAAATAACGACTTAAAGGAACAATCCAAAAAGAAGTTATAACAATTATAAATATATATGCACCCAACATTGGAGCATTGATATATCTAAGACAAACATTAATTAATATGATAGAAGAAATATGCAACAATACAATAATAGTGGGAGACTTTAATACCCCACTCATATAATCTGGCTGTAATAGACAAAGTAAAGAGGAAAACATATTCACTTATGAGCCTCAAAAAATTCAGTTCACTCAGGAGAGTTTAAAAAAAAAAAAGACTTATTTGTTCACTCTGTAAAGGTTTATTGACTATTTTATGGGTCTGGTACCACTTTGGGTAGTAGGGAGGAAGAAGTGACAAATGTGATCCTGTCCTAAATAATATATTGTGGTAAAGATAGACCTACCAGTACAAAATACCAAGATGTGCCTAAGATGAGGACACCCAAACTGGACTTTTTGTTTCCTGAACTGTTCATTTCCAGATCAAACCTCCTAATATAGGATGAATTCAACATGATTTTTTTTAAGTGTTCTTTGTGATTAAAAAGAGAAAGCCATTGGTTAAGAAATTACATATACTCCTCCACACCCTCACTCCCCTTCTTTCTTCCCATTTCCCTCCCACCCTCATTGATCCTTTCCTTTGTCCATTTTCCCCTGCAAAATAATAATAATAATAAATAAATAAATAAATAAAAGAAAACTTCCCTAAAATGGGGAAGGAAATAATCACTCAAGTTCAAGAAACCCAGAGAGTCCCAAACAGGATAAACCCAAGACGAAACACCCCAAGACACGTATTAATCAAATTAACAAAGATCAAACACAAAGAACAAATATTAAAAGCAACAAGGGAAAAATAAATAAATAAATAAAGTGGGAAATGGGGATCTCAGATTCTTAATTTTTCCGCTCTCTCCTCCTCAAGGCTCCAATGAGATATCTTCTTAAGACCACAATATCTTCATAATATAGCTGCTGCTGCTGCTGCTAAGTCGCTTCAGTCGTGTCCAACTCTGTGCGACCCCATAGACGGCAGTCCACCAGGCTCCGCCGTCCCTGGGATTCTCCAAGCAAGAACACTGGAGTGAGTTGCCATTTCCTTCTCCAATACATGAAAGTAAAAAGTGAAAGTGAAGTCGCTCGATTTTGTCCCACTCCTAGCAACCCCATGGACTGCAGCCTACCAGGCTCCTCTGTCCATGGGATTTTCCAAGCAAGAGTACTGGAGTGGGTTGCCATTGCCTTCTCCCATAATATAGCTGAAAATCACTAAATTAGAAGACAGTATGGTGAACACACAAGCCTAGTTTTCTACCTCCTCATCCTAATGAGCTTTGTGGGCTACCTGTCTATAGGCTTGCTCAGGATGACTATCCTTAGCTCACACTTTCTGTTGATGAGGTCTTGGCTGGAATCCTGCTCTCAGTGACTAATAACTTAACCTGATTTGGGAGTGTCCTCTATGTTCTATTACTTCCACCGTGCTCACCATTCTGAGATGGCATTTTGGACTCTAGTTCTCAGTTTTAAAGGCTGCTGGTCAGTTTCTGTAGATACTGACTCAGCAGATGCTCAAGTTATTGTCTGCTTGGAGCAGTCTAGGCATGCTTTGTGTGCTTGAATCAACCATGGTGTGATAGTCTATTTCTTCCATGAATAACTCTGAGTTGGCAACTTATTTCTAATACTGAGGCAGAACTTATAACCCAATGCTCACAATTCTACTTCTTAAGAGTATCACAGAACAGGGTTGATTTCTCTTCCACATGACAAACCTCATGTCTTCAAGTGTCTGAACACAGACCTCATGTCTTTGCTGAGTCTTTTCATGTTTTATTATCTTTTCAGGATACATTTATCATTTTATTTTTAGTACTAAATAGTATGTTTACCTGATAACCTGTAGAAACGTTTTTTCTACTCTTAAAGACTAAAGCTTTCAAGTACAAGAACTTCTCTGAGAAGTTCTACAGGAACTTCAGAGGAAAATAAACTTTCTCTTTACCATCATTCTCTGCTTCCTGATTTGGCTATTCTTCTGGACCTGGAGCAGTAATTGATCTTGATAGAGAGATACATTTCTGATTCCCAAGGGACTGGATGCAGTACACAGATGGAAAGGGAAGGGTCAGTTGGTAGTGACCTGCACGCTGTCTGAGGTGACACTTCTGCCCATTCCATCTCCACCAATGAATTGCATTGATGGCTACTGCCATCAAGCCTGACCTTTCCCAGGTTCTGGAAGAAACATCTGTTAACGCTTGTTCATTCACCTTGCTAATTCTCCTTGTGAATGAATATCCTCCCAAATGAAATAAACTTTTTGCCTCCCCAATATCTAAGTGGCTAATATAAAACAGGCATTCAATACATAGTTGATAATTGAATAAAATGGTAAATAAGGAAAAACCCCAAAGTTGGTCCCTCTCTTCTTCTCCAGTTATGCACTAAGGTCCATGCACTAATCCCTTCCCTCACCAATTCAGGGTCTTAACATCATGTCACCCTATTTACTGATTTTCTCTGATAGTATATGCCAATTACCAGATCTGAACTCTTCTGCTGTTCTGAGTGGCTGAGTCCATGTATTCCGTTTGCAATCACTGATTTCCATTTTGCATCTTCCAACCCCTATGTGTCCCAGTTTCCTGATCCCACCAAATTCTGAAGAGAAACACTTTTCACCTGAGCCCCCTAACTTGGGCTTCCCAGGTGACCCTAGTGGTAAAGAATCTACCTGCCAATGTAAGAGACATAAAGAGACATGGGTTTGATTACTGGGTTGGAAAGATCCCCTGGAGGAGGGTATAGCAACCCACTCCAGTATTTTTGTGTGGAGAATCCCCATGGACAGAGGAGCCTGGCGGGCTATAGTCCACAGGGTTGCAAAGAATCGGACACAGCTAAAGGGACTTAGCACACACACACTGCTACACACACATTGGATCTTTGGTTGTAGCTACCTAAGCCTTTGTTTATTGTCTTGTTTTTCATTCATTAATTCAAGGTACATACATTTACTGTATGCTTACTCTATTGCTGAGAAAACAATAATGGATAAAATATTGGTCCTTGCTCAGGAAACCCAGGGTCTAGTGGCACCCCACTCTCCTGTGAATACTTTCATCTCTTTGCTGCTGAAAACTTCCTTAAGAGTTTACCCTGGTTCCCAGTGATTCTGTCTGTTCTCTGGCCCCATCCCTCTTAGCACCACCCCTGTTCCTCTGTTTAGGTCCTGTACATGAACCCTGTGACCCCACCTTGGAAGCCTGTGCTTGCTGAAGTCAGCAGTAAGCATCCATGGCTACCCTTGACCTTATAGGGGCATCATCATACCCTGTGTAACTGAAAAGTTCCCCACAAACATGTACACACACACACACACACACACACACAAGTGTTTTAATGCTTGCTCTATTGTACTACATCAGAAAAGACAATGTTAGTGATATCAATTACCTCTTTGATTCTAAGACTTCCTGTTGCATGTCCCCAAACATTTACACTTGCATTGACTAGGTAACTGGAGTCTTAAGATATCCTGGAATATATGGTGACAAGAGCCTACTGGTTCTGTATCTGAATATGAATAGTGGGTGATAACAAGGACATATTTTTTTTCTTTTTTTCCTAATTCCATATGATGGCATTGAATGTATCAGAGTGCATATTCATTGCCTTTGCCTCCTGGGTTGAAATGCTGTGCTTATGCATAATCAGATAATGAGAAATGGCCCCCATTCTCATTTTGAAACTCAATGCACCTGGAACAAAGAACCCCTGATTCTGCTTACCATCTGTTGGGGGAAGAGAAGGCCTCCCACTGCCCCACTTACCATACTTAAATTGAAAGGTGCACTCCCAGCAGGCAATCGAGAGCTTGGATCCACAGCCCCAGTGTAGATTTCACCCTCACATGCCCCACATGTATTTGGAGGGGGATTCTTTGACTTCCCACCTTGGGGGTTAGAGTGAAATACAATTTCTAAGTAGGAGGACTGGTAAGGAAAAGTCAGTGTTCTGTAAACCATAGAAAAAGACAAAAAATAGATAATAAGTATATGTTTTATTTAATAATGTTCTCAGTAGTTTCAGTCATTTTTCTGTAATTTTCATGATGAATGCAGGCGATACTTTTCTGCATATCTTTAATGTTGAGAAAACAGGCTGGGGAAATAATTTTTTAGTCAAATATGAAACTGTACATGATTCTAATACCTTAGAGGAGATTTCCTTCTACTTTCCATTGTTCTGCAAATGAAAAGTAAATTATGCTTTGTTAAAAAACTTTCCGTTGAATAGTTTTATAGAAAATGTTTCATTCACTTCAATAAATAAATGTACAATATTTTTTGAAAATTGAGACTCAGGCTTTGTAAAATTTAACTACTCTACCAAATTAGTCTCTCTGGTTCTTATTCTGCAATAGAAAATTATACTTTTTGACTTTTAGTTAAGTAGCACTTAAATAAAATGTCTAATTCACTTCCGAGCCTTTATGAAGCATTAGACCTGAGATACACAAAGGTAGTTAATGTTAGAAAGCTAAAGGATTTTTAATGGTTATGCCTCATTTTACTGAGAGGTACATCTTACTGAATGACAGCATGGTTGAGTGGACAGAACACTGCTTTAGAAATTAGGCTTCTTGAAACCTCCTCACAGGACTTCCAATACATCATTCTGTGGTTCTTTGCTGGTGCCTTAACCTCTCAGGGCATTTGGTTTTTCTTCTGAAAAATGGATATATTAAGTGCTGATGTCTACAAAGTTCTCAAGAATTCTTAAACAAAAAGAGTTTTTAAATTTAAATGATATAAGAAATAATCATGGACCTACCTAAAACCTACAAGGGACATTCAACAGATTTCATTTGTGAGACCACTAATCCAAGTTAGAATTACTTTAGATCATGGGTTATTCTTTGTTCTATGTTTGTGATATTGTTATTTTGATTGATATTTTGAAAAGGGCATGGAGGAGGAAAGAAAGAAAGAAGAACTGAATATACTAAAATAATTATTTTTGCTTCCAAATGTACAATTGCATCTTAATCAAAATAGTATTCATGCACTACTCAGCATGATATGCTATGAGAAGTCCAGAATCTTCAAAAAGCCTCAAGTCTGGCTTTATTCTTAGAAAAAATAAAATGGGGCAATTATGGTTGATACTTCATGTCCTTTTGGGCACTTTATAAACACACAGCAGTTTTCCCTCTATACTCTTCAGTTTTACACAGCAGCAGAAAAGGAGGAGAGAAGTATTAACCTGAAAAGCTGTGCACCCTGAAAACTGTACAATAATTGTTGGCCAGTTAGCCATTTGGGATGGGGTAGGGACTTGGCACTGATTTCCTTGCCAGCAGGGACAGGAGCTGTGTGAACTGCTTTCCAAAAGGCAAAAGCCTTCTAGTGGTATTGCTTGGTCAGGCAAATAGTCGGTTATGATGATTGGCTTGAGGTGGAAGAGATGGTTGACAGTCACCGGGAATAAGTGTTAATTCTCGGAAGGACAGGAAGTAAGGAAAGAGGGGTAATCATTGGTGAAAACTGCAAGTGGGCGTAGTACTGGGCTTTGCAGTCAGACCTTGAGCTTCTTGTAGAGTAGATTTTTGAGGTCCTACTAGTTGAGGTCCAAATCCTTTTTCCATCACTTACTTGACAGTGTGATTTGGGGAAAGATATATTACTCCTCAGATTCTCAATTTCTGCTTTTGTAAGATAGATTGAAAAATACTTTTCTGGATTATTGTGAGGAGTTGGAAAAATAATCTTTGAAAAGAGCTGAGTCTCCCTCCCTTCTTGTCATTAGTACTGGAAGGCAAATTGTGAGCCAAGGCCAGGAAGATTGGTGACCAGCTCCTGAATGTCTACGTTTGGTCAGAATTGATCCTAAGAACAAAAGAAGTGGTGGTAGCAGGTAGACCTGAGCCAACTGTGAGGAATGCTACAGAGCCTAGGAAACAGAGGCTCGCTGTGTGAGCTTTGCTGTGCATATGTGGCCAGTTTTACCTTTATCTCAAGAATGAGATCATGTCTTAGTCACCTTCGTATCTCCTGTACCTAGCACAGAACGTGGCACAACATGTAAATAATTATTTAACAAACCAAAGAGAACACAATATATGATGTACTAAGTGAGATTGCACATCCTTTGACAAAGGCAGAGCCAGAAGAACTGTGGCCTTCCTCATTTCAGTCTTAAAAAGGAACTTAGTCTAATCACTTGGCTCTGGTCTCAGACACATAGCTCCAACTTTTTTATATATTATGAGACTCTCATATTAAGGAGGCTTCCCAGGTGGTGCTAATGGTAAAGAACCCACCAGCAATGCAGGAGACATACAAAATATGGGTTCCATCTCTGAGTCAGGAAGATTCCCTGGAAGAGGGCATGGCAGCCCACTCCAGTATTCTTGCCTAGAGAATCCCATGAATAGAGGAGCCTGGTGGGCTACAGTCCATAGGGTCGCAAAGAGTTGAATATGGCTATAGTGGCTGAGTACTCACACACACAGATTAAGGAATGATCTCCAAACTAGCATGCAAATATATGAGAGCATTAGGTAGAATCTTACAGGAAATACTTGCCTAGGTGTAGTAGAGTATTAGCTTGTAGACAATGCATTATTCCAGGGGAATAATGAATAATTCACCTTCTATTATATAGCTGCTTCTCCCTAGAAATTTTGTATCTTTTAGATTTCTCTATAACTGGTAGGACTAAATTTATAAACACAATTATTCATGTAGTTATATGATATTTTTCAGTATCTTTTACATGCTATTTCTTATATATGATATACTTGATTTATGGGCTGGGTTTATCATAGGGATAACAGACGATATCAGAAGTGTGTGTGTGCCCAGTTAGCAAGGAGCTCAAGAAATCTTTTGTTGGGCTCAGACAGAATGAATTTGTATCCCATGTGTTTCTTGGAATCTTATCCCAAATGTCAAGTTATTCAAGGAGAATTTTATATCGTGGTTAAAGCCAAATCGAAAGAAATCATCAGATATTGAATGGTTTCTAGATGAAGGTATAAATCTCTTGTGAATTCCTAGTTATGAGGGGCACATTCACTCAAGGTTTATCCCAGGGGCACCCAAAACTTGACTCAGATTTTTTTTTTTTTTTTTACTATTACATAGAGTTCAGCAAAATGAGGGTTTTTAAGACAAAATTCCTAAGTGAACAAGTATTGACAGTTGTACAAATTCAGTGGGGAAATTTCTTACTTAAAAATGGTTTCAGGTCTTAGATAACACATTTAGAGAAAATCCCCAAGCCAAATATGGGTCTTGTTTGGAGCACATCAAAAAAAGGGCGAGCATTGAAGAGACTGGGCCATCCTTGGTGTCCATCCGTTTTCATTTGTTCCTTTGAAGTGAGAAAGGTTTTTGGCATAGAACTATCTACCCAATTAGAGAAAATATTTGAAGAATTTTGCAGATTTGGGTGGCTAGGAAATATTGCCCTAGTTTCATAGGTGGACCCAGAGTAGTTTTAGTTTATGTATTTATGGATCCTTTGTTATCATCAATTTTAACACATTTCAGAGATTATGTGTGGCCTGACATTCACTGACTTTAGATATCAGACCAAGAGCACCTGCAGGAACCCAGTGCTTTGAAGCAAAGAGCTGATAGCACATCTTATCTCTAATGCCTAATTTAGAAGATAGTCATGTTTGTTGAACAGTCAATCACTGTCCTTGACTGTGGTTTTTGCATTGCTTTCTATCATGTTTGCTGCTCCTTGAGAAGACTGGTGTTCATGCCTGTCCTTAGTCCTGGGTCTGATGCTATCCTTGGTTATCTACCAAAGACACAGGTGTAACAATCTCAATTCAGTAATCATTCATGATTCACTTAATAGGTACCATAGAAATCTAAAAGAGGCAATGCAAAGGACCATCTTAGAGTCCCCAGGAAATAAAGAGCAATATGAAATATAGTCCACATTTTAGAAAAGGCTACCATTCTAGGGAAAGGAAGAAGGAAAATTTGAGAAAGCATTTAAATCACAATGCTTAATATTAAATAAGAAGAATAGATCATGTAGTATAGGAAGTGTTACTGGAAACCAGGAACCGTGGGATTTGTACCGGCGCTCGTTTGGGTAGGTAGGATGAGAGTGTGACCTGGAGAAACTGGGTCTTGGTCTGGGCATTAATGAGGGCACAGAACTTGCAAAGAATGAAAAGGGTCAATGTGTTCGGTATAGACTTTGGCATTGCTTTCTTGGGAGAACTGGCCTCCACAGGCCTTAATGTGGGAAACTGGTCTTTTTTCTGTGGAAGAACCTCTGAAAGTGAAAGTGGTTCAGTTGTGCCTGACTTTTGTGACCCCATGGACTATTCAGTCCATGGAATGCTGAATGTCCTTTGGTTCTCTTCCCCTAAGACTAGAAGTACTGGAGTGGGTAGCCATTCCTCCCCCTTCTCCAGGGGATCTTCCCAATCCAGGGATCTGCCTGCTTTGCAGGTGGATTCTTTACCAGCTTAACTACTAGGGAAGCCCTTGGAAGAACTCTCTAGTACCCTACAAACATTCCAAGCTTGGTAGAATCACTTGTATGAGACTTTCCTTTGAGGACGAGAAAGAGATTAGTCATTTGCAGTCAGTGTGGCACAGAGAATCCAAAGAGAAGCAGCTGTCATAAATTCACCCGGCTGTTCATGAACAGAGCCCTTCAGTCCATGTCTTAGCTGCATTATCAGATTGTCCAGCCTTCACAACAGTGTGGTCCATTGCCCCATCACTCCCCTTTAGGAGGACTGCTGCTAGTGCTGCTAAGTCGCTTCAGTCATGTCCGACTCTGTGTGACCCCATAGACAGCAGCCCACCAGGCTCCCCTGTCCCTGAGATTCTCCAGGCAAGAACACTGGAGTGGGTTGCCATTTCCTTCTCCAATGCATGAAAGTGAAAAGTGAAAGTGAAGTCGCTCAGTCCTGTCCGACTCTTCGCGACCCCATGGACTGCAGCCTACCAGACTCTTCTGTCCATGGGATTTTCCAGGCAAGAGTACTGGAGTGGGGTGCCATTCCATATTAATTGACTGTTATACTATTGATACTAAAATTCTGATTTTCCTCTGGGATTTCCAAAGAAAATCTTTGTCTTAGGTTATTTAGTGATAAACATGCATGCGTGCATGTTAAGTTGCTTCAGTCACGTCTGACTCTCTTCAAAGCTATGGACTGTCGCCCATCAGGCTCCTCTGTCCATTGGATTCTCCAGGCAAGAGTACTGCCATAGGTTGCTATGACCTCCTCTGGGGGATTTTCCTGATCCAGAGATCAAACCAGCATCTCTTACATCTCTTGCATTGGCAGGTGGGTTCTTTATCATGAGCACCACCTGGGAAGCCCTTAGTGATATGTACATTAACCTCATAAAAGAGCCTCAAATATTTCTCACTGCCTATCAACTGTGGCCTCTTCAGTTAGTTTGACTGAGCAGCAGGAATTCTTAACAGCTTGTCCACTACTTCATGCATCACAACAGGGCATCAGGACAACAGGACAGAGAATCTAGAAGGTAGAATAATATTACATTAATTTGAGCACTCCAAAACAACATAGTTTTGATTGCCCCAAAGAACTGTAAGTTAGTTCATAAGAATAAATAAGTCAAATGTGTTGTTGTTGTTGTATAGTCCTTAAGTTGTGTCCAGTTGTTTTGCAATTCCATAGACTGTAGCCCACCAGGCTCCTCTGTCCATGGGATTTTCGAGGCAAGAATTTGAGTGGGTTGCCATTGCCTTTTCTAGGGGATCTTCCCAACCCAGGACTCAGACCCATGTCTCCTGCATTAGCAGGTAGATTCTTTACCACTGAGCCACAAGGGAAGCCACAAATGTGGTGACACACACTTAAATCAAGTATTTGTGCCAGTTATATACATAAATTACTTTTCAGGTTTTATTACAAAGCTATCCCTAAACTGGGCTTCCCTATTTACTATAAAGCTTTCCCCAAACAGGGCTAGGAAGATCCCTTGGTGGAGAAAATGGCAACCCACTCCAGTATTCCTGCCTGGAAAATCCCATGGACAGAGGAACCTGGCAGTTTACGGTCCATCGGGTCACAAAAGAGTCGTACACAACTCAGCCACTAAACAACAACAGCTCTGTTTTCTGTTTTCTTTATGATTCACACATTTTTCCTACATTTCTTTGAAAGTATTTTACGTGTCTGTATGTGTGTACTTGTGTTCCTTTGGGTATGTGTTTGTGTGCACTGCTTTCTTGACTAGCCTATAAACTCCTTGAGGGTAACACTTAAACATCTTTTAAAATCACTCATGGAGCCTATCAGAGGGATTTAGGTTCTAGCAAGGGCATAAATGTAGCCTAGCTTAATTCATAGAGAATTTGTTTCTGATTCCCCAGATTATTACATCCACCACTCAAAACATTTCCCTCAAAAGCTTTCTATTTCTTTCTCATTTTTCATTTCATGCTCAATATATGTGTGTTACACCAGTCAGCTTCATCGCACTTCTTTTTATTTCCTTGTGTTGGAGCCATTTTAATAGTATTTGTTTCAAGTGAAGGTCTGTTATTCAAAGCAAACACACAGAACTTGGCTAGAGAAAACTATTTGAATAATATTCATATAGCAATAAAACCTTGAAAATGTAAATGTAAAATACAATATCCAGGGTTAGTAATGTATTCACATACTTTACTGAGTGCTTTTGGGATAGAATATAGCTAATCATAGAAGAATCATCATCTATACTCCATATAAACATCTTTCATCTGAGGAACTTGAAGAATTTTCACTGAAGATAATTATAATGTATATTCATAATAACTATTCTTTTCTCATCAACTTTTAATGTCAAAACAGAGAAGGGTCAAACATGCAGTTAAGTTTTTGTCTAAATACTCCACACTATTTTTTTAAGTTTTAAAGTACAGGTAGGGTACATGGGAAGACACGCTCTCTTTATGGGTAAATATGGAAATTCAACTCTCTTTCCATTCCTGCTAGCTAGTTACTCAATGCAGTTAGAGTTTTGTTATTCACCTTTACAGCCCCAGTGGAGAAGCCAAGAGGATGTTTCTTCCTTCCAAGAAAGCTGTTTAGAGTGCCAAAGCGTTGTGTAACTATTAGATCATTGATGTCAAGGATTGTGGACTTATGATCTGGGTGTAGTGGAGTGTTCTGAATTCTAAGGGAGGTGCTGTTCATGTCATTGAAGATGACAGATTGCTTGGAGAGTGCTTATTGAGTGATAGAATCTTTTAGGAAGAGCACTGAACTTAGAGTCCAAGGACTGAAATTTGGAACTTTTGGGGATTTGTGCTATAATCTAGCCATGTGACTTAGGCAATGATAAGGATTATAAAAATAAAAGTAATATTAATAAATAAATAAATATAATAAGTAATAAATTAATAAAGTAATAAAAGCTACACATTATGAAGTGGTTTTTATTTACCAGGTACTTTGTATCTGTCATTCTAATCCTCTAATCCTCACTATGCCACCAACTGGTAGGTACTATTTTCTCTGTATTACAGATGGGGAAGTAGACTCTAAGAAGTTCAATAACTTTCTAAAGGTCAATTGGCAGAGCTAGGATTTAAAAATAAGGTCTATTTAAGGACAAAGTTCAGGCTTTTTCTATTAGACTATGATGCCAATAAAGCACCTTCAAGTCACCATGTTTTAAGCTTTTACTATAATCCAGTGCTGAGCATATATTCATTTAATCTATAGAAAAATACAAAAATGCTATAAGGCTGATATCATTTTACAGATTTGTAAACTGAAAATGAGAGGAAAACTACTTGCTCAAATTTATAAATTTAGTACATGGCAGAGATGAGCTAATTTAAAAAATCTCCAATTATGTTGCTTTTGTAAACTACAATTCCTTTCTTCAACCTGTAGTGTCACACTTGACATTTATAACTCTCCTGGGGTGGTAATGAAGGCTGGTATTTTATCTTCCATTTTAAAGATAAGGAAAGAGACTCTTGAGGGTATTGCTCTGGGTTTTCCTGCCTGCTAGTTTCTCTTCCATGTCCCCTGGGTGCTGCTCTTGAGGTTGAAGGCATGTCTCCAACCCTCTTCTCTGTTTTAACTTTGCCCACTATATCTCCCAAGGGAATTCTTCTAGTCCTATTTTACTGAATGGATTGATGACTCCATACTGATGACTTATTAAATCTCTACTTTTATGACTCTTAAATTCAGTTCAGTTCAGTTCAGTCGCTCAGTCGTGTCCGACTCTTTGCGACCCCATGAATCTCAGCACACCAGGCCTCCCTGTCCATCACCAACTCCCAGAGTTCACTCAGAGTCACGTCCATCCAGTCAGTGATGCCATCCAGCCATCTCATCCTCTGTCGTCCCCTTCTCCTCCTGCCCCCAATCCCTCCCAGCATCAGAGTCTTTTCCAATGAGTCAACTCTTCACATGAGGTGGCCAAGGTACTGGAGTCTCAGCTTTAGCATCATTCCTTCCAAAGAAATCCCAGGGCTGATCTCCTTCAGACTGGACTGGTTGGATCTCCTTGCAGTCCAAGGGACTCTCAAGAGTCTTCTCTAACACCACAGTTCAAAAGCATCAATTCTTCGGCGCTCAGCCTTCTTCACAGTCCAAGTCTCACATCCATACATGACCACTGGAAAAACCATAGCCTTGACTAGATGGACCTTTGTTGGCAAAGTAATGTCTCTGCTTTTGAATATGCTATGGCAGAAAGTTAAGAGGAACTAAAAAGCCTCTTGATGAAAGTGAAAGTGGAGAGTGAAAAAGTTGGCTTAAAGCTCAACATTCAGAAAACGAAGATCATGGCATCTGGTCCCATCACTTCATGGGAAATAGATGGGGAAACAGTGGAAACAGTGTCAGACTTTATCTTGGGGGGCTCGAAAATCACTGTAGGTGATGACTGCAGCCATGAAATTAAAAGACACTTACTACTTGGAAGGAAAGTTATGACTCTTAAATTGATCACTTTCAAATCTCTACATGGATGACTCCTTCTAAGTTTGGGTCATCCACTCAGCACCTCCACTTGAATGTCTTTAAGGCATTTCAAGCTTGACAAGAGCAAGAACAAATTATTATTTTTTCAAATATCTGTCCAATCCAAGACTTCCACACTCTTCCCTGGATCAGCAAAAGACACCATCTCTATCTAATTGCCCTGAGTAGAAGACTATTGCAGTCCCACAGTAAGGGAATGAGAATTTGACCAAGCATAAAGTACAGCTATGGTACAATGGTACACCTATAAAAAGTTGAGGATGGCTTGCATGTGGAAAATGAAGAAAAGGGAAGAAATAAGGATGGACAAATTTTCTCTTTATAAAATGGGAATATTAATAATAATTGCCTTATGGTTTTGAGGATTAAACATTAAAGATGAAGTACTTAGTAAAGTATCTGACATATAGGAAGGCTCCTGCTGTGCTGGACTTTTCTATTAAAGTCACCTTGTTCCTATGGTATGAGTAATGGAAAGAAAAATCTTCATATCTCACATCTATTGGGTCTGGGCCTGTGATAGGCAATGATAAAGAAGCTTGGAGAACATTAAATGTAAATAGGAAAGGGTGCAGGTTCAAAAGTGACCAATAGTTCATCACGTATTGTTTTCATCCATAGAGATCTTCTCCATATAGTCCATCCATGCTGTGGAGTGTGCAAGTTCAAGAATGTCATTGATTTAGACTGTGATATAAAGGGCATCCCCATGTAGTGCAATGAATTGGCCTTATTACATGTTTTCTAATTTATTTGGTCAAACAGGGTACAAAAAAGTTTATTTAACATGATCTGAAATTTCATGATTCTTGGTTGTCTTTTATCACCAAGGTTTTTTCAGTTCCATGCCATCTTACCTTTAAAAGTACAAGAATTCTTCTCCCACTTCAAATCTCTGCATACTAAAGTGAAAGTGAAAGTGAAGTCTCTCAGTCATGTTCGACTCTTTGCGACCCCATGGACGGTAGCCCACCAGGCTTCTCCATCCATGGAATTTTCCAGGCATGAGTACTTGGAGTGGGTTGCCATTTCCTTCTCCAGAGGATCTTCCTGACCCAGGGATTGAACCCGGGTCTCCCGCATTGCAGGCAGACGCTTTACCATCTGAGCCATCAGGGAATCCTATATACTAAATGCCATATAATGAAATCTCAAAGGATCTGTTTACCGTTCTTCAGGAGTTATGCAGGGACTCTACTTCCCAGGTGACTCAGTGGTAAAAACTGCCTGCCAAAGCAAGAAATGCAGAAGACACCCGATTGATCCCTGAGTTGGGAAGATTCCTTGGAGGAGGAAATGGCAGTCCACTACAATATTCTTGCCTAGGAAGTCCTGTGGATAGAGGAGCCTAATGGGCTACAGTCCATAGAGTTATCAAGAGTCAGACAAAGACTGAGTGACTGAGCAAACATCCACAGTGACTCCATTTAATTAATTAAGAGGCAGGACATGTCTGACATTGGAACAGAATATTTGGGGAAAGATATGTCATGGAATCCTGTATGTGGGATCATTACTACTGTGAATGGCAGAGGAATTGGATGACTCTCATTTATCCTGCTTTCTCAGTGCCCTGCATTACATATGCCGGTTACAGGTGCTCAATAAATATGCACTACATGATTGAACATCTGACTCCCAATCCTTCTACTTTGTATGAGCAAGATAGGACTGGCACTTCCGAGGCAGTCCTGACATGAGAAATCTCATGGCGGTGGAAGGGAAAACAGCTGCGCTGAGTTGGCTGCACAGAAGATAAAGCACCATTGTGACATTGGTCCTGGACTAATTTGGGACACCGACTGTGCAATTCAGCGTTAGACAATCTGATCCAGAGCAGTTGCAATTTCATGCCAGATGTTTTTAGGCCACACATGGAGTCTGAGAGTTGTTAGATTCCCAGTCCCCAATGGCACAAATAGGTCTCGACGCATCATTTGAAGTTTGTGAGTAAGAAGGGTCAGCTCTGTCCTGAACTTGCTTATACTCTCAGCCTGTTTGATTTTTATAGTTCTGCTGGCATTGTATCCTCTTGATTTTCACCTTCTTAAGCTTCACAATCCAAATACTCACTTGTGAAGACTCCAGCATAAAAATCACTGTCCTTAATTACTTCTGTTATTCCTTGACTCTTAGTATGCATAGGATGTGTATGTGTTACAGATCATGTGGGACATTGGTCTGCTCCTGCTCCATTGCAATAAGTTAGTGATGGAATTAAAAATATACATAGTTCTTCTTTGATTTCTGCCTGTCTTCTTTCTAATACAATTTTCTATCTATAAAATTTATAAATAAGCAAAAAATGGAACTTTATCACGGTGGAAGCTCTTTATTTCCCATCTCCACTAAGAAACCCATTTATTCTTTGACAGGGAGTGTATGGGATTATTTCAGAGCTTGTTAAAATAGTGGAGTCAATTTTGGCAGTTTCTCTAGGTAATGTCTTTGCATCCTCCCTCCCCGCCCCATTCCTCCCTAACTGAGGAAGAACTTCAGTATCCAATGAGCTTCTCCCATTACGGTAACCCAGCTCTATATTTAGAAAAAGATCTTTTGCAGGAGAGGTTAATCACACTACTTAAGGCAAATTCACAATAGTTAAAATAGGTCATTAGGAATTCATTCAGGTGTGGCTCCTGTAAATTGACTTCCAAATTTGCAAGGGAAAAGGGGAATGTTTAGTTTTAAGGACAAGACCTATTTAAAAATAATATTACCTATTAGGAAGGATTATAGTCTACTAAAAGCTGTCAAATCTCAAAAAAAAAAAAAATTTCTGTTTGAAAATCTTAATAAAAAACTTAAAGATTAACTAGAATAAGCCTGGATAACTAAATTTTGTTCAGGGAAAAATGACACTACTATTACTGTTAAGAGTATATGTCTCTTGAGGGCAGAAGATACATCTTGGTCAACTTTCCAGCCACTTTTTAGTACCTTATATAATCTGGCACATAAGAAATATTTAGTAAGTTGGTTTTGAGTGAAATTGGATGTTTGGACTTGGTTCTTCGTATTTTATTTCAGAGACTATACAAAGACTAAGTTACAAAGAAAAAATGTAGCTTTCCTTTCTAGACCATTTAAGGGGCCATATGAAAGTGAAAGTCACTCAGTAGTGTCCGGCTCTTTGCTGAGCCCATCAGCTGCAGTCCTTGGAATTGTCCAGGCCAGAATACTGGACTGGGGAGCCTGTCCCTTTTCCAGGGGATCTTCCAACCCAGGGATTGAATCCAGGTCTCCCACATTGCAGGTGGATTCTTTACCAGCTGAGCCACAAGGGAAGCCCAAGAATACTGGAGTGAGTAGCCTATTCCTTCTCCAGCAGATCTTCCCAACCCAGGAATCAAACCGTGGTCTCCTGCATTGCAGGCGGATTCTTTACCAACTGAGCTATCAAGGGGCCATATTGTATATGAGAAATAATGGAAACCTAAGATGCAAGAGACTAACTTGGCCCTGCCATTAACCAGCTGTATGTCTTTGGTTGATAACCTCCACCAAACTTCAATTTGCCTTAACTTCAAACTCAGGCCATGGAAGCTAAAGGCCTAAAATATGTTCATTTGGATACTTATTTTGCTGTTGCTGCTGCTAAGTTGTGTCAGTCGTGTCCGACTCTGTGCAACCCCATAGATGGCAGTCCACTAGGCTCTACCATCCCTGGGATTTTCCAGGCAAGAACACTGGAGTGGGTTGCCATTTCCTTCTTCAATGCAGAAAAGAGAAAAGTGAAAGTGAAGTTGCTCAGTCATGTCCGACTCTTCACGACCCCATGGACTGCAGCCCACCAGGCTCCTCCATCCATGGGATTTTCCAGGCAAGAGTACTGGAGTGGGGTGCCATTGCCTTCTCCATATTTTGCTGTTATCTAGGTCTAATTCTTACCCGTGTTGGTTACCAAAATAAAGGTATTGATTCATTTCTACCTTTGGAAATTAATTTTACTAAATTCATAAATTCTATAAAGTCTACTAAATTTTCTATCAAGCAGCTAACCCACCCTCCAGTTTTCTCAGCCCAGGGAGATCTTTTCTAACTGCATCAAACAGATCCACTCTGAATATCTGGAGTTTTGAAAACTTACTTTGAGAACTTGTAAAATTAGAGCAGAGTAAAGATACTGTAAAGGCTGTCCTTGCCATACCAGTTGAAGTTTATAGTATTCTAATTACACTGGACCTGAACCTTTGGTGAACTGAAGTAGTTAAACTATTTGGTGGGAGCAAATCATTACCCATAGGAGATGAATTTGCCCTTTTAGGATGCTGATTAGAGCCATGAAAAAGGAAATTTACTTAATAATGGAAAAGTAAAGGGTATGTTGTTTCCAGAAAGTTGCTTAGTCACACAAAATCAGGCCTGATACTGTTTGTTTTATTATGATCATTTTATAATCACTTGTTTTAATGGAAAATTCAGATCTATATCAGGAGAATGGAAGGGTGGCCTCATGATGGATGGGAACAGATACAAATAGAAGAGTGAAGACCTTCCTCTGGGAAGGGGGCTGTATTGTTCCATCCAGAGTCTTGTGATATTATTCAATAGGAGCAGGCTGTGGAGTCAGTCTGAAGAAATCATAGACTAGGGGAGGGAGGAAACCATGTACTGTAGTTGATAGACAAAGGAATGTAGTTGGGGTGGGATTTCACCCTTTCTTATTTAAAAATAGAGTAATTTCTCTTTTTCACTGAAGGATAGTTGATTTAAAAATAAAGGAATTACCCTTGACAACTTCTCCCACCAATTTCAAAGGGATGGGAATCCAGACCCCATCCTACCAGGAGAGGAAGCAATTTGGGGGCCATTATACTCCTATGTCAAATCGGAAAGTAAACTCTAAGGTTCCTTCCAGTATTAATAACACTGTGAGTACCCCAACAGACTACATGTAGCCTGGGACCAGGAAAAGGCCATTCTGCCAGCATCACTCGGGAAAGGCATAGCTGACTTTGGAAGCTGCTCCTGCCAGCAAAGCCTGCTCCTAAGATAATTCTTCGGAGAAGGCAATGGCACCCCACTCCAGTACTCTTGCCTGGAAAATCCCATGGACAGAGGAGCCTGGTAGGCTGTAGTCCATGGGGTCACTAAGAGTCGGACACGACTGAGCGACTTCCCTTTCACTTTTCACTTTCATGCATTGGAGAATGAAATGGCAACCCACTCCAGTGTTCTTGCCTGGAGAATCTCAGGGACGGGGAGCCTGGTGGACTGCCATCTATGGAGTCACACAGAGTCGGACACAACTGAAGTGACTTAGCAGTAGCAGCAGCAATGAAGAACCTCAATGGAAAGAGTTCATTATGTTTAATATTAGACCTTAAGTCAAGAGGAATGTGAAGTGGCTACAGGTCCAAGGTATGCTGGGCACTGGAATCTAGGCCTGTTGGGCCAAGCATGTGTCAGAAATGTGGGGCAGTTCTAACTAGACAGTGCTACATATGTTGGTGAAGAACCCAGACTCGGAATTCACATAGTAGTGGAATCAAGATTAACATCTAAATCTGAGGGTAGAAGCACCTCTTCCTCATAGTATTGCCATGAAGAGTCAACATAAGTGAATGCTAAATATTTGATTAACACATAACAAAGACCAGGACTTGATCAATGCCAGTTATAAGACTGACTCCCTTGCTGACTAATTTCTGTTTTGTAAGGTGATCTAGGGGATGCACTTGGGGAAGGGGCTGGGACTGCCAGAGTATGGGGGGAACCCTTGAGGAGTTGAAATAATACCTGTTTACTAAACAGAATGGAGGAAATTTAGTACCTATGAAAGCACGTTAGGCTGGGCGAATAGTCATAAGATTGAAAGAAATTAAGTTAGATAAAATGCTTAGCACAATGCCTGTCATTAATAAGTACTCAGTTAATACTACTATTATTAATATTAATGTGTTATTCGCTGTCGTGTCTGACTCTTTGCAACCCTATGGACAGTAGCCTACCAGGCTCCTCTGTCCATGGGATTTTCCAGGCAAGAATACTGGAGTGATTGCCATTCCCTTCTCCAATTATTATTAATATTACCACCTTATTTCCTCTTCTTGTTCTTCTATTGCTCCTCTTCCTCCTTATTCTTTTCCTTGCCATCCTTTTCCTCCCCTCTTATTATATTGCTTAATCCAAGAACAAATACATGTCCTACAGCTTCAAATGTAAAACTTGTTTTCCATCCAGTCTTTGGACCACTCTTGAAGGTGCTTCCCAAACTGTCTCACAACTCCTGTTATCTTGGTGATTTTTCTGTTCATGAAGTAGCTAAGTCCAAATAGCTTAGTATTTATGTTCTAACATAACACTTGCAGCTTCCCTAGTGGCTTAGATGATAAAGAATCTCCCTGCCATGAAGGAGACCTGGGTTTGATCCCTGAAAAGATCGCTTGGAGAAGGGAATGGCAATCCACTCCAGTATTCTTGCCTGGAGAATTCCATGGACAGAGGATCCTGGTAAGCTACAGTTCATGGGGTTGCAGAGTCATACATGTGTTAGTGTGCAATTAACATAATACTTGAAAAAAAAGTAATGCACAGAAATTGAAACCCAGAGTCATATTTTTATTTTATTCGTAAATAACCACAATTACTTATTAATGAAATATGTGTACCTGGTGGATACCTTACAACTTTTTAAACTCTGGATCCAGGTTGGACATCACCTCCCCTATTTCTTATTCCACCATGAATTTTGCATGTCACTTAGATTATGCTTATGTTTTACACAGCAATCATCAACAACCTAACCCAACTTTGCAAATATTCTATGTCATTTAAAGGAATGTAGCAAGGCTTAAGTTGAAACGATGCTAGTAGTTCAAGGGAGGTCTGAGAAATGTGGATGTGTGTCCCTTGAAATTTTAAAATATCCCTGTGTCCTGTGAATTTGCTGCAGTTATTCCTTGGTAGCTTGGCACACAGTTTGGAAACCAGAGAACTAACTAGATAGACTTTTAGGAATAACAAATACTAATAGTTTGGGTCAGTTAAAGACTAATGCAGTCACAACTCAAGGGATGTAGTGGGCATAAACTCTTATGATTGTGCCTTGACTGTAGGACTCCTAGGATGAATGGTGGTTTGGCTGACTGCCAGTGAATCGAAGCTTGCCCAAGCTTATCTGATTTGTTAATTTTGAACTTTCAAGAGAAATGAGAACACCTTGAAAAGCACATCCCTTGCTTTCAGTCATCCTAATGGCCTTTGTCTGCTTTCTGAAACTTAATTATTTGCTCAGAGGTACTGTGTGTTGTGCTAGTTTTTCATGGAATTAATGTTCAAGTTATTAGATTAATAAAATTAATATATTTGTTTCTAAAATTGGATTTTTCTATCTCTGATCCTTCACTGGATTTTTTGGACTGCATTTAGACCTGTACTTGGGGGTGTGTAGTTGGCTTATCTTCTGTTTTGGAGGAGAGAACGTTGTTTTTGGTAGAATTATGGAATCTCAAAAAAGAAGTAATTTTTAAGTAACCTGCTGCCACTACCTTCACATTTTGATGAGGAGAGACTTGCCCAGACACACTCCTCTCTGTGGGGCTAGGTGGGACTAGAACCTAGGTTGTAGCCTCCTACAACGGTGTCCTGTTTGACCATCCTTTTCTACCCAGTGCCAGCTTAAAGGATCCCATCTTTCATTGATGGCATTTCAAGGTATCGGGGCATGTCATTGTAAATGGCCTCTTCTGGATCCTTAGTCACTGCTTCCTGATGAATTGGTGCTGACCTCAATCGTACACACAAACAACATCTAATCACAACTTCTAACATCACACTGAAACGCTACAAGGTTTGGAGAAGTTTCTTTCTAGTATTTTTAGTTTCTTACAGTCACTTTCTTAAATAAGTGGTTTCTAGTCTATTTAGCATTACAAACCTTTGTAACTAAATGAAAAGTGATGACCCTGTTCTCCTGAACATGCACACATACATACACGCATATTTTAGGGGGATTCTGTAGACCCTCTGAACTCCTATCAACTCTGGGTTAAGAACCTCTGAGGTAGATAATAGAAAGCTTTCAAAGTATTACTTACTTAACAAAATAATTATTTTGCTCTGCTTTTTATTTGCTAATATATATAAATCTAATATCTTTAGCCTTTAACTTGTTTTAGTTTTTGCATCTTTTACAAATAAAAGGAATAGTAAAGACTGTTAATAGTTTGTTTCTGAGATTATGACAAATCATAGGAAAAGTTTCCTTTGAAATGAGAGATAGTTTACTAATAGTTTCCAAATCCAGATGTCCTTCATAGAGGTGCAGGGTGGGCTTTTAAAAATAGACATGCCTACCCTGTATCTACTTTGGCCACATCTGAAGATCCAGACCCCTCCTCCTGATGCAGGAGGTAATTTTTAATATGTGACAATGATATTGATACAGGAGATGCATGAATCATTGAAAATTCGAAATTCTCATTTTCTAGGTATATTACCTCAAGGCTACAGAGGTGCCAAAATTAGTGACGTAACCGAGAATTTATTGTACAACTCCTGGTTCCCTGAATCCAATATAATTTTTTTAACAATATTTTTATTAGAAAACATTACAACTAAACAGAAAGCTCTAGGGAGCAATGAAATTAAAAAAAAAATCAGTTTGATCAAATGGTAACACATTGTTGTAGATGTTTAAGATTAAAAAAGTATAGGAAGACCAGCTTATTTTGATTTCTGGTTTCACCATATTTCCTTAATTCCCATGACTGTCTTCTGTATTTATATATATTTTCTGATATTTTCCAGTTTCTTTATTTTAATCATTCTGTGTGATTTTGTTTTAGATATGTCTAATACCATAAGAAACACTGGGCTGGAAGAAGCACAAGCTGGAATCAAGATTGCCAGGAGAAATATCAATAACCTCAGATATGCAGATGACACCACCCTTATGTCAGAAAGTGAAGAGGAACTAAAGAGCCTCTTGATGAAAGTGAAAGTGGAGAGTGAAAAAGTTGGCTAAATCTCAACATTCAGAAAATGAAGATCATGGCATCCGGTCCCATCACTTCATGGGAAATAGATGGGGAAACAGTGTCAGACTTTATTTTCTGGGGCTCCAAAATCACTGCAGATGGTGACTGCAGCCATGAAATTAAAAGACGCTTACTCCTTGGAAGGAAAGTTATGACAAACCTAGATAGCATATTCAAAAGCAGAGGCATTACTTTGCCAACAAAGGTTCGTCTAGTCAAAGCTATGGTTTTTCCTGTGTTCATGTATGAATGTGAGAGTTGGACTGTGAAGAAGGCTGAGAGCTGAAGAATTGATGCTTTTGAACTGTGGTGTTGGAGAAGACTCTTGAGAGTCCCTTGGATTGCAAGGAGATCCAACCAGTCCATTCTGAAGGAGATCAGCCCTGGGATTTCTTTGGAAGGAATAATGCTAAAGCTGAAATTTCAGTACTTTGGCCACCTGATGTGAAGCGTTGATTCATTGGAGAAGACTCTGATGCTGGGAGGGATTGGGGGCAGGAGGAGAAGGGGATGACAGAGGATGAGATGGCTGGATGGCATCACTGACTCGATGGATGTGAGTCTGGGTGACCTCCGGGAGTGGGTGATGGACAGGGAGGCCTGACGTGCTGCAGTTCATGGGGTCGCAAAGAGTCGGACATGACTGAGTGACTGATCTGATCTGATCTGATAGTTATTAATTTTTCAAGTAATACCTTTTCATAATATTTCCATTTATTTCCAGTTTATGCAGCATTTAGTAGACATAAATTAGATCTTGTCATCCATTGTTTATGTCTTGTATCTAATATTTCATAATAAAAAAACTTTTTTCTCTACATGCTTCAATCTGGGTAAAATTTTTCAGTTCAGTGTTCCAATTTTCTAACTGTTTCTTCAACTATTTTTCAGTCCAGACTTTACCATACTATTAATTATTTTTTCTGTAATTTTTTTCTAAGACTTCTAATTGATTCTTTTTCATATCCATTCTTCTATCTCTTTTAAAAATAACATTTATTTTTAAGCAAACCCATTTCTTCATTTATCTCACTGAGCATCCTCAAAATACATGCTCTATATAATTGATTTCTTTAGAATGTTACTATTCTGAATATTTTGTTAGCTCTCTTTCTTCCCACTGTGTTTCCTAATGAGTTTTGTAATTTTTTGGTTTAATGACTCATTTTGAGAGAGATTTTATCACTTTTGTTGGGTTTTAATCCTTTCTTTTTTCTTCTATCTGCATTCCTGCCTGCATTCCTATTTGTGTGTGTGTGTGTGTGTGTGTGTGTGTATGTGTGTGACTGCCACCTCTACCTCTTTCCAGATTGCTGTCATCTAAGGCTATTTCTGGTTTACATTCTATAGTGATGCTGGAAATCTCATAGATGCGTTCGTTTAACCAGTGACTGGCTTGGTTAAAAAAGATATTGCTGATCATGCTGGTTAGCAATATATTTTTGCTTGTGATGCTATACTATGCTATGTTGTTATCTTTGTTTGGATTTGTTTTGAAGTTTTGGCTGCACAGGGCAGTATGTGGGATCTTAGTTCCCTGACCAGGGATAGAACTCTTAACTCCCTGAAGTGGAAGCATGGAATCTTAACCACTGGACTGCCAAGGAAGTCCCTATGTTATCTTTTGTTTTAAGCCATCTTTATAGAACATACTAGCAAGTTTTGCTTTCTGCCATCAAGCAATAAGCCAGTCAGGCTCTTCTGTCCATGAGATTTCCCAGACAAAAATGTTGGAGTCAGTTGCCATTTCCTCTTCCAGAGGATCTTCCTGAACCAGGAATTGAACCTATATCTCCTGCATCTCCAGCAATGCAGGCAGTTATTTTACCCAGTGAGCCACCTGGGAAGCTCACTATCTATATATAATCATATACAAATATTAGTCTGAATTTTAAAAGCATAGAAATAATTCTAGTAATATTGTTAAAAAGCATAAAAAGATTGAATGTCATATAGGTAGGACTTAAAAATGTTTCTTCTAGAACTGAAGACTAACAAAGCTGCCTCATCTTCATCCCTTTCAGGGAATTGGTCAGACTTAACCACATTCAGGAAAATCTGTATGACCTTCATTCGGATTTTTTTTTTTTTTTTGGTGAATGTACTTTTTTTCTTTCTGGAGAGAATATTTATGTTTGTATGTAGCAAAATACATATTTCTGTGATGAAGCTGATCTGATGGAACCTATGGCATGTCTCTGATGTGTTATAATTCCACTAGACTTTGAATTCCTTCAATGATTAGACCCTCAGCATGGCACAGAGTCAAGTACATGCTTAGGCCCTTCTACCATGGTTCATAGCCCCATTTTTTCTAGTGGTCCACCCCACTAGCCCTTTCATTTGAATTATAACCACCATTGTGGAGTCTTCAATATAACCTTCCAGACTGTGTTAGAAACCTTTTGTACGTTCACACTTAGCACCCTGTACAATGTATCAGGCACTATTTTTTGTAATCCCACAAACATTCCTCCCCAATTCCCTGACCTCCGGGTTTCCCTGGTAGCTCAGTGGTAAAGAATCTGCCTGCAATGCGGGAGACCTGGGTTCTATCCTGGGTTGGGAAGATCCCCTGGAGAAGGGAATGGCTACCCACTTAAGTATTCTGGCCTGGAGAATTCCATGGACTATATAGTCCAGAGGTTGCAAAGAGTTGGATATGATTGAGAGAAGAGCCTACATCTTTCAACTCCATGTGGTGCCTGGAAGCAAAGTCAAAGTCGCTTAGTTGTGTCCATGGTGCCTGGAGTAAGTTCTAAATACAGACTTTCGAACAAATGTCCTCACTACTTCTCTGAGGATTCTTTGAAAAGACTGAAATTTCTGATACGTGGGAGACACAACAATGTCCCTGTTTGCATTAGTCAAAATCTCAGGGATCTTACATAATAAAAGCAGATTTCTTACTCCTGTCTTGGCTCCTTGCAGTCATTCAATACAGGTGGCTCATTCAGGACTTACGTCTTGGCTCATGCAGTCATTCAGGACAGGTGACACGCTGCCATGTGGCTCTGTCATTTCCTTCAGTGTATGGAAAATGAGAAAGGGTGAGAAAGACTAAATTTGCCATATTTTATTTGTCAGAACTCAATCCTGTGACCCCAACTTGTTGGAAGGAAGGTTTGAAAATCGAATCCAGTTATGTTCCAGGAGAAATTAAAATTCAGTTTGATTAATCTAGCCTTGTAATCTAACCATATTGCCATCCAGGAAGTATAGAACCTAGCTGCTCCTGTCATGTAATGGGTTATATATCACAACTATTTTTTTTTTCTTTTAAAATCATAACATATTGGCTATCAGCCACTTGGGATTTAATCGTCAACATATTCCTAGGCTTTTAGTGTGTCATTTATTATACTTTCTTGATGTGAACAAAAGTTGGTAAGGATATTTGATTGACAAATGTATTTTTTTAATTTGAGAAGTAACTTTGTACCTTGATGACAGAAATAAGACATGTTGCTGAAAAAATTATAATGCAGTAAAATATTTTAAAAGAGCAGATGAAATTACCTGCCTGAACCCACATCATGGCTGGTAATACTTGCCTATCAAGTATTACCTTTATTACTTTTCTCTAGTTTTAGTCAAATGAGTATTTGTGAGGCTGTCACAATAGACATCATTTGAGGCAAATAACATCATTCCTTTTTCACTGAATTCATCTTTTTTTGTTAGATCCATTTCTTCTCCATCACTAATGTTTCAACTACTAACTGGTCTGGGATGTGTTCTTTTAAATGAAACAAACCAAAGTAGGCACAATTAACTTACAATAACTAGAGGCAATTCAAATGTTTTTCTTTTTTTAATTGTAAGCAAATCTGCTTTAGCAGTTCCAAAGAAGTGACCAATTTAGCACTTGCTTTGAAGTGTGTTTAAATATGAGTTTCAATATGAAAATGACTATTCCTTGAGTTTTGTATATGGTAAATAAGGAAATTGAATTTTCCTTTGGAATGCTCTATTTCTTATGTTTCAAAGGAAGGAGTCAGGATTTGGTAAATAAGATATGTGCCTCCATTTTACAGGTTTTCTTTGATTTCCCTAGCCTAAGTAGTCAACTGAAAGGATTTATTCAAATCAGAGATATAAGACTTACTATATAATGTGCAGTATAATTTTTTTAGCTTACATCTAACTGAGAAATTTATAAGTTGAGATTTAAGAGGGCAGGCATGAGGACTGACTGGCCTCCTATAGTTTCTCTGAAACCTGAAAGATTATTATATCAAAAGTCAGCATTTCATGGCCCCCTTATATCCATAAAGAAAATTAAAATCATATGCCGCACAGCAAGCTTAAACCATTCAAAATGCTCATAAACATATTTAAAGCCAAAATTACAGCTGTTTCTCGACTCTTGGTACCACGTATAGCTCTAGATATGGTTCTTACATTGCTGTGCACACACTGTAACAGTAATTACTGTATTTTAAGCACCACACTATTCTATAAGAGCATTCTTTGGTGGTGATACAGCAACGTGATGACAAAGAGCTCCTCCTGTACTATGTAATTGCCCTCACAAGGGAAGCACTGTGTGTCCTTAATGTTCCACTAGACCTTTGCCTTCCTTTGTTAAGAAAAAGGACAACAGGCCTTCTCAAATGTAGAACCAAAGGCAGCATTTTGTTGCACATGCACAGGGTGGTAACCCATTGCATGTGTTTTCTTTCTGTACTTTTGATGCAATTTCAAATGTGGGACTTACTAGATTGCTATCAGTTTAAATGAAGGACTCCTTGGTGCTCCATAGCTCCACACTTGTGTGCTCACCTTTTCCTGCCACTGGGCTCTGAAACAGGGCTGAGTCAACAGTCGAATACGAACTCTAATTAACTTGCACTGGAACATACCATCTGTTCTACAGAGATGGAGAAAGTGTGAAATCTTTTGCAAAATGGAAATTTCTCAGATTTTGACAAAGTGAGAGCACATTGATTATTATTGTTTAATCCTCATTGCTAGTATTTTATGTTTTTATTGTTTCTTTTACACTGATTTTCAGAATTTGAGGTAATTAGTTGAACAACTCTCCAGTGAGAAAGGCAAATGGTACTCTGCCATGATGATGGACCATACAGTATGAGATAACACTTGCTTTTAGAAAATATTTACCATAAGTTTGGTGTCTTGTGTTCCCTTGATCCTAGCTATGTTTATGCTACCATCTATCTTAACAGGCTGTCTAGTAGGAAAGGAACCTATTTAGTATATCATGGCTTTCTCTTCCCACAAATGTAAAATGCGTATCTAACCCTGATGCTGCAGACACTTAAGAAAAAAGTAGAACTTGACAGCATAACATTTAATAGCTTGGGATAACGGCCATCTTTTAGTGATAGTTTTCCAAGGATGTTTTAGATTACATCTTGCTTATTGACATTAAAAACAAATTCGATGTTACCCACAAGTATTTGTCCTTTTGGAAGTAAAATAAACATATATTATTTACATATTCATTTCTGTTTCTGAGAAGGAGTTCAAGGACCAAGTCTGCTGAAAGCCTTTGAGTACAGAGTCTAGGTGAACTTCTACGAGGTCTAGGAAGACACAAAGTTGAGTTGGGCCTAGTATTTGAAAAGAATCTGGTGGGATCATTGTCCAGTATATGGAAGTTTGCTGCAGCTTACAATGACAGAAGAAAGATGGTTCAATAGTTTCCTTTCTCTTTGGGCCTCTGGAGTCAGTCTTCATCTCCTGAGTACCATTCTCCGAGAATAAGTCTAACACTCTGTCTTTGGGTAGAGGAGACCTGTCCATAGGCAAAATCTTTCTCCCACCTCTTTTATGAGAAGTCAATAAAAGCAGAATTGTTTTGGCTAAGGAAGGGTTAGGGATCTCCTTCAAACTCAGCCTCCACATCTTGTCTTCCCCAAGTCTTCTCTCCTTAGAAACCTCAGCGGAAGCTAACAACTTCCCTGAGTACAGTATTAAAATCACTGACTCAAGGCAACTCAGAATTCCTGGGACACATTTCCACTGACCTGAAGAGAAGTCATCTTTGCTCTCTATTTTGTCTGATAAAATAAAGAAAAATACTGGAAACTCCACGTTTGAATGTGCAAGACATTTTACAATATAGATTCCCCTAAAGACAGTAGAATTTCTGTTTATATACAACAATAACTGGCAACACACATATATTTCCAAATATGGGAAGGAAAACTATGAATACACATATGTGTATGTTTATAGGATCAGAGTTATGCTTATGCAGAATAAGTAGATGCTTATGTTGTGTAATTAGGAAAAACCTCCTCAGACAAAATATACTTCCCACTGGCCCTGTTGTATGAGTTGGGTCTCCCATTACTCACTTCTTCAGGTAGAGGAAATGGCTGAAAAAGAATTATCAGCTGAATTATGGCATATAGTTTGCCGTTATTGACTTTTAATATTCTATTTTCAACCAAGCCTGCAGAAAGGAAGATTAGGGGAGTTTGTGAACTACAAGACTGAAAAGATTTTTCAAAGAGAATAAAGGGTATGAAGAAGAAGCTAGGTTTTGGGGAAAATTATTTAGGTTGGATTTGGAAGAGACTGACCAGCTTCAGTATGACATAGGTTGTCAGAGACAGTCTAACACTTAAAATCAGAACTATCTGGAAAGGAGGATAGATATGCTGAAAAAAATCTTTGTTACTTTTGCAGTTGTATAAACTACTTAGGGTTTGTGTGAATATAAGCTGTGCATAAAATCAGTAATCAATTAGCATTTGTATGAAGACATTCATATAGAAGGAGATTGATTAGATGGCCTGAGTCATACTAGAAAATTTCAATTGTGCTGTTGTTGTTCAGCCTCTCAGTCGTGTCTGACTCTTTGCGACCCCATGGACTGCAGTACAAGCCTGCAGCACTCAGGCTTCCCGGTCCTTCACTATCTCCCAGAGTTTGCTCAAACTCATGTCCATTGACTCAGTGATGCCATCCAACCATCTCATCCCCTTCTCCTCCTGCCTTCAATCTTTCCTAGCATCCAGGTCTTTTGCAATGAGTCAGATCTTCACATCAGATGGCCACAGTATTGGAGCTTCAGCTTCAGCACCAGTCTTTCCAGTGAATATTCAGGATTAATTTCCTTTAGCATTTTCTTTAGGATACCTTTCCTTGTAGCCCAAGGGAGTCTCCAGCACCACAGTTCACAAGGGTCAGTTCTTGAGTGCTCAGCCTGCTTTATGTTCCAACTGTCACATCCGTGCATGACTCCTGGAGAAATCATAGCTTTGACTATAGTAACCTTTGTTGGCAAAGTGATGTCTCTACTTTTTAATAGTCTATCTAGGTTTGTCATAGCTTTTCTTCCAAGGAGCAAGTGTTTTTTAATTTCATGACTGCAGTCACCATCCACAGTGATTTTAGAGCCCAGAAAAATAAAGTCTGTCACTTTTTCCATTTTTTCCTTATTTCCTCATCTATGAAGTGATAGGACAGGATGCCATGATCTTAGTTTTTTGAATGTGTTGACTGGCTTCCTTCTTATTGAAACATCTAGGTTCTCTTTCCTAAAAGATAAAAGAGAAAACTTGACAAAGGCGTCCCTAGTAATCCACTGACTGTTCTGTTGTACTAAGAAACGCATGGACTAGATCTATTTCTCTATCTACTTTATGTTACATAGTAAGGGGTAGGGGTATAAGTGGGGCAAAGGCAATGGATCCTTCTATAATACTGAACAGGTGAACAGTAAGGAGACAGGTTTTACAGGTTCTACATTCAGTGGACAGTCAGTTAACTATAAGAACATCAGATGTGAAATTACCAAAGTCAAAAGATAAACAACTGCTCTAAGGCAGATAAATTTTACCAGCATACTTAAAATATGGATCTTTCATGAGAATTCAGAAGCGAGGAAGATTTTAAAATAAATAAATAAAAATAAAGCCAGATGAAAAAGAAGCCTACAATGATAAATTGCAAATTTTTAAATGGCCATTAAACTTGAGCAAGTCAAATGGCTACCAAATGGAGTTTCATTTCTCATTTTATTTATAAACATTCACATAAAATTTCAAGGAGAAAAAAGAAAAAAAAATCCTTGAACTCCTGTGAAAGACATTTTGTGCTGCGTATGTTGAATTACTATTAAGTATTCACCTGTCTTAAATGGGCTTTTTCTCCAGCCTCTGTATCATACATCTTAATGTCAGTAACATCTGCAACGGAATGGTAATGTGGATCAGTGAAGATAATCACCAGTTAATAAGAGCTTCAAATCGTGCTTTGGCTAGTGTACACCGTTTACTGTATTTCTTTGGATAATTTACCAGTACCATTTTATTTAATGCTTATGCTTGATCAAAAAGTGCTTGTGTATGAAATTAGCTGCAAAACTGAATTTTTAAAAATCACTAGCACAGTGATCCGTTGGCGCCATGCAGTCTTTCCCTTTTAGTTTTCTTTTGAGCTTAGATCTCAGAAGTCATCATTTAAAACCCCTTTTTGGTTTGTATTTGTGTACATTGGGGACACACATGTCACCTTGCTCTTTTTCATTAAGTGTATGTATCACAAAGATGCAAAGATGAAAGGTAGAAAATTTGTGTTTTTTTCCTCCATTGATAAATCTCAAGTGCATTGGGTCTTGGAGGGCAACTTTGACCTTTAGTATTTCTGGTTTTGTTGCTCTTTATTTATTTTGCTGCAAAAGGCGATTGGTCATGAAAAATAACCCAGGGGCGATGCGGTGGGTAGCGGAGGGAAGGTGGAGGAGTGACCTGGTTTTGATTAGTTAATTCAGATTAGGGAGTAAATTCTGATTTCACAGCTGCTGTTCAGGTTCAGTGGCACTACCAATTTTTCCATTTCAAGTTCCCATATATAAAGCTGACAGTTTCCTCGGCTAGAACCCTTTTTAATATTCCTCTTTGGCACAGGCTCTGCCTTTCCCCCCATGATTTTCAGTAGCCTTCCTCCCCCATGCAGCTTTGCCAGAGCTACTCAGTTGTGGGCTTCAAATCTCCTGTAATTCCAGTCCTAGCAGGCCCTTAAAAACGTAGCAATGCACAGATGTGCAGTGAAAATTTTAAAATGTGCACTTTCTTTTAGGAATATGAACACTGAATATCACATAAACCTCTGATGTTCCCCTTGCCACCTTCTAGAGCTAAGCTAACACTTCCTTCTGTGTTTATATTCGTGGCTCTTAGGTACGTGGTCGGCCTAGCTTTCGGTTCTTGAGTTTTCCCATCTCTTTCCTTCTGAGCCAAATAGCTCACTGGTTTTACGATATGGGCAGGGGCTGATGAGGGACTAGTTTGAGTCCACAGCCTCCACTTTCGTTCATTGCCTGAGCTGAGTTTTAATATAGACCTTGGTTAGAGACAAGTCTAGTTCTCCACAAAGTTCCCTTTTACAGTTTAAATAAAGAAATGATAAACATCAAAAGATCAACAGTTTTCCAAAGAAGCCAATATGTAATAGTCATGCCCAGGAGCACTGTTATAACTGAAAGCCTTACAGTGAGCATTGAATTGTAGCTTTGTTCTCGTTTGTTTTTCCTCCCTATAATAGGGTCCCTTAAAAGAAGAATAAAGGGAGGGAGGGAAGTTTGAGAATTGAGACTGAAATGAGTCTGATCATTTAGATGTAATGAAGCAAAGAAACAATCTTCAGTTCTTTAGGCTTTTTGTTGTTGTTATCAGGGTGGGTATAGATACATTGAAAAATAGCTGTGTGCAATCCAATTGCAAAATCAGTCCTGTCATGTGAGTCTTTAGTAAACAGGTGAAGTGAGTATTTTGTGGGCACAGTGTGTGTTAGGCCGATGGAAAACAGCCTCCTAGGGGACTCCATGTCCTCTGAAACAACAAGAAGAGATGGTTCTAGTATTTTTCTCGTTTTAAAAAAAAAAAAAAAAAAAAAGCACTTGTGGTGGGTGTGTATCTTCCTATTTTCATCATTACAGAGTATTTATGGAGTTAGGATTTTTCCTCTTCTAAAGATGGGCAGTCATTCTTCAAATTACAGAATGAAATCTTCATGCTTTTCAGGGTTGTTGGGTCTTTAAAATGCCATCTCTTCTGAGAGACCTCCATAAAATGAGGGATTCTGACAATGAAGCTGGTTTAAATAATGTACTGGTAGCAGACGGGTTAACAGGCACGAAGCAGAGCTGCGTGCATATGCATTGTTCAGTGTCTTGCTTAGCTGTGAACTCCAGAAAGGCATTTTGCATACAGGTCAGCTGGTTGGGGATGCTTATCATCACCCAGGAATGGTCATTTCTTCTAGGATGCTGGGTGTGTGAGTTGCTTTAGTGTTTATTACCTGAAGTATCTGTGAATACAGAGTGTTTATCTGAGGTTGAGAGTTAATCCATAATTAAACTGATGAGGAGCTTGAAAATACTGAATAAAAGGCACTGTAAGTTTGCAGTAGTCAAAACGAAGAAGGAAGATGGGGACTGCTATGCAGAAAATGCAAACTAAGGCCTTTCTATGTGCCTATAGCAAAGGCAGGCAGACAATGCACATTTAAGCTGGCATCATAGCTGAAGACGATGGATGTTGGTCAATATTTAGAACTTTGGTCTGGAAATTAGGAGATGTAGTCCCAATCCTGGTTTTAGCGCTGACTTCTCTGTTAAAGCATTTCCCCCAAAGCCACAGGTCAGCAGGAAAGCAAGTCATTTTCATATTTTGTTCCTTACATTTGCCCATCTGTGAAATGGGGTTGGCGATATTCTATGCTATTCCCTTCTTCATTGGAGATTTGGTTAAGTGAATGAGACAACATGTGTGGATGAGCTATGACTTCTTCCTTGGAAAGATGCTGTAGAAGTACAAGCACTCATGTGTTGTTTAAAGGTTTCAGAGACCTGCCGTGGTGTGGATGCCTGTCAGCAAGCCACGGCCCTACACATCCACGCTACATCTGAGCATCCTCCAGCCTGCCCGGAAGGCGACATTCAGAATCTCCGTGGAGAACCACTTCAGGGATTGACACCTTGAAGTAAGATCCACTGTAAATACAAGGTGAAAAACTGCTCTTTTTCACATATTCTAAGTCTCTCACACGTACAAATGAAAATAAGGAGATTTATGAAATGGCAATGCAAATCTTCACGCTAATCAACAGAGTTTAGAAAAAATCAGCCAGGAACCCTGAACATGCCTGTGGCAAGCGTACTGCTTAGCCTGCAAGAGATAAAGTACACTAGTACATATCGGTTAGTCTAATTTATTCAGAGTCGTTGCCATATCACAACCTTGTGTTTGATTTTCTTATAAACTAATAATTTCTTGAATGAACTAATACTGCTACAGCCACTAGTACCTCCACCTTGTAGAAGTTTTTTATTGTTGTGTATGCAACTAAATTGAAATATCTTTCACTTGAAATATTGACTTTAATATCTCATTTGAAAAATTCATGAAGCCTTTGATGTTAAATCCATACTCAATTTAGCCAAATGCCATTAGAATATGCAATACGCCTGAATACAGAAAGCATTATTGTCTGTGTTTCTGCAGAAGAATTACATTTTATGACTGTAACGTCAGGATCTTTTTTGGATTTGTGCATGAGGAAAGGGAAAGGAAAGGCAGCACATTAGATGCAAAATGAAAAGTGGTATTGATTAGGCTCTCATTTACCCACTCTCTGCCTCATTCCCTAAATGCATGGAAATAAGGGTTGTGCCACTGCAACTAACAATGCTCTATAATGAATGGAACAATCTTTAGAAAATTAGTGTGAGCATGTATGATAGTGCACAGATGTTGCTCCGAGTAACTGTCATACATTTCTTTTACATCTCCATTTACATAAGTCTCTTTATTTTCTAATAGTATCATAATAGAAACATGACAATAGTTAATGATTTCATAAAACATGTAATGTAAAGGCTGTCAGAAAGGTAGAACCTTAATTGAAACCTATAGCTATACTGCATTAGAATTACATTTCCTGAATTACTCATGTTAAAAATAGCCCTCTTGAAAAGAGAAAGACAAAGACAGGTATTTAAAAAGCAAAACAAAGCAAAACTCAAGATTTCAGCAAATTAAAAATCTTCTTCCCTCCAGCCATACCCCCAGTAAAACACGGTGACGGACAAATATTGCAAAATCCACCTCGACCGTTTTTTGCCTTTAGTAATTTATGGGCACTTTCCCCCCATCTATCGATCACCTTTTAAAAAGTAAATTGCATTAACATTTTAGACTATAATGGCTCCAGAAAATGTTTGATTTTTATCACTACTAAAACACCGCCGTCGGCGTGAGCTTCCGTTAGCCAGTGCGGGAAACAGACTTCTTTTTGAGTGAAAAGGCCGCCAGGCAAGTGCCTGTTTACACAGGTATTGCACCATGCCCTGCAGGAACGGTGCTGGGGACAGGCCATGGCTGGTTTTTTTTTTTTTTTTTTTTTTTTTTGAGACTACAAAGAACACATTTATGAAACTGAAAAAAGAAGTAGAGAAGAAGGAGATGGGGAAAGGAGAAGCCCTTCCTCAGTGGGATAACTGACTAGCTGTATTATTAATAGAAGACATTCTCTGGAGAGAGTCGGTTAGGCAGTCCTGGAGCGCCAAGGAGCTCACAGCCCCTGCGGCTGCCTGCTCAGCAGCACCATCTGCTGGTCAGACTGTGGTCTCTGTCAGTCCGGTTGGGGAAGTGTCCTGTTTCCGTTCCAGACAAGGGTCACTGCCTGACTTAGTTATAACATACAGCTTGTGACATTGTACAGGAGGAAGTGATCAAGACCACTCCTCAGAAAAAGAAATGCAAAAAGGCAAAATGGTTGTCTGAGGAGGCCTTACAAATAGCTGAGAAGAGAAGCTAAAGGCAAAGGAGAAAAGGAAAGATACACCCATTTGAATGCAGAGTTCCAAAGAACAGCAAGGAGAGATAAGAAAGCCTTCTTCAGTGATCAGTGCAAAGAAATAGAGGAAAAAAATAGAATGGGAATGACTAGCGATATCTTCAATAGAATGATAGATACCAAGGGAACATTTCATGCAAAGATGGGCTCAATAAAGGACAGAAATGGTATGGACCTAACAGAAGCAGAAAATATTAAGAGGTGGCAAAGACACATGGAAGAACTATACAGAAAAGATCTTCATGACACAGATAATCATAGTGGTGTGATCACCGACCTAGAGAAGACATCCTGGAATGTGAAGTTAAGTGGGCCTTAGAAAGCATTACTAGAAACTAAGCTAGTGGAGGTGATGGAATTCCAGCTGAGCTAGTTCAAATCCTGAAAGATGATGCTGTGAAAGTGCTGCATTCAATATGCCAGCAAATTTGGAAAACTCAGCAGTGGCCACAGGACTGGAAAAGGTCAGTTTTCATTCCAATCCCAAAGAAAGGCAATGCTAAATAATGCTCAAATTACTGCATAATTGCACTCATCTCACATAATAGCAAAGTAATGCTTAAAATTCTCCAAACCATGCTTCAACAGTATGTGAACTGCGAACATTCAGATGTTCAAGCTGGTTTTAGAAAAGGCAGAGAAACCAGAGATCAAATTGCCAACATCCGCTGGATCATGGAAAAAGCAAGAGAGTTCCAGAAAAATATCTACTTTTGCTTTGTCGACTATGCCAAAGCCTTTCACTGTGTGGATCACAACAAACTGTGGAAAATTCTTCAAGAGATGGGAATACCAGACCATCTTACCTGCCTCCTGAGAAATCTGTGTGCAGGTCAGGAAGCAACAGTTAGAACTGGACATGGAACAACAGACTTGTTCCAAATTGGGAAAGAAGTATGTTAAGGCTGTATATTGTCACCCGGCTTATTTAACATCATGAGAAATGCCGGGTTGGATGAAGCACAAGCTGGAATCAATCAAGATTGTTGGGAGAAATATCAATCACCTCAGATATGCAGATGACACCACCCTTATGGCAGAGAGCAAAGAACTAAAGAGCCTCTTGATGAAAGTGAAAGAGGAGACTGAAAAAGTTGACTTAAAACTCAACATCCGGGAAACTAAGATCATGGCATCTCATCTCATCACTTCATGTCAAATAGATGGGGAAACAATGGAAACAGCGACAGACTTTATTTTGGGAGGCTTCAAAATCACTGCAGATGGTGACTGCAGCCATGAAATTATAAGACTCTTCCTCCTTGGAAGAAAAGCTATGATAAAACTAGACAGCATGTTAAAAAGCAGAGACATTACTTTGCCAACAAAGGTCCGTCTATTCAAGGCTATCGTTTTTCCAGTAGTCATGTATGGATATGAGAGTTGGACTATTAAGAAAGCTGAGTGTCGAAGAATTGATGCTTTTGAACTGTGGTGTTGGAGAAGACTCTTGAGAGTCCCTTGGATTGCAAGGAGATTCAACCAGTCCATCCTAAAGGAGATCAGTCCCGGTGTTCATTGGAAGGACTGATGCTGAAGCTGAAGCTCCAATACTTTGGCCACCTGATATGAAGAGCTGACTCATTGGAAAAGACCCTGATGCTGGGAAAGATTGAAGGCAGGAGGAGAAGGGGATGACAGAGGATGAGATGTTTGGATGGCATCACTGACTCAATAGACATGAGTTTGCGAAGGCTCCGGGAGTTGGTGATGGGCAGGGAATCCTGTCATGCTGCAGTCCATGGGGTCACAAAGAGTTGGACACAACTGAGCGACTGAACTAAACTGTGAGTTGCAATTTACAACCAATAAGGGGTAGGGGAAACGAAAATCATGTTAGAGAAGGCTCAGTAGAACTGGACCAGCCATATAGAGTATATGTGAAACTGGCTACTCATGTCTTTTTTAAAGAAGGAAAGAAAGCAGAGCCTTGTTTTTATGGAGTGAGAAGTGTAAGCATCCCAGGGATTTTTAAAAAAACAAGACCAAACCATCTGTGCAAGAAAATTTATTCTCACCTTGATCCTTCAACATCTTGGGTATCTTCCATCCTATTAAAGCATTATTTGAAATATGTTTAAAATTGAGCACCATCCATCATAGAGATTGAGTTAGAATATCTACATAATATTTACACATCTCAACAGGAAAAGTAATTTTTCTTTTCAGTAGTTATCATTTTTGAAAACCCAGGTTGACTTGCAAGCCACTGTCTGTCTCATCCCTTAGTAAGCATTTCCTTAGCTGATGCATTTCACTGATTTGATCTCACTGATAGGGTAATAAAATCATTGGTCACTCAGACACAGAGAGACTGGGAGCCATGTGTTGAATCACCTGCTGTTAATTCAGAATGAGGGATACAGATGGGACTCGGGGACCCAATTGTGTTAATCTGAGAAATCCCTCGGCAATATCCCATGGATTACAATATTGCTGAAAATATCCGGTATATTACTGCAAGTTAAATACTTCTAGAATTAATTATTAAAAGTGTATTTACCAAGGTTTAGCAACTATTTAATATGTGTTGCTTCCCAATGGGAGATTAGCCTATCTAAGGGGCTGTGGAATCTTGGGGCCTTTGGAATTTATTTAACAAATGATAAGCACCTGATTAAAAATAAATTAAATGCTAGTTAAAGTATTTAGGGAGCTCATTTCAAGTGTTTCATTAGTAAGGAGTTTCCCTATCCCATCTTTATTGTTTTAGAGTTACTGACTTTATATGCTGAGTAGGAAACAAAATGGCTGCCAGAAAAAATGGAATGAATGACCATGTTTCTTAATTAATTAATTTTTTTTCTTGTGAGAGTTTTACTTTTTTAAAGGGGATTTCTGGTTTGTTTGTTTTTTTTTTTTTTTAACCCCGTGAAAATAGACCTCTTAATGCTATAGAATTTTGGAAGAAAGTGTTTGATAACAGGTTCACCAGTTATAGGATGTTCTTATAGAATTTGCCTGTGTTTCTGTTTTCCTCTTGGAGTGCATATGTAAGTGTCCCTGACTCTCTTTTCCAAGTTTTTTTTCTGGAGCTAGAATTTAGATATTACTGCAAGAAAAAATAATCATTGTCTCTTGTAGAAACTTACATAGAAAAAAATGTAAATCATAATTTATGACAAAATGGTTGAATTCATCTTTCAGATGTATTGAGTGCCCATTATTATTATTTGCCAGCCATTGTTTGAGGCCCATTCACACACTTTTTTTGAGGTCAATTTTCAAGAAATTGTATGCTTATAAATTTATATGCATGATATGCACAATGCCAGTCTGCTTAGTTTTGAATCAGAGAAGTGTAAGAGCTCAGACCAACATAGATCTTTCCTTAAACAGAGCTTTTGGGGAGAAAAAAGGACTGTTTTGAAGCCAGTCCAGAAAAGCAATGGAAGTTTTACATCAAAACAGACCTAAAGACATGTTTATAGATGAAACTGTATATTTTGTTTTAGTACTTAAATTATGTTTCATGTGTTTGAGGTCAATTTCTTTACATCTGGGCTGTTTTTGTTTTTTAAAGTGAAAGTCCCTTGAGAATAGACTCTCATCTTCATGTAATTAAAAGACATCCTGACTCTCAGTATATTATGCTTGATACAAACAAGTAGAAAGTAATGATGCGTTCTGAACTTGGATCTCATTCATATCAGTGTCCAAGAGCTGTAGATTAGGAAGAAACAGTGGGAGTGGGGGTCTGGGGGCGTGGTAGAGAGGGCAGACTCTGGTGGAGAGAAATGCTGTTTTTGATAATGAGACACAGCCTTTGCCTTGTGATCCTCAGTTATGTTTCAGTAGAGATCTCTGAGCTGAAAAGCAGCTATCATTAGATACCTGGAAGGACTAATCTCAAACTAAAGATAGTGATGCAAGTGTACATCTTATGAAGAATATAGCAGCTACAGTGGATTTATTCAGATAGGCATTCCTGCTGTTGGCCAAGTTAGGCCTATGGTCACGAAATCCTGGTTCTAAACAGGACTCAGACTTGGATTTAGGGTAACAGAAACCTCCATGGAGCCACAGGCTAAGACAGATGAAGTGCTGATAAATAAGAGAACTTGATCACAATACAAAGATTGACTGGTGTGGGCTGTGGCTGAGAGCTGAAAGTCAATGATAATAATTGAGTCAGTTTATCTTCAAGATCAGGGATAATCAACCTAAAAGATAAAAGGAGTGGCCTTCTTCATTTATCAGCCACCTCCTGAAACCAGAGAACACACCTGCTTAAAGTTCCTGCATTAGGCAACTCCAAAGAAAAATGTAGCCTTTCCACAAATCCTGTAGATAAATGTATGTAAAATAAACTTTCCACAGTTAATGTGGGTAGATTTACCACTACGAGGAGAGTGAACAAAATCAGGTGAAAATAGAATGCATCTTGGCTCTGTTCATTGGCCGTGGCCAGTGGTCAGGCAGCAGATGTGGTCTTTATGTTACTAGCAAAGGCTTTGAAACCTCTCCTGGATTAACTCCCACCCTCACGGCTCCCTGAGCAATGCCGATAACAACTAGCCAAGCGACTGATGGTGCCATTGAAATTACCTCTTTGGTCCTACAAAGAGCCATCCTCAGTCTATGGAGAACAGCCAGCATGTCTGCAGAGATGGCAACTTAAGGGCTGAATGCATCCCATTGTATGTCAGAGTTGCATTATTCCACCGGAAACCTTTCAGCGGGAAGGATATCTGATGGTATTTTATGCTGCCAGGTAGTATTGGTGAATGCTGGGCAGTTTTGTCTTGAGGAAATATTCTTAGAAGTTGCCTTACATGCTGCGGAAGTTCTTGGTTTCAGATAGCTAAAGACACCGATACTGAGTACCTGTTGTGGTCACTATATTTTTGTGTATATTGTTATCATAATATTCAGGTCTAGAACTGTGGGAAAAACCAACATGCTGAGTATATGTATATGGTATCTAGCTTACAGTGAAACTATTCTGACATTAGTGTCAAATAAAACCACTTTCTGGTGCATTAACACTAGAGCCAATCCATTCCTAATCCCTGAAGCTACAAATAATATGAGTGGCTGCTTTCTGGTGCAGAAGATGTTTGTTTTAAGACATTGGGGAATGTGGAATTTGGGTTCAAAGGGCAAGGCTTCCTCTGATGGATATTCATATCTTTTGGTACTCTATACATTGCTTGCTACTTAAGAAGGACTGGATGAAAAAGGCTGCTCAATGAATACAGTCCAAATTTGAGTAGATTGTTAGACGAGTCGTTGAGAAAGCATAAAGTAATAACTGATGATGACTAACACTTCTCTGTTGGCTCAGTGGTAAGGAATTCGCTTAGCCAGTGCAGGAGACATGAGTTCATTCCTTGGGTTGGTAAGATCCCCCCGAGAAGGGAATGGCAACCCACTCTAGTATTCTTGCCTGGAAAATTCCGTGGACAGAGGAGCCTGGAGGGCTACAGTCCATGGGGTGTCAAAAGAGTTGGACACGATTTAGCTACTAAAATAACATTTATCGAGTACTTCATATATCCTAGGCACAGTACTCAGTTCTTGCATTCATGACTTTATTTCTTCCAACCATCTTTGAAATAGATACTATGATTTCTGCGTATTTTTCAGACAAATAAAACCAATGCTTAGATAGGTTAAGAAAACTACCTGACCTGGTAAGTGACAGAGTTGGTTTTGAATTTGGCTTATCTGATTCCAGGTCTCAGTCTCTTTCTCCTGAGTGTTTAGGTAATGAAAACATTGGTGTCATATGGAATCAAAGACATTAGGGTTAAAAAAAAATGTAATACAAATTATACTTAAGACCCCAAGACATAGTGAAACTTGTGACAATCACCCAGCAGCCCCTCCACCCTAGTTTTGGACACAGAGCTTACCTCCTAGTAGAGGATTCCCTCCCTGCTGACATTGCTCTTCCTTCCCTCTATGCGAGAAATATGATAATGAATTTGGTTGGTGCATTTATTTATACTTTCTCTACATACATGTGTATCCTGAAATGATGTATCTTGTTGTTTCACATTGCTTTTCATTAAGTTCTAATGAATGTTTCTTTGAAAGTTGGAAAGAAGGACCCTAAAGAGAAGAGGGAAACCATAGCTCCAATCTCCCATGGGAGTGTGTTGTGTACTGGTAAGCCTGTTTTACGATTTTTGGTATTTTCTCAGGGCTGTATTTGGAGAAGGCAGTGGCACCCCACTCCAGTACTCTTGCCTGGAAAAATCCCATGGACAGAGGAGCCTGGTAGGCTGCAGTCCATGGGGTCACTAAGAGTCAGATACGACTAAGCGACTTCACTTTCACTTTTCACTTTCATGCATTGGAGAAGGAAATGGCAAGCCACTCCATTGTTCTTGCCTGGAGAATCCCAGGGAGGGGGAGCCTGGTGGGCTGCTGTCTATGGGGTCACACAGAGTCGGACACGACTGAAGTGACTTAGCAGCAGCAGCAGCAGGGCTGTATTAAAAGTCAGAGTGATTTTGCCAGTGTATATTCAGGGAAAAATGTTTCTGAACCACAAGCACACAAAACAGATCTTGAAATAGTTGCCCTCTTCTATAACTGGGGGCAGAATAGAATTTGCCCTCTTGCCTGCATGGTGCCATGGTCAGATGGCTAGTTTTCTCTGATTCTGCTTTTTCTGGCATTTGAAAAATGTACCCCCAAGAAGTTAAAATCATCATCCTTACTTGGTGCTAGGTGGCAGCTGCCTGCCTGGTGGCTTCTGGTAGTTTCCTGAAACGTGTGGGCAGAGGAACAGAAGGGCTGAGGAAGGAAATAGAGTGACTGGAATAGCTTTGCCGGCAGAATGTTTGTAGCTGAAGGTGGAGCATATCCAGAGGACACTGTTAGGAATATTTTAAAATCACAGGTGCACTTTTGCTCCTTGCAATTTAAAGATACACTGCAAATGCAATTTCTGTAACTATTACACAGAGGGGCTACATGGCTTCCTTATTTCTAAGATAGGATTCTTGTGGGTCCTCCCTAGGCAAAGAGGATGAGCTGTGTCTACTTCTAAGAATGAATGAATTTTAAAGTTAACTCTGTTTCTCTGTAATCTGGGATAGAGCCTGATGGAACTCAAGAAAAATCTTTGAAAGAAATGAATAACTAGAAATATCACATTTTCCCACTAGGCTAACCACTAACCCAGTTGCATTCAGTTCAGTTCAGTTCAGTAGCTCAGTTGTGTCCAACTCTTTGCAACCCCATGGACTGCAGCATGCCAGGCCTCCCTGTCCATCACCACCTCCTGGAGTTTACTTAAACTCAGATCCATTGAGTAAGTGATGCCATCCAACCATCTCATCCTCTGTCGTCCCCTTCTCCTGCCTTCAATCTTTCCCAAAATCAGGTTCTTTTCAAATGAGTCACTTCTTTGCATCAGATCAGATCAGATCAGATCAGTCGCTCAGTCGTGTCCGACTCTTTGCGACCCCATGAACTGCAGCACGTCAGGCCTCCCTGTCCATCACCAGCTCCCGGAGGTCACTCAGACTCACACCCATCAAGTCAGTGATGCCATCCAGCCATCTCATCCTCTGTCATCCCCTTCTCCTCCTGCCCTCAATCCCTCCCAGCATCAGAGTCTTCTCCAATGAGTCAACTCTTCGCATGAGGTGGCCAAAATACTGGAGTTTCAGCTTTAGCATCATTCCTTCCAAAGAAATTCCAGGATTGATCTCCTTCAGAATGGACTGGTTGGATCTCCTTGCAGTCCAAGGGACTCTCAAGAGTCTTCTCCAACACCACAGTTCAAAAGCATCAATTCTTCAGCGCTCAGCCTTCTTCACAGTCCAACTCTCACATCCATACATGACCACAGGAAAGACCATAGCCTTGACTAGGCGAACCTTTGTTGGTAAAGTAATGTCTCTGCTTTTGAATATGCTATCTAGGTTGGTCATAACTTTCCTTCCAAGGAGTAAGCGTCTTTTAATATCATGGCTGCAGTCACCATCTGCAGTGATTTTGGAGCCCAGAAAAAGAAAGTCTGACACTGTTTCCACTGTTTCTCCATCTATTTCCCATGTAGTGATGGGACCAGATGCCATGATCTTCGTTTTCTGAATGTTGAGCTTTAAGCCAACCTTTTCACTCTCCACTTTCACTTTCATCAAGAGGCTTTTTAGCCCCTCTTCACTTTCTGCCATAAGAGTCGTGTCATCTGCATATCTGAGGTTATTGATATTTCTCCCAGCAATCTTGATTGCAGCTTGTGTTTCTTCCAGTCCAGCATTTCTCATGATGTACTCTGCATAGAAGTTAAATAAACATGGTGACAATATGCAGCCTTGACGTACTCCTTTTCCTATTTGGAACCAGTCTGTCGTTCCATGACCAGTTCTAACTGTTGCTTCCTGACCTGCATACAGATTTCTCAAGAGGCAGATCAGGTGGTCTGGTATTCCCATCTCTTTCAGAATTTTCCATAGTTTATTGTGATCCACACAGTCAAAGGCTTTGGCATAGTCAATAAAGCAGAAATAGATGTTTTTCTGGAACTTTCTTGCTTTTTCCATGATCCAGCGGATGTTGGCAATTTGATCTCTGGTTCCTCTGCCTTTTCTAAAACCAGCTTGAACATCAGGAAGTTCACGGTTCACATATTGTTGAAGCCTGGCTTGGAGAATTTTGAGCATTACTTTACTAGCGTGTGAGATGAGTGCAATTGTTCGGTAGTTTGAGCATTCTTTGGCATTGCCTTTCTTTGGGATTGGGATGAAAACTGACCTTTTCCAATCTTGTGGCCACTGCTGAGTTTTCCAAATGTGCTGGCATATTGAGTGCAGCACTTTCACAGCATCATCTTTCAGGATTTGGAATAGCTCAACTGGAATTCCATCACCTCCACTAGCTTTGTTCATAGTGATGCTTTCTAAGGCCCACTTGACTTCACATTCCAAGATGTCTGGCTCTAGGTCAGTGATCACACCATCATGATTATCTGGGTCGTGAAGCTCCTTTTTGTACAGTTCTTCTGTGTATTCTTGCCACCTCTTCTTAATATCTTCTGCTTCTCTTAGGTCCATACCATTTCTGTCCTTTATCGAGCCCATTTTTGCATGAAATGTTCCTTTGATATCTCTGATTTTCTTGAAGAGATCCCTAGTCTTTCCCATTCTGTTGTTTTCCTCTATTTCTTTGCATTGATCACTGAAGAAGGCTTTCTTATCTCTTCTTGCTATTCTTTGGAACTCTGCATTTAGATGTTTATATCTTTCCTTTTCTCCTTTGCTTTTCGCTTCTCTTCTTTTCACAGCTATTTGTAAAGCCTCCCCAGACAGCCATTTTGCTTTTTTGCATTTCTTTTCCATGGGAATGGTCTTGATCCCTGTCTCCTGTACAATGTCACGAACCTCATTCCATAGTTCATCAGGCACTCTATCTATCAGATCTAGGCCCTTAAATCTATTTCTCACTTCCACTGTATAATCATAAGGGATTTGATTTAGGTCATACCTGAATGGTCTAGTAGTTTTCCCTACTTTCTTCAATTTCAGTCTGAATTTGGCAATAAGGAGTTCATGGTCTGAGCCACAGTCAGCTCCTGGTCTTGTTTTTGCTGATTGTATAGAGCTTCTCCATCTTTGGCTGCAAAGAATATAATCGATCTGATTTCGGTGTTGACCATCTAGTGATGTCCATGTATAGAGTCTTCTCTTGTGTTGTTGGAAGAGGGTATTTGCTATGACCAGTGCATTTTCTTGGCAAAACTCTATTAGTCTTTGCCCTGCTTCATTCCGTGTTCCAAGGCCAAATTTAAAGTTTCAGCTTCAACATCAGTCCTTCCAATGAACACCCAGGACTGATCTCCTTTAGGATGGACTGGTTGGATCTCCTTGCAGTCCAAGGGACTCTCAAGAGTCTTCTCCAACACCACAGTTCAGAAACGTCAATTCTTTGGTGCTCAGTTTTCTTTATGGTCCAACTCTGACATCCATACATGACCACTGGAAAAACCATAGCCTTGACTAGATGGACCTTTATTAGCAAAGTAATGTCTCTGCTTTTTAATATGCTGTCTAGGTTAGTCATAACATTCCTTCCAAGGAGTAAGAGTGTTTTAATTTCATGTCTGCAGTTACCATCTGCAGTGATTTCAGAGCCTAGAAAAATAAAGTCTGACACTGTTTCCACTGTTTCCCCATCTACTTTCCATGAAGTAATGGGACTGGATGCCATGATCTTAGTTTTCTGAATGTTGAGCTTTAAGCCAACTTTTTCACTCCCCCTTTCACTTTAATCAAGATGCTCTTTAGTTCTTCTCTTTCTGCCATAAGGGTGGTATCATCTACATATCTGAAGTTATTGATATTTCTCCCAACAATCTTGATTCCAGCTTGTGCTTCCTCCAGCCCAGCATTTCTCATGATGTACTCTGCATATAAGTTAAATAAGCAGGGTGACAATATACAGCTTTGATGAACTCCTTTTCCTATTTGGAACCAGTCTGTTGTTCCATGTCCAGTTCTAACTGCTGATTCCTGACCGGCATATAGGTTTCTCAAGAGGCAGGTCAGGTGATTTCCATCTCTTGAAGAATTTTCCACAGTTTATTGTGATCCACACAGTCAAAGACTTTGGCATAGTCAATAAAACAGAAATAGATGTTTTTCTGGAACTCTCTTGCTTTTTCCATGATCCAGTGGATGTTGGCAATTTGATCTCTGGTTCCTCTGCCTTTTCTAAAACCAGCTTGAACATCAAGAAGTAAACGGTTCACATATTGCTGAAGCCTGGCTTGGAGAATTTTGAGCATTACTTTACTAGCTTGTGAAATGAGTTCAATTGTGCGATAGTTTGAACATTCTTTGGCATTGCCTTTCTTTGGGATTGGAATGAAAACTGACCTTTTTCCGGTCCTGTGGCCACTGCTGAGTTTTCCAAATTTGCTGGCATATTGAGTGCAGCACTTTCACAGAATCATCTTTCAGGATTTGGAATAGCTCAACTGGAATTCCATCACCTTCACTAGCTTTGTTCATTGTGATGCTTCCTAAGGCCCTCTTGACTTCACATTCCAGGATGTCTGGCTCCAGGTGACTGATCACGCCATCATGATTATCTGGGTCGTGAAGATCTGTTTTGTACAGTTCTTCCATGTATTCTTGCCACTTTTTCTTAATATCTTCTGCTTCTGTTAGGTCCATACCATTTCTGTCCTTTATTGTGCCCATTTTTGCATGAAATGTTCCCTTGATATCTATCATTCTCTTGAAGATATCTCTAGTCATTTCCATTCTATTTTTTTCCTCTATTTCTTTGCACTGACCACTGAGGTAGGCTTTCTTATCTTTCCTTGTTATTCTTTGGAACTCTGCATTCAAATAGATATATCTTTCTTTTTCTCCTTTGCTTTTTTGCTTCTCTTCTTTTGACAGCTATTTGTAAGTCCTCCTCAGACAGTCATATTGCTTTTTTGCATTTCTTTTTCTTGGGGATGGTCTTGATCCCTGTCTCCTGTACAATGTTATGAACCTCCGTCCATAGTTCATCAGGTACTCTATTAGATCTATTCCCTTCACTCTATTTCTCACTTTCACTGTATAATTGTAAGGGATTTGATTTAGATCATGCCTGAATGGTCTAGTGGTTTTCTCTGCTGCTGTTGCTAAGTCGCTTCAGTCGTCTCCGACTCTGTGCGACCCCATAGACGGCAGCCCACCAGGCTCCACCATCCCTGGGATTCTCCAGGCAAGAATACTGGAGTGGGTTGCCATTTCCTTCTCCAATGCATGAAAGTGAAAAGTGAAAGTGAAGTCTCTCAGTCGTGTCCGACTCTCAGCAACCCCATGGACTGGAGCCTACCAGGATCCTCCGTCCATGGGATTCTCCAGGCAAAAGTACTGGGGTGGGATGCCATTGCCTTCCCCGGTGGTTTTCTCTACTTTCTTCAATTTAAATCTGAATTTGGCAATAGGGAGTTCATGATCTTAGCCACAGTCAGCTCCCAGTCTTGTTTTTGCTGACTGTATAGAACTTCTCCATCTTTGGCTGAAAAGAATATAATCAATCTGATTTTGATATTGACCATCTGGTGATGTCCATGTGTAGAGTCTTCTCTTGTGTTGTTGGAAGAAGGTGTTTGCTATGACCAGTGCAAAACTCTGTTAGCCTTTGCCTTGCTTCATTCTGTACTGTAAGGCCAAATTTGCCCGTTACTCCAGGTGTTTCTTGACTTCCTACTTTTGCATTCCAGTCCCCTATAATGAAAATGACATCTTATGGATTGTTAGTTCTAAAAGGTCCTATAGGTCTTCATAGAACTGTTCAACTTCAGCTTCTTCAGCATTAATAAGTCAGGGCATATACTTGATTTACTGTGATATTGAATGGTTTGCCTTGGAAATGAATAGAGATTATTATGTCAGTTTTGAGATTGCATCCAAGTACTGCATGTTGGACTCTTTTGTTGACCATGAGGTCTACTCCATTTCTTCTAAGGGATTCTTGCCCACAGTAGTAGATATAGTGGTCATCTGAGCTAAATTCACCCTTTACAGTCCATTTTAGTTCACCGATTCCTAAAATGTTGACATTCCATCTCCTGTTTGACCACTTCCAATATGCCTTGGTTCATGGACCTAACATTCCAGGTTCCTATGCAGTATTGCTCTTTACATATCAGACTTTACTTCCATCACCAGTCACATCCACAACTTAGTATTGTTTTTGCTTTTGCTCCATCTCTTCGTTGTTTCTGGAGTTATTTCTCCACTGATCTCCAGTAGCATATTGGGCAGCTACTGACTATACAGACTTTTATCTATGTCTGTTAGCCCCACCACACTTATCTAGTTCAGCTTTGAGGTGGGATTAGTTCTAAAGATTGCTTTACACATAGGTGGATTCTGAGCACACCTTCAGAGGTAAAAGGAAAGACTTTTCTCTGCCCACATTTTTCATTTATTTGCTAAAATTGGAAATTCCATCTGAGAAATTTTATTGAAAGGGTTAGAATAAGGAAGTAAAAGTGAACCTCCTAAAAGTAGTAGTTGCTCAGAGTTCTAAAATTATATATCGTATCAATAAACTTTTTTGAGTACTTAGCCCCAAATATGCATATTTATTGATTTATAAATTATATATGTAGTATTGTAGGAATATGGTCATACATAATAGAACATATGCAAACATTTTAACTGGAGGAAGCAAAAGTGAAATAAAATACTTTAGTTAGTAATGGTGCAAAGCCCTTTATTGTCACAAAATTATTATTATTATGAGTATGATTAGTTATAATTAAAAAATATTTATCATCTTGGTTTAAATACTTTGTGATATTACTTGATTTGGTTCTAAGTTCAGCTTATTTTAAAAGTTTATTTTAATGTCTTTTATAGGTAAGAGAAATGCTTCATTAAAATATGTAGGTAAAATGAAAAAAGACGTTGTGGCTGCATTTGCCAATTTGTGATACCCAGTTTTTCTTTTCCTCCAGCACTATTCAGGCGATTGTGTTGCTCCTTGGCAAGCAAATGTCCATCTTTCTTGATGCTAATTAGTTGTCTTTGCAAGCTAATTAGAAGGTATACACTTTAATATTTTTAACAAATGAATTTAAATTCCTCTGAGAGTTTTGTCCTAGAGGATTTTTAAACAGGTCACAATATTCTATTTTCAAGTTGTTAAGAAGTATGAAGATATGAGAACTTTTTACAGGTGACAGACATATCATTTTCGTTAATAAAAGCATATTAAAATGGAACTGATTCTAAATACTAATTTTTAAACATTATTTCCATTGTCTGTTTTAATTTTTTGTTTTTGGTTTTAATGCAGTTTCTTACCCATGGTTGACACATCCAGTTAAACATTAAAGGCCAGATCAAGTATTTTATTTCCAAAAGAGTCAGGAAGTTCATAATTAATGTCCCAAGATTTTCTAGTTCTTGGTCGTGAGATAATTAGCTAAATTCTATGTGATACAAAGTATTTTCATGAGCCCTTTGTATCTCTTTGTAGGGAATTTTAAATATTTTACTATATTTTAAAAGTTTTGTGGTTGTCATGGCTGTTGTTAATCCAGTAGGACTTTGATGCTTTCAGCTTCAACTTTTTGCTGTAACAGCTTGTGAACAATGCCAGTGAAACGATTTTTTTGCAAAAATTTTAAAATCTCATCCACTTGTGAGGCTTTGTTTAGTTACAACTTGGTAACATAATACACACATCTCTTAAGCTAAGCAAGCTGCACAATCTCCCAAGACAAGGGAAGCATTCTGAGGCCCCCTTCTACACTTGACTTCCTTTTCTGTCCATAGGGTACCTTGTATAACTTACGTGGTATGTGACCACTTGAAAGGCAGACTGCATGGGGATACTGGGGTCAATCTAATATCTATGTTAGATATTAGTAAACTTTTAAAACATCTTATGGAAAAACTCAAATGAACTTTTGGTCAATCCAGTAGAAGAACTGATATTTTCCTTCTCTATCAGAGTGTGTCACTATACACCCCAAATCAGAAACTGCATAAATAGCACTGATTCTGCTACAAAGCAAATCTCTTTGGGTTATGGAAGTCCTTGAAGAAATTATGTCACTCAGAATGAATTAATTCGACTTTTTGAAAACAGATTTTGATAGAGAACATGAGTGAAGTAAATAGACTCAGTCCTTGGAGATGGTGAATGGTTATTGAAATTCAAGGAGAGACTGAGATGATAATGTACAAAACTAAGAAGCTGGGGGAATGATGCATAAATTCCAGGGTTTTGCAGCAGTTGATTTTTTCTTTCTACTTCTGTGGAAATTCAGAACTACCTGGCAGGACAAAGCACTCACTGCAGCTGTAATATTCCAGTTCAGAGTGCTCTTCTGTACTCGGCCCACCAGAAGAAAAGGGGTTAGGCCAAGGAATAGCCAGTCCTCAGACTGGACCTGGACATGGCCCCCAGCCATGGCAAAGGTGTTTGGTCAAAGTGTAGGTGATTTGAATCCCAAATGATGGTATCTTCCCATGGATGGTTTGTTGCCCTCCCTTGAATTATGAATATGGTTTGACTTTTCTTCTGAGGTCTAAAATGTAAGTGTTCAAATAGTTTTTCTGATCTATGCCTATTTTCAGTGGGAGAGTTTGAATTGTAGTTGTCTAGTTTAACTGTGTTAGAGTAGGGTCCCGCAGCAAGGTAGAGAGAAATCCAGTATTTTCAAAGACTGTAAGTCCTCTCAGGAAAGCTGCTGGGTTGATTACCTTCTTCTTCTTAGTGTCCTTGAGCCTGGCAGCAGGAGTAGAGGATTTCATTTTAATTTCTGGGATGGTGGGCCATCACCTCACCTCTTTCTTTCATTTTCTTTTTGATTTCCTTTACCCATTCCCTGAAACATTGTCATCAGATACAGGAAGGCACAACCATTTGCATTCACTATCACAGATGATTGTCATCAAATAACATAATTAGATCATGGTCCCTTTATACTTGACATTGGGAGGAATAAGATGGGTATTTTATAATATGACAGTTTAAAACATCCGTGTTTTTTAACATCTACCCGTTCTCTGGAGAAAACATGTTTACCCTTGTGAGTCAAAATACATCTATTTTCTGTAAATCCTGAGTGCCACATCAGCTTATGTTACACTTCATGAGATGAAAAAACCTTCAATGTAACACATGTAAGATAAAGTCTATACTCTGTGCTGAGTCTGATACTGATGGATGAAAACTTACTAGAGGAATGCAGTCACCATGCTTGGAAACTTTGCTGTTAGCAGTTTTCCATATCTCTTTTTTTTTAACATGAGCCTTATTTCAGAGATTTCAGATTAAATGATGAAAGACTGGATAAAAATTCTACCAAAAAAAAAAAAAAATCCCCCAAACTTGTGCTTTTCAGATTGATATAACTCATAGGTGAAAGTGGGTGGTGAAGAGGAAGAGAAACAGTACATTATCAAGTCCTCCTCTACAGAATCCATATAAGCAACTCTGATTACAGTGGCCTTGTACTGGTTAAAAGGAGCTCGTGAGACACAAAAATAAATTCTATAAAATATTAATAACTAGGGGATGATTAATATTAGTGAAAATTCTGGATTATGGAACTTTAAATATATACCTAGTGCTTTTAAATATAATGGCGCTCTATGGAGATCCCAGGTCTCTAGCAAATGTAGTCATCAAGACTAGGCTAAAATTTAGAACATAGAAAAGGTCTTACTGACAGTGCCGAAAAACCTTCCAGAAAGCATATGTAAAGTGCTTCATAGGAAAGCATTGCTTTACTTACAGAACCTCGTCTGGACCATTGTGTATAAAATAAGGCACTTTATTATAAACACCAGGGACATATTGATAGCAGATAATGAACAGTGATGACAAGAGGGAGAACTATTGAAGGTCAATATAAATATGATAATTTGACATGACTTAAAGAAAGCTGAGCACCGAAGAATTGATGCTTTTGAACTGTGGTGTTGGAGAAAACTCTTGAGAGTCCCTTAGACTGCCAGGAGATCCAACCAGTCCATTCTGAAGGAGATCAGCCCTGGGATTTCTTTGGAGGGAATGATGCTGAAGCTGAAACTCCAGTACTTTGGCCACCTCATGCAAAGAGCTGACTTATTGGAAAAGACTCTGATGCTGGGAGGGATTGTGGGCAGGAGGAGACTGGGACGACAGAGGATGAGATGGCTGGATGGCATCACTGACTCGATGGACGTGAGTCTGAGTGAACTCCGTAAGTTGGTGATGGACAGGGAGGCCTGGCGTGCTGCGATTCATGGGGTCACAAAGAGTGAGACACGACTGAGTGACTGGATTGAACTGAACTGAACTGAATAATGGAAAAAGCAGTCCCTTATAGCATAATAGGATTATTTTCATGATGGTGACCTTGAATAAATAAGAATGGGTTAAATTATGCTCTGCGCATTCTGTTGGAAAAGGCAGATGATTGTGCAATATGTTTTTCTAAGTTCTTTAAAAAAGGATTAAATAATAGTAATTTGCACTCATTGAGCATTTACTGTGGAACAAACTTTGATCTAATGACTTTTTATGTATCATCTTATTAAATATTCAGAACAATGGAACAACATCAGGAAGAGTTACCATCATTATCCCCATTTTACAGGTGAGAAGCTGAGGAAAAAGACTTGAACTTGACCAAGGTGGAGGCAGTGGACTCAGCTTCAGCCCCCAGTTATTGAAATAAATAAATACTGCTGCTTAAAGTTAAAATCTCCGTTGTCTAGAAATTTTACTGTATGGATTCCTGATGATGCACTATAAATGAGACATTTAAACATGTATTAAAATAGCCTTAATTACCACTCAGCTGCAGTTATGTTACCTAGTAAAGTCTTTCCCAGATTTCCTTTAGTGATAGATAAGAATGTTTTTACAATTAAGGCTTTGAGTGTTTTCTGTAGATGGAGGTTTATATACAGTATGAAGATAGCTTCAAGGTTGACAACTTGCTGTCAAGATACTTAGGGGAATGCTGAATCTATCCTAGAAGTTGAGATTTACAAAATCATTAAGCCTTGTATAATGTATTATTCCTTTGCTTTGCAAAAATATTTTTTTACAGACAGTACAAAGGTAAAACTGAGCTTTGCTCCTGTCAGAATTATCTAATTTCTAATTAAGGGAGCCTGATTTAATGAGATTTTCCTAAGTAGTTGGATAAGCCTTGGATGACTGGCTTTAAGTAAGTGATGTGTGTTTTTTTTTTTTTTTTTAACCAGTTAATCATTTGTTACTTTCATAATTGATCCGTCCAGCATTTCTCATAGAGCTGGGTAATTAGACATTTATTATAGACACTATGGGACTATGAGATGAGAGATGAGAAAGAAGAACCCCAAAGGGACTTACAGGCTGCTGTGTTTCTACACTCCCCTGCAGGCTGCAAAGGGCAGGGGTAGTGTGGCAGAGCTGGAGGCCTGCCTGGACACTGCTCATCACCAGGTATGCTAACTACTGCTGCCAAATGATGGAGTTTGTTCACACACTAGTGTCAGCAGTTTGGTGAAGTTAGTACCAATATCAACTGCCAGAGCAATTGCATTTCTCCGCAATCTCTTTTTATGTATGCAAGACTATTGGGAATCACTAAAAATTAGAGAGAAGACAGTCATCTGAAACTCTTTGGGTCATCATATTATTTCAAAATGATGAAGGGAACCACTGGAGATCAAACCAGTCAATCCTAAAGGAAATTGACCCTGGATATTCATTGGAAGGACTGACGCTGAAACTGAAGCTCCAATAATTTGGCCACCTGATGTGAAGAGTGAACTCACTGGAAAAGACCCTAATACTGGGAAGGATTAAGGGCAGGAGGAGAAGGCGGTGACAGAGGATAAGATGCCTGGATGACATCACTGACTCAATGGACTCAATTTGAGCCAATTCTGGGAGACAGTGAAGGACAGGGAAGCCTGGTGTGCTGGTGTGCTGCGGTCCACGAGTTCACAGAAGTCAGACATGACTTAGCAAATGAACAACAACAACAGAGTAGAAGATTCTGGATGTCTATCATAGTTTATCAGAATTGGTTAAATTCAATTACTTTCTCTGAAAGTTATCATAGAACAGGCAAACAAAATGATGATATTGGCTGCCAAGTAGTTTGTTTAACCTTAATGATTTCACCTCAAATCTTCATTAGTGATGTTCTTGAGTTTTAATAAAAATATTTCTAGAAAGTAGATATGCTCTGGGTTTTCCAACTCTCTACACATCCATGGAGTTCACCAGATTCAAAGGGCAATGCCTTTAGAGAGAGCCTGGCTTGGCAGCTTGGAGAATTTACTGTGAACAGATAAAAGACAGCCCAGCACAAACTGCAACTCAACCCTCACACATATAAACACGTGCACCCAAAGCCCATTTCTTGCAATGAATAATGAATTACCTCCCCTGTTTTCCTGAACTTCAGCCTTTTTCCAAAGGGCTATGCAGAAAAGTGCATTGATGTGGAACAACCAGGTGAGATGAGACAGTCAGTTCAACCCATGTTATTAAAGAAATTGGTTCACCTTTTTGATTCTGTGTCATTGTAGTTTCAGCCATTCATTTGTTCAATAAGCAGTTTGGTATGTTCTGGGAAATAATGAAAATTGATCATAAAATCGATCACTTATTAAGAAAGAGACTAAGGGAAATTGTTTATCCAATCAATTGTAATTTTTGATTTGTTATTTATATTTTCCAATTTCGTCCACCCCTCCCTGAGGCTCTCCGGCTCTCAGGAACACCAAGTGAAGGGCTTGTAGACACTGGCTGAAACTTCTGAAAGAGCACAAAACCCAATACACTCACTATAGATCATGTAGACTGACATAGCCTATAAGAAAAGAGAATGTGACTGAGAACTGCAGACATGCTGCCTCTTACACCTGTGGCTATTGGGCTGAAACTATATGGTAAAGGATTTGTTGAAAAGGGTGTGCACACACTGTTCATGACGTGTAAGTTAGCTATGTCATGCTTTAGAAGATAAAACACTTGCACCCAATTAAAATGTGTGTGTGTGTGCTCAGTCATTCAGTCATGCCTGACTCATTTCAACCCCATAGACTGTAGCCTGCCAGGCTCCTCTGTCCATGGAACTTTCCAGTTTAGAATACTTGAATGGGTTGCCATTTCCTACTTCAGGGGATCTTTCCAGGGATTGAACTCATGTCTCTTAGACGCTAACCAAGATTTTGAGTAAACTTGGAAAGATAAGTTGATTGCTTTGGATACATATGATATTTGTTTTCATTGAAGAATTCCTATTTTTACATGTTTTACATACAATAAAAATGAAATTCACCACTCAGGATTGTCTGAAGCTGTAACAATGAAAATGTGCCCAGTTGGGGCAGATTTGAAAAAGCTAAGTGATGTAATGTGTAGATGGAGCTTCTTGGAATACAGGGGCAGGGGGAAGATATATATATCCTTCAAGATCCTGGGAAAAGTGACCACTGTTTTCTTGTGTGAAATATTGATGAGTACTTTGATGAACCCTCTGGGGAAGCTTGAGTGTGTCCTGCTATGAAACAGCAGACCTGATCACTGTTCTAGATGTCCTTGTTAAAACAAGGAGAGAATCAGGTACAACCTTAGAGCACATATGTTTCTAGTTTCATTTTTCACGTATGTGGGAAACCAGGGCTTGAAACCAATGTATAAACTAATCTTATTCCTAGTAGAAGTGATTCCAACTTTTTGCCTTTTTCCCACAGTGCATCTAAGGTAGAGAAAATGTAACTGCATCCCCAAGTGGCTAATTAACTTTCTCTGGGATTTGTGAGCACCAGGTGAATATATTGCTTGTGCTCATACTTCATCTGAAATGTGATTTTGAATATCCCTCTAGCTGGCTGCAGACACTGATGAAAATTGCCTGTCTCTTTTTTTCACCCTGTTTTCCAACTTCCTAAGATCAGAACCCTTCATTCACAGCTTGTGGTAGTGAGTCTAATTTGTAAATGAATTTGCAAGTTTAGATGATTAGTGAATCTCTTAGTGGCTACAGAAACTGGGAATCCCTTGTTGAAGAACTAAAGATTGTTAATTTGATGTTACTAGTTGGACATCCCACGTGGTATAGTGCTGAAGAATCTGCCTGCCAATGCAGGAGATGCAAGAGATACAGGTTCAATCTCTCGGTGGGGAAGATCCCCTGGAGTAGGAAATGGTAAGCCACTCTGTATTCTTGCCTGGAAAATTCCATGGACAGAGTAGCTTGATGAGCTGTAGTCCATGGGGTCACGGAGTTGGACGTGACTGAGCACACACACAGTTGACATGCCAGTTGCATTTATCTTTGTTGTTGTTCAGTTGCTAAGACACATCTGACTCTTTTCGACCCCGCATGCCAGGCTCCTCTGTTCTCCACTATCTTCTGGGAGTTTGCTCAAATTCATGACCATTGAGTCAGTAATATCTGCAAGGCTCCTTTGTCTGAGAATGTATCTTTAGAAATGACTACCTGCTTTTACCTATTACTTTGAACCTTTCCTCTGTAAACTAGTCTTCAGTTTGGTTGACATTCCTCCTAGCTGTAAACTTGCTTTCAGTACAGGAGCAAGAGCTACTAATAGGTGATGTGGTAATAGTTTCATGAGCTTTGTGTCACACCGAGTCTTTGTGGTTGTGACCGTCTCTTTAAAAAAAAAATTCCTTTTATTAATCTGCTTTTTATTTCCTCTGCTTGGCTTGTTTTCCCCTCTTTTCCTTCACCCTAGGTTTCACCAAACCAATCATTACTTGTCTTTTGCATCACATAGACTGGATCTCTCCTTTTTTTTTCTGTAAACCATGGATACCCATCTCCTTACAAACCTTGATTACCAGCCCAGCCCCACTATCCAGCCTGCCTCTGCCCTACAAGCTAAGAACTTACTTCTCAACTTTCCTTCCCTGAAAAACTCCAAGAATAGGAACTGATGCTTACCACCTTACCCTTCAGGATATTACTGTTTTGTTTCTGAAAAGTAGACCTTCTATTCACTGCTGTCGCTTCTTAACCATCTTTCTTTAACCATCCAGACCTTGCTTTCTGACCTTGACTGTGTTCTTGGGAAGACTGACTCCCAAATCTTTCAACCACTTTTTAATCTCTAAGTTATATGACTTATCTGTAACATGTGATGTTTCTGGGCCATACCACCCTTTTTTATTCCTGCGTTGGAAATGTATCCATGAACATAGAAACTAAAAATTTCTGTCCTTATATTCTGAATGAAGAATGCAGACAGTAAGTAATTGGTATACTAAACAAGAACTGTATTATCAGTTGTGAAACATACAGAGAGCCAAGATTGGATGAGGCAAATGAGATATCTCAAAATTTAAGGCATCAGTCCCTCTCAGGATTGGCATTTGTACTACCTTACTTCTTTGAATTTTGTGCCCTAGATTACTCATTTGAACTAAAAGGGAGACCTGTTCTTGCCTGGAGAATCCCAGGGACGGGGGAGCCTGGTGGGCTGCCCTCTGTGGGGTCACACAGAGTCGGACAAGACTGAAGTGACTTAGCAGTAGCAGTAGCAATAGTGCAAAGGCCTCCAGTGCAGGAATGCGTTAGGTTTTAAGAGAGGCAGTAATAGAATGGAGAGAGTGAGTTGGGACAAGTAGTGAGAGATGAGTTTGGAGAGGTAACGCATGGAGAGGTCACGTGGGGACTGAGAGTTGTTGGTCATCGTAAGCTCTTTGGCTTTTAAAGACTGGGGAGCAAGTGAAGGGTTATTGGGAAGAGGACTGGTGTGATCTGCCTGCCATTTGACAAGTCTCACTGGGATTGCTGTGTCAGTCTGAGAACACTGCGGGCATACAAGTAGAAGCAGGGAGACTGCATCAGTCCGAGGTAGGAGGAAATGAAGGTGTGGATGAGACCTGATGGGAATGACAAGGGTGAAAAGTGGTCAGACTGAACAGATTTGGAAGGTTGGGTCAACTTGATCTCCTGATGGACTGGATACAGCCTGCACAGTTGAGCAATGTGAAACTCTCCTCCTCTGGCTTCCAGGAGAACATCTTTCAGTTTCTTCTTCTATGTTTGACTTTGTTGTCTTTTTCATGCCATCTTTTCCTGCTTTTGCCTCGTTATCACAGCTTTTAGCTCTGCTGTTTCCTCAGGCTTCTCCTCTTCCTGTGTCCTCTCATTCCCTGTCATGACCTCAAGGCTATCTTGGGCTCAGTCGCTCCAGTTGTGTCCAACTCTGTGTGACCCCATGGACTGTAGCCCATCAGGCTCCTCTCTGTCCATGAGATTCTCCAGGCAAGAACACTAGAGCGGTTGCCATGCCTTCCTCCAGGGGATTTCCCCAATTCGGGGATTGAATTCTCGTCTCCTGTGTCTCCTGCATTGCATTGGAAATTGAATGTATCCAGATTCCCATCTCTAGTGCTAACCTGTCTTGGGCTCTGATGCTCGGTTTCCAGCTCTTTTTATTTCCAGATTGTTATTAAAGTCACAGTCATCCTCGCAGTCATCCAGGTTTGAAACTCTTTGTCCTTATTGCACTAGTACCTATGAAACAATGTTAAGAACATTTTCTTCACTAGAACTTCTTTTTGATGTCTTTCAAATAGACCCCATTTGCATCTGTTTGTGTGGCCTTATTTTTGCCTTCCCCATCCATTTATATGTCACCTTTACCTGTCGTAAACCTACTCACTTTCTAACACCTAGTTGAACTATTCCTTCACAAAGCTTTCCTATTCCCTGCAGGTCAAAGTCATCCGTAGCCTTGGTCAAGACTTGATGGCCATTTCAAGACATGGATCACAACTACCCTGCACCTTAATAATTTAGTTTCTTGTTTCTTTGATTATCAACTCTTGGAAGTATAGGCCATGACTGTACCATGCTTGTAGCCATGGTGGTGCCTGGCAGTCTTTATTTACTCCTCTCATTCCCCAAAAGTCCCTGAATGCCTAATCTGTTTGGGCCTCCAACACTAATCCTGACACTCAACACAAATATACTGAATTAAGTAGTAAATAGGTGGAGAAATGTGATCGTGAATAGATGATCAGCCAGTGAAATTTGTGATATCCTTACTCTTGATACCTTTTAGCAGTGGAGACAGATAAGCAATATAAAAATCTAAGTATCCTGTTTCTCAGGAACAACAGAAGGGATTATTTGGAAATGTAGGCTCTTTTAACCCATTTTGGTCTCTAATAATTAATATCAATTTATTATTATTCTTTTGCTTTCAGCTGTTATTCTTAGCTTCTCTCTCTTACAAGTTCCCAAAGAGTAGAAATCATTCATTGCCCTTGAGTAACTTTGTCCTTTCTCCTTTTCTTTCACCCTGTTTTAGCATTGGTCAGTTTCTCTTCAATCCCTGCTAGCAATTGGAATTTTATTGATATTTTGTGAGTTCTTTAAATAGGAGGGAGACTACAACTCTAAGATTATGCATTTGTATATTATTCATTTGTGTGTACTATACAATGTATGTAGGAAGTCATATACATAACTCTCTAAAGGTTATGTATGCAAATTTGCTTTAGACAAATACACTGTGTTTCCTTTGCTCATTCTTTTAAAATTCAGTTTCCTAATATATGCTCCAGCCCTGTTGAGCTATGTTAGAGTTTTTAGGAAATAAAGAAACATCACAGTTTCCTTGGCTGCTGCATGTGCTTGTGTGCTCAGTTGTATCCAACTCCTTGTAACCCCGTGACTGCAGCCTGCCAAATTCCTCTGGTCCATGGAATTTCCCATGCAAGAATGCTGGAGTGGCTTGCCATTTCCTTCTCCAGGGGATCTTCCTGACCCAGGAATAGGATTCACATATCCTGCATTGGCAGGTGAATTTTCTTTCTTCTTCTTCTTTTTTTTTAACCACTGTGCCACCAGGGAAGCCCTGGCTATTGCACATATACATAAAAATAAGAAAGCGTATGACTTCCCTGGTGGATCAGTGGTAAATAATCCTCATGCCAGTGCAGGAGACATGGGTTCGATCCCTGTCTGGGATGATCCCCTGGAGAAGGCAATGGTAACCCACTCCAGTATTCTTGCCTGAGAAATCTCATGGAGAAAGGAGCCTAGTGGGCTACAGTCCATGGGGCTGCAAAGAGTTGGATATGACCTAGGGATGGAACACATGTAAGGAGAACTCTAGCAATTGAGCACTTGGCTTTGGGACACCTAAGCCATCATGTGGGAAACTATCCCAGCAGGCTGAAGCAATTCTAGCAGTTTGCCCTTCTTGTGCAGCAGATTATTTTTGTCCTTGCTGCTCCCTCTGTTTCCACTTCCCTTTTCCCCTATTTTATTCACTGGTGGCTTTTCTCTCGGTTTCTTCTGTCTCATGGTTTCTGTTTAATTGTTGCTTCTCATATGTTCTTCCTACTTTGTGGATTCAGTTCTGCCCATGTGCCTTTCAGAGTGTGTGAAACAGGGCTCTTTATAGATCTCTCCACATGTCACCTACAAGTTCCTTAAGGTGAATAATTTGTTTTAAATAAGACAAAGACACTCTTGGTTAGAATTTTGCACTGAGTCGCTGTATGGGCTTCCTGTACACCACAAGTGGCTGACTTTGGAACAGGTACTAATTTCTGCTAAACACATTGAAAATAAAAATTTTCGGAACAGAGATGTCAAAATGTAGGCTAAACCATATATAGATAGTTAGGTGTGAGTAACTCTTCAGGGGAAGATTTTGCGTCTAATAACTTCTCAGGGTAGATAATTATTTACCAATTTTTGTTTAGTTTAGGAAATATTGTCAATGAATTATTTATAGATTATATCTATACAGGACAAGAAAGCCTTCTTCAGCAATCAGTGCAAAGAAATAGAGGAAAACAACCGAATGGGAAAGACTAGGGATCTCTTCAAGAAAATCAGAGATACCAAAGGAACATTTCATGCAAAGATGGGCTCGATAAAGGACAGAAATGGTATGGACCTAACAGAAGCAGAAAATATTAAGAAGAGATGGCAAGAATACACAGAAGAACTGCACAAAAAAGATCTTCACAACCCAGATAATCACGATGGTGTGATCACTGACCTAGAGCCAGAAATCCTGGAATGTGAAGTCAAGTGGGCCTTAGAAAGCATCACTATGAACAAAGCTAGTGGAGGTGATGGAATTCCAGTTGAGCTATTCCAAATCCTGAAAGATGATGCTGTGAAAGTGCTGCACTCAATATGCCAGCAAATTTGGAAAACTCAGCAGTGGCCATAGGACTGGAAAAGGTCAGTTTTCATTCCAATCCCAAAGAAAGGAAATGCCAAAGAATGCTCAAACTACCGCACAATTGCACCCATCTCACACGCTGGTAAAGTAATGCTCAAAATTCTCCAAGCCAGGCTTCAGCAATATGTGAACCGTTTACTTCTTGATGTTCAAGCTGGTTTTAGAAAAGGCAGAGGAACCAGAGATCAAATTGCCAACATCTGCTGGATCATGGAAAAAGCAAGAAAGTTCCAGAAAAACATCTATTTCTGCTTTATTGACTATGCCAAAGCCTTTGACTGTGTGGATCACAATCAACTGTGAAAAATTCTGAAAGAGATGGGAATACCAGACCACCTGATCTGCCTCTTGAGAAATCTGTATGCAGGTCAGGAAGCAACAGTTAGAACTGGACATGGAACAACAGACTGGTTCCAAATAGGAAAAGGAGTACGTCAAGGCTGTATACTGTCACCATGTTTATTTAACTTATATGCAGAGTACATCATGAGAAATGCTGGACTGAAAGAAACACAAGTTGAAATCAAGATTGCCGGGAAAAAAATTTCAATAACCTCAGATATGCAGATGACACCACCCTTATGGCAGAAAGTGAAGAGGAACTAAAAAGCCTCTTGATGAAAGTGAAAGTGGAGAGTGAAAAAGTTGGCTTAAAGCTCAACATTCAGAAAACGAAGATCATGGCATCTGGTCCCATCACTTCATTGGAAATAGATGAGGAAACAGTGGAAACAGTGTCAGACTTTATTTTTCTAGGCTCCAAAATCACTGCAGATGGTGATTGCAGCCATGAAATTAAAAGACGCTTACTCCTTGGAAGGAAAGTTATGACCAACCTAGGCAGCGTATTCAAAAGCAGAGACATTACTTTGCCAACAAAGGTTCGTCTAGTCAAGACTATGGTCTTTCCTGTGGTCATGTATGGATGTGCGAGTTGGACTGTGAAGAAGGCTGAGCACCGAAGAATTGATGCTTTTGAACTGTGGTGTTGGAGAAGACTCTTGAGAGTTCCTTGGACTGCAAGGAGATCCAACCAGTCCATTCTGAAGGAGATCAGCCCTGGGATTTCTTTGGAAGGAATGATGCTAAAGTTGAAACTCCAGTATTTTGGCCACCTCATGCGAAGAGTTGACTCATTGGAGAAGACTCTGATGCTGGGAGGGATTGGGGGCAGGAGGAGAAGGGGACGACAGAGAATGAGATGGCTGGATGGCATCACTGACTTGATGGATGTGAGTCTGAGTGAACTCCGGGAGTTGGTGGACAGGGAGGCCTGGCGTGCTGCGATTCATGGGGTCGCAAAGAGTTGGACATGACTGAGCGACTGATCTGATCTGATACAGGACAAAGTAAACTGGAGATTTTAGTTCTCCTGTGATGTTGTTCACTCTAGGTAATAATATCTGATGATATATAAAACATCAAAGAATCATAATGGTGAAAAGGGTCTCGAATATAATCTTATTCAGTAGTTCTCAAACTTATTGACCTCAGGGCTACTTTACAATGTCAAAAATCACTGAGGACCCCAAAGAGTTTTGGTTTATGTGAGCTGTAGCTCTCATTATTATTTGTTAGATGTTGAAAGTGAAAATTTCAAGTGTTTATTCGTTCTTAAAAATAATATTACTAAATATGTTGTCAATAAATAAAATAACACATTTCTATGAGAAGCAACTATATTTTTATTAATGAGAAGAGTGACATTGTTTTACTTTGGCAAATATTTTTAAGGTATGGTTTAATTGAAGATAGCTAGATTTTCATATATACTTCTACATTTATTTTGATATTATGTGTGTTAAAAGATAAATTGAGGCATGTTAAACTTTTCAAGACTTTGAGTATGCATGGATTGAAATTGGGCACTGCCAAAGAAAGTTATTAGGAGAGGTCCACCAGCAGGAACTAGGGGCAAGGTTTTCATAGAGAAGATGAAAGCAAAGCAAATAAATTATTTGCCTATAGCTTAAGGTTGTCTTATTTGGGAAACCTACCTCAGCTATTTGTGATTAGTGTTCTTAAGTTTTACTTTCCTGGATTTGGTTGAGATGGCTCTTGCTTAGGTTTTGATTTGCTTATGTGAGCTACCAAGGTATTAGACATACCTCTGTCTATTGACTGGCTCACGTAGTCTCTGGAAAATTCCAGTGGATACTTGTGAGCCAATGAAAGTCAAACAGGTAGATGACCTCTTAGTATTATTATTCAAAAAGATTGTTGATTTCACCAACAACCTAAAAGGAATTCAGAGACCTCCAGGGTCCTTGGACCACATTAAAGTAATTAAAAAAATCTTATTTTACAGAGGAGGAAACAACAGCTCAGAGAAGTGAAGTGACTTGCTCAGGGGCACACAGTAAGTTGATGGCAGAGCTGGTGTTAGAACTCAGCTACTCTGTTCCTACACTGCTGCTAAGTCACTTCTGTCGTGTCTGACTCTGTTCGACTCCATAGATGGCAGCCCACCAGGCTCCGCCATCCCTGGAATTCTCCAGGCAGGAATACTGGAGTGGGTTGCCATTTCCTTCTCCAATGTGTGAAAGTGAAAAATGAAAGTGAAGTCGCTCAGTCGTGTCCGACCCTCAGCGACCCCATGGACTGCAGCCTTCCAGGCTCCTCCATCCATGGGATTTTCCAGGCAAGAGTACTGGAGTGGGGTGCCATTGCCTTCTCCGTCCTACACTGCACCTAGATTCAATTACTAAGGAACAACTCTGCCCACATTGTGACTTGAGGATGACAGATTGCAAGGTCTCCACTCATTTCTCACTGTGGAAGCTTGGCTTCAGGTCGTTCACTAAGGTCTAGGAGATGGAGTAGTGTTGAAAGGGCTCAAGGATTAGAACACTCGATCCAGGAGATATCATCCTTTCATTAGCCTGTGTGTGCTGAAGTTTCATCCTAAAGCCTTATGTACTGAAGATTTATTATAGAAAAATAAATATACAAATCAGAACCTAAGAGGACATGCTTGATTCACACCAATCCCTTCAGGATTTCCCACGCTAGATCAGATGGGCAAGTCCAGAAGCATGAGTCTCCATGACTGCCTTTAATTTCCCCATGGTCCAAGGCTAACATTGTCCTCTGTCTTTGTTTCTGCTCTTGGCAGGAAGTCATTTTCTCCTGGTTAGACTTAGTTGGACTTCAACCCAAACAAGTATAGGACAGACAGTTATGTTCTCGCACTTTGCTGAACCAGTTCTTTGGGGGAATATTTGTGTTCAGTGATATAATGCCTCTTGATCAAAGTGAAAGTGGAGAGTGAAAAGGTTAGCTTAAAGCTCAACATTCAGAAAACGAAGATCATGGCATCTGGTCCCATCACTACATGGGAAATAGATCGAGAAACAGTGGAAACAGTGTCAGACTTTATTTTTCTGGGGTCCAAAATCACTGCAGATGGTGACTGAAGCCATGAAATTAAAACACTCTTACTCCTTGGAAGGAAAGTTATGACCAACCTAGATAGCATATTCAAAAGCAGAGACATTACTTTGCCAACAAAGGTTCGCCTAGTCAAGGCTATGGTCTTTCCTGTGGTCATGTATGGATAGGAGAGCTGGACTGTGAAGAAGGCTGAGTGCCGAAGAATTGATGCTTTTGAACTGTGGTGTTGGAGAAGACTCTTGAGAGTCCCTTGGACTGCAAGGAGATCCAACCAGTCCATTCTGAAGGAGATCAGCCCTGGGATTTCTTTGGAAGGAATGATGCTAAAGCTGAAACTCCAGCATTTTGGCCACCTCATGCGAAGAGTTGACTCATTGGAGAAGACTCTGATGCTGGGAGGGATTGGGGGCAGGAGGAGAAGGGGACGACAGAGGATGAGATGGCTGGATGTCATCACTGACTCGATGGTGTGAGTCTGAGTGACCTCCAGGAGTTGGTGATGGACAGGGAGGCCTGGCGTGCTGTGGTTCATGGGGTCGCAAAGAGTCGGACACGACTGAGCGACTGATCTGATCTGATATAATGATGCAATACAAGGCTTATAGCATATTTGTTGTTTGTTTAATTGCTTAGTCTAGTCCAGCTCTTTTGGAGACCCCATGGTCTGTAGCTGACCAGATTCCTCCATGGGATTTCCCAGGCAAGAATACTGGAGTGGGTTGCCATTTCCTCCTCTAGTGGATCTTCATGACTCAGGGATCAAACCCACGCCTGTTGTATTGGCAGGCAGATTCTTTACCACCAAGACACATAGTATTTAATGAGGAATGCAATTTTGAAATCCTTTAAAGTTAATTTTGGGCTTTCCTGATGGCTCAAACAGCAAAGAATCCACCTGCAGTGCAGGAGACCGGAGTTCAATCTTGGGTTGGGAAGATCCCTAGGAGGAGGGCATGGCAACCCATTCCAGTATTCTTGCCTGGAGAATCCCATGGACAGAGAAGCCTGGTGGGCTACTGTCTATGAGGTCACAAAGAATTGGACACAACTGAGTGACTAAGTACAACACAGCACAAAATTAATTTTAAGGCAACAAAAAATAAGTATCAGATCAGATCAGATCAGATCAGTCGCTCAGTCGTGTCCGACTCTTTGCAACCCCATGAACTGCAGCACGCCAGGCCTCCCTATCCATCACCAACTCCTGGAGGTCACTCAGACTCACATCCATCGAGTCAGTGATGACATCCAGCCATCTCATCCTCTGTCGTCCCCTTCTCCTCCTGCCCCCAATCCCTCCCAGCATCAGAGTCTTCTCCAATGAGTCAACTCTTCGCATGAGGTGGCCAAAATACTGGAGTTTCAGCTTTAGCATCATTCCTTCCAAAGAAATCCCAGGGCTGATCTCCTTCAGAATGGACCGGTTGGATCCCCTTGCAGTCCAAGGGACTCTCAAGAGTCTTCTCCAACACCACAGTTCAAAAGCATCAATTCTTCGGCACTCAGCCTTCTTCACAGTCCAGCTCTCACATCCATACGTGATCACAGGAAAAACCATAGTCTTGATTAGACGAACCTTTGTTGGCAAAGTAATGTCTCTGCTTTTGAATATGCTATCTAGGTTGGTCATAACTTTCCTTCCAAGGAGTAAGCGTCTTTTAATTTCATGGCTGCAGTCACCATCTGCAGTGGTTTTGGAGCCCAGAAAAATAAAGTCTGACAGTGTTTCCACTGTTTCTCCATCTATTTCCCATGTAGTGATGGGACCAGATGCCACGATCTTCGTTTTCTGAATGTTGAGCTTTAAGCCAACCTTTTCACTCTCCACTTTCACTTTCATCAAGAGGCTTTTTAGTTCCTCTTCACTTTCTGCCATAAGGGTGGTGTCATCTGCATATCTGAGGTTATTGATATTTCTCCAGCAATCTTGATTCCAACTTGTGTTTCTTCCAGTCCAGCATTTCTCATGATGTACTCTTCATATAAGTTAAATAAACATGGTGACAATATACAGCCTTGACGTACTCCTTTTCCTACTTGGAACCAGTCTGTTGTTCCATGACCAGTTCTAACTGTTGCTTCCTGACCTGCATACAGATTTCTCAAGAGACAGATCAGGTGGTCTGGTATTTCCATCTCTTTCAGAATTTTCCACAGTTTCTTGTGATTTTTATTCAAATTTTTACTCAAATACATATATCTATGTATCTATGTAATATGTATATTCATGTGTGCTTGTATCTGTGTGTATCTGTATCCACGGGTATGCATGTATATATGCATGCATACATGCTTCATCCTGAATTTGAATGGCCTGTAAATAATTATAGCAATAAACACTCTCAGAACAGGTGCATGTGCTTTTAGAGAAACATGAAAAACTATTGAAATTATTCGGTTTTAAGCTTGGAATTTAAAATGTGAACTTTCAACAGACAGCATATGACTAAGTATATTCACTTTAACACATAAAATCTTCCAGATTATCTAAATAAGTGATTAATTTCTCGAAGTTTCAGATTCAAAAATAAAATGTTATTTGTATATAAAGTGAATTTCTTTCCTTTTGAATGAAGAATTTCCATGTCAGGTAATCTTTATGGTTCATGACTTGAAATGTAAGGGCCCAGGAACATTTTTGTCTCGTGGAGTTAGTGTGTTGAGAATGTAGTTTGTTAATCCTTGTGCAGTTAGGTAGGACTATGCTCTCTTCCAAAGTGAGCTGGGGAGCATTCTATAACTGGCCAGCGTTCTATGGTTGCATTTTCTCTGTTTTTGCAGAGTATTCTAATCTTCTCCAGATGAGTGGAATTGCAGCCCTTTTAAATTGATAGCCAAAGACAAACACCACACTGTCCAGCAGATCAAATGCCACTTTATTCCTCTGTCCACATTCCTGATGATATGTGCAAAACATCAGGAAGTTCTCCTGAGAAGTCTTTCTGAGCTTTTATAATATTAAGACTGACATTTTCAAAGTGAACTAGTATGCCATAAGCCTTTTTGCCCCCTGAAAATATTAATAAGCTTTTCTCACCAAAAATAATTATAAAGAAAGACAATTTTGCCTACTATCTACCAACTAATTTCAGAGTGTGGTTCTATGATTTATGCTGTTTTCTAAAGTTATCACAGGAATTTTCAAAGTCTTTTATTTGCCTCTTTAAATCTCACTTTCTCAGCTTTGCATCCTCCAGGTAACCATAACCTGGATTTTTGGTTAATCTTTTTTTTTTTTTTTTTGCCAATTTTTAACATTATATAAATGACATATGCTCTATTTATTCCTCTGTGTTTTAATTATTTCCTGAAGTGTTATGCTCTTGAGATTGACCCATTACTATAAATTCTTTTTTTTTTTTTTTTTTTAATGGAAGAAGACCAAAAATCTAAGTTAAAGGGTCATTTCTCTGTTACATTTTTAAGAAGATCTCATCAAGTTTTTAGCTGCTTAGTCACTTATTCCTCTCAAGTTATGCATGCTATGGTTTATTTGAATTTTATGAAAGCCACTATTATTCGCCCATGATTAGTTGAGAAGCATTCAAGGGCCACCACTATCAAGCACAAACAAAAAATCTCTAAAAAATTCTGTGTGTACTTATAATTCAAGTATGTTTTCTTTGACAGATTAGTTTAAAAACTGGGTAAATCTCTTTCAAAGTATTTACAAAAAGTAGAGGTTGTGAAAGAATGGACCAATAGTGTTTGTAGTCATATATGCTAACAAGAAAAAAACCTTTTTTTTTACAAGTTTGGAAGCCTAAACTGTCCCGGTTCTGATGAACTGGTGCTTGACAGTTATGAATGGTGGACTAGCTGTGTTAAAGCAGTGAGGGAGCTAATAGCAGGTTTGAGACTGGGTTTGAATAAATCATCAACCAAACACACAATGGTGCTGGAAGAACAGGCCATACCCTATGCAGCTATGTGCTCCCTAGTTGCCTGAAGACCATGAATCCTGGGCATCGTAGAAATATTGGAAATATTTTTTGTCACCGTAAGTTTCCTTAGCTCTTTAAGATACAGAACATATTTAAATGTTAAATATATTTAGTGTAAAGTTCAATATATATTTTTCTTAAACTAACACTGCCACTATTACACATAAAGTGTCCATGATTATATGTAAGGTGTTCAACAGCTTTAAAATTAGGGTCTATATTTGAAATCTTAAATGGAATTGACCTTTCGTATCACTTTTGAATAAGTGCAACACAATTACTGTGCTACCTTCTAGAATCCTTTCAGTGATTGTAGAATTCCTTCAATATGGTATCATTAAACTTGTAGGAGGTAAAAACTATTACAAAAAGCCCATTCAAATTTGGTTAAAACTTATGAAAATGATTTATTTAATTTATATGTATAAATAATATAACCAAAATGCAGGAAAAAGTTACTAAAACATAATTCTGTACTAAATTAATACAGTGTTTTCATTTTGCCTCTCTTATTATGACAGTTGAATTATATATGCTGTACTAAATGGATGTCTGGTATAAAGAGCAAAGATCAAGAAATGAGTGTTTAGGACAGTAAATTATATGTTAAAAATCTATAAATAGCTTAATAAATATATTCCCTCATGTAAAAAGCAGAAAATTGCAGGCTACAAAGTGGATTATCCAAATGGTGCTGTTTTGAAATCACCTTAGGAACAGTATACATTGTCTCTTTGAGTTTAAAGCTTTTGCATATAAAACTTCAGTTTTATAAAACTGGCTATTTTTGAAATGCTTTTATTTATTTTTTCTTATGTCTCATTTCATCCTTGAAATTATTTAAAGTGACATAAATATCTTATTTGGTTCAGGAGGGCAGAACTCATAGTTGAGATAATCAGAGAAGAGAGAAAATAAGAGTTTTCTTATTTTTGGCAGGTTCCAAGCTACAGTCCCTGGGATTGTCCATGAGATTGAGCATGGTGTTCTTCAGGTACTGGAGTGGGTCGCCGTGCCCTCCTCCATAGGTTCTTCCCGGCCCAGGGATTGAACCCATATCTCCTGCAACTCCTGCATCATCAGGTGGATTCTTTGCCACTGAGCCACTTGGGAAGACCTAGCTACTCTATATTCTCCTTATTTTTGACAGTAACAGTTATGTTCAGGAAACTATGCCAGGACAACAAAGATGAAACAGATAAGAAAACTGCCCTCAGAAAACTTGTTGCTTTAGAAGACAATGCATGTACTCACTCAAGTAAATAACACTATTATGTAAAAGTTAATAATGAAGTTGGAGATGTTTAGAACACAAGATTCATGTTTGATTATCCAACAGAGGAACTCTGTAACATCAAAGTCTTTTTGGCGGGGAGATTCCTTAGAAGTAGGGGTGGAAAATGGCCATATTAGCTTTTTTAGAGAAATGCTTCTAGAAGTCCCCTGAGGAGGAAAGTTAAATTTTAGACAAGAAAGGGATTGTTTATTCATTCTAAAGTTGTAAAATCTAATTTTCGGAAATGATTTGCAGGCCAGGAGAGAGAAATCTCCTGAAAGGAGAGCAATGGTAAAGCAAGGCATGGGAACCATAGCAGGTACTGTGTATATATCCTTTGCAGGAAAGGAAGCCCATAGATCATCTCTTCTGCCTTTATGTCTTTTTAGGAGAGAAGTCAGACAGCTTCTAGGCCAGTAGAGTGGGGTTACATTGGTAAACTTTGTAATTATTTCTGAATTCTTTGGTTTTCTTGTGGCCAATGGAGCAGAATGATTCAACAATTCTAGTTTCACAGAGGTACAGAGAATGGAGACATGAATCCTTCTGGAAGATAAGCTTATTTTTATCCCAATATACAAATAGTTGTTTGCAAGTTATTTGTCCTATGTTATCATGCTAAATTATGAGCTCTTTAAGGGAGTGGCCATACTATCATAAAGGGAAAGGGAAGTCGCTCAGTCGTGTCCGACTCTTAGCGACTCCATGGACTGCATCCTACCAGGCTCCTTCATCCATGGGATTTTCCAGGCAAGAGTACTAGAGTGGGGTGCCATTGCCTTCTCCAATACTATCATAAATGATGCTTTTAATTGTTAGTTAAAAAATAACCCAGTGCAACTCTCTTAAACCACAAATAGTTTATTAGCTTACATAAGAAGTTCTAAGGTTGGGTGGTCCTAAGATTGGTTATTTCAGTGGTTCAATGATGTCATCAAGGATGCAGTTTCTTTCTAACTTCCCCGGATGTCTTTCTCATCAAGTCAGTTTCCTTCACAGTTGAATAAACTGTTCTAAGAAGAACAGATTCCAGGCAGTGAATGACATGAACAAAGCTGTAGAGTCTGAAGACCACAGGGCAACATAGGAAACAAGAAATTTTTTTATTTGACTGAAATATAGTAATTAATGGAGGCTGCCGGGAGAAATATCAGTAACCTCAGATATGCAGATGACACCACCCTTATGGCAGAAAGTGAAGAGGAACTAAAAAACCTCTTGATGAAAGTGACAGTGGAGAGTGAAAAAGTTGACTTAAAGCTCAAACGAAGATCATGGCATCTGGTCCCATCACTACGTGGGAAATAGATGGGGAAACAGTGGAAACAGTGTCAGACTTTATTTTGGGGGGCTCCAAAATCACTGCAGATGGTGACTGCAGCCATGAAATTATAAGATGCTTACTCCTTGGAAGAAAAGTTATGACCAACCTAGATAGCATATTCAAAAGCAGAGACATTACTTTGTTAACAAAGTTCGCCTAGTCAAGGCTATGGTTTTTCCTGTGGTCATGTATGGATGTGAGAGTTGGACTGTGAAGAAGGCTGAGCGCCAAAGAATTGATGCTTTTGAACTGTGGTGTTGGAGAAGACTCTTGAGAGTCCCTTGGACTGCAAGGAGATCCAACCAGTCCATTCTGAAGGAGATCAGCCCTGGGATTTCTTTGGAGGGAATGATGCTAAAGCTGAAACTCCAGTACTTTGGCCACCTCATGCGAAGAGTTGACTCATTGGAGAAGACTCTGATGCTGGGAGGGATTGGGGGCAGGAAGAGAAGGGGACGACGGAGAATGAGATGGCTGGATGGCATCACTGACTCGATGGACGTGAGTCTGGGTGAACTCCGGGAGTTGGTGATTGACAGGGAGGTCTGGTGTGCTGTGATTCATGGGGTCACAAAGAGTTGGACACAACTGAGCAACTGATCTGATCTGATATTGAAAAAGGTATGTCCAGGCATTGTAGGGCCCTCAATATGAAACTAAGGAGTTTAGATTTAACTCTGCAGACTATTCAGAACCGTGGGTACATTTTAGCTAGGGCACTGATAGAACCAGGAAAGGGCTACAAGAATATTAATCCAGCCTTTCAGCAGGATGGCCTGGAGAGTAGATGACTTCGAGGTGGCCTAAATCGGAATGAAGCCTAAAGCAATAGCTCAAACAAGTAGAAATCAAGGTCTGAAATAGGGTAGAGGATGTTAGATAATCTCACTGAGTCAATGGACATGAGTTTGAGCAAACTCTGGAAGATAATGAAGGCTGACGTGCTGCAGTCCATTGGATTGCAAAGAGTCAAACATGACTAAGTGAACAAGATGATCAGAGAAGGTCACTAAAAATATGGATACAAGAGATAGTGCAGAGGCAGAATTGACAGGATTCGTCCACTGATTGGGTGGGGAAGGGGAGGGGGAAGTGTCAAAACACATAAGACATATCATTAATGCAAATAGGAAACACAAGTAAGGGAATGGGAAACATTTTATGGCTTATCCTCTATACCAGGCACAGGCATTTTGCAACAGTGCAAGGATTCACTTCCAGGACATATCCATGAGGGAGATTTATTATCCAGTTCTATCAATGGGGAAACTGAGGCTAAGGGAGAGGTTTAAGAAGGAATATCACATAAGAAATGAATCACCAGTCCAGATTTGATGCAGGACACAAGATGCTTGGGGCTGGTGCACTGGGATGACCCAGAGGGATAGTACAGGCAGGGAGGTGGGAGGGGGGTTCAGGATGGAGAACACGTGTACACCCGTGGCAGATTCATGTTGATGTATGGCAAAACCAATACAATATTTTAAAGTAATTAACCTCCAATTAAAATAAATAAATTTAAATTAAACAAACGAAAAGTAAAACTTTATTTCAAGGTTGGATTTCTCTATAATTTTAGTGACTCAGAATATATCAAACCAGATATTAATGCTCAAGTCAGTTATTACATTTTATAGATAGCCTTTTGTGTTTCTAGTACATAAGGAATGAATACATCAACCAAATCAACATACTACATTTATTTACCAAGGCTATGTTTTTACTACTTTTCAGAAATGTATTATATGGCACTGTTGCCTAATATACTCTGAGAATATTGTTTCCCTCTGTGTTTTCTGATATAATCTGGAAAAATAAAAATCAGAAGCAAACATAAAAAAAAATAGAAATGTTCTTGTGCTTAAGCAGTTAGCAAATGGAATCGCTAAACTTTAAACTGGTTCTTCCTAATTTCAAAGTTCATGCTTTATCATTTCTATCTTCTAAAATGCAAGGAGATACTCATTTATTTTTATTGTTTTTCTTGAGGCCTCAGTGGCCTGGAGAATGTTCTCTTAAATGACATGCAAGGGTACCCAACCTCTGACTTTGACTTGCTTCTGCAGTTTCATTTCCCATTACATGTCTTACTTCTTCCACCCAATAACGATTATTATTTGGAATTTCATAAGGACACCAAATTTCATCTTCCTTCCTCCCTCCGTCCCTCCCTCCCTATTTCTTTCTTTCCTTCTTCCTTCCTTCTTTTCTTTCTTTCTCTCTCTTTCTCTCCTTCTTGTTACCTGCTTTCTTATCCTAGAATGCATTTCCTCAACTCTCATTCCTATGGGAATTACCTAATTCTTCCATCACTCTTTTTCTGATTATTCATTTTTATTCACTTTGAAAACCCAAGTACTTTATTTGTGATTACTTTAGTAACACCTGATCACATCTTCCTCACAAAGCTGTCAGATCCTTAAGGGTAGATAGTGGTTTCATCAGCCCTTATATTCAATGAAGAATGTCTTACAAGACCATATGTTTACAGGAAGTGAGGGATGGAGAAAGAAAGGAAGGGGAAAAAAGAAATACAAGAGAAAATAGAAGAATGATGCAGAAAAGTGAAAAGTAACTTGAAGATTACTTTCAATTATATTTGCAAAGTATTCTTTATTCTTCTTTTCTTGTTCTCTCTTTAAATTTAAGTATAGGTGATTTACAGTGTTGTGTTAATTTCTGTTGTACAGCAGAGTGGCTTAGTTATGAATATCGATACACATACCTTTTTCATAATCTTTTCCGTTATGGTTTATTCCAGGGCATTGGATATAGTTTCCCTGTGCAATATAGTAGGACTTTGTTGTGAATCCATTCTATTTTTAAAATTTATTTAATTGTAGGAACATTGTTTTATAATTTTGTGTTGGTTTCTGCTGTACAAGAGCATAAATCAGTCATAATTATACATATATCACCTCTCTCTTGAGCTTCCCTCCCCTCCTGCGGCCCATCCCTCCAGGTCATCACAGAGTCAGGCTGGGCTCCCTGTGTTATACAGAAGCTTCTCAGCAGCTATCTATTTTACACAAGGTCATGTATATATGTCTATGCTACTGTCTCTATTCATCCCACTCCTTTCCTTCCTCATTATCCACAAATCCATTCTCTACATCTTAATTTTCATTCTTTCCCTGAAAATAGGTTCATCAATACTATTTTTCTACATTCCATACATTTGTGTTAATACGCCATATTTATTTTTCTCTTTCTGATTTATTTCACTCTGTAACAGGCTCTAGGTTCATTCACCTCACTAGAACTGACTTAAATTTGTTCTTTTTTATGGCTGAGTAATAGTCTGTTGTATATATGTACCACATCTTCTTTATCTATTCATCTCTCAGTGGGCATCTAGGTTGCTTTCATGCCCTATATACTGCAGATAGTGGTGCTATAAACATTGGGGTATGTGTATCTTTTTCAATTATGGTTTTCTTAGAGTATATGCTCAGTAGTGAGATTGCTAGGTTGTATGGTCACTTTTTTCCTAGTTTTTCTTTTTTTAAGGGATCTCCATAACTGTTCTCCACAGTGAATGTATCAATTTACGTTCCCACCAAGAGTGCAATCAGTTCAGTCACTCAGTCGTACCTGACTCTTCCAAACCCCAAGAATTGCAGCATGCCAGGCCTCCCTGTCCATCACCAACTCCCGGAGTTCACTTAAACTCACGTCCATCGAGTCAGTGATGCCATCCAGCCATCTCATCCTCCGTCGTCCCCTTCTGCTCCTGCTCTCAATCCCCCCAGCATCAGAGTCTTCTCCAATGAGTCAGTTCTTTGCATGAGGTGGCCAAAGTACTGGAGTTTCAGCTTTAGCATCATTCCCTCCAAAGAAATCCCAGGGCTGATCTCCTTCAGAATGGACTGGTTGGATCTCCTTGCAGTCCAAGGGACTCTCAAGAGTCTTCTCCAACACCACAGTTCAAAAGCATCAATTCTTCGGCGCTCAGCTTTCTTCATAGTCCAACTCTCACATCCATACCTGACCACAGGAAAGACCATAGCCTTGACTAGACGGACCTTTGTTGGCAAAGTGATGTCTCTGCTTTTCAGTATGTTGTCTAGGTTGGTCATAACTTTCCTTCCAAGGAGTAAGCGTCTTTTAATTTCATGGCTGCAGTCACCATCTGCAGTGATTTTGGAGCCCAGAAAAATAAAGTCTGACACTGTTTCCACTGTTTCCCCATCTATTTCCCATGAAGTGATGGGACCGGATGCCATGATCTTCGTTTTCTGAATGTTGAGCTTTAAGCTAACTTTTTCACTCTCCACTTTCACTTTCATCAAGAGGCTTTTTAGTTCCTCTTCACTTTCTGCCACAAGGGTGGTGTCATCCTCATATCTAAGGTTATTGATATTTCTCCCGGCAATCTTGATTCTAGCTTGTGCTTCTTCCAGTCCAGTGTTTCTCATGATGTACTCTGCATATAAGTTAAATAAGCAGGGTGACAATATACAGCCTTGATGAACTCCTTTTCCTATTTGGAACCAGTCTGTTGTTCCATGTCCAGTTCTAACTGTTGCTTCCTGACCTGCATATAAGTTTCTCCAGAGGCAGGTCAGGTGCTCTGGTATTCCCATCTCTTTCAGAATTTTCCACAGTTGATTGTGATCCACACAGTCAAAGGCTTAGGCATAGTCAATAAAGCAGAAATAGATGTTTTTCTGGAACTCTCTTGCTTTTTCCATGATCCAGCGGATGTTGGCAATTTGATCTCTGGTTCCTCTGCCTTTTCTAAAACCAGCTTGAACATCTGGAAGTAAATGGTTCACGTACTGCTAAAGCTTGCCTTGGAGAATTTTGAGCATTACTTTACTAGCGTGTGAGATGAGTGCAATTGTGCGGTAGTTTGAGCACTCTTTGGCATTGCCTCTCTTTGAGATTGGAATGAAAACTGATCTTTTCCAGTCCTGTGGCCACCGCTGAGTTTTCCAAATGTGCTGGCATATTGAGTGCAGCACTTTCACAGCATCATCTTTCAGGATTTGAAATAGCTCAACTGGAATTTCATTACCTCCACTAGCTTTGTTCATAGTGATGCTTTCTAAGGCCCACTTGACTTCACATTCCAGGATGTCTGGCTCTAGGTCAGTGATCACACCATCGTGATTATCTGGGTCATAAAGATCTTTTTTGTACAGTTCTTCTGTGTATTCTTTCCATCTCTTCTTAATATCTTCTGCTTCTGTTAGGTCCATACCATTTCTGTCCTAACAAGCCCATCTTTAATAGGGTTCATTTATTAAAGAATGGGAAATAATCTTTATGAAGAAAGACTCTTTTCACTATAGTAAGAAGATTTTAGGAAGTGGATTTATATTAGAATATATTCCAGTATGACTTAAGGAAAATATAGTCAACATTTAAGAACTGAAAAAATCCTCGGTCATCTTCTAGAACTATAGTAAAGAATAAAGCCAAAACATCATACAGAGCCAAAACATCATACAGAATATTTTGTGTATACAAAATATTCCTAGAATTTTGAAAGAATTGATAATCTGCCTTTTTTTAAAGATTTTTTTTTGATGTGGACTATTTTTTAAAGTATTAATTGAATTATTTTATATATATATACACACACACACACACACACATATATTTTCTGTTTTGTGTTTTATGGCCACAAGGCTTATGGGAACTTAGTTCCTTGACCAGGGATCGAACCTTCACCCTCTTCATTGAAAGACAAAACCTTAATTACTGGACTACCAGAGAAGTCCCTGATAATCTACTCTGAGGGATTCTTTCCCCCTCTGTGATTCATACCACATCATGTTCAACTTATTTCATGTATCTCTCTCCTTCACTAGGGGCAAGGGTTGGGCCATATTAATCTTTGCTTTCTCAGAGCTCAGCACAATCCCTGGCACCTGGTAAGTCCAAAATCAACACTAAATAAAATTGTATGTACAGTACACAGCCATGACACAGACTAAGGGGGTTGCCAGTGCTGAACTGTATACACAGGGAATTAAGCAGGTTAAAAAGTAACATAACATTTAGCTTCTTTATTCAATGATTTAAACAATATATCAATTAGTATATCATTAACTTGGGGATTTTAATTACTATTTTATTTTACTGAGCACAGTACAAAAGAGGTAATAGGTTCATACAACGTGAATCCTGCCATCCAGGAGATCGTTCTCTGCAGTTAATCCTAGTGTGGGGAGATTTGACCAAATTACAAGAAATAGAAGCTGTACTATACAAAACCATGAGCTTCCCGTCATGGGTTTCCCAGGTGGTGCTCAGTTCAGTTCAGCTGCTCATTACTCAGTCATGTCCGACTCTTTGTGACCCCATGGACTACAGCATGCCAGGCTTCCCTGCTGCTGCTGCTGCTGCTGCTGCTGCTAAGTCACTTCAGTCATGTCCGACTCTGTGTGACCCCATGGACGGCAGCCTACCAGGCTCCCCCATCCCTGGGATTCTCCAGGCAAGAACACTGGAGTGGGTTGCCATTTCCTTCTCCAATGCATGAAAGTGAAAAGTGAAAGTGAAGTCGCTCAGTCATGTCTGACTCTCAGTGACCCCATGGACTGCAGCCTACCAGGCTCCTCCGTCCATGGGATTTTCCAGGCAAGAGTACTGGAGTGGGATGCCATTGCCTTCTCCGCCAGGCTCCCCTATCCATCACCAACTCTCAGAGCTTATTCAAACTCATGTCCTTCGAGTCAATGATGCCATCCAAACATCTCATCCTTTGTTCTCCCCTGCTCCTCCTGCCTTGAATCTTTCCTAGCATCAGGGTCTTTTCCAATGAGTCAATTCTTCGCATCAGGTGGCCAAAGTACTGGAGCTTAAGCTTCAGCATCAGTCCTTCCAATGAATATTTAGGACTGATCTCCTTTAGGATGGACTGGTTGTATCTCCTTGCAGTCCAAGGAACTCTCAAGAGTCTTCTGCAACACCACAGTTCAAAAGCATCAATTCTTCCATGCTCAGCTTTCTTAATAGTCCAACTCTCACATCTCTACATGCATATTGGAAAAACCATAGCTTTGACTAGATGGATCTTTGTTGGCAAAGTAATGTCTCTGCTTTTTTAAATGCTGTCTAGGTTTGTCATAGCTTTTCTTCCAAAGAGCAAATGTCTTTTAATTTCATGACTGCAGTCACCATCTGCAGTGATTTTGGAGCCCCCCCAAATAAAGTCTGTCATTCTTTCCACTGTTTCCCCATCTATTTGCTGTGAAGTGATGGGACCAGATGCCATGATCTTAGTTTTCTGAATGTTGAGTTTTAAGCCAACTTTTTCATTCTCCTCTTTCACTTTCATCAAGAGGTTGTTCAGTTCTTCACTTTCTGCCATAAGGGTGCTGTCAGCTGCATATTTGAAGTTATTTGATATTTCTCCCGGCAATCTTGATTCCAGTTTGTGCCTCATCCAGCCCAGGTTTCTCATGATGTACTCTGCATATAAGTTAAATAAGCAGGGTGAAAATATACATCTTCACGCACTCCTTTCCTGATTTGGAACCAGTCTGTTGTTCCATGTCTAGTTCTAACTGTTGCTTCCTGACCTGCATACAGATTTCTCAAGAGGCAGGTCAGGTAGTCTGTTATTCCAATCTCTTGAAGACTTTTCCAGAGTTTGTCGTGGTCCACACAATTAAAGCCTTTGGCATAGCGAATAAAGCAGAAGTAGATATTTTTCTGGAACTCTTTTGCTTTTTTGATGATCTAATGGAAGTTGGCAATTTGATCTCTGGTTCCTCTGCCTTTTCTAAAGCCTATATATGGGTTCAAATGCCTCTGCACAGGTCTTTTCTGTGTAACCACCCAGCTGAAATCAAGTAAGGCTGTTCCTTGCTTTTTCGATGATCCAGTGGAAGTTGGCAATTTGATCTCTGGTTCCTCTGCCTTTTCTAAATCCTCTATATGGGTTCAAATGCCTCTGCACAGGTCTTCTCTGTGTTACTACCCAGCTGAAATCAAGTAAGGCTGTTCCTCACATTCACGGTGACTACTGCATTCTGGTGTCAAGGAGTGTTACCTCCACAAATGATTGTCTTGTAGCAATTTAAATTTTGAGCTTTAATTAATGAAAAGCTTTGCCTTCTATTAAAAGAGCTTTATGAACTATCAGAAAAGTATAGATATTTACATAAGTGCATATCTATTTCTGGCTGGCTGGCTGTTTATCATCTAGCTATATTTGGCTTGGCAGTTAGTGGGGCCTTTGGGATTCCATCCATGGTCTCTCCTTTAGAAGGGTGCTCTCGTCTCTCCTGCAGATTTTGGCTCCTCCTGCTGAAGGCCTGGTGGGATGCTTTGTGGGGAAGAGGAGGCTGCATGTATTCAGTGTCAGCTCTGTCAGGAGCTTGCCTACAGTGTTGATTCCAGATTTACTAGCCTGAGGAATCTCCTTTTTTTACTTTTATTTTTTTTCTCCTTTTTCTTGTCTAAATGCTATCAGATAAAAGCAATAAACTCTCCTAATTCCTAATGAAATTATTTTCTCCCTTTCACTGCCCTAAATTTATCAGGAAATTTATATTTCCCAATATTCTTGACATTCTTTCATTTCAATGGTTTTTTGCACAATAGTCCACCTATTTGACATTTTGGAGTTCACACTTATGCTTCTGGTAGTAATTTCCACCTCAGAAATTTATTACATCATATGCAAATATTAACTGAAAAGACATAGCCCCAGCCCTGAGGTGTTGAGACCTGGGAAATGTTTTTAGCAAAGAAGCGTGATCAATTACAAAGGCCCCACATTAATGGAGGAATTCATACATAGTGATAAGGAGCTGGTTGTGTGCACACATGCTCAGTGTTCCTGGGATGCAGGGAAGGAGTGTCCAGTCAGGGTTAGCAGCAAACCTGGGGGTTCCCTGGATAGGTAATCCTCATGCAACTCTGTAAGATAGGTAAGATTGCATTCTATCTAAATCATAATCACTACAGCATCATAGGTAAAACTGAACATTTTCTAAAAATTTGTTTCTGATAGGAGATCAAACTTCAGGATAAAAATTGGTGCCTTTGGATTCAGAGATATTTTGTCGTTAGGAATGTGGCCAGATACTCTTCCCATCTAAGAATTCAAACAGGCATGAATTCAGAGTACACTTGAATTAGATCTTAAGTAGCTATAATGAATACACCAATTATTTTCCTTTTGTAAACTAAATTTGCAGGTTTAGTGTTTCTTTAATAAAGTGCTTTTCTTTTGGAAAAGGGAGTTCAGTCAACTGAGACGTTTTTCCAGAAAGCTCTGCCTTACGTAAAGCAACTACATCATAAGGGAGGAAAAAAAAAAAAAAAAAAAAAAGGGACAAACAGCACTAGCTATGGTTAGGGAGAAATCGAGTGAGTGAAACTAAGGGCATGTGAAGAACAGTCAATATCCAGCAACAGCGGCAAAACAGTTTCAATTTTCTGGATTATTAATTCAAATTCACACGCACATGCCAGTTAAAATTAAAGGCCTCTTTTTATTGCACTAGTTTAAATTAAAGATTATATTCTGCTCCACAAGTCTGAATTAAATAGCTTATTTTGCACACCAAGCTCTCATTTTAAAGCTAATAAAGAAAAGACATAGCATGTACGTGCAAGCTCGAGACAGGAAGGGTCTAAATTACTACACCTGTTTCACTTGGGAGCTACTTTATTAGTGTTACAAAACTTGGCTTTCAATTTGGCACTCAGAAGCACATTTAGAACAAGCATTTCTTTGTTTTGACAGAGAAGCCGTGGTAAATGAATGACGTTTGAGCTAGGTGTGAAATGTGAAGGTACAAAATTAACTGGTAAGGTAATTACTGTTCTAATTCTGCATAAACAAGCGTTTTGAAAATCATTAATAGTTCAGGGAAATAATGTTAGTGATTAAATAAGGTGGCTTGCATCACTGAGCACAACTAAGCTCCTTTAATTACATTTGAAAGCAAGGGAAAGCAGCTAATTAAAATTAGCACAAGGTTCCTGAATGACCAGCACTGCATTGTTGCTCTAACCTGTATAATTGTGTGTTTATTAATACGTCTTCATTTTCCCTCTCGAGCATTTAACAAAATTATTTAAAATAACTAATAACCTTTAAGGAGTAAATGTGACTGAATCCAGTTATCAAAAGGAATACTGTAGGCCTCGCTCAGGCCCACCATTGAGTCCCTTTCCCAATGCCCATTAACACTGGTGGGAACTCCATGGTTGAAACCCAGCAAAGCAATGCCAGGGACTTTGTGCCACTGGACGGTTCGTATCCCTGGCAATGCTTTATGGGATCCCGGCTTGACCACTCATTGTGCCTTTTAAGGAAAAAACAATATGAAAGTGAAAGTGAAGTCGCTCAGTCATGTCGGACTCTTTGCAACCCCATGGACTGTAGCCTACCAGGCTCCTCTGTCCATGGAATTTTTCAGGCAATAGTACTGGAGTGGATTGCCATTTCCTTCTCCAAGGGATCTTCCCAACCCAGGGATTGAACCCAGGTCTCCCACATTGTAAACAGACATTTTACTCGCCTGAGCCACCAGGGAAGCACATTTGGGTTTAAATGTCTCACTAGACTGTTTTCAGAGTCATCCATTCATCCATGCAGTTAACTCATTCATCTGTTCATAAATGTCATTCCTTCAGTAAAATTTATCAAGCTTTTAGTACTATTTCTGGAGTTATAGGGATGAAAAGGACATGGTTCCAGGAATGACCAGCTATATAATTTGAAGGAATAGCACAAAGTGAAAATGGGAATTCAACAATCATCAAGGATTTCATGACAGAGCATTAAGTCAAGTGTGGGGCCTATTGAGTGTGGGGCCCTGTGCATTGCACCGGATTTGCAGCAGGGAAGCTCAATGAATGAGCTCAAGTTGGAAGATAAATACAAAAGCAAATGGTGATAAGAAAATGTGATTCTTGTATGCATCGTTGTGGGCAGAGGAACAATACCCCAACAATTGTTTTCACGTGTGCTGGATTGTACATATGACACCATGAGTCACTGCCCACTTCTACCGAATACCCCAATCTTTAACCTGCTGGAATAAAAATTCACTCCTCAAACCATAAGCTTCCTAAAAACCGTAACCTTGGTTATTTATGTGGAGATAGGCATTCAATAAAGGAATATAAGAACATGTTCAAAGTGTGTTGACTGTTGAATAAATGGAATAAAATGATCTATTATGATAGCAACTAAAAGTTTTTATTTTTATTTTTTTTTTGGTGCTTGTTATATGACAGGCACTGTTGTAAGTACAGTAAAATAATCTCATTTAATGTTCCAGCAACTTTACAAGATAAGTACAATCATTGCCCACATTTGCAAATGCCAAATTTGGGGGAAAGTATTTAAGAAACTATGTGACAGAGCTGTATTTAACTCAAATGGTCTGGCTCTGCCTGGAGAAGAGAATGGCAACCCACTCCAGTATTCTTGCCTGGAAAATTCCACGGACAGAGGAGCCTAGTGGGCTACAGTTACAGAGTCACAAAGAGTCACAACTGAGCATGCATGCACAGTCTGTCTCTATAGCCTATGTTTCCAGTCACTGTGCTGAAAGATGATGAGGGCAAGGAAAATTGCTCTAACTTGGTCCCCGTTTTCTGCATTTTGATTTGTGAGCATAGATCGACTTGGATTATTCGAAAATCTGAGATGTTTGTTGCATGCCAATAAAATAAACATGAGGTATAATGGGGAAATTTAAGTTATTTTTTAATTTAGGGAAAATAATTGTTGCCCTAGTGCTTAGGTAAGAATTTATATATCAGTGGAAATTTTATGTTAGTGTTGTCATCAGCCGCCTATGAAGTGGCCCAGTGGACCTGGTAATTACTCTGGTCCAGCATCTCTGGGAGAGATCCAATGCTTTTCAAGTTTCTTCTTGCCCTAAAAAATGTCTAACAACAGACTGTGCCATATCTGAGAAAGGCTGCAGAAAATTTTAAAGATTCTTTAGTGTTTTGGGAAATTTGAGTTTGCATCAAGTTTGCAATAAAGTACAGATGAGATGTGTAAAGATGAGCTCTCATTGCCACACTAGCCTCCAGAAATTTTGTTGAGGAGGAAGAATGGCTATAAGACTTGATCCACTCTAAGACCACAAAGGAAGCCTAGATGGGAATACTAAACATCTCCATATAATGTTCTAAACAAGATTTATAAGAAAGTTTTTAGTAAGCCAGAAACACAAAACAGTATACTACGCATATTTGGCATTTAGAAAGATGGTAAAAATAACCCTATCGGAGAAAGGGGTAGAAGACTGGACTCTGGGACGGGGAGGGTGGGATGATTGGGGAGAATAGCATGAATACGTATAATATTAATCGAACGAGTTGTCGTCCAGGTGATGCCCGATAACAAATGCCTGGGGCTGGAGCACTGGGACGACCTGGGGGATGGTGTGGGGAGGGGAGAGGGAGGAGGGTTCAGGATGGGGACACGTGTATACTGGCAGCGGATCCATCTTGATATATTGTAAAAGCAATACAATATTGTAAAGTTAAGCAAAAAAAAAAAAAGATAAAAAAAAAAAAAGAAGTTTTTCCTCATCCTCCCCTCCCCGTGTGTGTGTGTGTGTGTGTGTGTGTGTGTAGAGGTTATTTCTTCATTCACCTTCTCATATTTTTTTTTCTTTTAAATTTTTATCAGATGTGAGAGGTGAATCAAATAATGCAGCAGCACCCAACAAATTTCTGTTTTCAGATTATTTCTAGTCCAATTCTCCATTCTTGGCTTTTTCTCTGAAGATCCACATGGGTCAGATGTATTGACGTGGTTATCACACAAGTTTTCATGCTTTTTGTCTGTGTGGCCACAGGTTTAACACGATGAACATCATTTGATAGGGTGAATCAAAGGAGCTGGGGATAACTGAGGCTGTCTGAGAGAACCATGTTGGTGGTGTTTTGTTCCATTGTAGCTGAATTTCATTTAGTGTTGGCAATGAAGATCTACTCATTCTCCTATATTACAATTGCATCATTTCATATTAAATGTTCTGTGGGCTGGTGCCACTGAAAAATCTTGGAACTACATCATTCACTCTTATTTTCTCAGTTACCCAAAACCATAAGAGCAGATGATAAAGTTTTCTTACTTAGCATATTTAGAAGTCTTAGTTCTTTGTTTAGTGGAAAATTAAATTATCAAAAATCATAAAATTTTAAGTGGGGGAAGAACCATTAGAATAACAGATGCTTTTAAATTAAATGAAACATTGCAAGTTTTCATTGATAATCTCAACAATAATATAAGCTCTACTTTTGTATCCCATCCTGTTTTTAATCTACTGCTCAGAGGCCCCTTAAGACTCCCATTCTTCATTTACTTCATTAATTTTGCTGATTTCTTGGATTGGACTTCTTCAATATCTGATCTGAGCATAATTATAATACCATATCACCTCCACCAACATTTTCCTAACCCACTGAATGTTGATTGTTTCTCTGTAGTTCTTCTAAAGATATTCAGTATCTTCCTAATTGTTGAATCTGATGTTTGTACTTATCCTTCTTTTTCCTTGACCTTACTGCCTCATTTAAGATGGTTGGAAATTCCCTCTTTTCTTGAAAGATCCTTCTTCCATGGTTTCCACAATCCTTTCATGCCCTAGTTTGCTTTCTACCTCTCTGACTTCTTCTGCTTGATCTTGTTCATGGACTGCATTATCTTTTCCAATGACTTGGATACAAACCATACCTAAAATTTTAGTTTCTGCATATACTTCTTTGTACTTTGAAATGGTTGTGTTAGCCATATTGGCAGTGTCCTGTGTGATTTTTTAAGAAGGTGAATTTTCCTTTACATTTCTTAGCCATGCTGCTGCTGCTAAGTCGCTTTAGTCGTGTCCGACTCTGTGCGACCCCATAGACGGCAGCCCACCAGGCTCCCCCATCCCTGGGATTCTCCAGGCAAGAACACTGGAGTGGGTTGCCAGTGCCTTCTCCAATGCATGAAAGTGAAAAGTCAAAGTGAAGTTGCTCAGTCGTGTCCGACTCTTAGCGACCTCATGGACTGCAGCCCACCAGGCTCCTCTGTCCATGGGGTTTTCTAGGCAAGAGTACTGGAGTGGGGTACCATTGCCTTCTCCATAGTTTGTAGTTATTTGTGATTATTGAGTCCTTAATAGATTGCTTGCCATAAGAACACAGCATTTGTGTTTATTTTGTCATCAGTTCCCATCGAGCACATTGCACATTGCGTTCCCATTTTGCAGTGTTTGGGATGGAGAAAAACACTTGATAACTATTTGTTGAAAGAATTAATGAATAAATGAGAAATTTCTATGTTTCCATTTTGTTATTTCTCCTGTGCACTGGTCTTAGGTCTTTAGTTGCCTAATGGATATCAGTATTTTAGTGTCTACTGCCACCTGAAACTTAACATGTCTAAAATCAAACTATCATTATTTCCCAAACTATATCTGAATACAGCTTCTCAGTTTTCAGTGAACCTATTATCTCCCCAGTTATTATTGACTCATTCTTAACTCCTTTCTATTTGCCTTATATACATTTGTCTTCTATGCATTTCTATTTACTTTATATGCATTGTCTCATGTTAGTTCCCATAGCATACCTATGAATTGTACTGTAATATATATAAATACATATGTATATAGGCATATTAGTGTCCCCATTTTAGAATTTTAAAAAACCCTGAGGCATGAATAAATTGTTTCATCAAATTCAGATGACTATGAATTTGATGGAGCTGAAATTTAAGCCCATATCTGTATATTAGACTTTCGAGCTTAGACTCAGAACAACTTTTCCTTTTTATTTACTACCTGGAAGTTTTTTCTTTCCATTGCTGTCACCCAATCTGTTTCCTCTTCCCCTTGATCCTGCACTATTGCAATATTACTCAAAAATTTTCTCTTCATTTCTCTCTCTTTCCTTGTTTTTTACAGTAGTCTCATACTACTATTGTCTACTCTAACTTTCCATGACTCAACAAAGACTTTGAAATAAGATCCATTTGCTAAAATTTATTTTAGGGTCCTTTCCAATCTAATCTTCACTAAATGTCTAGTCCAGTTCTAAATATAGCCATAAATATATGCTACCTTCTGGCCAAATGGGCTTAACTGCTTCTTCTATTATGCAACCTGCTTTTCTATTGCAATGTTTCACACTCATGATGCACTGGCTGCTTTTTAAAAAATTATTAATCTTATTCTAAGTCCAAGTCACGTATTCATGCCTCTATGGAGCCTTTCCTAATTGCTCCATCTGATAATAATCTCAACCTCTTATGAATTTCTTAAATATTTACCAATAATATTTATTACTAAAATGCCTTATACATCAGTTCAGTTCAGTTCAGTCGCTCAGTCGTGTCCAACTCTTTGTGACCCATGAATCGCAGCATGCCAGGCCTCCCTGTCCATCACCAACTCCTGGAATTCACTCAGACTCACGTCCATCGAGTCAGTGATGCCATCCAGCCATCTCATCCTCTCTCGTCCCCTTCTCTTCCTGCCCCCAATCCCTCCCAGCATCAGAGTCTTTTCTAATGAGTCAACTCTTCGCATGAGGTGGCCTTATACAAAGTTCCTGACAAATCCTTGTCAAATAAATGTATGCATTATTTTATTTTTAAGTTTTCCCAATGAATTTATAACATTATAAATTTTAGGGATCACATCTTTTGCAAACCTATGAACTTTATCTTTGATTGTGACTCAGTAAAGAATCCCAGATACTTAGGTATTTTATTTTACTTGTCTTATAACTACTCTATTTTGTGTGGAATAAAAGCACAACTTAACTTCCCTACAATTAAACTTAACAAGTATTTATTGAGCACTTATTGTATGTTAAGTCCTGAGAACATAAAGATAAATAAGCCATGATTTCCCCAAACCTAAATATCTCTTAGGGGGAAATGAAGACATTCAGTTGACTATGAAAGAAAGAAATTATTTCTCTCTGGGATGGTAGAAGTCAGAGGTCTTTACAGAGAAGGAAACTTTTGACTTCAGCGTTGAAGAGGAATACTATTTCACAAGGTGAAGAATAAAAGGAAAAGCATTCCAGATAGAAGAAACATTATAAACAAAGACTCAGGAGTGTGATAGGGTGTGCACATTTAGTAGAACAGGATGGTCTGAGCTTGAGGGAGGGTGGAAGGAGATGAGGCTGGAGGGAGAGACTGGAGCCAGTGCAAATAGGGTCTTGAGTGCCAAGTAAAGGCTCTGAATTTTACCTGAGAGACAATGGGAAGACATCAAAGCTTTGGGAACTGCAAATGGCATAATGAGAACTATGCTTTTGAAAGAAAATCTATTTGGAACATGGCAAGTGGTTTCATGTACAGGAGCCAGGGAGCAAGGAACCCAGCTTGGGGTCAATATTAAGATAAAACAATAAATGCTAGGAATTTAAAGTAGGGATATAATGGATTTCAAACACATTTGGAGTGGATGGATTCCAAACACAATTCAGAGATAAGACAACTTAAATTCCTAAGATGATGCATCAATTGACAATGTATATTGTCAATAACTTCATTATGTGCTTGTGTACAAAGGCGGGCAGATTCTTTACCACTGATGCCACCTGGGAAGCCTGTACTATGGTATGGTGGTTTAGTCGCTAAGTCGTGATGGACTCTTGCGACTCCATGGACTGTAACAGCCTGCCAGGCTCCTCTGTCCATGGAATTTCCCAGGCAAAAATACTGAAATGGGTTGCTATTTCTTTCTCCAAGGGATTTTCCCCATCCAGGGATCGAACTCGCAGCTCTTGCATCTCCTGATTTGCAGGCAGATTCTTTACCACTGAGCTACCAGGGAGCTGGTAGAATAGTGCATATATTGTCAAATATTGTATTATAATCTCAGTTATTTTTCCCTCTCATTCTAATGATGGATTTGTAAGGTTGTGTTCACCCCACCACCCTCAACTTCTCTTATGTCCAAGAGCAGCTCATTATTTCTAAGGTTGAGGAGGAAACTACAGGACAAAAAACAAAAACACAATTCAGTGGACCAAAATAAGGATAAAACTGAAACCTTTTCTCTTTAGCCCTATATTTTAATCAATTCTACCCTTGAACAAAAAGAACCACCAGAATAAATTATGGGATATCTCCCCCTAGAATCTCTCATTGCATTTCAGAGAGTTCTTTGTTTCAGATTTTGTAGGTAGGTCATATTTTATGAAATGAAATTTCTTTGATAATTCATGGTCATTCATATGGACATAATTTTCATTTGCATGACAACTGAGGAAGGTTCACATTTCTGTAACCAGGAGTGGGGCTTGGGAAAGGAGGATTGGGAGTGGAAAACTGGGAACAGAGTTTGATTTGGTGTTGTAGCCATCCTGACACTTTCCACCTCTGGGTACTTATTTTATTTTAAATCCCAATGTCTCATTCCATTAGTGTTTTGATTTTTTTAAAAGGTGCAAACTCCTTAACCTGTTCTCCATTTGAACGATGTTCTCTTTGAGAACACAGAGCCAGCAAATTACTTAAAACAGCAAAGTGTCATGATTCAATAGTCATAACTTTTCCTCATATTAATAATGGTTTCCCCTCTGAATTATATCTACATGTCAATCATATCAATAGAGTAGAAAAATGATGTTTGGCAACGTTACAAAACACAGACTTCTTGGAACCTGGTTTTTTTCTATTTTTTAAACCTTTAATACTGAGCTAAAATCGATACTAAATCTGAAAAATAATCAATAAGTATATATTATATTCTGTTAAATATTTGGTGTAAATCTTTCAGCTTTTACAAATTTTGAACTTATGGTGGTGTATACTGGTGAATTATAAATTAGGTGTTTTTAAAACACATATGTTTTTAATTAATGCATGATATAATACAACAATAAATACAACCAAAAATAAAATGCTAATTTATATTTTATATTTAGATATAATCAAGTCAGGTTGAAACAGACACTTGATGTTTCCCACATTGATTCAGCATTTATATCTCAGATGCAAAAGGATCCAATGAATAATAATTTACATATATATACATTTTAAACAGTAAAAATAGATGGAATCATGTATAGGTTTGCATGGCAAGATAGTGGAATACTAGAAAGCAGTTCAATTGTGAGATGTAAAAACTTAGGAAATTGATAAGCAATTTAAGAAAGATGTAAATTATAACTCCAAATAAATTATGCAGTTAAGTATTTTAGAGTCTCTATTGGTATAGCCTCAAATTATTTCTACCTATTAGAAGAAACAAATTTTTATAACTGAGTAGGTCATCTTTCGGAGAAGGCAATGGCACCCCACTCCAGTACTTTTGCCTGGAAAATCCCATGGACGGAGGAGCCTGGTGGGCTGCAGTCCATGGGGTCGCTAAGAGTCAGACACGACTGAGCGACTTCACTTTCACTTTTCACTTTCATGCATTGGAGAAGGAAATGGCAACCCACTCCAGTGTTCTTGCCTGGAGAATCCCAGGGATGGGGGAATCTGGTGGGCTGCCGTCTATGGGGTCGCACAGAGTCGGACACGACTGAAGCGATGCAGCAGCAGCAGGCATTCTGTGTTCTTTATAAGCAGCTTTCATATTTTTTAAAATTAATAAGAACCTAAAATATCTATCCTGGCTTAAAAGATTTTTATATTTGTTTCTGTTAGGGTAGGTATGGAATGGTGTTGGTTGACCTTGCAGAGGTAGACAGTGAATCAGGCTGACGCAGAGGAGAGATCCCTTAAGGGTGTTTGTTGAACAGAAGTTTTTCTCTTTCTTTTGGTAATCTGGTTTTTCGAGTATGAACTGTACTGATTAATAAACTTACATGGGAGCAAGGTCAGGTGATTATGAACATAAATTCTGGCATTGCACTGATTGTGTGACTACGGGCAAGAAATTTGACCTTTCTTTACCTTGGTTTTCTCATCTGTAAACTAGAAATCAAACAATTAGGGTAAAAAGTCATCATCTATGTAAAGACAAAATGTCACTGTGCCTGGCATATAGTAACTTTATATAAATGTTAGTTATTGATATCTTTATGAGCTGGAATTCTACCCCCTTCTTTACTCTGACTTTACCTTGGTTTACTTCCTGATTCTGAGAACCTAGAAATGGATTTTCTGTCTCTTGAGTGAATCTGTTTCATTTCTTTTTCGCCCTTTAACTCTGACTTGGTAGTTTACATTGTCTCATTATCCCTTGTGCTTTGCTTTTTGGCCATGAGCCCACAGACCCAAGATTTGGATGGATTTGTTTTCATAGGAACTCAGAATTGTCTTCTCTGTTTTGGACTCATTACACATACTCTCTTCCAGTTGTAGCAACTCCAAACCCTGTATTTATCCTCAGTTCCTTATCTTCTCTCTCTTGCCATATCACTTCATCTTCGAGTTCAGACAATTCTTTATTATATCTTTTACATCTGTCACTTCCTTTCTGATCTCATTGCTACCATTCTATTCCAGTTTCACAGTATTCCAAGGTGAACTCCTCCTTCTTCCTATTTCGCCTGTGCACAGATACTACATCACTCTTTCCAAAATGTTGCTTTTTATTTATCATTCTTACTCCCACTACCTCTTCAAAAACCATTGCCTACTGAAGTATAGAGACACTTTATCAGACATTTAAGACTTTAATTTCACTTTTCATCACTACCTTACATTCATACATTTGTCAAATATTTATTTTATGCCAGACATCACAATAAGTAGTGTCAATACAACAATTTTTATATAAGTAGACAAAGTCTCTGCCAATCAGGAAACTTACAGGCTAAGGAGGAAATTGAAAAAAGTGTTCCTGTTGATATATATGTTCTTATTTCTGTGCTTAAAGGATTCTTGCCTCCTCTCTATTGATCTTAGTCCTTGCTTTCCTTCATGTTCTCCTGAAAGTTTTTCTTTCTAGAAGCATCTTTGAAAGGATGAAAGTTCTGAGAGTCTAATTCATTGCTGGCTTCAGGAAATGCTGTTGCTGGTTGCATTCACTTTTGCTCTTTAACTTATCACACTGTCCTCTCCCAAATAACAGTTAAACACCAAACATCTCTATTCTCGCCTTCTAAGACAAATCCTCCAATCCACCAGTTTTACAGATTATCCTGGGGGGTGGGGGGAAGAAGAAAAAGACAATATAAACAGCTTGATTTCCGAAAGTTTTTTCTGCTTGATTTCTTTGGACTTATCTTTATTTCTTTTAGGTCCTGAGAACATGGATAAAACCTCATTCAGATTCCCTGACATTCAGCTCAAATTTCCTGTATGAGTCATAACATACTAAAAGTTTAAACTGTTATTGGAACCTGGAACATTTGGTGAACGTATATTATACATGAGAATTCAGCTGGTTTTTATGGGAGGATCCCAAGATGAATGAGAAGGGATTCCTAGCTCCTTTCCTTCTAGAGTTGTCAGTGGGTAGAATTAATGTTATGGGGGAGACCTAAGAAAACAATCAGTGCCACTGTGAATTCTGTCTCCCAAACACTTCTTACTAACCATTCACTTAATATTTATTCACAATTCATATCCATCATATTGCCTAGATCATGGCTCACTGTTTGTTCTTAACTGGTAAGCTTCATTCTCTCACACTCTCTCCTACCCGAGTGAGAGTATTTTTAAAAAATAAAACTGTATCACCTCTTCTGTGCCATTATCCTCTTTCAAAATCTTTCTTTAACTACCCATTGCTCTTAGAATAATATTCACACCCCTCACCCTGACTTGCTTTGTCTTTCAAAATTTGCTTCACTAGCATCATGTTTTTATTTTTTCATTAAATAAATATTTACTGATAACTGGACATGGGACAACAGACTGGTTCCAAATAGGAAAAGGAATATGTCAAGGCTGTATATTGTCACACTGCTTATTTAACTTATATGCAGAGTACATCTTGAGAAACGCTGGCCTGGAGGAAGCACAAGATACAATCAAGATTGCTGGGAGAAATATCAATAACCTCAGATATGCAGATGACTCCACCCTTATGGCAGAAAGCAAAGAAGAACTAAGGAGCCTCTTGATGAAAGTGAAAGAGGAGAGTGAAAAAGTTGGCTTAAATCTCAACATTCAGAAAACTAAGATCATGGCATCTGGTCCATCACTTCATGGCAAGTAGATGGGGAAACAGTGGCTGACTTTATTTTTCTGGGCTTCAAAATCACTGCAGATGGTGATTGCAGCCATGAAATTAAAAGACACTTGCTCCTTGGAAGGAAAGTTATGACCAACCTAGATAGCATATTGAAAATCAGAGACATTACTTTGTCAACAAAGGTCCATCTAGTCAAAGCTATGGTTTTTCCAGTAGTCATGTATGGATGTGAGAGTTGGACTATAAAGAAAGCTGAGCACCAAAGAATTGATGCTTTTGAACTGTGGTATTGGAGAAGACTCTTGAGAGTCCCTTGGACTGTAAGGAGATCCAATCAGTCCATCCTAAAGGAGATCAGTTCTGGGTGTTCATTGGAGGAACTGATGTTGAAGCTGAAACTCCAATACTTTGGCCACCTGATGCAGAGAGCTGACTCATTTGAAAAGATCCTGATGCTGGGAAAGATTGAGGGCAGAAGGAGAAGGGGACGACAGAGGATAAGATGGTCGGATGGCATCACTGACACAATGGACATGGGTTTGGGTGGAATCTGGGAGTTGGTGATGGACAAGGAGGCCTGGCGTGCTGTTGTTCATGGGGTCGCAGAGTTGGACACGACTGAACAACTGAACTGAGTTGAACTATGTATCATGAAATATTCTAAATGGTACATAAACAATAGGCCTCTAAGTTTAAGATCCCTGATTTTAGGAGGAGTTGAAAAAATAAAGGATTAGGATAATTTTTTAAAACGTTGTTTCTGTTAAAAAATGTTTTACATCCTTGAAAATATCCAACAAAATCTGCTAAAAAGTAATTGTTAAATCAGGTGTACATAAGACAACTATAAAGTTTTTGAGAGAATTCTATAAAAATCTGCATTCAAATTACTTCCCATTGTCTTTAAGTTCTTCCTCTATCCCTCAAAAATCTAAACTGAAAATTGTTGATAATGTATTACAGATATGGTTTATGCAACAGAGAGAAAATAAAATGCTGGTGAGAGGATTCCTTCTTAAAGAAAAGGCCTTATCTCTGTATCAAATGATTGATAAGTGAATATATGTTTATGGTGTACATTAATAAAGCATTTATGGTTTTTAACATTACATTTATATTTCTTCACTTAAATGCCACTTTAAATCAGGTGATCAAATACAGATTCCAAATCTTCTTTAAAAAATTGAAGTATATTTAATTTACAATGTTATATTAGTTTCTGGTATATAACAAAATGATTCTGATATATTCTTTTTCATATTTTTCCAATATAAGCTTATTACACAGATTTGAAACCTTAATGGCTAGTGAGCTTCTACTGTACTTACAAAATCTATTAAAAAAATACAGCAAGCTCATCTTGTGGAGGCAGAACAGGGTGTGGGTTTATGGACTACATTAGTTTGGTTGATTAGTACAAGCATTTTTTGGCACTCTCTTTGGAAACTTTGGCTTGTCTTTTCAGGTGCTTTAATATGCAGTGCTCACTCTCTTGTTTCTTAATCTTCACATATGCCTTCACATTCACACATTCTTCTGCTTTGATGATTTGAATAAATTTCTATCCTTCTTTCTTTTCCTTGGCTGGTGTCTATGTTCCATTAGGTCAAACTGAGATGTCTCATTCTTCTAGAAGCCTTTGCTGCCTTCCCCAAGTTGGATTAGTTTCCCTTCCTATGTGGTTCCTATACTCTTTCCAACACTGTGTAATAATTCCCTATAGTCCCTGGCACATGAAACTTTATGAGAACCCTACTTGTGGCATATTTCATTTTCTCTTATTTCCCAGATACCTTGCATAATGCTTGGTATATAATGCTTATCAAACACACATTTAGTGAAAGAATGTGTGCGTCATAGCAAATACTGCTGCTGCTAAGTCGCTTCAGTTGTGTCTGACTCTGGGCAATCCCATGGACTGCAGCCCACTAGGCTCCCCCATCCCTGGGATTCTCCAGGCAAAAACACTGGAGTGGGTTGCCATTTCCTTCTCCAATGCATGAAAGTGAAAGTGAAATTGCTCAATTACAATTGAGATGAAAAAGGGGAGGATCTACCCAGTTAAGTGGATAGTTAAGTGATAGTTAAGTTTGCATGAGCAAACATTTAAAACTTTTTAAGAACTTTGTGCAACAGAGAGGGGAGCCATTTAATGCTCTTGCAGGAACCCCTAAGCATGTTGGAACCTCACAGAGAAGGGACTACACTAAGTTCACAATCTATATACAATTGGAATTTTTTTCTGAAATGGAATCAACAGTGGTCAAGAGTATGATAGTGAATACATGACAGAGAGGTAGATATTAATTATTATAAAGAAGAAATCCTTTATCCTGGTGGTTTATAACCATTGTTACCAAGAAGAAAGCTTCATACTATAGCTACTAATTTGTTTTTAGGAGAAAAGAATTTATATGCACCACCAAATATTTCAGGCAGAGGAGGTCATTTCATTACCCTAAAATGCATATCTTGAAGTGCCAAAATTTCAGATTTTAATATTTTAACTTGGATATCATAAATGCTAATCAACCAACGTACTCCTATAAACTACAGGCATAGTGAAAGTATATCCAGGATTCAATAAAGATTTTGATTAGTTGAGAAGAGAGGTAAAAAGAGTAGTTATATAAATATACTTATATGGGAAAAACACAAAATTAATAATAAAATATGAAGAAAATATTTTTGAAACTATACCATAAAACTATTAATTATACATTGGAATTTAGTAGAAAACAGAGCCATTAGAGACGTATATCTGAAGGGATGCATTTACTGAAGTACTAATGTAGGCTCAGAAGAAGCCGTGTCATCTTTGAGTCCCTCTCAGCATGGGTTCTCAGGGGAAGTATTAGATCAAGATTCCAATTTGTTATTTACAGTTCATTGACATGCCCGTCTCACTGTACCCCAGGATCATCTGTACAGCACATGTGAAAGGCATCTTATCCTTCATCTGCTAGCACCATATAAAACAGGGCATTTCTAAACCAAGATGCCCTGTGATCTTATACATGTATGCTAAACGTGGATGTCTTCTTACTGTGATGTTTTTAATTTGGTTTACAGACAATTTATAAAGTTTTTCGTTAGTGGACATGGCCACAAAAGCAGATTTTTTTTTTCAGGCTTCTGGAGTGCATTGGTTAAAAAAACAAAAAAAAACAAGCACGTATTATTTGAGGCTATAATATGGCAGGATCCAAGATATAGTTTTTATTTTCCCAGTCTTGAGAAGAAAGGACTCAGAGAAAGCACTCTTAGCTGGAGTAAGGAGAGATACAAGGAAGATCAGGTACCTTTTTAATGTGTCTTTTTCCCACTAAAACCCTGATGTTAGAGGACATTGACTAGTGACAAACAGTGCAATTTTATTTGTATGTGAACTAGAGCATTTCGGCTAAAAGCTTAAAGGAGCTTACAGGTAAGATGTTTCAGCAAGAGTTTCTCCCTTGAAAGAATACAACTTAATAAATGTGTGGTGGCTCTGTTTGGACTCCCTACCTGTCTACAAATACAAAATCATCGTCTGCCGCCTTAAACTCATGCCTTGCACATGCATGAACTGTCCCCCTCTGAGGTTTACTGGAGTGTATTTCATTAGAACCTCTTCGTGGCATTGTGAACCTTATTGTAATGAATGGGTTGAACTCTGAAAGCACTGGGCACTGACCTCCCATCTGCTGATATCCTAAATCAGGCCATTAGAGGATTCCACAAGAAAGAGCATGCTGTTTATAGGTTAATTTATCTCTCATTTGGTTCAACTAGATGTGTGCTTATAAAGGTCCTCTAATTGAATCTTATAGATGCCACAGAGATGTTTCCATTTTAAGGAAGTCTTTGGGAATAAATACAGTCAGTTCTCAATTATCTATGGTAATGAGGACCTGGCCAGCACAGATGAGCATAAAACAGAGGCAGTTCTCTATCCTTATTTATGTGATTAATTTAAAACCTCCATCCTTATCAAATACTGAGCTATAACTACTACAGTGGCTGATCTTGGTCACTTTCCTATTTATTTTGACTGGAAAACCTCTCATCAAATACTATAAACAAACAAAAGAAGCCTGCTGCCTGATGACCATGTGTATCCCTTTGAAACATGAAGGAGTGTAAAGATACTGATGGAAGCAGATGTAGGAACTCGCTTGATGAATGACACAATGCCATGAGAAAAGTAAGGCTTTCCTAATCATCCAGAGCATACATATGTTCTGGTGGCCTGAGACAGAGCAGCAATAACGAAAATGAAGGTGACAGTGACTATTGAGTACGTACTCCATAAGTACTGAGCTAAACACTCACATTTATTTGCTTAATCTTCACAACAAATCAATGAGGTTGGAGCAATTATTACTCCTATATTTTAGATGGGACTTCCCTGGCGGCTCAGATGGTAAAGCGTCTGTGTACAATGTGGGAGACCTGGGTTTGATCCCTGGGTCAGGAAGATTCCCTGGAGAAGGAAATGGCAACCCACTCCAGTACTACTGCCTGGAAAATCCCATGGACGGAGGAGCTTGGTCCAGGCTACTGTCCATGGGGTTGCAAAGAGTCGGGCATGACTGAGTGAGGAAACTGAGGCTTAACAGGAATTAAGTACTCACCTGGGGCTTCCCTAGTGGCTCAGTGGGTAAAGAATTTGTTTGCAATGCAAAAGACGCTGAAGATATGGGTTTGATCCCTGGGTTGGGAAAATCCCCCAGCGGAGGAAATGGTAACCCACTTCAGTATTCTTGCTTGAAAAATCCCATATACAGAGAAGCCTCATGGGCTACAATCCAAAGGGTCACAAAGAGACACTGATGTATAGAACAGACTTTGAGTCTCTGGGAACGGGAGAGGGTGGGATGATTTGGGAGAATAGCATTGAAATATGTATAGTCATATGTATTAAAATATGTATTTTAAATATGTATTTAAAAGACGCTTACTCCTTGGAAGGAAAGTTATGACCAACCTAGATAGCATATTCAAAAGCAGAGACATTACTTTGCCAACAAAGGTTCACCTAGTCAAGGCTATGGTCTTTCCTGTGGTCATGTATGGATGTGAGAGCTGGACTCTGAAGAAGGCTGAGCGCCGAAGAATTGGTGCTTTTGAACTGTGGTGTTGGAGAAGACTCTTGAGAGTCCCTTGTACTGCAAGGAGATCCAACCGGTCCATTCTGAAGGAGATCAGCCCTGGGATTTCTTTGCAAGGAATGATGCTAAAGCTGAAACTCCAGTACTTTGGCCACCTGATGCGAAGAGTTGACTCATTGGAGAAGACTCTGATGCTGGGAGGGATTGGGGGCAGGAGGGGAAGGGGATGACAGAGGATGAGATGGCTGGATGGCATCACTGACTCGATGAATGTGAGTCTGAGTGACCTCTGAGAGCTGGTGATGGATAGGGAGGCCTGGCGTGCTGCAGTTCATGGGGTCGCAAAGAGTTGGACACGACTGAGCGACTGATCTGATCTGATGTATAGTCTCATATCTGAAACGAGTCGCCAGTCCAGGTACGATGCCTGATAGCGGATGCCTGGGGCTGGTGCACTGGAACGACCCGGGGGGATGGTATGGGGAGGGAGGAGGGAGGAGGGTTCAGGATGGGGAACACATGTATACTTGTGGAAGATCCATCTCGATGTATGGCAAAAGCAATATAATATTGTAAAGTTAAGCAAAATAAAATTTAATTAAAAAAAAAAAGACTCAAATACGACTGAGTGACTAAGCATAAGCACACTGTATGCAATGCTAGTAAGAACCACGTGGGGACTGCAAGTAAGGCACGTCTGATCCCTGAGATTTCCTGTGCTTCCAGACGGGCCACTCCCACGTCACCACGCCTCTTCTGAGGCTCACGGGAATCCACCACAATGCCCAGGATACCTGCTTGCTCGCCATCCTCTTGGAAAGCACACATCTTCTCTTCCTGTATCTTGATTTGGCATCTTCTAAAGATTAGTTAATGCTCACATACAGATTTCTGGTACTTAAATATGAAATGCTGTTGGTGCTTGAGATAACCGTTTTTTACAAAGCAGTGATTGTCTATAGAGTCTGGGAAACCATCTCTGCTTTAATTTGATGCTTTTTCAATTCTCTACTTGCTTTTGCCTCCTTTTGCCAGTGCCAACATATAAATGCTTAATTTTTTTCTTTTTTAAAAAATGTTTCAACTACATGGAGCACACATGTCAACATATTATTAAATTATTGTCATGAATAAAGAGCATAATAATCACCTGGAATGTCTACTCTTTGATACATTGCTGTCTCTGTACACTTTGCCGCAGTCAATTTCTAAATATTTGAAGGTTTGCGCTCCCGGTACTTAGTTAATCCATTTATCACCTTACCTTCGAGGGATAATTGTGGGTGCATAATTTTAGCAACATCATTATGCCTGTTGATATAATCCAGAGCCTCCACAGTGGTGCAGCCCCTGATTATATGTTCAATTAACTGCCACATGTTGTCGGCAACTCTCATCCACCAGGTTTTCTTCTTTTGGATACTTACAATAATTTATAGCAAAAATAGTCCTGCCAGGAGTTGTCACAGCAACCCTGTGGCCTCACAAACATACATACAAGGGACATGTAGTTTTGTTTTCCAGTCTACATCTTGGTCAAAGAAAGCTTGGGGTCAGGTTGCCTGTTTTCTGGTCTGAGTTCCCTGTGACTTTGGACAAGTCACTAATTTTTTTCCCAGGAACTACTTCATTTGGGTATGAAATGAATATGAAAATATTTGGCCTGCCTAACTTCACAATATTATTATGAGGTTCAGTGGGAATCATATTTGCATGCACTCTGAAATGAAAAAGCAGGGGCAAAATGTGACATGTGATTACTCTTGACATGAATTTCCCTGATTATATTCATACACACTAAGAAATATTTTTACTTTCCATCTTATATTTGTGCTGTTGGGAAATTTTTATCTGTATATTCACAGTAGAAAACACAGTTGTTTTCCCATTTTTTACTATATGTAAATTATCTTGAGTGAGAGTGTTAGTCGCTCAGTAGTGTTCAACTCTTTGCAACCCCATGGACTGTAGCCCATCAGGCTCTTCTGTCCATGGAATTCTCCAAGCAAGAATACTGGAGTGGTTTAGCATTTCCTTCTCCAGGGGATCTTCCTGACCCAGGGATCGAACCCATGTCTCTTATGTCTCCTGCACTGGCAGGCAGGTTCTTTACCACTAGTGCCACCTGGGAAGACTAAATTATCTAAAGGCAGGGACAGCAGGGACAAAATCTCATTCTTCTTTGTTTCCATTATGAAACCTAGTCTTGGGGAAGTGTTTTAGCTTTATGTGTCTTCTTTTGGTGGCTTGGAGGTTGTTTGGTTTGAGGGATATACATTGTCGGCATTAACTATGTTCTTAATCTTTATTTATTAGGCTTGTGAGATTAGGGCTTTCCAGTGCTAGGCGGCTCTTTGCCATGGAGACAGTGATGTTACAACAATGCCTTTGGATCTACACAGGAACACATTAGAAGAACAAATTACAGCCTTGCACCTAGGACTACAAAGACCTCCACTCTGATAACATCATCCCCATCCGCAGTATAGCCATGTCCCACTTTTCCATTTTGCTGAAGTAGTCATTTGGTTTAGATCAGTTTTTTTTTTTTTTTTTTTTAACATGAAAACTCTTGTGTTAAATATGAAGCTAATATCCATGTATCCAGTTGTCCACAAGGATGGGGAATATGAAAGAACAGGGATGCAACTGGATTATACAGTGATTTGTGGGAGTCTAAAAAGGCATCATCTTCAAGTGAACAAATTAGAGAGATGCCACCTCTGTGAGGGAACAGGCAGTGCCAGGGCCTTCAACTTGGAAAGTAGAGTCCAGGATTGTTTCAGCTGCCACTCACTGCCTTTGTGCATCGGGCTAACTGCAGAGTTTCACATAGTAACCCTGGACCTAAGGGGCTCAAGCTCATTTGCCATTGAGTAGAGAGTGGACCAGAAGCAGGACTTCATCCTGCCATGCAGGCCAGGAGAGTAATAACCCTGGGTTCTGGCTTTTGGAGAAGGGGATAAGCAATAAAAAAAGGTGATGTTCTTGAGACAACATTGAGAGAGGAAGTTGGCATCTTATAATGGGAAGACAAAGCCCCCAAACTCTGATAGACATATACTTGGCTCCCCAGTGCCAACATCAGGTAAACCTATAGGGCGGCTATTGTCAATACAAAGTTCCTTCCTCTCCTCCTGTCTCCTACCCCACATAGATTCTCTGTTGCCCTTTTATGACATCTCCTTCTTTATCCTCAATCTGACATTTTCATCTTGATGAGGTTTTATCTGTGCAGGAATATGGGCAAGAAAAGGAGGTGGCTGAGTGGGCCTTGTCCTGGGGCACATACATCTCTAGAGCATGACTGAGTATAAGAAGACAAGTACCTCTGGAAATATAACAGTCGACATTAATCTAGTCCATAAATATTTATCAGGTATCTACAATGTGCCAGGTCCCAGCCATACAGCACTAATCGATTGTACAAGCTATTTTCTCTGCCTGAATATTTTTCCATGACCTATCTAACTACTCTTCCTTGTCTGTCAGGTCTCAGTTGAAATTCCCTTTCTTCACCCACCAGCCCAAATTCCTATAAATTTGGGGGGTCTTTTATACTCTATCATAGCATTCTCCACTTTTGTAATAACTTTGCAATAGCATTCTTGTTTGATAGACTCTAAATTACATGAGGTTAGAACCATGGATGCTGCAGCTCTGGGGTGCAGCTGAGTGGCTGATACATAGTAGGTACTCAAGCTGGTTGATGAATGAATAAATAAATGAAGGAAGGAAGGAATGACTGCCAAGCATAAGGCCCAGTTAATTCATCTTTTGATAGATTTTTATGAAAACATTGTTGTGTGTTTGCATGGGAGGTATTTATCTATTCTTAAAACCTAATGAGCTTTCAAAAATTTACTTAAGTTCCCTGTTTAGATTTTACCTATAATCTTTGCACTGGAGATCCTTTTAATAAGACTATTTTAAATCAGAATATCAGGATAAATTTCTTTTCATCAGCTTTAACAATAACATAGCCCTCTTATATGACAAAAGGGAAATCTCAGAATTTAGTTCATTGAGGTGATTTATATGATTAATTGCAGCCTGCTGCTGCAATAAAGCAATTGTGATAAATAACAATGTGTTGGGATATTTTAATTGTAAAAAGACCATTTCTATGGCCTTTGATTGATCATGGTGACTGTAATCATGACTGAAACTTTTCATTAACCTTTTTATATTTAATTTCTTGTTTTGAGTTAACATCATTATAAATCCTATTTCCATGAACAATACAACAGATGCCCTTTAAGAAGCACCTAAACTTCCCGGCGCTGTGGCTGCTGAACAAAAACCAGAAACAAACCTTTTCCCCAAGCAAATCTGAAAAAGAAAGGGCTTCAAAAAGCCTCCACTGTCTGTCTTCCCTCCTAGGGAGGTCTCATCATGATGTGGGAACACCCAGTGAGTATAATATTCAAAACACCCATAAAACATTATTTGACATGAAAATTTTGCTTCATCTATGAGCTGCTGCTAATGAATTACATATGATGCAAGAAGCAGCATGGCTGAAATATTTTATTAATACTAATAATAATTTTTGCTTATACAGCAACTTTCATTAGAGAAAACTGAGTTGGAAAGGAAGCTGTAAAGACATATTTGAGGTAAAATTACTGACTCATAACTTTTTAGGCTGGCTGCTGCTCCTCTACCATGCTGGGGGCAAGGGGCAGAATCAAAGCTAATTGTCACTCACTTTGGGAAATTTCAGTCCAAAGCTTCCTTGACTTACATATTCCCCAGGGTATCCAAGCCAAGTTTTGTTAGTTTGTTTTTTAAGGAGCAACAAATAAGTCTTTCTTTCCTTATGGTGTGAAGTTAAGTCCCACTCAAGAGGAAGTGGTAGTGAATATTGCTATACTGTTGTTGGCTGCCAATGGCGAAGTGCTTACTGTGTGTGATAAAGAACCTACCTGCCAATGCAGGGAGACCTGGGTTCAATCCCTGAGTCGAGAAGACCCCCTGGAGAAGGAAATGGCAGCCCACTCCAGTATCTTTCCTGGGAAATCCCATGGACAGAGAAGCCTAGGAGCCTACAGTCCACGGGGTCACAAAGAAGTCAGACACTAAGCAACCAAATAGCAACAACAACTAAATAGCAATAAGAACAAGCACTAAGTGCTTATACATAAAAGTTTAATTTCCACAACAACCCTGTGAAATTGGTATGGTCATATTTATTCCATAGATAGGGTGACTGAAACACAGAGAGGTTAGGCAACTATCCCTGCTTGTCCTGACACCTAATAGGAAATGTTTCTGCCCCTCCAGGCTTCGGGCTAAAGAGACCAAGGTAAGCTGGGTAACTGTTAGCACATGCTCTAAGAGTATCCCCTGCCTTTGGCAGTTTCTACAATTCCCCCTGCTTTCTATTCCTTTGGTACATGTAGTTTCCTCCGGGGAAGGCAATGGCACCCCACCCCAGTACTTTTGCCTGGAAAATCCCATGGACAGAGGAGCCTGGTGGGCTCCAGTCCATGGGGTCGCTGAGAGTCGGACACGACTGAGCGACTTCACTTTCACTTTTCACTTTAATGCATTGGAGAAGGAAATGGCAACCCACTCCAGTGTTCTTGCCTGGAGAATCCCAGGGACAGGGGAGCCTGGTGAGCTTTCGTCTGTGGGGTCGCACAGAGTCGGACATGACTGAAGCGACTTAGCAGCAGCAGCAGCAGCAGTTTCCTCAGTTTGCCGCTAGATTGTAATCTCCATGAGGATGAGGATTTGAACTTGGAATTCTCCAGGCCAGAATACTGGAATGGGTAGCCTTTCCCTTCTCCAGGGGATCGTCCCAACCTAGGGATTGAACCCAGGTCTCCCACATTGCAGGTGGATTCTTTAGCAGCTAAGCCACAAGAGAAGCCCAAGAATACTGGAGTGGGTAGCCTAGCCTAGCCCTTCTCCAGGGGATCTTCCTGACACAGGAATTGAACATAGCTCTCCTGCATTGCAGATTATTTACCAACTGAGCTATTAGGGAAGCCCTATAAAGCAGATTTTTTGTAACTAAAAACAAGAACATAATTTAATTAGGATATAAGTTGTTTCTCAAGGGGACAATGATAAAGGATTTTGAAATCAAGGCTATTCTGGTAAATCCAAGATGTGTATCACTGTGACTACAGTTTTCTTTTTTTTTTTTTTTAATATTTTATTTTATTTTTTGCTTAACTTTACAATATTGTATTGCTTTTACTATACATCGAGATGGATCCGCCACCAGTATACACGTGTTCCCCATCCTGAACCCTCCTCCCTCCCCCCTTCCCACACCCTCCCTCCAGGTCATCCCAGTGCTCTAATCCCAGGCTTCCGTTATAGGGCATCATACCTGGACTCACTCATTTCGGATATGATATTATACATATTTCAATGCTATTCTCCCCAATCATCCCACCCTCTCCCGGTCCCAGAGTCCAAAAGTCTGTTCTATACATCAGTGTCTCTTTTGCTGTCTCGTAAATAGAGTTATTTTTACCATCTTTCTAAATTCCATATATATGTGTCAGTATACTGTATTTGTGTTTTTGTTTCTGGCTTACTTCACTCTGTATAATAGGCTCCAGTTCCATCCACCTCCTTAGAACTGATTCAAATGTATTCTTTTTAATGGCTGAGTAATACTCCATCGTGTATATGTACCACAGCTTGCTTATCCATTCATCTGTGGATGGACATCTAGGTTGCTTCCACGTCCTGGCTATTATAAACAGTGCTGCTGTGAACATTGGGGTACACGTGTCTCTTTCAATTCTGGATTTCTCAGTGTGGATGCCCAGCAGTGGGATTGCTGGATCGTAAGGCAGTTCTATTCCCAGTTTTTTGAGGAATCTCCATACTGTTTTCCATAGTGGCTGTACTAGTTTGCATTCCCACCAACAGTGTAAGAGGGTTCCCTTCTCTCCGCACCCTCTCCAGCATTTATTGCTTGTGGTCTTTTGGATCGCAGCCATTCTGACTGGCGTGTAATGGTATCTCATAGTGGTTTTGATTTGCATTTCTCTGATGATGAGTGATGTTGAGCATCTTTTCATGTGTTTGTTAGCCATCTGTATGTCTTCTTTGGAGAAATGTCTATTTAGTTCTTTGGCCCATTTTTTGATTGGGTCGTTTATTTTTCTGGAATTGAGCTGTAGAAGTTACTTGTATATTTTTGAGATTAATTGTTTGTCTGTTGCTTCATTTGCTATTATTTTCTCCCATTCTGTAGGCTGTCTTTTCAGCTTGCCTATAGTTTCCTTTGTTGTGCAGAAGCTTTTAAGTTTGATTAGGTCCCATTTGTTCATTTTTGATTTTATTTCCGATATTCTGGGAGGTGGGTCATAGAGGATCCTGCTGTGATGTAAGTCAGAGAGTGTTTTGCCTATGTTTTCCTCTAGGAGTTTTATGGTTTCTGGTCTTACATTTAGCTCTTTAATCCATTTTGAGTTTATTTTTGTGTATGGTGTTAGAAAGTGTTCTAGTTTCATTCTTTTACAAGTGTTCAACCAGTTTTCCCAGCACCACTTGTTAAAGAGATTGTCTTTAATCCATTGTATATTCTTGCCTCCTTTGTCAAAGATAAGGTGACCATATGTGCGTGGATTTATCTCTGGACTTTCTATTTTGTTCCATTGATCTATATTTCTGTCTTTGTGCCAGTACCATACTGTCTTGATGACTGTGGCTTTATAGTAGAGCCTGAAGTCAGGCAGGTTGATTCCTCCAGTTCCGTTCTTCTTTCTCAAGATAGCTTTGGCTATTCGAGGTTTTTTGTATTTCCATACAAATTGAGAAATTATTTGTTCTAGCTCTGTGAAGAATACCGTTGGTAGCTTGATGGGGATTGCATTGAATCTATAAATTGCTTTGGGTAGTATACTCATTTTCACTATATTGATTCTACCAATCCACGAACATGGTATATTTCTCCATCTATTAGTGTCCTCTTTGATTTCTTTCACCAGTGTTTTATAGTTTTCTATATATAAGTCTTTAGATTCTTTAGGAAGATATATTCCTAAGTATTTTATTGTTTTCATTGCAATGGTGAATGGAATTGTTTCCTTAATTTCTCTTTCTATTTTCTCGTTATTGGTGTACAGGAATGCAAGGGATTTCTGTGTGTTAATTTTATATCCTGCAACTTTACTATATTCATTGATTAGTTCTAGTAATTTTCTGGTGGAGTCTTTAGGGTTTTCTACGTAGAGGATCATGTCATCTGCAAACAGTGAGAGTTTTACTTCTTCTTTTCCAATTTGGATTCCTTTTATTTCTTTTTCTGCTCTGATTGCTGTGGCCAACACTTCCAGAACAATGTTGAATAGTAATGGTGAAAGTGGGCATCCTTGTCTTGTTCCTGACTTTAGAGGAAATGCTTTCAGTTTTTCACCATTGAGGATAATGTTTGCTGTGGGTTTGTCATATATAGCTTTTATTATGTTGAGGTATGTTCCTTCTATTCCTGCTTTCTGGAGAGTTTTTATCATAAATGGATGTTGAACTTTGTCAAAGGCTTTCTCTGCATCTATTGAGATAATCATATGGTTTTTATTCTTCAATTTGTTAATGTGGTGTATTACGTTGATTGATTTGCGGATATTGAAGAATCCTTGCATTCCTGGGATAAAGCCCACTTGGTCATGGTGTATGATCTTTTTAATGTGTTGTTGGATTCTGATTGCTAGAATTTTGTTAAGGATTTTTGCGTCTATGTTCATCAGTGATATTGGCCTGTAGTTTTCTTTTTTTGTGGGATCTTTGTCAGGTTTTGGTATTAGGGTGATGGTGGCCTCATAGAATGAGTTTGGAAGTCTGCCTTCCTCTGCAATTTTCTGGAAGAGTTTGAGTAGGATAGGTGTTAGCTCTTCTCTAAATTTTTGGTAGAATTCAGCTGTGAAGCCGTCTGGGCCTGGGCTTTTGTTTGCTGGAAGATTTCTGATTACAGTTTCAATTTCCTTGCTTGTGATGGGTCTGTTAAGATTTTCTATTTCTTCCTGATCTAGTTTTGGAAAGTTGTACTTTTCTAAGAATTTGTCCATTTCTTCCATATTGTCCATTTTATTGCCATATAATTGCTGATAGTAGTCTCTTATGATCCTTTGTATTTCTGTGTTATCTGTTGTGATCTCTCCATTTTCTTTTCTAATTTTATTGATTTGATTTTTCTCCCTTTGTTTCTTGATGAGTCTGGCTAGTGGTTTGTCAATTTTATTTACCTTTTCAAAGAACCAGCTTTTGGCTTTGTTGATTTTTGCTATGGTCTCTTTTGTTTCTTTTGCATTTATTTCTGCCCTAATTTTTAAGATTTCTTTCCTTCTGCTAACCTTGGGGTGCTTCATTTCTTCCTTTTCCAGTTGCTTTAGGTGTAGAGTTAGGTTATTTATTTGGCTTTTTTCTTGTTTCTTAAGGTATGCCTGTATTGCTATGAACTTTCCCCTTAGGACTGCTTTTACAGTGTCCCACAGGTTTTGGGTTGTTGTGTTTTCATTTTCATTCGTTTCTATGCAGATTTTGATTTCTTTTTTGATTTCTTCTGTGATTTGTTGGTTATTCAGGAGTGTGTTGTTCAGCCTCCATATGTTGGACTTTTTAATAGTTTTTCTCCTGTTATTGAGATTTACTCTTACTGCATTGTGGTCAGAGAAAATGCTTGGAATGATTTCAATTTTTCTGAACTTACCAAGGCTAGATTTATGGCCCAGGATGTGGTCTATCCTGGAGAAGGTTCCGTGTGCGCTTGAGAAAAAGGTGAAATTCATTGCTTTGGGATGAAATGTCCTATAGATATCAATTAGTTCTAACTTGTCTATTGTATCGTTTAAAGTTTGTGTTTCCTTGTTAATTTTCTGTTTAGTTGATCTATCCATTGGTGTGAGTGGGGTATTAAAGTCTCCCACTATTATTGTGTTATTGTTGATTTCTCCTTTCATACTTGTTAGTATTTGTCTTACATATTGCGGTGCTCCTATGTTGGGTGCATATATATTTATAATTGTTATATCTTCTTCTTGGATTGATCCTTTGATCATTATGTAGTGACCTTCTTTGTCTCTTTTCACCGCCTTTGTTTTAAAGTCTATTTTATCTGATATGAGTATTGCTACTCCTGCTTTCTTTTGGTCCCTATTTGCATGGAAAATCTTTTTCCAGCCCTTCACTTTCAGTCTGTATGTGTCCCCTGTTTTGAGGTGGGTCTCTTGTAGACAACATATGTATGGGTCTTGTTTTTGTATCCATTCAGCCAGTCTCTGCCTTTTGGTTGGGGCATTCAACCCATTTACATTTAAGGTAATTATGGATAAATATGCTCCCGTTGCCATTTACTTTGTTGTTTTGGGTTTGAATTTATATATCCTTTTTGTGTTTCCTGTCTAGAGAAAGTCCTTTAGTGTTTGTTGGAGAGCTGGATTGTTGTTGCTGAATTCTCTCAGCTTTTGCTTGTCTGTAAAGGTTTTGATTTCTCCTTCATATTTGAATGAGATCCTTGCTGGGTACAATAATCTGGGCTGTAGGTTCTTTTCTTTCATCACTTTAAGTATGTCTTGCCATTCCCTCCTGGCTTGAAGAGTTTCTATTGAAAGATCAGCTGTTAGCCTTATGGGAATTCCCTTGTGGGTTATTTGTTGTTTTTCCCTTGATGCTTTTAATATTCGTTCTTTGTGTTTGATCTTTGTTAATTTGATTAATATGTGTCTTGGGGTGTTTCGCCTTGGGTTTATCCTGTTTGGGACTCTCTGGGTTTCTTGGACTTGAGTGATTATTTCCTTCCCCATTTTAGGGAAGTTTTCAACTATTATCTCCTCTAGTATCTTCTCGTGGTCTTTCTTTTTATCTTCTTCTTCTGAAACTCCTATGATTCGAATATTGTAATGTTTAAAATTGTCCTGGAGGTCTCTGAGATTGTCCTCATTCCTTTTAATTCGTTTTTCTTTTTTCTCCTCTGATTCTTTTAGTTCTGCCATTCTATCTTCTAATTCGCTAATTCTATCTTCTGCCTCTGTAATTCTACTATTTGTTGCCTCCAAAGTGTTTTGGATCTCATTTATTGCATTATTCATTATATATTGACTCTTTTTTATTTCTTCTAGGTCCTTGTTAAATCTTTCTTGCATCTTCTCGATGCTTTTCTCCAGGCTATTTATCCATGATTCCATTTTGCTTTCCAGATTTTGGATTAATTTCACTATCATTATTCGGAATTCTTTATCAGGTAGGTTCGCTATTTCTTCCTCTTTTGTTTGGTTTGGTGGGCATTTATCCTGTTCCTTTACCTGCTGGGAATTCTTCTGTCTCTTCATCTTGTTTAAAATGCTGTGTTTGGGGTGTCCTTACTGTATTCTGGCAGTCTGTGGATTTCTCTTTATTGTGGCGTTTCTTCACTATATGTGGGTTTGTACCGGTGGCTAGTCGAGTTTTCTTGTTTATGGAAGCTTGTGTTGATGTTCTGGTGGGTGGAGCTGGATTTCTTTTCTCTGGGTTGCGGTGGAGTGTCTAGTGGTGAGTTATGAGATGTCTATGATTTTGAGGTCGCTTGTGTAGCCTGTGAATTGGAGCTCAGGGCTGTGTTCTTGTTTTTCTAGAGCATTTGCTTGGTATGTCTTGCCGTGGAACTTGCTGGTCTTTATGTGATGCTTGGTTTCAGTGTAGGTATGGAGGCATATGTTGAGCTCCTGACAATTAATGTTTCGTGGGATCAGGGTTTGGACTTAAGCCTCCTGCTTCCTGTTATCGGTCTTATTTTTGCAGTAGTCTCAAAAAGTTCGTCTTCTATACTGCATTCCACAACTAGACTGCTCAGAGGTGTTCATGGAGTTATACAGAGAAGGAGAAAGGGAGGAAGGAGACAGAGGTGGTCAGGAGGATAAAAGGAGGGAGCGTAAAGGAGAGAGAGACAGATCCAGTCAGTACTCAGTAAAGAAAAGAATAAAGGAAAGAAAAAAAGCAAAGGACAAAAACAAACAAACAACAAAACAAAACAAAACAAAAAACAAACAAAAAAAACAAAACAGGGTCGCAAAAATTATATCTAAAAGAGAAAGAAGACAGAGGATAAAAACAAAAGAAAAAGAAACAAAACAAAAACAAACAAAAAAAACAAAACAGGGCACAAAAATTATATCTAAAAGTGGAGATTGAAGAAGTACTAGAGGATAAAAACATAAAGATAAAAGAAACAAAACAAAAACAAACAAAAAAACAAAAACAAAAACAAAAAACAAACAAACCAAAAAAAAAAAAAATTAACAGGGGAAAAAAAAATTTTTTCCCTTTTTTTTTCTTTTTTTAATAAAAAACTAATAAAATTTTAAAAAAACATATATTAAAAAAAAAAAGAAAAAAAAAGGAAATAATGATGGTAAAAATAGTAACAATATTTATAAGAGTTTCTCTATTATTGCTGTGGGTTCAGTTCATTTTCGGCTAGTTCCTTGTTCCGGCTTAAATTTCTCAAGGTCTATAGGCCCCTTTCTCTGTAGTTGGTCTGTATAGTCCTTTGTTCTGTGTGCGGGCCCCTCAGTGTCGTGGGCCAGGGCCGGCCTCTCCTGTGTTCGGCGCTGCAGTCTGGTCTGGCAGCCCAAACCACTCCCGGTGGAAACAGCCCGCGCCCGCGAGGGCTGGCAGGGGAGCGGCCGGCTGGGGAGCGGCGGCGGCGAGGGGATAGCTCGCGCGGGAACTGTCGGCGGTGGGGGGGGGGGACCCGCGCGGGAGCCGCCGGTATGGCGGGGGCGGCCTCTCCTGTGGTCGGCGCTGCAGTCTGGTCTGCCTGCCCAAACTATTCCCGGCGGAAACGGCCCGCACCGCAACGGCTGGCGGGGGAGCGGCCGGCGGGGGAGCCGCGGCGAGGGGATGCCTCGCGCTGGATCCGTCAGTGGTGGGGGGCGACCGGCGCGGCTGGCGGGGGTGGGGTGGTGAGCGCTCTGCGGGGGAGCTTCCCACGGGGGAGTGGCTGGCGGTGGAGCGTCCGGCGTGGGAGCGGCCTGCTCAGCCCCGGCTTGCCAGTGGCGGAAGCGGGCGTTTGCGATGATGCCTCCCCGCTGTGGAAGCTACCGCAGGGCTCGTAGTCTGTGGGTCTTAGTTGTTCAATTGTTTTCCTCCCTGTTATAATATTCTCTGTGTTTCCTAGGTTCAGCACAGGCTTTCCAGGGAGAGCGCTTCCCGGTGTTTGGAGACCTCTCCTTCTTTCAAGACTCCCTTCCCCGGACAGAGGTCTGCCCCTCCCTCTTTGTCTCTCCCTGCCTCTCTATGCCTTTTACACTCTCTCCCTACCTCTTTTAGAAGGCAATGAGTTGCTTTTCTGGGTGTCCGATGTCCTCTGCCGGCATTCCGAAGCTGCTTGAGGAATTCACTCAGCGTTTAGATGTCCCCTTTATGAATTTGTGGAGGAGAAAGTGTATTCCCCGTCCTAATCCTCCGCCATCTTAACTGGAACTACAGTTTTCTCTCTTATTCATAGATTCACTTTCTGCTGTTTCAGTTAATGTGATAAACTGTGGTCTCAAAATGTTAAATGGCAAATTGCAGAAAAACACATTTCATAAATTTTAAATTGTGTGGCCATTCTGGATAGTGTAATAAAATGTGATGCAGCCAAACTTTGTTCCACTTGGGAAGTGAATCACCCTTTGCCCAAAGTATCCTTGGGCCACAGGACTGGAAAATGCTACTTTTCATTCCAATCCCAAAGAAATGCAATGCCAAAGAATGTTAAAACTACTGTACAAATTGCACTCATATCTCTTCCCTGGTGGCTCAGCTGATAAAGAATCCACTTGCAATGTGGGAGACATGGGTTCGATCCCTGGGTTGGGAAGATCCCCTGGAGAAGGGATCGGCCACCCACTCTAGGATTCTGGCCTGGAGAATTCCATGGACCCGTGGGGTCAACAAAGAGTCGGACGTGACTAAGCAACTTTCACTTTCATCACGTGCTAGCAAGGTTATGCTCAAAATCCTTCAAGCTAGGCTTCAGCAGTATGTGAACTGGGAACTTCTAGATAGATGTACAAGCTAGATTTAGAAAAGGCAAGGGAGCCAAAGATCAAATTGCAAACATTTATTGGATTATGGAAAAACCAAGAGAATTCCAGAAAAACATTATCCAGGGTCTGGTAGCTCAGACGGTAAAGTGTCTGCCTACAATGCGGGAGACCTGGGTTCAATCCCTGGGTCACGAAGATCCCCTGGAAAAGGAAATGGCAACCCACTCCAATATTCTTGTCTGGAAAATCCCATGGACTGAGGATCCTGGTAGGCTACAGTCCATGGGGTCGCAAAGAGTCGGACATGACTGAGCGACTTCACTCACTCTGTTTCATTGACTACAAGAAAATCTTTGAGTGTGTGGATCACAGCAAACTGTAAAATTCTTCAAGAGATGGGAGTACCAGACCACCTTACCTGTCCCCTGAGAAACCTGTATATGGGTCAAGAAGCAACAGTTAGAACCACACAGGGAACAAATGGACTGGTTCAAAATTGGGGAAGGAGTATGTCAAGGCAATATATGCTCACCCTGGTTTTTTAATTTCTATGCAGAGTACTTCATGCAAAATGCTGGACTTGATGAATCACAAGCTGGAATCAAGACTTCTGGGAGAAATATCAACAACTTCGGATATGCAGATGATACCACTCTAATGGCGGAAAGTGAAAAGGAACTAAAGAGCCTCTTGATGAGGGTGAAAGAGAGTGAAAAAATTGTCTTGAAACTCAGTATCAAAAAAATTAAGATTAGAGCATTAGATCCCATCACCTCATGACGAATAAAAGGGGAAAAAGTTGAAGCAGTGACAGATTTTCTTTTCTTGGGCTTCTAAATCACTGCAAAAAATGACTGTAGCCATGGGAAAAAAAAAAAAAAAAAACAAAAAACTTGCTCTTTAGAAAGAAAGCTTGACAAGTCTAAACAGTGTATTACAGAACAGAGACATCACTTTGCCAACAAAAGTCCAGCTAGTCAAAGCTATGATTTTTCCAGTAGCATGTATAGATGTGAGAGTTTGACTGTAAGGAACACTGAGTGCCAAAGAATTGATGCTTTCGAATTGTGGTGCTGAAGACTTCAGAGTCCCTTGGACTGCAAGGAGGTCAAACCAATGAATTCTAAAGGAAATCAACCCTGAATATTTGTTGGAAGGACTGATGCTGGAGCTGAAGTTCCAGTACTTTGCCCACCTGATGCGAAGAACCGACTCATTGAAAAAGATCCTGATGCTGGGAAAGATTAAGAGCAAAAGCAGAAGGGAGTGGCAGAAGATGAGACGGTTAGATAGCATCACAGACTCAATGGACATGAATTTGAGCAAACTCTGGGAGATAGCGAAGGATTGAGGAGCTTGGTGTACTGCAGTCCATGGGGGTCACAAACAGTTGACAAGACTTAGCAACTATGCATTTTGTGCATTTTGGTAGAGAATTGGGCCCTACTACTCTGTTACAGACTGCTTTTTGGGGAGGGCTCCAAAATTGCTGCAGATGGTGACTGCAGCCACAAAATTAAAAGATGCTTACTCTTTGGAAGGAAAGTTATGACCAATCTAGACAGCATATTAAAAAGCAGAGACATTACTTTGCCAACAAAGGTCCATCTACTCAAGGCTATGTTTTTTCCAGTAGTCATGTATGGATATGAGAGTTGGACCATAAAGAAAGCTGAGCACCAAAGAATTGTGGTGTTGGAGAAGACTCTTGAGAGTCCCTTGGACTGCAAAGAGATCAAACCAGTCCATCCTAAAGATCAGTCCCGAGTGTTCATTGGAAGGACTGATGTTGAAGCTGAAACTCCAATACTTTGGCCACCTGATGTGAAGACAGAGAAGGCAATGGCAAGCCACTCCAGTACTCTTGCCTAGAAAATCCCATGGATGGAGGAGCCTGGTAGGCTGCAGTCCATGGGGTCGCTACAAGTCGGACACGACTGAGCAGCTTCACTTTCACTATTCACTTTCACACAATGGAGAAGGCAATGGCAACCCACTCCAGGGTTCTTGCCTGGAGAATCCCAGGGACGGCGGAGCCTGGTGGGCTGCCATCTATGGGGTCGCACAGAGTCGGACACGACTGAAGCAACTTAGCAGCAACAGCAGCAGATGTGAAGAGTTGACTAATTTGAAAAGACCCTGACGCTGGGAAAAATTGAAGGCAGAAGGGGATGACAGGGATGAGATGGTTGGATGGCATCACCGACTTAATGGACATGAGTCTGAGTAAACTCTGGGAAGTTGGTGATGGACAGGGAGGACTGGCGTGCTGCAGTCCATGGGGCCGCAAAGAGTCGGGCATGACTGAGCGACTGAACTGAACTGACTCTGTTATGGGGCTTCCTGGGTGGCACTAGGAGTAAAGAACCTGCCTGCCAATGCAGGAGACATAAGAGATGCAGGTTCAATCTCTGGGTTGGGAAGATCCCCTGGAGGAGGGCATAGAAACCTATTCCAGTATTCTTGCCTGGAGAATCCCATGGACAGAGGTGCCTGTTAGGTTACAGTCCATAGGGTAACAAATGGACGGAACGACTGAAGCAACTTAGCACGCATGCTCCCACTCTGTGTTACATATTCAAAATGCCAACATCACCACTCTTTATGGGACATTCCTTCTCCAGGGAATTTGTTTAAGTTAATACACAATACAGAATATATAAATTATTTATTTTCATTCAAAATTATACTTTAAAAATTTTGTCTCCATGAAATATCTGAGTCATGGCATCTAGGAAACCAAATAATCTGAGAAGCTTAGAGACCATAGAATGAAATTTCCAAGGCTATTGTTGAACCCACAGAATTATTCCCAGTCCTTTTATATGGAATCTGGTGGCCTGCATTCTTGGGCCCAATGTATAGAGTCTAACTCTCCACTGAACAGCCCTGAAGAGGTATAAACTCCTTACTATCCAACCTTCCACTGCTTTATATTGTTATCAGAAACTTCCAAAAAATACCCTTGCTCATTTCACAAATGAACCCTCTCTTAATTTCTGTTTCTTATGTTACAATATAGTGTTTCTATTTCAAGTAGCCACCAGTTGCTTTATATGGCCTAGTAACATTTGGAATGCATATTAATATCAGAGGCACATTGCAAATCACCTTTTAGGTGGACTCCTTCCTGGGCAGAGACCCACAGATGGCAAGTAATTTCCATTTACCTTCTGATTCTGTTACCTTCGGCATCAAAAGGTAACATTCTAAGTGGATCAGCAGAGTGTGGTACCAAATGGGAAAGATTTGGAGTCTGAAATCCAAACACCTGGTTTAGCAACTCAGTGCTGTTTATTTCTTAGTTTGTCCTTGGTCAGCTCACATAATCTCTTTGAACACCAGCTTCCTTATAATAATAATAACTACCTGATAAAAGAAGGTAATGAATGTGAAAGTGCCTGAGAACTCTACCATGGTTTATACAATGTAGTTCGGTATTTTGATTTACACCTAGTTTGGGAATGATGCTATGTAGAACACTTTCAAGTGCAAGTGATAGTCCAACACAAAATAAGTTATAATAACTTATTGGATAAAGTACAATCAATTCTGCTATAACCTGACACGCCTTTCTAAAAACCACACATGAAGTTTACGGATGCCTGAAATGTCTAAACCAGCGCTAACAGAAATATAATGCTAACCACAAATGGGAGCTACATATGTCATTTTAAAATGTCTATAGAGATGTTAAAATAAATAGGTGATATTAATTTGATAGTCTATTTCATTATATATACTAAATATTATTATTTTTACATATGATCAACATAAAATGTATTTTACAGTCTTTTTTTTTTTTTTTTTTTTACCAAAAAGGACATGTAAAAGATTAGTTCAATTTATTTGTTTATAGCACAGCCATGTTTTGAGTAGCCACGTGTGGCTAGTGGCAACCGTATTGGAATGATGGCCAATGTGACCTAGGTCACATGCAATCCCTTGGAGCAGCAGCTGAAGTTCAATGCCCACACTACGTGATTGGAGAATGGGGAGCAATGGATGAAAACTAGGGTCCATTTTTTAGAAATGAGAGAATGGAACACGTAGAAACAAAATCATCTTTACCATCATCATCGTCATCATTGTTCCCCTCACAAAATCTCTTAACTTTCAAGGAGTTAAAATTCCGTGTTTCCAGATGATTTTAAGCTAACTCACATTTAACTTGATTCTCTTGCTTAGTGAAAAGGTAGCAGTTTCATAGGGTATTTGATTGGGATTTAAGGTGTGGGATTTTTGGCTGACCTCTATTAGATCTGTTATAATAAACCGTCTGACTCAGCTGGACAAAGTTCTTTGGTCTTCACTCTTCATCTATAATATAAAAAGATTCCACTAGATGTCTTCTGAAGTGTTTTCAACTCCAATTTAAAATCAACTTTATTGAGGTATAATTTATGTATAATAAAATGTACCCATTTCGATGTATATTTCAATGAGTTTTTGACACATTTAACACACTCAAGATACAGAAAGATCCCCATCTTTGAGAATGTTACCTTGTGCTCCTTCCCAGGCAATATTCTGTTGATAGATACGTAGGTTTTTTTCTAATTTCTGGGTCAAGTAACTTTTAAACTTGACCCAAGCCAAGGGTGAAATTTGAATAGCTTTTCTGGGTCATGTGGTAGGTGTATTTTTAATGTTATAAGAGGCTATCAAACTGTTTTCTAAGTGTCTACATCACTTTATAGGAGCACATGAGGAGGATATGGCAACCCACTCCCAGTATTCTTGCCTGGAGAATCCCAGTGTGCAGACGAGCCTGATGGGCTACAGTCCATGGGGTCACAAAGAGTCAGACATGACTGAGCGACTAAGCACAGCACAGAGCAGCAAACATGAAAATGTCAGTTACAGCATGCCCTTGCCAAGATTTGGTTTTGTCAGTCTCTTAATTTTAGCCGTTCCAATGTGTTTAGAGTGGTGGTTTGTTGTGGTTTTACTTTGCATATCTCCCTGATGACTTGATGATGATAAACTTCTTTCTGTGTGCTGATTAGCCATTTGTACAACCAATGTGGGGGGAAGTCTGTATTCAAATCTTTTAACCACTTTTATAGTTAAGTGGTTTTTCTTATTCATTAGCTATAGATACAGCAAACTGGAGAAGGAAATGGCTACCCACTCCAGTATCCTTGCCTGGAAAATCCCATGGACAGAGGAGCCTGGTGGGCTGCAGTCCATGGGGTTGCAGAGTTGGGCACTATTGAGTGACTAACACACCGTAGATATAGCAAAGACATTTTTGCTTGTGCCTTGAATTTTATTTTCCGAATGATATGTTTAGAAGAGCAAAGACTTTTACTTTGAAGTCCAGTTTATCAGTATTTTCTTCTATGACTCATGGGTTTGATGTCTTTACTCTAAGAAATCTTGATCTACCCCATTTATCTACCCCAGGGAAGTTTTCTATCCTGCACTTGTCTGGTAATTTTATTTAATGAAATTTTAATTTTATTTTTTACATTTAGACCTATTATCCATTTTGAGTTAATTTTTAGTATAAGGTAAGAATGGAGACTAATTTTATTTCAAATGAAGTCAACTTTTCTATTATTTTTATCTTTTCCCCCAGTAAATTATATGCAATGTATATGTATGTAAAACATTACTATGTATTATATGTAATAAAATAAGGAGATTGTATATATATATGTGTGTGTGTGTGTGTGTGTGTGTATAAAATCTATGCATCTTCTATGAAACGTTTACAGCATAGATCATTATTTTTATATTTGTGTCTCTATGTGAAGCACTTTGGGACTGAGAGAGCTGAGCATGGACCTCTTTTCTGAATGCAGTCGTGAGGAATTAGGAGGATAGCCACACATTTGGAGCCTTGACTGCATCTCACATCTCTGCTCAGGTGCTAACCACATGAGGACAGAATGTACTGAAAGTTTTATGTAGGAGCAACTACTAGTCGGACTCCACAGATCTGGGTTTCTAGTTATTCTTTCTCTCCTCCTGTCTGCATCTATCCATCTAAAGCTCCTTGTTCCTGTGTCCAGTGTACCGATTTTAAAACCCTTTACTCCTCTGCGTTGTGGATCTATCATCAAATGCATAGTGCTTTATACACAAGTAAACTAGAATCCATAAGACTAGAACTAGTCATACTAGACTTGTAAGGGGGATAGTTTTTCTATCTGTAGTAGCCTTGAAAATAATTTTTGTGTAACTGGGTAATGTAGCCTCCATGAGTTAGGCTCTCTGGTTTTGAAATGTCTTTGGAAGGAAGAATGTTAAACTGACCCCCTCTGTAACAATTTTGTCATTGTTTATGTTTATTTTGCACTGGTTTGAGCTGTTGCATTGCTCTAAGCTGTGGCAAATTTGATTTCTTATAGTGCTTGCTTAGTCTTTGTTATCCTTCCATTACTTAGTACCCTGTCCTTGACTGCATAATACTGGGAGAACCCTGCCTGCAAATGTGCTTTTGGCAGAATAAGATATCTTCATCTTTGAGGTCACGTTTCAGGCTTTTGTTCAGTCACAAGTTCTGTTTGGATTTATCCTCGGTGTGTCTACTTGAATATTCAAAAAGTCATCAGCTAGTCTAATTTGTTTTTTTTTTAGCCATGTAAAAGACTGATTTGCTTTGACAGGTGGATCAGAAACAGAATTGGAGCTATTTTATCTGGACCTAATTAAACAACCTTCATTACCGGCAGATATATGTTTGTGACTTAAAATTAGCATGATTGGAATTAAAACTCAAAATATAAGGCATTGAATTCAGATATGGTTGGTTTAAAAATAAATTCCATACATTTTAAATGCAGCAACTCTGGCTTTTAAATATCCCATAGTGACAAATTCCATTTAGTGTTGTGTGTGTGTGTGCTGTGTGTGTGTGTGCACACCCATGCATGCATGGCTGTGGCTGTAGATAATAGTAAAGATATAGCTCATATTTTTTGATCAGTTTCAGAGCAGCATTCTGAATTATGAAACTTTAGCAAAATATTTTTTAAATCTCATCTCTTTCCCTCCAACCCACAAATGTTGAGTTCAGCTTTGAGGATTTTATGTACTTTTCTTTATCCTCAAAGATTATGTTCTCTAATCAAATTATTTCTGTTCATCATTGTCAAGTTTCTGAGATTTTGTGACTGCTTTTTATTATATATATCCTGATTGTGTGCAGACATATGTATATCTAGACACACAGCAGAACCAGCTTAAAATGTTCTTCTGCATGTAACATTTAAAATAATATTAGATTTTTCTCATAGTATTTTATTTCCATAACCTTTTGGGAAATGTTTTAAAAGATTTTGTGTGTTTATATATACACACACTGTACACACATATACAGACACACATTTGTATAAAATATTTTTGTAGTTGTACATTCTAAATAATGATAGGAACTTAGTAATTATCAAAGTATAAATTCTTGCCTTTCTTTAGACTTTTTGAGGGTTATTATGCACTAAGATATATGAGCCAGATTTTACCTTATGAAAAAAAATAAAAGGTTGAATAAAACATATTGACATTTCTGTTCAACGTTAAGGCAGCAGGAATTATGGTGGATTCCTTTTCCTAACAAACATTAATATGAGAGTCCTGGTGTGATGAGAACTGGATATCAAGAATCTAATCCCTCCCCTTGCCTTCATGCATCAGAAGCCCTCTCCAAATTATTAAAATTCCAGGTCTTTTGTGATACTTCTTGATGCATCATTGTAATTTTAGCTGCTTTAAAATGCAAGCAAGAGCACATCCTTAGTATTTATAGCCTCCTTATGTACCTAACTTTTTTTATAAAATACAAAATAAAGCATTTGTGTTTATCCATGTCCTTTTAAAAATTAGAATTTCCAGATGGTCCCTTCTTTTTCATGCTTTTACGAATCAAAACAACTTTTCTTTCATGTTTTTTTACCTTTGTTTGGATTTGCTCAGCCCATGCTTGCTTCTGACGAGGGGTCCAGTTCAGCCATTGCTTCTGCTCTTGATCTTTGTTGTCATTTCCCTTCATGTAAACGAGATCCTAACTCAACATGTGCTCAGTGGTAGGAATTGTTTTTATTTGTGCTCCAAGTGAAGGGATTCTTTTTCTCTGCACATTGCCACCATCTTTGAGTCCTTCTTGAATCCCAGCAAGTGCATATCTGAACCAAGGTGGCTGGAATTTAATTTGGGAGCATCAGAATGAGCTACTTGGTCAGATTTGAAATGTTAAGTTCTTATATTTATTTTCTCCTTCGTTACAGGCAGCTGTATCACCTTGTGCATAGGTTGTACCATTCTGTCTTTCTCCTTATTGCAGTGAGTATGATAACAGCGTCTTTACCCAGGCTTATTGATGTTGTCTGACAACTCCCTGAATTCTGGAAGAAACTTCAGAAAACTAGTCATATCCAGTAATGTTGGAAAAAGGATTTCTAGATGGTTGGCTTACCCATCACTATGTGAATGATGTAATTGTAAAATTTTATCAGCCTTCCTTTGTCAAAGCCCATCACATCTCATAGTATTCAAAAATGTGATTAATATTTTCAATTTTTGAGATAGGCAAACAAATTTGAGTCTGAGCCTTGTAATATCCAGGCTTTGTGACCTTGAGCAAATTACTTAATGTTTATAAGCTTCACCATTCTTACCTATAAAATCAGATAATTATCATTCCTCACTCAGGAAAATAGAGGCTATATAAGGGGAGGAGGTGATTGGTGGCACAGACATTGGGGCTAAATAGCCTACATTCAAGTGCATTATTCCACCACTTGCCATGTGATTTGGGGCAAATCACTTCATCTTTCAATACTTTGGTTTCATTTGAGAATGTGGATTATGTTACTAATAGCAGGCACCAACAAAGTTGTGAGGATTAAAGTACTTTAATACTCATAAAGCATTATAACTGCCTCTGGAACATGGAAGGGTCTCATAGACTCATGCGTCAACAAGTATTTGTGAAGTACCTATCATGTGTAGGTGCTGGAGACAAAAGTGAACAGAAATCCCTACTACCTTTAGCTTTCATTCTAGTGGGTGGAAGGAGACACACACATATGAAAGGCAAATAAATATATAACAAGAGTTATAGAGAAAAATGAAGTAGAGAGAAAGGATAAGGAGAGTGATGAGTGGGATGCATTTTGTGATAGAAAAGTCAAACTAGGCTAACTTGGAAGATGTCATTTAAACAACCACGTGAAGGCAGGAGGCTCATGTCGTCTAGGAAAGGCCACATGTGACTTAAAACCCCGCAGCAGGAAGAGACTCAGAATAAGTAGAGGGTGACCATAGTAAAAGATGAGGTCAGAGAGAAGATAATGGCCAGCTTGGCGGTCTCACAGGCTACATCAGGCATTCAGCATTTACTCTGAGTTGAGAAGGAGAGTTGCTGAAGGGTTTCAAGCTGAAGGACGACATCATCTGACACATTCTATATAGACCACCCTGGCTGTTAAATTTAGGGATGGACCATAGGGAGTAAAGGTAAGAACATGGAGACCAGTTATTACTCTAATAAAACCAGATCAGACCTGAAGCTTTCTGGGATCAGGATGGTGCCTGTGGAGGTAAGGAGAAGTGAGCAGGATGTGGATACATTCTGAAAGTGTTGATGCTGGGATTTTCCATCATCATTGTTAAGTAAGATAATCCATAATGCCCTTGAAACATTGACTGTCTCAGAGTAAACTTATATTAACAGGTAAACTGGTATCAGTCTGAAGTTTTTTTTGCATTTTGATAGGAAACTGAGGCTTCTTAAATGCCTCAGAAGAGTTTAAATGCAATATCAGGAAGGACTTCTTTTGAGAGAAAGCCTTGTGAAACCTTGGATTAAATATCTAAATAAATTTGAATTCTACTTTTCTAAATCCTTTCATTTAGGAAACTACTTTTGCAAAGTTTTCTTAGTTGTAGGAACCATTAGATCAGGAGTAGGTAAACTACAGTCTAGGAGCCAAGTTTAGCCCACCTCCAGTTTTTGTAAATAAAGTTTTACTGGAAACACATCAGGCTCATTTTTTAAGTATTGTGTACAGCAGTTTTTACACTGCAACAACAGACTTCAGTAGTTGCAAAGCTTAAAGTATTTGCTCTCTAGCCCTTTACAGCAACTGCCTTAGATCATATGTCACTCAGTATCATAAACAGAGAATTATTATCATTCAGGGAATGATTCATTTCAGTATTCTTGCCTTGAGAATCCCATGAACATAATGAAAAGGCAAAAAGATAGAACACTGAAAAATGAACTCCCCAGGTCCGTAGGTGCCCAAAATGCTACTGGAGATCAGTGGAGAAATAACTCCATAAAGAATGAAGGGATGGAGCCAAAGCAAAAAAACACCAAGTTGTGAATGTGACTGGTGATGGAAGTAAAGTAAGTCTGATGCTGTAAAGAACATTATTGCATAGGAACCTATAATGTTAAGTCCATGAATCTAGGCAAATTGGAAGTGGTCAAACAAGAGATGGCAAGAATGAACATCAACATTTTAGGAATCAACGAACTAAAATGGACTGAAATGGGTGAATTAACAGAGATGACCATTATATTTACTACTGTGTGCAAGAATCCCTTAGAAGAAATGGAGTAGCCGTCATAGTCCACAGAAGAATCTGAAATGCAATACTTGGATACAATCTCAAAAACAACAGAATGATCTCTGTTCATTTCCAAGGCAAACCATTCAATATCATGGTAACCCAAGTCTATGCCCTACATAGTAATGCTGAAGAAGCTGAAGTTGAATCGTTCTGTGAAGACTTACAAAATGTTCTAGAACTAACATTCAAAAAAGATGTTCTTTCAATTATAGGGGACTGGAATGCAAAAGTAGGAAGTCAAGAGCTACCTAGAGGAACAGGCAGATTTGGCCTTGGAGTACAAATGAAGCAGGGCAAAGGCTAACAGATCTCTTCCAAGAGAATGCACTGGTCATAGCAGACATCCTCTTCCAAAAACACAAGAGAAGACTCTATACATGGACATCACCAGATGGTCAACACCAAAATCATATTGATTATATTCTTTTCAGCCAAAAGATGGAGAAGCTCTATACAGTCAGCAAAAACAAGACCAGGAGCTGATTGTGGCTCAGATCATGAACTCCTTATTGCCAAATACAGGAAGGAAAACCTCTAGACCATTCAGGTATGACTTAAATCAAATCCCTTATGATTATACAGTGGAAGTGAGAAATAGAGTCAAGGGAATAGATCTGATAGAGTGTCTGATGAACTGTGGACAGAGGTTCATGACATTGTACAGGAGACATGGATCAAGACCACCTCCAAGAAAAAGAAATGCAAAAAAGCAATGTGTCTGTCTGGGGAGGCCTTACAAATAGCTGTGAAAAGAAGAGAAGCAAAAAGCAAAGGAGAAAAGAAAAGATATAAGCATTTGAATGCAGAGTTCCAAAGAATAGCAAGGAAAGATAAGAAAGCCTTCCTCAGCAACCAATACAAAGAAATAGAGGCAAACAATAGAATGGGAAAGACTAGAGATCTCTTCAAGAAAATCAGAGATACCAAAGGAACATTTCATGCAAAGATGGGCACCATAAAGGACAGAAATGGTATGGACCTAACAGAAGCAGAAGATATTAAGAAGAGGTGGCAAGAATACACAGAACAACTCTACAAAAAGATCTTCATGACCAGAAAATCACGATGGTGTGATCATTTGCCTAGAGCCATACATCTTGGAATGAGAAGTCAGGTGAGCCTTAGGAAGCATCACTACAAACAAAGCTAGTGGAGGTGATGGAATTCCAGTTGAGCTATTTCAAATCCTGAAAGATGATGCTGTGAAAGTCTGCACTCAATATGCCAGAAAATTGGGAAAACTCAGCAATGGCCACAGGACTGGTAAAGGTCAGTTTTCCTTCCAATCTCAAAGAAAGACAATGCCAAAGAAACTTCAAACTACTGCACAATTGCACTCATCTCAAAAGCTAGCAAAGTAATGCTCAAAATTCTCCAAGGCAGGCTTCAACAGAATGTGAACCATGAACTTCCAGATGTTCAAGTTGGATTTAGAAAAAGCAGAGGAACCAGAGATCAAATTTTCAATACCCACTGGATCAGTGAAAAAACAAGAAAGTCACAGAAAAATACCTACTTCTGCTTTATTGACAATGCCAAAACCTTTGACTGTGTGGATCACAATAAACTGTGAAAAATTCTGAAAGTGATGGGCATACCAGACCACCTGACCTGCCTCCTGAGAAATCTGTATGCAGGTCAAGAAGCAACAGTTAGAAATGGACATGGAACAACAGGCTGGCTCCAAATTGGAAACGAAGTACGTCAAGGCTGTATATTGTCACAATGCTTATTTAACTTATATGCAGAGTACATCATGAGAAATTCCAGACTGGATGAAGCACAAGCTGGAATCAAGATTGCCAGGAGAAATATCAATAACTTCAGATATACAGATGACACCACCCTTATGGCAGAAAGTGAAGAAAACTAAAGATTCTCTTGATGAAAGTGAAAGTGGAGAGTGAAAAAGTTGGCTTAAAGCTCAACATTCAGAAAACGAAGATCATGGCATCCAGTCCCATCACTTCATGGCAAATAGATGGGGAAACAGTGGAAACAGTGGCTGACTTTATTTTTCTGGGCTCCAAAATCACTGCAGATGGTGACTGTAGCCATGAAATTAAAAGACACTTTCTCCTTGGAAGGGAAGTTATGACCAACCTAGACAGCATATTAAAAACCAAAGACATTTCTTTGCCAACAAAGGTCCATCTAGTCAAAGCTATGGTTTTTCCAGTAGTCATGTATGGATGTGAGAGTTGGACTATTAAGAAAGCTGAGTGCCGAAAAATTGATGCTTTTGGACTGTGGTGCTGGAGAAGACTCTTGAGAGTCCCTTGGACTGCAAGGAGATCCAACCAGCCCATCCTAAAGGAAATCAGTCCTGAATATTCACTGGAGGGACTGATGTTGAATCTGAAACTCCAATACTTTGGTCACCTGCTTCAAAGAACTGACTCACTGGAAAAGACCCTGATGCTGGGAAAGATTGAAGGTGGGAGGAGAAGGGGATGACAGAGGATGAGATGGTTGGATGTCATCACCAACTCAATGGACGTGTGTTTGAGTACGGTCTGGGAGTTGGTGATGGACAGGGAAGCCTGTCGTGCTGCAATCCATGGGGTCACAAAGAGTCGGACACAACTGAGTGACTGAACTGAATTGAACTGAACAGGGCATAACACAAAAGGACAGAGCACATAGGAATGAATGATGATCCCAAAAGGTACTCATAAATATGATTGTTTTGGAGAAAAAGTCCAAGAATTAGAACACTTTCATTGTAAAGTGTCTTCATATTAATAAGACCTTTTATTTATACAATAGGCTCCCCTGGTGACACAGCGGTTAAAGAAAAAAATCCACCTGCCATTGCAGGAGACATAGATTCAATCCCTAAGTCAGGAAGTTCCCCTGGAGAAGGAAATTATAACCTACTCCATTATTCTTGCCTAGGAAAGCCTGGTGGGCTACAATCCATGTGGTTGCAAAGAGTTGAACATGACCTAGCAACTAAACAATAATAATAAATCTCTGTGTTACCATGCTTCAGGTGGCTATCATAACCACTTCATATTTAGCTCATTGAAGGCTCACAACAATCATTGGGCAAGATAATAGTGTTAATCTTACTTTAAAAATGAGAAAATTAGGGCACCAGGATATAAATGACTTGGAATTGCATTGTTGTGAAGTAGTAGAGGCAGAATGCGTAGACAGTCTAGCTTCAGATACCATCATTTTCACCTCTATGATTTACTTCTATCTAGGCAACGTTTTAGTAGTTGTTTCTTTGCTAGATGCTGTGTGTGTGTGTGTGTGTGTGTGTGTGTGTGTGTGTGTGTGTGTGTGTGTTAGTTCTCCCAATAGCAGATTCCTAAATGTATCTGTTGAACCTGATCTTGTGAGATTTGCTCAATGCATAGATCATCAACATCTCTGCTTGCTGTTTAAGTTACTGCTCCACAATAGTGCCATTTAGCTGCTGAGGGACAGAAAAAGGAGTGGAAAAACTGCCACATCCCTAATTGTGTTCTTTCCTTTTAAGTTGATGGAATAACAAAGTCAATGCCAATTTTGCTGCTTGTTAAGTGTGAAGTTTTAAGGAATAATACAAAATTAAATTTCATATGTTTATGAGTTTATTCAAGCTGAGGGGGTTCTTAACTCTTGAAATTTCAGTGTTGGGTTCCTAAAAATGGATATCATTTTCTTTTAAGTAACAGGCCATTTTCGAATAAGATTATATCTGTCAGAAATGAAAATAGTGTATTTTGCTTCATTGTAATCCATTCATTGCTTTAAGGGCTCTGGGTTCCCTAGGGAGCAGTTAAAAATCCAAAATCCAAATGATGTCCCTGGATGCTGGTTTTTGCATTTGTATCTCTGATTTAGTTTATATATAAAAGCGCAAGCTGTCTGACAATCACCTATTGATAACACATTTGAAATGAAGCAGTTGAACTTCTGGCTACAGTCTACAGTAATTTTGGATCAAATCGTTCTTTCCTTCTCACCATCCCATGGCCTATTTTAGATTATAACATGCAAATAACTGTGTTTTTCTGCTAATTTCACCCATTTTTGGTTTACTGCCACTCTGAAGATGCAGCTGCCACAGATCAGAAGTTGCAAGCAAAGAGTGTTGTGGCTGCTCAAAAAAACCTTCTAATTCCTAGACCAGATGTCAGACCCCCCAGAGTTTGTCCACTGGCAGAGTCTGATCTAGAGTCTATGGATGTGGCTTCTTATTTCTCTTCTGTTCAAACTTGTCATTCTTTCTCACACAGAAAATTCATTCCCAAGACAGTGGTCCACATTTCAAGAATACCCCCCGGCCAAAGACTGAGATTTCAATTGCTCTAAGAAAAGGAATTAAGGGTTGCTGTTTTACATGTATACATTAAACAAATTGAAATAAAAGAACTCACTAATTTCTAGTATTTTTGTAGATCAAGGGAAAATGCAGGGAAATAATGCCCCCCTCCCCTCCACCACCTTTTTTTAATGAAAGAGTAGATATTGTACAGAATGCTAATGGGGGGAAAGTGCTGGTCTTTCTTCCTTTCCTTCTTTTCTTTCTTCTTTCCTTCCTCTTTATGTCTTTTGTTCCAACAAACAGTTATTGAATGCCTTCTATAATACACTCTGTGGTAGATTCTGAAGATACAATTATAAACAAGATGAACAGAATTCATAGCCTGTATAAAAGCTACTGAAAGAGAAAGTGAACAAATAATTAGCAATAAATTACGCACAAAATTATGTGATTATACTAGGTCAATTCTAGAAAAAGCATAGACTATGATGGGGAAACAGGCCTAGACCATGATGGGAGCTTGAGACTGATGAGCAAGGGAGATGCACAACTGACACTGAAGGTATAAACGGGAGAAGGCAGGGGAGGAGGCATGGACAAAGATGTCCCTGGGAGATGAAGAAAGACATCTGTAAGGAAAGACTGGACAATGACAAAGCAGACTCTGAGATCCTTGTGGGGAGCAGAGGGCTGTGAGATGAACCTGGAGAGGTAGTCAAGGGCCATAATTTGCAGTGCCCAGTAGACATTATTTACAAATCTGAACTTTATCCTAAGAGCAAGAGGAAGCAAGAGAAGGATATAAGAACCTAGTATCTATGTATGTGTGTTTGTGTAAGTGGTCAGAATTGCAATATTTGTTGGAAATTTCCTATAAGTTTAAGAACATTGCAAAAAAAAATCCTGTTAGAATCCACAATCATTCTCATATAAGATTTTATCCTTAAGCCTGATCCCATTTCAATATGTTAAAACTAAACATTTCCCATGTCTTTCAAACCTTCAGAAGTCTCATGAATCATTATGAGTAATTTTGGAGACTAAGTTAGTTGGAACTGGATTCAGAAGACCCAATGAGTGGACGGGGCTTGGCGTACTGATTTTCAATTCACCTGAATTGGCAAAAACTTTGGGGAATTAGAAAAGGGTAAAGCAGAATTCTGGTGACTCAGCTGGTAAAGAATCCACCTGCAATGCAGGAGACCCTGGTTGCATCGCTGGGTGGGAAAGATTGCCTGGAGAAGGAAATGGCAACCCGCTCCAGTATTCTTGCCTGGAAAGTCCCATGGACAGAGGAGCCTGGTGGGCTACAGTCCATGGAGTCGCAAAAAGATCAGCCATGACTTAGTGACTAACCAATAATAAAACAGAGCAAAGTTCAAGAGTTCTTGGAAACTGGTCCTCTTTTTTTTTTTTATATTTGTTGGTTGTTTTTCCAGTACATTTGAGAACTGAAAGTGTTACAATGGGTTACATTTAAATAATACTTACCCCAGATATTGACTTTCCTTACACAATGAACCAGACTGTCTGTTGGCAGCTTAATACCATTTCCAGTCTTCTATGCACTACCAATGCTGCAAGGGCTTTGAAGCATAAGAACGAAGTTTCTTAGAGTCTCTGCCAGTAGAAATCTGCTGTAGTTCCAACAATGAAAGACATTTGCACAGGAGATGGAAAGCAAAAGAGAATCAGAAACCATCTTTGCTTCTGTGAAGCATTGGGTAATGGCAAATATGAGGTTTGCCAGAGGTTTCTGGGTATTTTCTTGCCATCCCTCAGCACCAATTAGATGCTAGAGACAGCTGAGATCATTGGTGTCAGTTTCCTTAAATTTATGCACTTCTTAATATCCTAAATTTTTCTGGGTCTCAGCTACTATTACTGTCTCTGCTTAGATATGTACTTCTTCTTGTTCTCCTACTAAACCCACACATATTTTCCAATATGCAGCTTTAAAATGTCTCCTTCTTCCCCTTTTTTCTTTCTCATCATTTTCTCCCCAACAACCCCAGCTAAGATAAACCTCAGGAGCAACTTATGTATGCCTGAAACAAGATTGTTATATCACTTTCTGTTTGTTTTGTTTTTCTGTCTTCACTGAATAGTAAACTTTCTGAGGAATAAAACTCATCTTTTTTTTTTTTTTTTTTTTTATCTCAAGAACTTAGAATTCACTAAATGACCATGGACTTGAAATGTTGACTTGAAATAGACTGTTACCTATGTGCCCTGTGTATAAAAGAATAGCTAGGAGAACCACGAATATTTTTCATTAAAGGCAAAAAACTTTTCAAATTGATCTAATGCTTCATAAAGTAGCCTAGGGAAAACTTTGACTTTAGTCTTGTCTTGCAAAAAGAAGAAAACTACTAAAGGAATTTTCTTGCTTTTCAAAAACTGATGTTTTGAATATGTATTTCTTTCAAGATATAAAAATGTAACTCCTGCTAAAGCCTTTGGGCATATGTACAGTTATAAATATAACATTAAAATACCAGTATACATCATAATTTAATTGTGTCATACAATACGGGGAAGGGAAGAGAAGAAAGGACTGGCATATAACTTGTAGTAGAAGCTTCTCATGGATAGTTAGTGATATGGTATTTGAGAGGATAAAACAGACATGCTCAATCAGTGAGGAACTTTCTAGCTAATTGCAAATGCGTAGAAGAATAGCAATTTGAGGGCTTTGGTGTGTCATCTGGTGAAACAATCATACATAAATCTCCCAATCACTGTCACTGATAAACTCAAGTTGCAGTTTTAGATCCTGAGTCCTGATGAAGTAAACATAAACACAAAAAGTGAGCTAAATGACAAAATCTTTGTACTAACACTCAACACGAAGGGGACTAAATTCTAAATTTTCATGAGTCTCTGGCTCAGTGTGGATTTTTGACCAAGTTATTCGATACCTTTTGGCCTCAGGTACCTGATCTATCTATGGGGATAACAACATGTAACTTTTACTTACTTTGCAAGATTATTTTGTTCTTTTCTTCTGGATATTTACATATTCAGTTCCAGAGCTAACTCCAAGCAAAATTATGTAGTAGAGAAGGCTTTTTTTTGTACTCTGATTTCTTCCTCTTGCCATGGTTCCTATTCCTAATGGAAACTACTACATAGCACAATAATTGTTCTTTGTATTATAAGTAGCATTTGAATAACAATTTATAATATATGTGAGAATTTACTTTATCCTTAAAACAGCTTTGTGTGTGTATGTTTGTGTGTACTCAGTCATGTCTGACTCTAGGTGACCCCATGGTTTGTAGCAACCAGGCTCCTCCGTCCATGGGATTTCCCAGGCAGGAATAGTGGAATGAGTTGCCACTTCCTACTCCAGGGGATCTTCACAAACCAGGGATAGAAACTGTGTCTCTTGCATTGGCAGGCAGATTCTTTACCACTGTGCATCTGGAAAATGTAAGACAGCTTTCAGATCAGATCAGATCAGATCAGTCACTTAGTCATGTCCGACTCTTTGCAACCCCATGAATCGCAGCACGCCAGGCCTCCCTGTCCATCACCAACTTCCGGAGTTCACTCAGACTCACATCCATCGAGTCAGTGATGCCATCCAGCCATCTCATCCTCTGTCGTCCCCTTCTCCTATGCCCCCAATCATTCCCAGCATCAGAGTCTTTTCCAATGAGTCAACTCTTTGCATGAGGTGGCCAAAGTACTGGAGTTTTCAGCTTTAGCATAATTCCTTCCAAAGAAATCCCAGGGCTGATCTCCTTCAGAATGGACTGGTTGGGTCTCCTTGCAGTCCAAGGGACTCTCAAGAGTCTTCTCCAACATCACAGTTCAAAAGCATCAATTCTTCAGTGCTCAGCCTTCTTCAGAGTCCAACTCTCACATCCATACATGACCACAGGAAAAACCATAGTCTTGACTAGGTGAATCTTTGTTGGCAAAGTAATGTCTCTGCTTTTGAATATGCTATCTAGGTTGGTCATAACTTTCCTTCCAAGGAGAAAGCGTCTTTTAATTTCATGGCTGCAATCACGATCTGTAGTGATTTTGGACCCCAGAAAAATAAAGTCTGACATGTTTCCACTGTTTCCCCATCTATTTCCCATGAAGTGATGGGACCGGATGCCATGATCTTCGTTTTCTGAATGTTGAGCTTTAAACCAACTTTTTCACTCTCAACTTTCACTTTCACCAAGAGGCTTTTTAGTTCCTCTTCACTTTCTGCCATAAGGGTGGTGTCATCTGCATATCTGAGGTTATTGATATTTCTCCCAGAAATCTTGATTCCAACTTGTGCTTCTTCCAGTCCAGCATTTCTCATGATGTACTCTGCATATAAGTTAAATAAACAGGGTGATAATATACAGCCTTGACGTACTCCTTTTCCTATTTGGAACCAGTCTGTTGTTCCATGTCCAGTTCTAACTATTGCTTCCTGACCTGCATACAGATTTCTCAAGAGGCAGGTCAGGTGGTCTGGTATTCCCATCTCTTTCAGAATTTTCCACAGTTGATTGTGATCCACGCAGTCAAAGGCTTTGGCATAGTCAATAAAGCAGAAATAGATGTTTTTCTGGAACTCTCTTGCTTTTTCCATGATCCAGCGGATGTTGGCAATTTGATCTCTGGTTCCTCTGCCTTTTCTAAAACCAGCTTGAACATCAGGAAGTTCATGGTTCACATATTGCTGAAGCCTGGCTTGGAGAATTTTGAGCATTACTTTACTAGCATGTGAGATGAGTGCAATTGTGCACTAGTTTGAGCATTCTTTAGCATTGCCTTTCTTTGCAATTGGAATGAAAACTGACCTATTCTAGTCCTGTGGCCACTGCTGAGTTTTCCAAATTTGCGGGCATATTGAGTGCAGCACTTTCACAACATCATCTTTCAGGATTTGAAATAGCTCAACTGGAATTCCATCACCTCCACTAGCTTTGTTCATAGTGATGCTTCCTAAGGCCCATTTGACCTCACATTCCAAGATGTCTGGCTCTAGGTCAGTGATCACACCATCATGATTATCTGGGTCGTGAAGATCTTTTTTGTGCAGTTCTTCTGTGTATTATTGCCACCTCTTCTTAATATCTTCTGCTTCTGTTAGGTCCATACCATTTCTGTCCTTTATCGAGCCCATTTTTGCATGAAATGTTCCTTTTGTATCTCTGATTTTCTTGAAGAGATCTCTAGTCTTTCCCATTCTGTTGTTTTCCTCTATTTCTTTGCATTGATTGCTGAGGAAGGCTTTCTTATCTCTTCTTGCTATTCTTTGGAACTCTGCATTCAGATGTTTATATTTTTCCTTTTCTCCTTTGCTTTTCGCTTCTCTTCTTTTCACAGCTATTTGTAAGGCCTCCCCAGACAGCCATTTTGCTTTTTTGCATTTTTTTTCCATGGGAATGGTCTTGATCCCTGTCTCCTGTACAATGTCACGAACCTCATTCCATAGTTCATCAGGCACTCTATCTATCAGATCTAGGCCCTTAAATCTATTTCTCACTTCTACTGTATAATCATAAGGGATTTGATTTAGGTCATACCTGAATAGTCTAGTGGTTTTCCCTACTTTCTTCAATTTCAGTCTGAATTTGGCAATAAGGAGTTCATGGTCTGAGCCACAGTCAGCTCCTGGTCTTGTTTTTGCTGACTGAATAGAGCTTCTCCATCTTTGGCTGCAAAGAATATAATCAATCTGATTTTGGTGTTGACCATCTAGTGATGTCCATGTATAGAGTCTTCTCTTGTGTTGTTGGAAGAGCGTGTGTTATGACCAGGGCATTTTCTTGGCAAAACTCTATTAGTCTTTGCCCTGCTTCATTCCGTATTCCAAGGTAAAATTTCCCTGTTAGTCCAGGTGTTTCTTGACTTCCTACTTTTGCATTCCAGTCTCCTATAATAAGGACATCTTTTTTGGGTGTTAGTTCTAAAAGGTCTTGTAGGTCTTCATAGCACCATTCAACTTCAGCTTCTTCAGTGTTACTGGTTGGGGCACAGACTTGGATTACTGTGATATTGAATGGTTTGCCTTGGAAACGAACAGAGATCATTTTGTCGTTTTTGAGATTGCATCCAAGTACTGCATTTCAGACTCTTTTGTTGACCATGATGCTTTGGGAGATAGTAATTATATAACTCATATTTTATGGACTAGAAAACAGAAATATAGGTAGATGTTAAGAATCTTGTTCAGAACACAGACACAATAAGTGATATATTCAGATAGAAATCCAGGAATTTTACTAAATAAAACAAAAAACAATGCTTTTGAGGAATATATGAAATCCTTGAAGGTTTTGGAGGATTCTTTTGGAACACAAAAGAATGAACTTAAATAAGAGCTCCTTGGAGATCCACATTCATCTTGTCATGGTTGAATTTCAAGTCCATAGCAAAGTGCTTCACATGTAGTAGTTCTAAATAGCAGTGACTGAGTAATAGTGAATGAATGAATTCTTTAATAAATGAGTGTATGATAGATTGGCATGATGGTTTGATCTATATCTCTATGTATTTATCAACTATCTATAACTCAGAATCACAGCATATGGTGATTGCAGCAATGAAGTTAAAAAATACTTACTCTTTGGAAGGAAAGTTATGACCAACCTAGATAGCCTATTCAAAAGCAGAGACATTACTTTGCCAACAAAGGTCTGTCTAGACAAGGCTATGGTTTTTCCAGTGGTCATGTATAGATGTGAGGGTTGGATTGTGAGGAAAGCTGAGTACCGAAGAATTGATGCTTTTGAACTGTGGTGTTGAAGAAGACTCTTGAGAGTCCCTTGGACTGCAAGGAGATCCAACCAGTCCATCCTAAAGGAGATCAGTCCTGGGTGTTCATTGGAGGACTGATGTTGAAGCTGAAACTCCAGTACTTTGGCCACCTCATGCTAAGAGTTGACTCATTGGAGAAGACTCTGATGCTGGGAGGGATTGGGGGCAGGAGGAGAAGGGGACAACAAAGGAAGAGATGGCTGGATGGCATCACTGACTCAATGGACATGGATTTGGGTAGACTCCAGGAGTTGGTGATGGACAGGGAGGCCTGGCGTGCTGTGCAGGGTCGCAGAGTCTGACACGAATGAGCAACTGAACTGATAACTCAGATGACCATTATATCTACTACTGTGGGCAAGAATCCCTTAGAAGAAAGGAGTAGCCATCATGGTCAACAAAAGAGTCCATAATACAGTACTTGGATGCAATCTCAAAAAATACAGAATTATCTCTGTTCATTTACAAGGCAAGCCATTCAATATCATGGTAATCCCAGTCTACACCTCGACCAGTAATGCTGAAGAAGCTGAAGTTAAACTGTTCCTTGAAGACCTACAAGACATTCTAGCGTGAACACTCCAAAAAGATGTCCTTTTCATTATAGGGGACTGGACTGCAGAAGTAGGAAGTTAAGAAACACCTGGAGTAACAGGCAAATTTGGCCTTGGAATACAGAATGAAGCAGGGCAAAGGCTAATAGAGTTCTGCCAAGAGAATGCACTGGTCATATAGCAAACACTCTCTTCCAACAATACAAGAGAAGATTCTACACATGAACATCACCAGATGGTCAACACCAAAATCAGATTGATTATATTCTTTGCAGCCAAAGATGGAGAAGCTCTATTCAGTCAGCAAAAACAAGACCAGGAGCTGACTTGTGGCTCAGATCATGAACTCCTTATTGCAAAATTCAGACTGAAATTGAAGAAAATAGGGAAAACCACTAGACCATTCAAGTATGACCTAAATCAAATCCCTCATGACTATACAGTGGAAGTGAGAAATAGATTTAAGGGACTAGATCTGATGAACTATGGATGGAGGTTCGTGACATTGTACAGGAGACAGGAATCAAGATCATCCTCAAGAAAAAGAACTGCAAAAAAGCAAAATAGCTGTCTGAGGAGGCATTACAAATAAAGGTGAAAAGAAGGGAAGCGAAAAGCAAAGGAGAAAAGGAAAGATATTCCCATTTGAATGCAGAGTTCCAAAGAATAGTAAGGAGAGATAAGAAAACCTTCTTCAGCAATCAATGCAAAGAAATAGAGGAAAACAACAGAACGGGAAAGACTAGAGATCTCTTCAAGAAAATTAGATATACCAAGGGAACATTTCATGCAAAGATGGGCTCGATAAAGGACAGAAATGGTATGGACCTAACAGAAGCAGAAGATATTAAAGAGAGATGGCAAGAATACACAGAAGAACTGTACAAAAAAGATCTTCATGACCCAGATAATCCCGATGGTGTGATCACTGACCTATAGCCAGACATCCTGGAATGTGAAGTCAAGTGGGTCTTAGGAAGCATCACTACAAATAAAGCTAATGGAGGTGATGGAATTCCAGTTGACCTATTTTAAATCCTGAAAGACAATGCTGTGAAAGTGCTGCACTCAATATGCCAGCAAATTTGGAAAACTCAACAGTGGCCACAGGACTAGAAAAAATCAGTTTTCATTCCAATCCCAAAGAAAGGCAATGCTAAAGAATGCTCAAACTACTGCGCAATTGCACTCATCTAATATGCTAGTAAAGTAATGCTCAAAATTCTCCAAGCCAGGCTTCAGCAATATGTGAACCATTTACTTCTTGATGTTCAAGCTGGTTTTAGAAAAGGCAGAGGAACCAGAGATCAAATAGCCAACATCCACTGGATCATGGAAAAAGCAAGAGAGTTCCAGAAAAACATCTATTTCTGCTTTATTGACTATGCCAAAGCCTTTGACTGTGTGGATCACAATCAACTGTGGAAAATTCTGAAAGAGATGGGAATACCAGACCACCTGACCTGCCTCCTGAGAAATCTGAATGCAGGTCAGGAAGCAACAGTTAGAACTGGACATGGACCAACAGACTGGTTCCAAATAGGAAAAGGAGTATGTCAAGGCTGTGTATTGTCACCCTGCTTATTTAACTTGTATGCAGAGTACATCATGAGAAATGCTGGGCTGGAGGAAGCCCAAACTGGAATCAAGATTGCCAGGAGAAATATCAATAACCCAGATATGCATGTGATACCAACCTTATGGCAGAAAGTGAGGAAGAACTAAAGAGCCTCTTGGTGAAAGTGAAAGTGGAGAGTGAAAAAGCTGGCTTAAAGCTCAACATTCTGAAAACTAAGATCATGGCATCCGGTCCCATCACTTCATGACAAATAGATGGGGAAACAGTGTCAGACTTTATTTTTCTGGGCTCCAAAATCATTGCAGATGGTGATTGCAGCAATGAAATTAAAAGATACTTACTTCTTGGAAGGAAAGTTATGACCAACTTAGACAACATATTAAAAAGCAGGGACATTACTTTGCTCACAAGGGTCCGTCTAGTCAAGGCTATGGTTTTTCCAGTGGTCATGTATGGATGACCTAATGTGAAGAACTGACTCATTTGAAAAGACCCTGATGCTGGGAAAGATTGAGGGTGGGAGGAGAAGGGGACGACAGTGGATGAGATGGTTGGATGGCATCACCACTCAATGGACATGGGTTTGAGTGAACTCTGGGAGTTGGTGATGGACAGGGAGGCCTGGAGTGCTGTGATTCATGGGGTTGCAAAGAGTCGGACATGACTGATCAACTGAACTGAACTGAACTGAATATACGTGTGTCTGTATTTTATATATATATAAATATACATCTACTTATGTACATGTGAGTATATGTGTATATATATATATAGTATAAATGGATTATCACCCCTTCATGGTTTTCTTAACATTTGTATTTATTTTCTATTCTATTTCTTTTCTTTACAGAATGGGAAAAATTCTAGTGGATCATTAAAGGACATTTTTGGATTTTTTATATAAACTCTTTACTTTGGAATAATTTTAGACTTACAGAAAATTTGCAAATAAAATGCAGAGAGTTCCTATATACCTTTCACTCAGCTTCCCCTAAGGTCCACATTCTATAGAAGAGAGTTCATTTGTCAAAGTTAAGAAACCAACACTGGCATATTACCATCAATTAAACTTCAGACTTTAGATTTTGCTAGTTGTTCTATGAATGTCCTTTTTCTGTCCCAGGATCAAATTCAGGACACTGTATTGTATTTAAATGTCTCATGTTAGTCTCCTCTAGTCTGTGACAGTTTCTTAGTCTTTGTTTGTTTGCATGACCTTGACAGTTTTGGAGATTAATGTTCAATTATTTTGTACTTCCCGGAAATGGCAACCCACTCCAGTGTTCTTGCCTGGAGAATCCCAGAGACAGGGGAGCCTGGTGAGCTTCCGTCTATGGGGTCGCACAGAGTCGGACACGACTGAAGCGACTTAGCAGCAGCAGCAGCAGCAGCAATTTGGTATTGTCTGATGTTTTCCTTCTGAGTAGACTAGAGGGAAGTAGACTGGAAGACCTTTTAGGGAAGAAAACCACAAAGGTGGGACTTCACAAGTAGTACTAGTGGAAAAGAACCCGCCTACCAAAGCAGGAGACGTAAGAGATGCAGGTTTGATCACTAGGTTGGGAAAATCCCCTGGAGAAGGAAATGGCAATCCACTCCAGTATTCTTGCTTGGAGAATCCCATGGACAGAGGAGCCTGGTGGGCTATAGTCTATAGGGTCGCAGAGTCGGACATGACTGAAGCAACTTGGCAGGGCATGGCACCACAAAAGTGAAATGCTCTTCTTGTCAGATTCTGTTTTATCAACATAACTTATCACTGGTGACACTAATCTTGATCATCTGATTTAGGTAATATTTGGCAAATTTTTCCATTGTAAACTTACTCCCCACTCCTCCCCTGCACACTCTGTTCTTTGGAAGAAAGTTACTAAATCCAGTCCAGGTCAAGGGTGGGGAAGGTGGGGGATGGGGAACAGGGCACTAAAAGCCTCCTTCTGGAAGGGAGAATATCTGTGTCAATTATTAAAAATTCTTCTGTGAAGAGGTTTTTCTCTTCTCATTTATTTATTCCTTCATTTATTTATACCAATATGGGCTCATATATATTTATTTTATATTTAGAGTTATAATGTAATATAGCTGCTTATTTTGTTACTAAAATTGTTCCAACTTTGATGATCCTTTTTCTAAAGATTTTTTTTTTTTTTTTCTGATGTGGACCATTTTAAAAGTCTTTTTTGCACTTATTAGAATATAGCTTCTGTTTTATGTTTTGTTTTTTGACTGCAGGGCATGTGGGAATCTTAGCCTCCCCAGCCAGGGATGGAAACTCAATGCCCTGCATTGGAAGGTGAATTCTTAACCACTGGACAGCCACGGAACTCCCTGATGATCTATTTTAAGATTTTCAGTTTTAGGGTCTCTCACTTGTCAAAAGGGCTCCACCATACCAGTCTAGCACCACCAAAGAAAAATTGCTTGACCTGGGAATTAATCTCATGACACCAAAAAGGCTTCTGTTGTATCCTCATGTTGTAATTAGTTAGAGATTTCTGCTCTGCGTGGTCAACAACTCACTGAAGTCAGTCTTATCACCCTTCTTCAAGGCTACTGCTAATGGTCTCAAACCATGATGTGGGATTCCTAAGGCTACTTCTGAAAAGCAGAAATGTAATAAAAGTTGTAAAGGGTCAAGGCCCTGACATTTCAGCATTTCAAAATGATCTTTGGGAATTTAGGGAGGAAAGGGGGAAATAATGCCCCATGAGATTCCCATTCACTATTCCCTTGATGTCAATTTCAGTAGCAATTGGAAGCTTAAGACAGGTGATGAATTTGGTCCAGAGTGAGGTTAGTTGAGAAGGAAATGAAAACAGAGGTTTAACAGGAAGATTAGTGGACTTTCTACCTCTGGGCAATAAATGTCTGCTTTGGTCCTCGCTAATCAGTTTTCCACATGCCTCATGCCATTTGCTTTACTTAGGATGAGTTCTTAGAGCTCCATTAGAGGTGTTCAAATCACTATTTCAAACAGGTTTTTTTTTTTTTTTATTTCCTCTCCCAATGCCCTCCTTTTAACCCACTCCCTGTTTTCTAAGTGTGTGCACAGAGAGGACTGGTCAAGGGGGAAATTGTGCTGTTTAGGAAGCATGGCCCAATTAAAGAAGACATGATGGGGAAATTGCTTTAGTGTCCAAATATATAACTCCAGGATAGAGAAGCCTCTTTAATACCTGCAATAAGAGTATACATTTCATAGCTGGTAGCTTAGGGCCAAGAGAATGGGCATCTGATAAATTTGCATGTGAAAAATGATCAGGTATTTAAATGCTAATACATCTCTGGATAGGGAAGGAAAACTGTGTGGTTTCCTTTAGCCTAGTGATATTTAGAAAACATTTACTATTTTTTAAAAGGCAGAAATCAGAATATTAGAGAAATGTAGGGGATAAATCGGGGAAGGCATGGCACCCCACCCCAGTACTTTTGCCTGGACCCGGCGGGCCTGGTGGCTCCGTCCTGGGGTCGCGGTCGCCGGCGCTTCACTTTCCTTTTCCTTTCATGCATTGGGAGGAAATGGCAACCCACTCCAGTTTCTTGCCTGGGTCCCAGGGCGGGGGGCCTGGTGAGCTTCCCTGGGCGCACGTCGAGCGACTTAGCATAGCATAGCATAGCATAGGGGATAAATAGTCCTTAGTTTTTTCCCTTCACAGCTGTAACCTTTTTCTTCCTTTCTTTCCCTTCCATACCTACTGAATAAAACCTTAGCAGTTTTTCATACCCCTTTTCCTCATTTCTTAATGAGCATTTATACCATAAGGTCAGGATTCAAGCAATGCTGCAAATCTTAAATTATTTCAACTTTAGGAGATAGGAGAGCAGAAGCTTAGGGACCATAAAGAAGAAATTGCTCGTGAAATACCCTTTGGAATGTTCCTCATACCCTCTGTTTAGCTTTGAGAAAGTTTCAGTGGTTGACAGATTATGTAATCTGTTTGCCTACCAGTAATTTTTTGGCATGGGGAGATTGTACAGGTACTTCGATTTTAGCCAGTCTCTAGTTAATAATCAATAGTCCTGTTGTCTAATGAAGTGATGGCCTTGACACTCTGGCCTTTGTGCAGTGTTAAAACAACATTGATCGCTACCATTATCACATGCCCTTGATATACTGAATAAGGACGTGGATATCAATCTTGGAGCAGAGTAACATTTCATAAATCTTGTAACCAGGTCCAAACAGGCATATGCTTCTTGACAGCAATATGACTGAGGAGTCTAAGACACAGATAACTTATAATTTATCTCTAAACTCAAACTAAAGAAAGACTCAAAAGTAGCACTTAGCATAACAAGTGTTTCTCTATGTGCCAAAGAGGACAAGGGAGTCTCTTGATTTTCACTTTTATAGAAGATGGAAGTGGGAGGAAAGCTCCTATGGCATTTGGGTTGTGGAGGAATGAGGAAGAGTCAAATAATTTCTCTTTGTTATCCTTTCTGAACTTTGTTTTAAATTTGGTATTAATTTTAAATGACCTGATAATTGGAATTATGAAATTTGTTTGGAGAGAACAAATTATGGAATTTGTATGGGACTGGCTCTCACCCAGTTAGGTTGAGGAACTGCATGAAACTGGATTTGTTTTTCCAACAGACTTTCTTTGTCAGAATCGCAGATTTCAAAATTTTTCATTCAAATTTAACATTTAGTCTCTTTAAAACTAGTATCTTTGGTGTTCAGTGATGAGCCACAGAGGTGGGATGGGGTGGGGGAGGGAGGTGCAAGATCAGATCAGATCAGATCAGTAGCTCAGGCATGTCCGACTCTTTGCGACCCCATGAATCACAGCACGCCAGGCCTCCCTGTCCATCACCAACTTCCGGAGTTCACTCAGACTCACATCCATCGAGTCAGTGATGCCATCCAGCCATCTCATCCTCTGTCGTCCCCTTCTTCTCCTGCCCCCAATCCCTCCCAGCATCAGAGTCTTCTCCAATGAGTCAACTCTTCCCATGAGGTGGCCAAAGTATTGGAACTTTAGCATCATTCCTTCCAAGGAAATCCCAGGGCTGATCTCCTTTAGAATGGACTGGTTGGATCTCCTTGCAGTCCAAGGGACTCTCAAGAGTCTTCTCCAACACCACAGTTCAAAAGCATCAATTCTTCGGCGCTCAGCCTTCTTCACAGTCCAACTCTCACATCCATACATGACCACAGGAAAGACCATAGCCTCGACTAGAAGAATCTTTGTTGGCAAAGTAATGTCTCTGCTTTTGAATATGCTGTCTGGGTTGGTCATGATTTTCCTTCCAAGGAGTGTCTTTTAATTTCATGGCTGCAATCACCATCTGTAGTAATTTTGGAGCCCATAAAAATAAAGTCTGACACTGTTTCCACTATTTCCCCATCTATTTCCCATGAAGTGATGGGACCAGATGCCATGATCTTCGTTTTCTGAATGTTGAACTTTAAGCCAACTTTTTCACTCTTCACTTTCACTTTCATCAAGAGGCTTTTTAGTTCCTCTTCACTTTCTGCCATAAGGGTGGTATCATCTGCATATCTGAGGTTATTGATATTTCTCCCAGCAATCTTGATTCCAGCTTGTGCTTCTTCCAGTCCAGCGTTTCTCATGATTTACTCTGCATATACGTTAAATAAGCAGGGTGACAATATACAGCCTTGACGAACTCCTTTTCCTATTTGGAACCAGTCTGTTGTTCCATGTCCAATTCTAACTGTTGCTTCCTGACCTGCATACAAATTTCTCGAGAGGCATATCAAGTGGTCTGGTATTCCCATCTCTTTCAGAATTTTCCACAGTTGATTGTGATCCACACACTCAAAGTTTTGGCATAGTCAATAAAGCAGAAATGGATGTTTTTCTGGAACTCTCTTGCCTTTTCCATAATCCAGCGGACGTTAGCAATTTGATCTCTGGTTCCTCTGCCTTTTCTAAAGGCAGCTTGAACATCTGGAAGTTCACGGTTCATGTATTGCTAAAGCCTGGCTTGGAGAATTTTGAGCATTACTTTACTAGCCTGTGAGATGAGTGCAATTGTGCAATAGTTTGAGCATTCTTTAGCATTGCCTTTCTTTGGGATTGGAATGAAAACTGACCTTTTCCAGTCCTGTGGCCACTGCTGAGTTTTCCAAATTTGCTGGCATATTGAGTGCAGCACTTTCACAGCATCATGTTTCAGAATTTCGAATAGCTCAACTGGAATTCCATCACCTTCACTAGCTTTGTTCATAGTGATGCTTTCTAAGGCCCACTTGACTTCACATTCCAGGATGTCTGGCTCTAGGTCAGTGATCACACCATCGTGAGACACGGGTTCCATCCTTTGGTTGGGAAGATCCCCTGAAGAGGGAAATGGCAATCCATTCTTGCTTGGGAAATCCCATGGATACTGGAATTTGGCAGACTACAGTCTATGGTTTTTCAAAGTAAGACATGACTTAGCTACTAAGCAACATAGTTAATTCACTTTGTTGTACAACAGAAACTAATATTAAAGGTTATAAAGCAATTATACTCCAATAATAAAACTTTAAAAAAAGAACTAGTTTCTTATTCGGAAAAGGCAAAGCTACTGTGATTATTCTGATTATGCTAATATTAATAGATTGAATTATTCCTTATTGCTAGATAACAAATGGTACAGCATCAGAAACAATCGATCAAAATTTGAAGATAGAGTTCTTTCTGACTTTGGTAACATTGCTCTTGAAACAACAGTCATGGTTCAGAGTTTCTGGTAGGCACCATTATCACAAATATATATTTGTTTAGAGAAGAAAGCCTACATCCAATAATTTTCCAGCCCAGAATATTTGCTGAAAGTTGGGTAAAGATTCTGAGAATCAGGGTGTGAATAATCCATAGCAATTACTTTTCTGTCACAGAATTATCCCTGCACAGTCCATAGAATTCCAAAATGGGTAAACAAGAAAAAAGAATACATAAATTTCTTGACATCCATGTAAAAGTGACAAAAAAGAGCAGGAGCCTTAGCTAGTATGCAGGCAGATAAAACAGCAATATGTATTATTGTCATTAATTTAAGGATGCAAAGATGATCTATTTTTTTATTATTCATTTTATTTAACGCATATTTATGTTATCAAAATGTATTTGTCATTAATTGATGAATGTAAAGGCGGCCCCCTACTTAAAAATAAACATCAGTTTTGCATTTTAAGGTACAAAGAGGTCTTGTTCATGAGAAAACAGATGACTGTAAATAATATATTTGTGTTACAATTGATGCTTTTGAACTGTGGTGTTGGAGAAGACTCTTGAGAGTTCCTTGGACTGCAAGGAGATTCAACCAGTCCATCCTAAAGGAGATCAGTCCTGGGTGTTCATTGGAAGGACTGATGTTGAAGCTGAAACTCCAATACTTTGGCCACCTCATGCGAAGAGTTGACTCATTGGAAAAGACCTTGATGTTGGGAAGAGAAGGGGACGACAGAGGACGAGATGGCTGGATGGCATCACTGACTCGAAGGACATGGGTTTGAGTGAACTCCGGGAATTGGTGATGGACAAGGAAGCCTGGCGTGCTGTGATTCATGGGGTCGAAAAGAGTCGGACACAGTTGAATGATTGAACTGAAATGAAAATCTACTTTAAAATGTATAATATCTATAGATACTTAGTACTCCAGTACTTTGGCCACCTCATGCGAAGAGTTGACTCATTGGAGAAGACTCTGATGCTGGGAGGGATTGGGGGCAGGAGGAGAAGGGGACGATAGAGGATGACATGGCTGGATGGCATCTGACGTGAGTCTGGGTGACCTCCGGGGGTTGGTGATGGACAGGGAGGCCTGGTGTGCTGCGACTCATGGGTCGCAAAGAGTCGGACACTACTGAGCGACTGATCTGATCTGAAGGAGGGTAGTAATTTAAATTGAACTAAAAAGTCCATCTGGAGAAGGAAATGGCAACCCACTCCAGTATTCTTGCCTGGAAAATCCTATAGACAGAGAAGCCTGGGGGGCTACAGTCCATATGGTTGCAAAAGAGCTGGACATGACTGAGCAATTAAAATCCAAGTCTATTGCAGTTTTCCCTTCTTTGGCTTCCTTTTCAAAGTACTTTATACTTTTATTTACAAAATATTTTTCAATGTTGCATTTCAAAAAATGAGTAGAAGGAGTCAAAGGAGCACCAGCTCTTTCTGATAGCTTATTTTCAGAAACACTGAGGCGGACAGTGAGACAGATGTATCTGTATGCCCATGAATGATATTCAGCTGTCTGTAGTTTTCTTGGGCCCTCATGCTTATTCAAAAACCCTCATAAAGAAAACTACTGATATTTGGACCTAAATAATAGGATGGTGTGTGTGTGCAGTGGGGTCACTCACATGACTAAAGCCTGAAGGCTTTTTAAATAAATGATTTCCTTCCCTTAAACAAAAGAGGAGCGCTTCCGGCTGTGTAAAACCTTTACTCACTAATCTGACAAAAATGTAAATATTTTTACCAATATATTATTTACTAGGCAAGAAGCTTCAGGGGAGGTGGTGGGATAGAAGAGGAACACAGATAAATGTGCCAGCAGTGAGAGCTTTATGACCACTCCAGACCCAACTGTCATTCCTTCGGTACTTCCTGTCAGTCTGACTAAATTCTGTCATCCCTCAACCTGGTTTAAATTAACAGGTAATTTGTAAATGTCACTTCAGGTTAGGCCGCTCATTTTGCTTCTACTCTACCAATGCAAAGTCTTGGACTAATTTTTCTTGTCTTCTTTTAATAGGATTTTCATTTATAAATAGAATTATGTTCTGAAAATAAATTACAGTAAGTGATGCACAGAACGGGTAGCAGCAGCACTTTCATAGAATTTCAAGCACCTACATCAGAAGAGATTAATAAAAACACTTCAAAGGCTAAATTCTATTTAAGCAGAAGACAGCTTTTGGTTAATATTTAATCTGAGTAACTGAGATCTTGGTGGAAAATATAATTTTTTAATATCTAAATTAATTTTCAAAACAAAACCATTAATTTTGTTTGGAGAGTTTGTGCAGTGAGAAAGTTTTAGTAATATATTTGTAGAGTGAAAAGTTAATCAATTAATTTTGTGGTGAAAAAATTAGCTTTTAATGTTGTATTTGTTCTAAATGAATTCTTCTTATTTGATCAGGTATGGTGCTTTAGGATTCTTCTTCCTAAGCCTTTCCATCTCAGTAGGCAAAGAAGTCTCTAGGGGAAGAATATTCCTTCTAATTACTCTTCCATGGCTGCCATGAGCTTCACCTCATTTTTTATGTAAGAAGTCTCAAGCTCAAACCCTGTACCTGGAAGACTGCAAGGGTGGCTAATGGGGTTTATTGCATGGAAGGCTTTTGGCATTGGCATTGTAGCAGATCTGTTGCAATCATGGAATTTTTTGCAGAGAAGAGAGTGTGGTTGGAAGAAGTAGTAAGAAATTGTGTTAGGTTGAGAGGTAAAATGAGATTAAACTCATGATAAGTAACATGATACTCACATAAGTCACATGACAAGTATTCACCACATGTTAACTGACTGAGACAAAGAATGCATATGTGTGCATATGTGGCTTGAATGAAGAAGTTCATGGAACAGTCAGGTGATCATTTGTGCCGTATTATCGGTTCTGTCATTTGCTAGCATTGTGGCTTTAGACATATCCTTTCTACTTTCTGAGTTTGAAAATTTAACATTTAAGGCTGATCTGATTCAGTGGAGATTTATGCAGTTAAAATATGTTGTTTGTGCTGTAAATCTTTTTTGTGATAGCTATGCTGCTGCTGCTAAGTTGCTTCAGTCGTGTCCAACGCTGCGGCCCCATAAACAGCAGCCCACCAGGCTTCCCTGTCCCTGGGATTCTCCAGGCAAGAACACTGAAGTGGGTTGCCATTTCCTTCTCCAATGCAGGAAAATGAAAAGTGAAAGTGAGAACTGCTTGGTTGTATCTGATTCTTAGTGACCCCATGGACTGCAGCCTACCAGGAGGTAACCAAAACCACAGTCTTTACTACTTTTCTAACTAGGATTGGTTATAGCTGAACTAGGAAAGCTATTGTCTTCTGTCTTGCAGCCAGTACAGCACCATTTTAATAGGAAGAGAAAGGAAATCTTTAGAATTTCGAATCTAAAGTTAGTTAAACAGAAGCTCCAGGTTCAAACCAACTAACATTCTGAGACTATGTTCTGCCTTCTTTCTTCATTGTATTTTGCCAACACTCTTGGATTATTCCATGTTGCAAGAGAGATGTGAAGACAGATTGTGTCTGGTTCAAGCTTTCACCCAATTTCTTCTTCACCTCTTATTACTGTGGTTCAATGAACAAAGTGCATTGCAGATTTTTTAATTCCCCAAGGTGATTATCTCCTTACTTGACATAGCTGTTTAGTAATTAAAGTCATACAATCACATTACAGAAAGTTGGGAAATGGAAAGAATTCTTACTCATAACCCCATCATTTTAACATACTCTTGTCATATTTCCTTCAAGTATTTCTCTTAAATATCATTTTTAAAATTATAATGTAATTTAAAATCAATAATCATATAATTCATACACTACATGGGAAATAGATGGAGAAACAGTGGAAACAGTGTCAGACTTTCTTTTTCTGGGCTCCAAATCACTGCAGATGGTGACTGCAGCCATGAAATTAAAAGACGCTTACTCCTTGGAAGGAAGGTTATGACCAACCTAGATAGCATATTCAAAAGCAGAGACATTACTTTGCCAACAAAGGTTCGCCTAGTCAAGGCTATGGTCTTTCCTGTGGTCATGTATGGATGTGAGAGCTGGACTGTGAAGAAGGCTGAGCGCCGAAGAATAGATGCTTTTGAACTGTGGTGTTGGAGAAGACTCTTGAGAGTCCCTTGGACTGCAAGGAGATCCAACCGGTCCATTCTGAAGGAGATCAGACCTGGGATTTCTTTGGAGGGAATGATGCTCAAGCTGAAACTCCAGTATTTTGGCCACCTCATGCGAAGAGTTGACTCATTGGAGAAGACTCTGATGCTGGGAGGGATTGAGGACAGGAGGAGAAGGGGACAACAGAGGATGAGATGGCTGGATGGCATCACTGATTCGATGAATGTGAGTCTGAGTGACCTCCGAGAGCTGGTGATGGATAGAGAGGCCTGGCGTGCTGCGGTTCATGGGGTCGCAAAGAGTCGGACACGACTGAGCAACTGATCTGATCTGATCTGATCTCTTAATGTATGATTTCCTTTTCCCATATTTACACATAGCTTTTACAGTTATCCTATTTTCAAAAGAAAAGATCATTAATTAAAGGAAGGACAATTAAAGCTCTTTTAATAATAATATCTGTATAACACTCATCTTATAATAGTGATTTTGAAGAGTTTATGTCTAAAGCTTTTTGTTATTATAAGCAAATTTTTCGCAGAGACAAAGACTAGCATTTTATTTCAGAAATGGTGCCATAGGGGCATGTTTTCATTGGGTCAGTACTGGGCGTCTCTGCAGAGTCCCACCTGGTGGAAGTGGGGCTCTGCTTATTTTTAGCAAATGCTTCTTTTTTTTTGGTCAAGCTTGTTTAGGTAGATGTATGGGTGATAGTTGCTCAGTTGTGAGAGACTCTTTGCAACCCTTTGGATTGTAGTAGGCCAGGTTCCTCTGTCCATGGTATTTTCCAGGCAAGAATACTGGAGTGGGTTGCCATTCCCTTCCCCAGGGGATCTTCCCGACCCAAGGATTAAACCTAAGCCAGCAGATTCTTTACCATCTGAGCCACCAGGGAAGCCCATTTAGGTATGTAAGGACTTCTTTTTGGTAGATGACATAGGTCATAAAATATTTGTCTGTGAAGTAGTTCAGAAGGAACAGGGAGAAAGAGCAACTGGGAGATAAACAGATTATTCTTTTTCTTCTTGCCTTAAATAATTAGAGAAAAGAGTACTCTTTAAAGAGAATGGACTGTGTTAAAAGCATAAAAAAGTGCCATTTCAACCCAGATTTTTTTATGATTATTTTAATGAAATATTTAAACATTTTCACTTAAGGTCTTTTCCCTTGAGCCTTGTTTTTGAGGAAAAGATGTAGACTATTAAGCTGGAGGGAGAGGAAACTGTACTGGAAGTCTCAAAATCATTATATTAGCTTTTAAGAAATTGCTCTTAAGGAACAGTGAATGAATTTTTACTAGTACAGAAAGAATGAAGAGTTGCTTCCTTCCTCTTCAGTCCAGTTCAGTTGCTCAGTCGTGTCTGACTCTTTGGGACCCCATGAATCGCAGCACGCCAGGCCTCTCTGTCCATAACCAACTCCCGGAGTTTACTCAAACTCCTGTCCATCAAGTCGGTGATGCCATCCAGCCATCTCATCCTCTGGTGTCCCCTTCTCCTCCTGCCCCCAATCCTTCCCAGCATCAGGGTCTTTTCCAATGAGTCAACTCTTCACATGAGGTGGCCAAAGTATTGGAGTTTCAGCTTCAGCATCATTCCTTCCAAAGAAATCCCAGGGCTGATCTCCTTCAGAATGGACTGGTTGGATCTCCTTTCAGTCCAAGGGACTCTCAAGAGTCTTCTCTGCTGTGGTACATATACACAATGGAGTATTACTCAGCCATTAAAAAGAATACATTTGAATCAGTTCTAAGGAGGTGGATGGAACTGGAGCCTATTATACAGAGTGAAGTAAGCCAGAAACAAAAACACAAATACAGTATACTAACGCATATATATGGAATTTAGAAAGATGGTAAAAATAACCCTATTTACGAGACAGCAAAAGAGACACTGATGTATAGACCAGACTTTTGGACTCTGGGACCGGGAGAGGGTGGGATGATTGGGGAGAATAGCATTGAAATATGTATAATATTATATCTGAAATGTATTAATTGTTCAAACTAAACACTGTCATGTTACAATTTGTTCATATTAGATGTTTGTAATGTTTCTGATAATCAATAAAAGAGATTCTTGATAAAAAAAAAAAAGAGTCTTCTCCAACACCACAGTTCAAAAGCATCAATTCTTCAGCGCTCAGCCTTCTTCACAGTCCAACTCGTACATCCATACATGACCACTGGAAAAACCATAGCCTTGACTAGACAGACCTTTGTTGGCAAAGTAATGTCTCTGCTTTTGAATATGCTATCTAGGTTTGTCATAACTTTCCTTCCAAGGAGTAAGCATCTTTTAATTTCATGGCTGCAGTCACCATCTGCAGTGATTTTGGAGCCCAGAAAAATAAAGTCTGACACTGTTTCCCCATCTGTTTCCCATGAAGTGATGGGACCAGATGTCATGATCTTCGTTTTCTGAATGTTGAGCTTTAAGCCAACTTTTTCAATCTCCTCTTTCACTTTCATCAAGAGGCTTTTTAGTTCCTCTTCACTTTCTCCCATTAGGGTGGTGTCATCTGCATATCTGAGGTTTTTTGATATTTCTCCCAGCAATCTTGATTCCAGCTTGTGCTTCTTCCAGCCCTACGTTTCTCATGATGTACTCTGCATAGAAGTTTGTGCATGTGTATGTACATACACAGACATACACATGCACAAACACATATTTCTTAATTGAATGATTTCATTTTAAATTCTCATTATAATTGGGAGCCATTGTTGGAGGTGCTAGGTCACCCCCACACCTTTGAACAACTTGCCATCCTTTTAAAAATAATAAATAGTCTTTAGGCTTTCACCGAAACCATAAGTTAAAACTAAAGCCCCAAATAAAAATTTACCAAATTCAGCCAATCCTAATGTTGCCATTACTCTATGTGAGCTTGTGGCAAATCATGTCCTTTTTTCCCCCAATAGTATTCTTACTTGAAGTTAGAAGAAATAATTGGTAAGGTAGAGAAATTCTTCATGAAATTCACTTTAAAAATCTTTGCAAAATACAATGGGTGTTTTTAAGGATAAAATTAATTAGGTCTCTGTCAGTTTGCATGCACTTTTTAAAAAACATGCAATAAAGAAAAAAAAGGAAGACCTGCTTTTATTTACACAGCGTAGTACTTTGAAATTTCTCATGGCAAAAAGCAGTACATAACCTTCATGTACGTAACCTATGAATTATCCTTGAAATAAAATGTTTAATTACAGTTGACATTTCTGAACCCATTGCAGGTGGTGCCCATCTGAAGAGTGACATTGTTTACTACACTACAAGGCTCCAGGCCCAGTGTCAGAGATTATAAACCAATTTCCATCCCTGCTTTAATGTGGGTTTAATATCAGAAGAAGAACTTTACTGTGTAAATATTAAACATTTTGTTTAAATATTAAGTACCAAAGGTCTTTTCGTTTTGATTATTAAAACAGGAAGAGCCCCAACTTTGAAAGAGGTGCCTTGTTGTATTAAGAAAATGACTGGTTCTGTACCTCCAGGTTAATTATCACTGGCCAGAGAAGTGTGTTCAGGCAAAATGTCAGTTGTCTACATGGTGATTTTTGGTCATTAACTGGCAATAGCTGACCGGCAGTCTGCATCACTAATAATGAGCTTATTAGCAACTGTGCATTTTCTCTTGCTCTTTACCTAAGAAATGGTCTGATAATAAGTGACCAAAAATGCTGTCTCCTTGCTGGATGCAAGTAGAGCAGGATGGAGAATTTTAAGGACGTGACCCATGAGTGACCCAACTGTAGCTTTCACTGGGCTTGATCACCAAACTGCAAAGGACATAATCTGAAGGGTTGGCAAGAAGAGATGCATTGTGAAACAAATGCCTGCTTGCGCACCTAAGACTGAAATTAAACCAGGGAAGTGGAAATTATAAATACTTGTCCTGCGGACAAACTCTCAAGACAGATGCAAACTCTCCTCTGAGAGATTCCATCTTCCAAGTAATTGCAATGGAAGCCTCTATGAGAATCGCAATTCCTCTCAATTGTGGAAGAATGAGCTGTGCTTTTTATTCTGTAGTACATAAGGTTTGCTAGCTTTGTATCCTTTTTCTTGTGTATTGTCTTAAAATCCTTGAGCAGAACACTCTGCATCTATTAGGCAGGTATCAGAGATCCAGATGTTGCTCTTAAATTGATAGCTGTTGGATCTGTCTTACTGAAGTGTTTCTAAGACGGCAAATAAACTCTGGTTTAGGCTTTTGATATTCAAATAAATTCAGCACTTCTAAATATGGAAGTGCCTTTAGAATCTTGTCTGAGAAAGATGATGAAACCAGAATCTTGTTAGGGGAATGTTTTAGAGCACAGTGGTTTTGATGGGGAAAGGGACCTCTGTTGACTTTTTCTAGAGCTGTTGAACCTATAAATATTTACATACAGAGTGTTAGATGGTGACATTACAAAGTAGCTTATAGAATATGCATCAATTTACCAGTACCTCACAAGCACTTTTGAAAAAATGTTTCAGTTATTTAATCAGTTAATATATGTGTACACTAGGCATCTGTTTTGTGCATGGCATTGTGGTGAGCCTTCAGACATTAAGATGTATCTGAAAAGTCAAGATTATTTTACTTTGATTCAATTAGAAAATTATTTTATGTATTCAACTGTTCAGTGGTAGAAAAATGTTGGTTAGTTAGGTGTGATCAGATTTTACAACACCTTATGACTGAGCGACTTCACTAGTAACTAGAGAAAGGAGACAAGTAACAGCACTATACTTTGACTGCGTGATTCAGAAAGACTTACACCACAGTGGAAGAAAAGTAAAAAAGCAAAGGAGAAAAGGAAAGATATAAGCATTTGAATGCAGAATTCCAAAGAATAGCAAGAAGAGGTAAGAAAGCCTTCCTCAGGGATCAGTGCAAAGAAATAGAGGAAAACAACAGACTGGGAAAGACTAGAGATCTCTTCAAGAAAATCAGAGATACCAAGGGAGCATTTCATGCAAAGATGGGCTCGATAAAGGACAGAAATGGTAGGGACCTAACAGAAGCAGAAGATATTAAGAAGAGGCGGCAAGAATACACAGAAGAACTGTACAAAAAAAGATCTTCATGACCCAGATAATCACGATGGTGTGATCACTGACCTAGAGCCAGACATCCTGGAATGTGAAGTCAAGTGGGCCTTAGGAAGCATCACTACAAACAAAGCTAGTGAAGTTGATGAAATTCCAGTTGAGCTATTTCAAATCCTGAAAGATGATGTTGTGAAAGTGCTGCACTCAATATGCCCGCAAATTTGGAAAACTCAGCAGTGGCCACAGGACTGGAAAAGGTCAGTTTTCATTCCAATCCCAAAGAAAGGTAATGCCAAAGAATGCTCAAACTAGTGCACAATTGCACTCATCTCACATGCTAGTAAAGCAATGTTCAAAATTCTCCAAGCCAAGCTTCAGCAATATGTGACCCGTGAACTTCCTGATGTTCAAGCTGGTTTTAGAAAAGGCAGAGGAACCAGAGATCAAATTGCCAACATCCGCTGGATCATTGAAAAAGCAAGAGAGTTCCAGAAAAGCATCTATTTCTGCTTTATTGACTATGTCAAAGCCTTTGACTGTGTAGATCACAATAAACTGTGGAAAATTCTGAAAGAGATGGGCCTACCAGACCACTTGACCTGCCTCTTGAGAAATCTGTATGCAGGTCAGGAAGCAACAGTTAGAACTGGACATGCAACAACAGACTGGTTCCAAATAGGAAAAAGCGTTTGTCAAGGCTGTATATTGTCACCCTGTTTATTTAACTTATATGCAGAGTACATCATGAGAAACGCTGGACTGGAAGAAGCACAAGCTGGAATCAAGATGGCCGGGAGAAATATCAATCACCTCAGATAAGCAGATGACACCACCCTTATGGCAGAAAGTGAAGAGGCACTAAAAAGCCTCTTGATGAAAGTGAAAGTGGAGAGTGAAAAAGTTGGCTTAAAGCTCAACATTCATAAATGAAGATCATGGCATCCGGTCCCATCACTTCATGGGAAATAGATGGGGAAACAGTGGAAACAGTGTCAGACTTTATTTTTGGGGCTCCAAAATCACTGGAGATGGTGACTGCAGCCATGAAATTAATAGACACTTACTCCTTGGAAGGAAAGTTATGACCAACCTAGACAGCATATTCAAAAGCAGAGACATTACTTTGCCAACAAAAGTCCATCTAGTCAAGGCTATGGTTTTTCCAGTGGTCATGTATGGATGTGAGAATTGGACTGTGAAGAAACTGAGCACTGAAGAATTGATGCTTTTGAACTGTGGTGTTGGAGAAGACTCTTGAGAGTCCCTTGGACTGCAAGAAGATCCAACCAGTCCATTCTGAAGGAGATCAGCCCTGGGATTTCTTTGGAAGGACTGATGCTTAAGCTGAAACTCCAGTACTTTGGCCACCTCATTGGAAGAGTTGACTCATTGGAAAAGACTCTGATGCTGGGAGGGATTGGGGGCAGGAGGAGAAGGGGACGACAGAGGATGAGATGGCTGGATGGCATCACTGACTCGATGGACGTGAGTCTGAGTGAACTCCGGGAGTTGGTGATGGACAGGGAGGCCTGGCGTGCTGCAATTCATGGCGTCACAAAGAGTCGGACATGACTAAGTGACTGAACTGAACTGTCTGAGTAACTCTTTAAAAAGTATGTTTCTTATTATCTTCCTTATATGAGAGGTGTCGAAAATATAGCCTCATGGTCAAAGAATGAGTCAAGGATTTGGAAGGGATGCATTGTTCTCTTAGCCAGATTACTGACACTCAGTGTGACTTCAGTTTCTGCACCTTCTGGCTTTGCTGCCCCTAGATGGAACGTGACCATAGTAGGTGATCAAGCTATCAGTTAAGACATTTTAACATGTTTTAAGCTTCCCATGTGAAGGATTGTTTGGAATTAAAGGAAATTCTTTTTAAAATGCATAACTTTTCCCTTTCTTTCTGCCCTCCAAGTTGCCTGAAAGGTGGAGTGTAACTTGCATTTTGAATCAAGATGTACACATTGTTAGCTTTTCAAATAATAGTTTGCCTCTTCCTCATTTATGTGTGCCTTTCAAAGATTTCCTTTTTGAGAGATTTAGCGTACTGCTTATCAAATTTAGTAGTTTAATCTGATTCCACTTTCAACATCTACTTTAATGAAATCTTGAGATCACTGCTTAGTTCAGATTTCTTTAGTCTTACAGTGCTTTTTTCCAAGTGTGAATATGCTTTAAAATGTGAGTAGCTTCTCATGGTTAAGAGTCTTCATATTTTCTGTTCATATTATCTCTTGCCTACTTTTCACGCAAGAAACAATAACTGACTTCTTATTATATGAAAAGATCTGTGCCATACACACTGAAGATACACCAAAGTGAAAGACATCTTCATTCTTCTGGGAACTTTCACTAAATCTGACATTTAAACATAGTGACATTGATACGTGGCATGTGAGTGGAAAAATAACCATTACATAGCAAGCTTATGCCCAGTGTATAATGTGTCAGGAGACAAAAGGTAAGTCCTGAACTGAAGAAGTCTTTGAATTGGGGCCTGGAAGAAGGGAGGATTGCGATATAGGGAAAGAGACAATTCTTACTTCAGGCACTCCTTTTGCAAAAATATCAAGGCACCAAAGTTCAAGGTAGGGCCAAGGAAGACCTAGGCCAGGAGTGGCCACTCTGATGTCTGAGCTTAGTCCACGCTTGGTAAACACAGCTATAGAGAGAAATGTTGAAGAACACTGAAAAATGAAAAGAAAATACAGGAATACTAGTAAATCTCAAAAAGAGAGGAGTAAAGGAGTTTGATCAAGCTAAATGGGCCTGTTGCCTTTTGAAAAAATGTAACTATTTAGAATTTTCCAATGGAATTTCCTTTCTAGTCCTCCCTCAGACTGTTTTTAGCTGTGTCTTGGTGTCCTTCATTCCTTGCTTAGAAGGTTACCTCCTCCAGTTTATGAAAAACAAATAGAGCAATTTTCCCCAGGGAACTGGACAACATATTCCATTCTCAAAAGTATCATTGATAGGAGTGCTTCCACTTCACTCCTGGGCTCTTTACAAATCATGTTATCCTTTAAAATATTGACATATTAAAACTTATTTAATGTGAAGTTTCAGGGATACGTTCTTTGGAGATTCTTGAAATAAGAGTCACTTTACAAGAGGCAGAGCATTGTGGTCTTTTTAGGTAATATTACTCCGTAAATACAGATCACTAAAATTACCAGTGGGTGCTTATTTTAAAAATGAAAATTGTTTTTTTCAGAGCTTATAGAAGAAAAAAAAAAAGACCTTCATGAGTTCACTTGCAGTTCAGGAAACACACACACACACACACACACACACACACACTCAAAAACCTAATGTTGATATGAAAGTAGAACAATTTTCCCAAACCAGGACAGAAACATTAAAGAGGAAATTATGCTTCACCTAAAGTTGGCTTTTCATAAATGATGTTGTTTCTCACATACCTCTTGGTAAAGGCACTACTTTTGAATTTATCAGGAGACACGTGAGATGTGCAGTTTCTGAGACATTTTGACCTGGCTTATGGTTACCAGGCAGAGAAGGCAATGGCATCCCACTCCAGTACTCTTGCCTGGAAAATCCCATGGACGGAGGAGCCTGGTAGGCTGCAGTCCATGGGGTCGCTAAGAGTCGGACAAGACTGGGCAACTTCACTTTCACTTTTCATTTTCATGCATTGGAGAAGGAAATGGAAACCCACTCCAGTGTTCTTGCTTGGAGAATCCCAGGGACGGGGGAGCCTGGTGGGCTTCCGTCTATGGGGTCGCACAGAGTCGGACACGACTGAAGAGACAGCAGCAGCAGCAGCATGGTTACCAGGATGCTTTAGTAAAATCACTCTTAGTTGTTGTTGTTGTTGTTTTTCTAATTTTGTAAGGCTTTGTTGACTATGTTATAGTATTGCTTCTGTTTTATGTTTTGGTTGTTTGTCCATGAGGCATGTGGGATCTTAGCTCCCCTACCAGGGATTGAACCCACAACCCCTGCATTGTAAGGCAGATTTTTAACCACTGGACCACCACAGAAGTCTCCATTTTTTATTTTTGAATAGAAGACACACATATGTTCACAGTAGATCTGTTTCAAGTTTTGGGGGCTAGAATTCCAATGACTGTGTGTTCCACAATGGAAATGTTACCAGGACCTCTTATTCAGGAATTTTTTAAAAATTAAGGCAATTAAAAAGTAATAAACCTAACTCCCCATCACATCAGTAAAACAGCACATGTTGTAGTTTATTAATCCTTTTTGTTATCATTCACCTACTTTGGGTTTTATTGAAAGCAAACTTTCAGAGAATATTTTATCTTCTAACTGAACATATAAATATGATTTTAGAATACCAAGTTTTAAGAGTCTAAGACTGACCTGCCAAAAGAACTGTAAAATATCAAAATATTTTCTTGGCTATTTCATTGTTTTTCATGCACTATAGACAAAAATCAAATTCTTTTTCAGAAATAATTCCATATAGATCCACTTCTGTTCTCCTGACATTTTAAACTTGCTTATGTAAAATTAGTTCATCTTTTTTTATGGAAAGGTACTGAGCATTTCACAAGTCACGATATATCCTCTGGTGTGGAATGATTGTTGAATCAAGTTTCAAAACATGGAAGATGCTAATATAGAGCAGTGGAAGAACTGCGGCAGGTTCATTGTGGTATAATAACAGAAAGCACCAGACTAATACAGAGGATATAGACATGAAAGGGGCTGCCTGTTTCCTGTCTCAATAGGCAAAATCAAGATTACCTTTCCTTAGACTTCCTCACATGTATGTGTGCTCAGTCATGTCCAACTCTTTGCCACCCCATGGGCGGTAGCTCACCAGGCTCCTTTGTCTGTGGAATTTTCCAGGCAAGAATACTGGAGTTGATTGCCATTTCCTACTCCAGAGTGACTTCCCAACCCGGGGATCGAGCACATGTCTCCTGCATCTCCTGCACTGGCAGGCAGATTCTTTACCCACTGAGCCATCTGGGAAGCTCTCCTTAGACTTTACTGATGTTTTAAATTATGTATCAGTAGTTGTTTATAACAGACTTACAGTTTCTTCTAAGGTACAGAACAAATTGTATCTATCAGGTAAAAAGGCAAGAAGGCCAATATCTTTATTTTGCATTAGAAGTAAAATCTAGCATGAGACAAACTGATAAAGTTTGTGTGGCCTGGTAATTTTTACAAACTACTTACAAGGCAATAATGTATTTTTAAGATACTCAAATATTATGTTATAGAAATTTGAAAGCCAAGGAAATGGTTCTTAAAGAAAGAAATATAGCCAGAGGTACCTTTCATTTAAAGAAATGCGTAGAGAATACCCACTATTAAGAGTTCCTCATAGAATTAATTGCTTGTCCTGTGTATCAATTCAGTCCTATGAATTATACCAAAAGGATTCCTGCATTTTGAAAAAATATGATTAATTATTACATATTTCGAATTCCAAGCAGTACAAACTAGGAAGTTTTCTTTTTATTATCTCAAAACTAAACTCCCATATCTGTTTAGCCTCTATGAAAGGTCTGTGAACTGGAATTACATTTCAGCATGTTCAAATTATTCTTGAGACTTGATCCTAAGGGGTAAATTTTTAGTGTGTGGCATTGAGATTTGGCTGTGTAATTCCTATTAATACTAATAACAGTCAATTACTAGTCTCTGGAATGTATCTGAATAATTTCTCCTAAAGACTAAATACATGAAAACAATTCATTTTAGTAACTCTCAATATTGCATACAGTATAAACCTTCATGAAACCAAAGAGAAAAAAGTTATAAATATTAAAAAAAAAAAAGAGATACCACCACCTTTAATACAGATTACTTGAGCTTGTGGAACAAATTCCTATTGCTTTTACATCTTATTAAACATAGACAGGGTTGGTGGGGGAATACTGCATGAGCCAAAATAGATGACACATCAACCTTCATGCCATGCCAGCCCCTGGGAATGTGACGCTTTGCTGCCCCTGATTAGTGGGTTTTTCCCAGATTTGTAATAAGTTTGGGGGTCTGGGCTACATTTAATATATGGGCCTTCACTGAGTTTAGCTTGGTTCTCATTCTGCTTCATTTGACTCTCCTATTCCCTGAGTTTAATGAGATTGGTAACCAATACAAATTTAATTTCTCAAACATGACTCACCCTACAAATCAGCCTTGGAGAAAACATCGCCTAGAGAGGGGTTGACTTTGGACAATATTGTACCTTGTCAAGAGCTTGCAATGAGCTTGTGCTCTCAGGTTTGGCTCTGACCCCTTTGACAGGCATCACCATCTCTTCACAATGTTCCAGCCCTGGCTTCTTAGTCCTACAAAGCCCACTTCAATATGGTGATCATTGATTCATTTCTCTAACTAGTCACCCGTCTCCTTTAGTGGCAGGAGTGCAAACTCCTTAGTCAGACTTGAAGCTTTGTAACTTTGGGCAAATTAGGTACCCTTTCTGGGTTTCATTGTCTTCTTCTGTAAAGGTGGGATAAGAACACTACCTATCTCATAGGGTGGTTGATGGAATTAAAGGAGCTAAGTAAAGTACTTGAAGCAATGCCTAGCCTATGATAGGCACCAATAAATGAAAACTATTATAATCCCACAGACCTTTGTGTGTCATCCTCTTATATTTGTATAGTGGTATTTATAGTCTCTCTTACACTGTCACCTTGTAAGACACATCTTAGTTTGTCTCCTCAGTCCTTCGGCCCTTGTTTTGCTGTTCAAGTTCATGGGCAAGTGAAAAAAGGGAGAGAACTAAGAAAGACCAGATTGACCTGGATTAGAAGGGTCACACAGAATGCAGGGAACAGAATTTGTTTAGAAAATGGGAGGCCAGACTTAGGTAGATAATTTATGTGGAAGTTTGGGGAACATGAAAAGGAGGGGAGGCAAGAAGAGGGGAGGAGGCACCACGCTGAAGAGGAGCTTTAGCAGCTGTGACTGGCTGGGCCACTGAGCTCTAGGCACTGCTGCTCACACTCCCATCAGCCAGGAGGCTTTGGAGAAGTGTACATTCTTTCTTTCCCACCCTCACTTCTTTCAGCCTGCCTTTCCTCTCTTTTACCCATTTTTTTCTTCTTCTTTTAGTTTAATGTGGGGTTTATTCACTTATAGGGTGGGGTTATGTGCAGGACCATTTTTCCTCCTGATCATGAGCATGCCACAGATACAGATACTAGCAATGTTACTCCGTGTCTTGTGGTGCTCTGCACAGAGGCATATGCCACATAATCCCAAACCATCTGAGTCTACTGTTGAAAACTGTCTTTTTAATAAGCGTGTTTTAGGAAGGCTTCATTTCACTCGCAATTCAGCAACCCAATAATACATAACAGTTTCCATAGCACTTCAGTTCTTTATAGTGTTTAGAATGCTTTCATACTCATGATCTTGTTTCCTCCACAATACTTTTGTGCACTTATAGGTCAGGAACGAACTATCATTCCTATTTAATACAGGAGGAAAACCATGGCTCAGAGATATGCCAGTACTAGAACTAATAGGCCCTGTGATTCTTGCTATGTGTTCTCTTTACCTCATCCCAATATCCCCGAATGTTTCCACAAGCCTGATGGGCTCATTTGATTTCTTCATTCTCTGGACTTACAGAATTCCCTCTACATTTTTGTCAACATTCATAATTTTCCTTTATTTTTGTACTAATTAATTAGTTTGGTTTTATAAAGTTTGGTTTATAGTTTGGTTATAAAAGCTCCTTTTGGCAAGGGGCTGAGTTTCTTCAGGATGTGTGAACCTATATCTGAGGCTACAGGTCTCCAACCAATTTCCTTGCCCTGGTGCAGAAGTCAGACAGCTGGAGTGCTTGTTTTTACTTTTCTGTTCTAGAAAGTCAGCTTTAGGTCATTATATTGATGTGGAGACTAGAACCCACAACCTCTCACCACCCACTCTGTGGTTTAGCTCTTTGAGTCATGCAGCATTGAAGTTTAGTAATTAGCACTTAGAAAGCCATTGAGGTCGATCCCCACTGCTCCTGTGTAAAATTTGGACCCATTTAACTGTCAAAGCCTCTTAAAGAACATTTCTGTATAATTCCATGTATTTAAAAATAAATTAAACTAATGGCATTATCCATTCCCTTAGAATGGGATGCAGCAATTGTATATGGACAGAGCAGAAATCTATTAATAGTCACACGTGTGGTAAGGTGACATTCAGATGCGTCTGCTTCCTCTCATAAAGTCACCTGCTGGAAGCCTATTGAGTAAATGTTAATGAATTTGGGTCTACCTCAGCTGAAAATGGATCAGATCTTACTAATGTAACATTACAGCAACCTAGATTCACTTGGATTATTCTGCTGATTTAAATTAAATTGAACACCAAAGCCAGCAAAATGTATTAGAGAAGAATTAGATGTGCTACAAAAATGTTTAAAAGATGTTCCGAGAACCCAAAGAAGAGGAAGAGGAGGAAGGATGAGAATGTCTCTTTGTGTTCTTCCAGCTCTGGGGCCTGAGACTCACATTTGAAGAGATGGACATGATGATTCTATTGCAGGAATGAAGTTTGCATGTGACCTCCATCAATGTTTAAAGATTGCTCCAGAGTTTAATTTTTAAAACATCATGCTGAAAGCATGCCATCAAGGGCCTGCCAAATTTGGTTTTATAATTTAGCTGGTTTTTAGCTAGAGGTGAGGGAAAAAACACTAAGGTTTTGTTGGTTTTGTCTTTACTGTTTTAAAAACAATTAAATTTGGATTTTTCTATTTGATCAGTTATTTCTAAAATGGCATGTATTTGCCACCCTCAAGTCAAAGTGAATCTTATGAGTGGAGGTTTGATACCTTTCCCCCTATATCTACCTATCTCAATCTTCTTTCATGTCTTAACTCATGTGCAGTATGTAAATCCAATGTGGGCATAAGTCCATGTCCTGTGCATGTTCATTAAAGCTTACAACCCTTTATTATCTGGCTTTTCATATGTGTTGTTTCCTTATCATGAAGATGTAGATAGTTTCTGGGCTTTGCTTTTTTATTTTATTTATTTTTTAACTGGAGGATAATTATAATGTTCTGTTGGTTTCTGCTGTACAACAACGTGAATCAGCCATAATTACACACACACACACACACACACACACACACACCCCATCCCTTCCTTCTTGGCCTCCCTCCTCTGTCCCACCCCACCTCTCTAGGTTGTCACAGAGCGCCAGGCTGGGCTCCCTGTGTTATACAGCTGCTTCCCAGTAGCTATCTATTTTACACTGAGAGTGTATATATATCAATGCTACTCTCTCAATTCATCCCACCCTCTCCTTCCCCTGTTGTGTGCACAAGTCTGTTCTCTATGTTTGCATCTTAATTCCTTCCCTGCAAATAGGTTAATGCAGCTCAACATCAGAAAAACAATTTAAAAAAATGGACAGAAGACTTAAACAGACATTTCTCCAAAGAAGACGTACAGATGACCAATAAATACATGAAAAGATGCTCAACATCACCCATTAGCAGAGAAATACAAATCAAAACTACGAGGTATCACCTCACATCAATCAGAATGGCCCTCATCAAAAAAATCTCCAAACAATAAATCTAGAGAGGGTTTGGAGAAAAGGGAACCCTTCTGCTCTGTTGGTGGGAATGTAAACAAGACTCTGCTTTTGATGGAGCTTCGCATAATTGTTTTTAAAAGTTTTTTTTCTGGTGCATGTACCTCATGACTCTTGTAGACCTATTAATTTCATTTAGAAGATAAGTTTAGTCAGTCAGCAACAAATACTTCTCCCAAAGTTAATTGTGACAATTTTTTTTTCCTTAGAGGGAAACTGCTGTGTGAAAATGGCCTAAATGTGTTTTGGTTGATTATGCTGGTTATAAGATATTTGTACAGTTGTGAATAAAATGAGGTGTTTTTTCATACCATATGAAGGATTTCTTCTTCTCTCTCCCTAAATAGATTTCATGGTGCTGTTGAACCAGTCTCTGACTACCACTATTGTATTCTCCAAAGAGCCTATGCTAGTCTTTTTACAAAATAACAAGTAATATATAATGCCTACTCTTGAAGACTTTAGCTTATGTAATTGCACTTGGTAGAAGCTGACATTTAACTGGCTAAGAATTCCCAACATTTAAAAGACGCCAGTATGGGTTATTGTTGTAAATCAGAAGAGTTCCATGACAGAGTGAAGAGGCTCATTTAGGTTTATAATTACTGTTGATGGACAACAATTCTACTATTCTAAATTCCACATGAGGTTGTGTCCATGAAACATGGCAGGAGATAGACAATATTGGGAGCATTGTGGTTTTTGGTTGAAGGAAAAGGCATTCTGGCTTTCCTACCCCTCCACGCCTCAGCTGTCTATGGGTCTTTGTATAAATTAAATATTCCCCATGTTCTCCTCTAAGATTTTTATAGTTTCTGGCCTTATGTTTAGATCTTTAATCCATTTTGAGTCTATTTTTGTGTATGGTGTTAGAAACTGTTCTAGTTTCATTCTTTTACAAGTGGTTGACTACCAGCACCACTTGTTAAAGAGATTGTCTTTTCTCCACTGTATATTCTTGCCTCCTTTGTCAAAGACAAGGTGTCCATAGGTGCATGGGTTTATCTCTGGGCTTTATATTTTGTTCCATTGATCTATATTTCTGTCTTTGTGCCAGTATCATACTGTCTTGATGACTGTGGCTTTGTAGTAGAGCCTGAAGTCAGGCAGGTTGATTCCTCCAGTTCCATTCTTCTTTCTCAAGATTGCTTTGGCTATTTGAGGTTTTTTGTATTTCCATACAAATTGTGAAATTGTTTGTTCTAGCTCTGTGAAAAATACCATTGGTAGCTTGATCGGGATTGCATTGAATCTATAGATTGCTTTGGGTAGTATACTCATTTTCACTACATTGATTCTTCCAGTCCATGAACATGGTATATATCTCCATCTATTAGTGTCCTCTTTGATTTCTTTCATCAGTGTTTTATAGTTTTCTATATATAGGTCTTTAGTTTCCATGAGCCACCTCCCAGAATATTGGAAATAAAAGCAAAAATAAACAAATGGGATCTAATTAAATTAAAAAGCTTCTGCACAACAAAAGAAACTATAAGAAAGGTGAAAAGACAGACCTCAGAATGGGAGAAAATAATAGCAAATGAAGCAACTGACAAACAACTAATCTCAAAAATATATAAGCAACTCCTACAGCCCAATTCCAGAAAAATAAATGACCCAATCAAAAAATGGGCCAAAGAACTAAATAGACATTTCTCCAAAGAAGACATACAGATGGCTAACAAACACATGAAGAGATGCTCAACATCACTCATTATCAGAGAAATGCATATCAAAACCACAATGAAGTACCATTTCACACCAGTCAGAATGGCTGTGATCCAAAAGTCTACAAGCAATAAATGCTGGAGAGGGTGTGGAGAAAAGGGAACCCTCTTAACACTCTTGGTAGGAATGCAAACTAGTACAGCCACTATGGAGAACAGTGTGGAGATTCCTTAAAAAACTGGAACTAGAACTGCCTTATGACCCAGCAATCCCACAGCTGGGCATACATACTGAGAAAACCAGAATTGAAAGAGACACGTGTACCCCAATGTTCATCGCAGCATTGTTTATAATAGCCAGGACATGGAAGCAACCTAGATGTCCATCAGCAGATGAATGGATAAGAAAGCTGTGGTACATATGCACAATGGAGTATTACTCAGCCATTAAAAAGAATACATTTGAATCAGTTCTAATGAGGTGGATGAAATTGGAGCCTATTATACAGAGTGAAGTAAGCCAGAAAGAAAAACACCAATACAGTATACGAACGCATATATGTGGAATTTAAAAAAATGGTAACGACAACCCTGTATGCAAGACAGCAAAAGAGACACAGATGTGTAGAACAGTCTTTTGGACTCTGTGGGAGAGGGAGAGGGGGATGATTTGGGAGAATGGCATTAAAACATGTGTAATATCATATAAGAAGCAAATTTCCAGTCCAGGTTTGATGCAGGACACAGGAAGCTTGGGGCTGGTGCACTGGGATGACCCAGAGGGATGGTAAGGGGACAGAGGTGGGAGGGGGGTTCAGGATGGGGAACATACGTACACCCATAGTGGATGCATGTTGATGTATGGCAAAACCAATACATATTGTAAAGTAAAAGAAAAAAAATTAAATTTAAAAATAAATAAATAAATATTCCCATGATGGGAAATATGGAAAACAAATAAAACTGAAGCCATGTGGGTGAAGAATCTGAATCAATCAATGTACTGTGTGTTTAGTTACTCAGTGATATCCAACTCTTTGCAACCCAATGGACTGTGGCCCACCAGCTTCCTCTGTCCATGGGGATTCTCCAGGCAAGAATACTGAAGTGGGTTGCCATGTCCTCCTCCAGGGGATCTTCCCAACCCAGGGATCAAACCCAGAGCTCCTGCATTGCAGGTGATTCTTTACCAGCTGAGCCACCAGGGAAGCCCAAGAATACTGGAGTGGGTAACCTATCCGTACTTCAGGGGATCTACCCAGGAATCGACTGAGGTCTCTTGCACTGCAGGCAGATTCTTTACCGATATATATATGTGTGTGTGTAATATGTGCATAAATATTCTAGTAGATACATTAAAAAGTAGAAAGGAACAGGTGTAATTAGTTTTAACAAAATATTTTATTTAACTCCAAATACATAAAATATCATCAGTTTAACATGTTCTCAATATAACAAAATTGATAATGAGATATTTTATATTAATTTTTCCCATACTGAGGCTTCAAATCAGCTATATTTCACCCTAGTAGTACATTTGAATTCAGACTGGGCACATTTCAACTGCTCAATAGCTACATGTGACTAGTGGCTACATATTGAACTGTATAGGTTTGGATGTACCACTTATAGAGATTAAGAACTCTAAGACTCTGAGTCTAAATCTTTTCTCTATCTTGGCCTTCCATGAACATGGGAAAGTTAATGAAATTTTCTGAGACTCAGTTTCCTAATATGTGAACCATGGACAAAAATTGCTCAACTCATAGAGTTTTCATAAGGCTTAAATGACTTTAATATACCTGGAAAATACTGAATATACTGCACTAGACAATGCAAAAGAAATGATATTGCTAATAAAACTACTTGAGCTTATAAGGGCATTTTGAAAATGCCCTTTGTGTATGATATCAAAGTTGTATTTCCATGTTAACCACATTATCATTACCACAGCCATCTAATCATGCCATTCTAAATGCTTAATTATTGTTGCTGTTTTGAACTCATTCTGTGTGTTTGCTGTGACCTTGCTGTCTATTGGGAGTAGACTTCTCTCATTTAGGTAGTCAGATAAAATGTTTTCTAACACTTGGGTTTCCAAGAAGCCAAAGGTTTGAAAGTAAAAAGTGAACACTTAACTTGGTTTGAGCTACTTTGCAGTTCAGTTCAATGCCTTAGTCGTATCCGACTTCTTGCAACTCCATGAGCCACAGCATACCAGGCCTCCCTGTCCATCATCAACTGCCCGAGTCTACCCAAATCCATACCATTGAGTCAGTGATGCCATCAAACCATCTCATCCTCTGTCGTCCCCTTCTCATCCTATCCTCAATCTTTCTGAGCATCTGGGACTTTTCAAATGAGTCAGCTCTTCACATAAGTTGGCTAAAGTATTGGAGTTTCAGCTTCAACATCAGTCCTTCCAATGAACACCCAGGACTGATCTCCTTTAGGATGTACTGGTTGGATCTCCTTGCAGTCCAAGGGACTCTCAAGAGTCTTCTCCAACACCACAGTTCAAAAGCATCAATTCTTTGGTGCTCAGCTTTCTTTATAGTCCAACACTCACATCCACATGACTATGGGAAAAACCATAGCCTTGACTAGATGGACCTTTGTTGACAAAGTAATGTCTCTGCTTTTTAATATGCTGTCTAGGTTGGTCATAACTTTCCTTCCAGGGAGTAAGCGTCTTTTAATTTCATGGCTGCATCTGCAGTCGATTTGAGCCCCTAAAAGTAAAGTCTTACACTGTTTCCACTGTTTCCCCATCTATTTGCCATGAAGTGATGGGACCAGATGCCATGATCTTAGTTTTCTGAATGTTGAGCTTTAAGCCACCTTTTTCACTCTCCACTTTCACTTTCATCAAGAGGCTATTCAGTTCTTCTTCAACTTTCTGTCATAAGGGTGGTGTCATCTGCATATCTGAGGTTATTGGTATTTCTCCCAGCAATCTTGATTCTAGCTTGTGCTTCTTCCAGCCCAGCGTTTCTCATGATGTACTCTGTATATAAGTTAAATAAGCAGGGTGACAATATACAGCCTTGATGAACTCCTTTTCCTATTTGGAACCAGTCTGTTGTTCCATGTCCAGTTCTGACTCTTGCTTCCTGACCTGCATACAGGTTTCTCAAGAGGCAGGTCAGGTGGTCTGGTATTCCCATCTCTTTCAGAATTTTCCACAGTTTATTGTGATCCACATAATCAAAGGCTTAGGCAGTCAATAAAGCAGAAATAGATGTTTTTCTGGAACTCTCTTGCTTTTTCAATGATCCAGCAGATGTTGGCTATTGCTCTGGTTCCTCTGCCTTTTCTAAATCCAGCTTGCACATCTAGAAGTTCACAGTTCACGAATTACTGAAGCCTGGCTTGGAGAATTTTGAGCGTTACTTACTAGCGTGTGAGATGAGTGCAATTGTGAGGTAGTTCGAGCGCTCTTCAGCATTGCCTTTCTTTGGGATTGGAATGAAAACTGACCTTTTCCAATCCTTTGGCCACTGCTGAGTTTTCCCAATTTGTTAGCATATTGAGTGCAGCACTTTCACAGCATCATCTTTCAGGATTTGAAATAGCTCAACTGGAATTCCATCACCTCCAAACAAAACTATAGCTTTGTTTATAGTAATGCTTCCTAAGGCCCACTTGACTTCACATTCCAGGATGTCTGGCTCTAGGTGAGTGTGAGTGATCACACCATCATGATTATCTGGGTGGTAAAGATCTTTTTTGTACAGTTCTTCTGTGTATTCTTGCCACCTTTTCTTAATATCTTGTGCTTCTGTTAGGTCCCTACCATTTCTGTCCTTTATCGAACCCATCTTTGCATGAAATGTTCCCTTGGTATCTCTAATTTTCTTGAAAAGATCTCTAGTCTTTCCCAGTCTGTTGTTTTCCTCTATTTCTTTGCATTGATTGCTGAGGAAGGCTTTCTTATCTTTCCTTGCTATTCTTTGGAACTCTGCATTCAAATGCTTATATCTTTTCTTTTCTCCTTTGCTTTTTCCTTCTCTTCTTTTCACAGCTATTTTTAAGTCTTCCTGAGACAGCCATTTTGCTTTTTCGCATTTCTTTTCCATGGGGATGATCTTGATCCCTGTCTCCTGTACAATGTCACAAACCTCAGTCCATAGTTCATCAGGCACTCTATCTATCAGATCTAGTCCCTTCAATCTATTTCTCACTTCCACTGTATAGTCATAAGGGATTTGATTTAGGTCATACCTGAATGGTCTAGTGGTTTCCCCCACTTTGTTCAATTTAAATCTAATTTGGCAGTAAGGAGTTCATGATCTGAGCCAGTCAGCTCCTGGTCTTGTTTCTGCTGACTGCATAGAGCTTCTCCATCTTTGGCTTCAAAGGACATAATCAATCTGATTTCAGTGTTGACCATCTGGTGATGTCCATGTGTAGAGTCTTCTCTAGTGTTGTTGGAAGAGGGTGTTTGCTATAGCCAGTGCCTTCTCTTGGCAGAACTCTGTTGGCCTTTGCCTTGCTTCATTCTATACTCCAAGGTCAAATTTGCCTGTTACTCCAGGTGTTTCTTGACTCCCTACTTTTGCATTCCAGTCTCCTATAATGAAAAGGACATCTTTTTTGGGTGTTAGTTCCTGTAGGTCTTCATAGAACCATTCAGCTTCAGCTTCTTCAGTGTTACTGGTTGGAGCATAGACTTGGCTTACCATGATATTGAATGGTTTGCCTTGGAAACGAACAGAGATCATTCTGTCGTTTTTGAGATTGCATCCAAGTACTGCATTTCGGACACTTCATGGACCATGATGGCCTCTCCATTTCTTCTAAGGGATTCCTGCCCTCAGTAGTAGATATAATGGTCATCTGAGTTAAATTCACCCATTCCAGTCCATCTTAGTTCGCTGATTCCTAGAATGTCGATGTTCACTTTTGCCATCTGCTGTTTGACCACTTCCAATTTGCCTTGATTCATGGACCTGACATTTCAGGTTTCTGTGCAATACAGCTCTTTACAGCATCAAACCTTGCTTCTATCATCAGTCCCATCCACAACTGAGTGTTGTTTTGCTTTGGCTCCATCCCTTCATTCTTTCTGGAATTATTTCTCCACTGATCTCCAGTAGCATATAGGGCACCTACTGACCTGGGGAGTTCATCTTTCAGTGTCCTGTCTTTTTGCCTTTTCATACTGTTCATGGGGTTCTCAAAGCAAGAATACTGAAGTGGTTTGACATTCCCTTCTCCAGTGGACCACATTCTGTCAGACCTTTCTACCATGACCCATCCATCTTGGTTGGGCCCACACAACATGGCTTAGTTTCATTGTGTTAGAGAAGGCTGCGGTCCATGAAATCATATTGGCTAGTTGTCTGTGATTGTGGTTTCAGTCTGTCCGCCCTCTGATGCCCTCTCTCAGTGCCTACCATCTTACTTGGATTTCTCTTACCTCGGATGTGGGATAGCTCTTCATGGCTGCTCCAGCATAGCGCAGCTGCTGCTACTTTTACTTTGTAGTAAATAATTTAGATGGATAGGATACAGTTATTTTCCACAATGCTCATTGACTCAAAATATACAAACAAATGGAAATTGTTCATTCTCCTAATTGTACAGATTTTCTGCTAGCTCCAAAGGAAGATAAAATCCATTTTGTCAGCAAACACCATGACTGCAAAAGTGGACTGACACCTCCTATATCCTTCAAATAACTGTCAGAATTCATGGACACCACAGCAATGTTGTGGAAAGCCTATCATAAGTTACAATATTCACATAGCTGCCAACCACCTATAACAAGTGCCAGACATCAATAACTGTCCACATTGTCAAAGGAAAGCAGCGAGGACAAGCACCACTGCAACCAACATTGTAATAGCTAACCAACAGGACAATATTAATTCATGATCACGGCAGCCTTTGAAGCTAGCCAGAGATGGAAAAACCAAAACAAAGAAACCCGCAACAATAGAATGAATTCAATCAGACCATCCAGGCTGGTTAAGGCCCATGGAGTAATCAGAGACCAGCCAAACCCCCAAATTACCCATTCAGGCTCTTAGGAGAAAGGGAATTGCAGAGGCTGTGGTTCAAAGGTGGTGTGTTTTTGTCTGTTACATATTTTCACAGGCTCTTTTTTCATCCACTGGGGGTGGGATAAAAGACCCTTGGCATCCTTTCTCCTGGTAAAAGACAATTAGAAGATCCTTCTAGAGATTTGAGGAACTTGAGAGTTTCCTATCCCCAATCCCCTCAATTACATTTGAAAAGATTGAGACCTTCAGAAGCTAAGTAATTGCTCAAAGTCATACTGCCAGTTCTTGGGAATGTCTGAGACTAGAAGATAGATTTGCTATACTAGATTCTGTGCATTAGTCTTTCCAGGCTTCCTGTCTACTCTCCTTTGATTTTGTAAGAGCAAGAATCCTTTTCTCCTTGTTTTTTGAGCTGGCATCCTAAGATTGTGAGAAGAACTGAAAATGGGAATGGCAAAATAATAGACATCCCAGATGGAGAAATGTATTGTCATTCTTCCAGGACTATTTTTACAGTGAGTGGTCTTTTCACTCAGTAAACCTAGATTCGGTGACTTCACAAATGTATAGTTTATATTTTCTACACTATTTCCAAGGTCCAGGGTCTGCATTGTTTTTGCGTTAACATGCTTATTTCCAGGCAAACACTGAAAGTTCCAACAAATGCCTAAATCACATCCAGAAAGTATCCTCGGATCTAGGAAAATGTAAGTCATTTAAAGGACTTGTTGATACTTGCTGTTGTTGTTAAGTCACTAAGTTTTGTCTTACTCTTTTGTGATGACATGGACTGTAGCCCGCCAGGCTCCTCTGGGCATGGGATTTCCCAGGCAAGCATACTGGAGTGGGTTATCATTTACTTCTCCAGGGTTTCATCCCTACCCAGGGATCAAACCCATGTCTGCTGAATTGGCAGGTGGATTCTTTACCACTAAGTCACCAGAGAAGCCTGTTTATATTTAGACTGTGTTAAAGCATAGAAATCTCCTCTTTGTGTTTCCACCAAACCTGAGTAGCATTCTGTTCCCAGAGAGGTTAGGTTTGCAGAATATTCACTTACTGCTAAAAATGAACTTGTTTTATAAACAATAGTTTATTCTTATAAACACTGGTTTTGTGGGCAGTTGTGGAATTGTGCTAGAAAGCTCTGGATTTTGAGTTACAAGAACTAAGAGATTTTAAGACTCTGATTGGCTACTTATTAGCAAATACTGTGCACCAAAGATGGCTATGATTAGGATTAAATGGAAAAACATATGTACACGCATTGTATAAACTATAGTGCATTGTACAAATGTAAGAGCTTATTATTTTGCTCACAGTCTAATAGGCATTTGCATTTACTATATTGAAATAATTTATATTTATATAAAATATTTTCTATATGATTGATAGAGATTATGTCCAGATTGGAGATGTTTATTGATAAGCTTCTTATTTAATTTTTGTGACCTATTTATTTTAATAAGACAGTTTACTTTATAGCTGACTTGAAATTTGCCTCAAATATTCAATTGACAGTGACTACAGCTATCAGACCCACTGTTTATGGTGCAAAAATCAAACTAAACGTTTATAAAAATTTCCACAGAAGATTTCAGTTAATGAAAGCACCATTTGTGGTGTCCTAAAACATGCGCACACATAGGTATTGCCCCATTTATCAGACATGAGAGCTAATTATCTCATACACCACTATATCTCTTCCACTCTCTGCATTTCAATTCCCAATATTAACACATAGGTGGTCAAGCTGACCATCGAATAGCCTGCATGAGCATGAATGCATTAAATAATTTAATGTTGAAAGAGTTTATTAAACTGCCACATTCTAATCAGCATGCGTACCTGCCTTCATTAATTTTGCACTGGTCCATGGTGTGTCTCCACAGCCAACACGGAGAGCACTAATGTTAATAGGGGCTCTTAACAAACAGGACCAGTTAATCAAGGAAAATTTACTATTAACCACATGACCATGCATACTGCAATCTAATTACAATCTGATTTAACCCTCACCCTGCCACACCCATTTAAACATCTTTCATATTATTTGTCAATGAAACTGAAGAAAATAAGGCATCATTATTTCATTAGAGTAAGAGAGATATTTGCATTCACACATAATTGTGAACATGAGAGGTTTTCTGATTGCTACCGTTCCATGTCGAAGCCATTCAGTTTTGTTAAAGATCACTATGAAGAGAGTCCTGGTCCTGGCTCCTAAATATTTTTAATTCTCTGAAAATAATTGATTACAAAGAGAGAGTTTCTCTGAATGAACAACCCTCGTCTGAACCGGTTCAGGAGAAATAGAGGATTTGGCAAGTTTCAATTTATTGCTATGTGAATGTTATAATATAATGTAGGTTATGTTGTTTGACTTTAACAAACCAATCTGAGATATTAACACTAAGCCTGAGCATACTGCTGCTGAGCATACTAGAAGCCCATCATTTAACCAAATTTGTCTACTTCAATACCGGTGAACTGGAGAGATACCATGACTGTCTGCTTTGAAGGAATATATAAAAAGGAAAAGAAATTGTGATCAGTGATTTTTTTTCTTTTGTTTTGTTTTACTTCTTCACTTTGTCATGGTTTCTGTTTTATCCCTTTGGGTCACACAAGTTTGTGTGTATTTACAGTCAATTTCTGGTTTAGTGATTATGCCATTTTCAGTGAAGAGATACGACTTCTGAATCAGGGTAAGAAAGAAAGCTTTGAGAATTTAGAAATCTCAGTGCTGATATTTATGAAATATCAAAGAGAGAAGTTACAACACCTTTGTCAGTTTTGGCCTTATGACCCTCTTGCTCCTTGAAATATTAGCCCTCACTGAAGGGACCAAGGAAATATCCCAGCAGTTGGCAAAACTTTCAGTTTGATAACTGAAAGGACTTTTAAAATACTTTCTTGAAAGACTGTACCCTGTTTTAGACATTTCTTCCATAAGGGTTGATAAAGCCTCTTTCGTTATAATATATTTTATTTTAGGTCAAATTATCCTGCTTTGATGATACAGGCAATCCAACGTGGGTCAGCTATGAGATCAGATGAACTGTATTTTTATACGGAGTAGGTTTGGGCAGAAGAAACCATTTTATTCTGTATCATAGGACAGTAGTTTTATATCTGGATTACATTTTCTCTTCTTGTGACTCATGGATTTGTAAGTGATTTTTACAGTCATCCTTTTGTTAAAGCAGCAATTATATCTAGATTTTATTGCTACATTATATGGTGGTCTTACCTGTTGGAATATCAACACGATTAAATGCAGAGTTGATTGGATAGCATTGTATTTACAGAAGAATGGTCCACAAGGAACCTCCAACTAATGGCCCACAAGGAGCCTTGGAGGAACATTTAAAGAGTGATGTAATATACAAACTTCAATGTATACAATTTACCACTAATCTGCTCACTCCTAGAGATGATGTAAATTCTCCAACACCAAGCCCAGTATCAAGTAGACCAGGGTTAGAGCTGGCAGAAATGGCTGTCTATGCTGCAGACCACTAGAAGGAAATATGAGGGGGATACTTAAGGACATATGTCACTCTCTTTTAGGGCTCCAATTTAAAAAAAAAAAAAGGAGGGAAACAGTATTTGTTTTCTCTGTTACCATTTCTAAGAAATTATAGAGTAATAGCATAGTCAAAGTAAGAAAAAAATTGAATTTAGCCAAGAATAAAATATTTTCCCACTTGAATGTTGCAGTGTTTTCAGAAATGGTTCACAAATAGGAAACTGATATTTCGTATGTAGTTTCCTAATATATTTCCTTTGCTTTGTTTCACTTATGTGTTGTCATTTTGATGTTTTGATGAAGTTTTATCTGTGTATATGGTTGTCTAAGGAAGCTGTGAGGTTTAGTGGAAAAATGTTCAAGGGTTGGGAGCTTTGGATTGTGTTTATAGCTCTGCTCAGTTCCCTCATCTGTAAAGAGGGAGTGTTAGATTAGCTAATTTCTAAGGATGTTTGAACATGTTGATTTTAAGTATATGGGGTAATAGAATCTAAGAGACAATGCAGGACATAAGGTTCCCTTCAAAGTTTCAGGAACCATACCTGGACAGTCAGGGGGATGTTAAATGATGACTTTCCTTCCTTTCTTTCTTTTTAAAAAATTTCATGTTAAAAGTAAGGGCACCCAATTCCAAGTCCTGTACTTTATTCCTTTATTTCACTCCTTGTAAAATGTACAAATTCCAAACTGAGGGCTGATAATGCAACAGTACTCTACATGACTCATAAATATAATTTAGTTTGGAAATGCCATATGATAATCCCATATAAAGTCTTGTTCATGAAAGGACTCAGCCTTTAGGTCATCATGTTGCTTTGATTATTTCACACATTATTTACATAGGGAAGATCCAAAAGACACATTCGACATCCAATTTAAGAGAGAAAGCTCAGATGTGATTAATTCTGAAAATATGAAAGGATAAAAATGTAAAATTGGCTAGACATTAACACACAGAGACTATATATATACATATGTACACATACACATATACACATACGTTATGATTGAACACAAGAGAAAAATTCCAATGTCATGTAAGTGGAAGAAATATGAGCAAAATAAATAAATAGCATTTACTCTTTATTCAGTAGTTTTGTCTAGATTCACAGAAAGTGTACAGCAGCTAAGACTGCACAACTGCAGGGTGGTGGACCATTTCTTCAGTAATGCCAGTCAGCTGGAGCCAGGAGCCAGGAAAGGAGAGAGTGTGGAATGGGGAGGTCAGGTGGTGAGCTTGATGCAAGGTTTATAGCCTTAGCTGCCATCCAAGGGGGGTGAATCCCAGCAGGAAAACACTGAGAATGCCCACTTGTGAGTGTGCATGTGTACCTGTTAAGTGCATGTGCAGATGAACACAGGTACACGAGTCACTTAATCAGTAATTGGAGTTTTCCTGGGGGAAGGCAACCTGGAAGAATGAAGGAATGCAATGGAAGAGATCTTTGATCTGTTTCATCTACATGTATTTACTGTGTTAGCCCAACATGCCATTGGCAATTATTTTGAGACATAGATAAGAAAAAGGAGATTGTGTGAAAAAGAAACTAAAATGGAAAGGGCAACCTTGAAGCCCAGAAATGCAAGCTAAAACAAAAAAACACTTTCCATTTCCTTTAGTTATTTTTCCTGTATCTTTTCTTGGTAACATCAACTTACTATGATCTTTCTCTGGGTAAGAGATAAGTAGTTTCAGGTGGAGCTGAGACTCATTCTTGGTTTATATTTTCTTAGGGTAATAGAACATCCAGTACCAAGTACCTAGTCCAACAAAATTGTCCATTTGCTCAGACATTCCTGGTCCCCAATAGGAGATGAGCTGTAATATGAAATTCACTTTGCAAGGGACAAATTTTAACAATTTAAACTGCAAAACTCCTATAAAGATTCAACAAACAGTATTTTCCATTGTACTCGTGTTACTACCATTGAAAGAACCAAGGTCAGAGCACATATTCATTTGAGATGGGAGACAAGACTGAGCATTTTGCTCAGAAAATTGGCTCCAAAATACACAAAGAAAGTCGCAGAATGGATTTTAATAAATGTGGTATTACATACCAACATTATGTGATGTTATGCCAACTTAATTGAATGTTAAATTTAGTATTCATTAAAACTTCACTGCATTTGAAAACAATTTGTAGGTTTAGATTTTCTCACTTTGTGAAATTTTCAACTGTGCATGGTAATTGCTGAGAGTTCAGAACAAGTTGTGAATCAAGTCGATTGATTTCAAATCGATTTCAAAAGCAAATTTACATGTATTTTTTTGAAAAAAAATCATACCAATATTAGGTTAAATGTGGATCCTGGGTATATTTTTAGTAAGTGTTGATGTATGGTGGGGAGAGGGGCAAGACTTCTAAATGTAAAAGGGCTTAAGGCCAGTGAAGTCTGAGAAAGAATCTGGTTAAAGAGTCAATTGTTTTAAAGTGACTTTATAGAAGGCACTGGTGTTTTAAGGGATTATTTCTAGAATTGTCTGAAGGTGACCAAGCTGAATCTTTTATTCTTAAGCACTCTCAATTGAAGGGCATCCAGCTAGTCTTGGATATCTGCAGGGATGGGGGATGATTATATGAAACCTTTGCAGCAGGAAGGCTCTCCCTGCTGGCTTGATACAGCTCATGGACACCCAGCACTGCCTGGAACAGGTTGTTAACTATAATGATACCCTAGATGTAGGCTCTCTTTGACTTTCTAGGCTCTTCACATGAGCTCTCATAACCTTGCTCTATTTCACATAAAGCCATATGGGCCAAATTTGTCTTGTATACAGCTCAGCATGTCTTGAACGAAGAGTTTTTCTCTCAAGATGTCCCTGGGCTTGGGATGTCTGTCCAATTAAGAAGACTTTCCCCAAATCTACATTATGCGGTTTATTGGAGAAACTCCTCTCCTGACAGGAGTTTTTCCCTTCTATTTGGGGTTCTGTCTTCTCCCTAATAATCTAGGATAAATGAAAGTGTTGGATAATGTTTATTTACATCAGACTAGAAAAGAAAAAGAAAGCAGTTGTCCTGAGCCACAAGAATAGTCTCCACCTTTATCCTGAGACAAAAGCTTAAGTAAGGCTGGTATTTTTTTTTAATGCTTGCTTTGAGCAAGAACATGGTTGGCTTTATCATAACTGGCCTTCACTAAGTGGCGTTATGTGCTGGGCTGGAACTTTTTTCTCAGTTGTACAGAGTGGATCATTGTAATTCACAGGACTGCTTTTTAGAAGGATACAACACTATTTCTTCTTTTTCCTCTTACCCTCTTCCTTCCCCTGGCTCCTATCTCCTCTCTCCATCCTCGCCTTCTACTTTGACTGTCTTTTGGGCAAACTTCTGATTGAAATCTACATCTTTCTCTCTCTTAGGTCTACTTTCCTCTAGAAAAGACTCATTCTTATAAAAAATCATGATAGTTTGACAAGCTGAGGGCAATTACCTAATCAATACCAGTCAGAATGAGAAGCCCATGATGGATGCCCCTTTGGATTGAAAGAAAAGCAGCAGAGACATATTAAATTAGGCTCATCTCATTTGGCCCATCACCAGAGGATCCTGAAGCAAGGTAATTTGGCCTTTAAAAAATTGAGAGACCGTCTGCATCACCCCAGTATGAAGAAAGGTCTCAGACAGGGTAATTAGAGAATTTCAACAATTGCTCACTTTTCAAGAAAGAATTTTTTCAAAGTCTTTTGGAGCTCAAACTAGAAATTAAAGAAAACTAGTAAGCCCATTTCCTCTGTTCCTATAGACTAGGTGGGGATATTCCATGAGACAATGTGGGCATAGGAAAGAATGAAAAGAAATCATTGCTACCCTTCAGACACCATAATTCTTAACCCACCCTTTTCAACTTGGCAGGTTAATAAACGTTTTAATTATACTTTTAGCTTGATACTTCTTCTAAAGACAAACAGTAAATCTCTTTAGATTGTGTTGTCATTGGCCGTTAACATCACTAACCAGGCAATAGATCTCAGGTATTTAGCCATCATTACTTCTCTTTGGCTCAGATCATCAGAATCAACAACAGCACACTCAGAGAAACTAATACACACTTGAATCTAAACATCACTATGAAAAGGTGACCTCTACCCAATGACAATGCACATTTTGAAATGATTGTACAGTTACAGAAATGAACCATGATTTAAACGTTTATTTAAATCACATCTTACAGTATTTTTCTCAACTATTTCCTCTTCATCTAATTCAAAGATAGTGACCCTGATAAGTTGTAAGCAAAAGACACCAGGGTTAAACATTTGGGGGACCTGGCATAGGACACTCTGCTTATAGAAATCCAGAGAGTTGCTTAGGAAGTTGTCTTTTTATTCAGTGTCCTCAAACTTTAGATGCATATAAGTGACCTAGACAGCATAATCCAGTATGCTTGGGAAGGATCCAGTTATCTGCATTTTCATAAGTGTCCCCAAGTGATACTATGCTGGTGGTCCATGGACCACACGTTAAGAAATAGTACATCTCATTCTCTTTTCTATTAGCCTTCTGGCATTGTGGGAAGTACATCAGGTTAAGATGATGAGAATCAATCACTTCGTGCACAGGCTACCATGGAAATGGACTGAGGCTCATTCAGTCTAATAACACAGTCCAAGGCTTTGATGTTCTGTCACTTGCCTGTGAAGAACTGCCACTTTTCCTCCTCCAGCTGGCATCTCTTTCTTTTTCAGGTCATTCTGTTGAAATGTATCCTATTTGCATAAGTGTTCTATGGAAAATGATGAGTTTTTATTTCATCTTTTACCAACAAATATATGATTTTGCCTTTTTACACATCAGATCAGATCAGTTGCTCAGTCATGTCCGACTCTTTGCGACCCCATGAATCCCAGCACGCCAGGCCTCCCTGTCCATCACCAGCTCCCGGAGGTCACTCAGACTCATATTCATCGAGTCAGTGATGCCATCCAGCCATCTCATCCTCTGTCGTCCCCTTCTCCTCCTGCCCACAATCCCTCCCAGCATCAGAGTCTTCTCCAATGTCAACTCTTCGCATGAGGTGGCCAAAGTACTGGAGTTTCAGCTTTAGCATCATTCCTTCCAAAGAAATCCCAGGGATGATCTCCTTCAAAATGGACTGGTTGGATCTCCTTGCAGTCCAAGGGACTCTCAAGAGTCTTCTCGAACACCACAGTTCAAAAGCATCAATTCTTCGGCGCTCAGCCTTCTTCACAGTCCAGCTCTCACATCCATACATGACCACAGGAAAGACCATAGCCTTGACTAGGCGAACCTTTGTTGGCAAAGTGATGTCTCTGCTTTTGAATATGCTGTCTAGGTTGGTCATAACTTTCCTTCCAAGGAGTAAGCATCTTTTAATTTCATTGCTGCAGTCACCATCTGCAGTGATTTTGGAGCCCAGAAAAAGAAAGTCTGACACTGTTTCCACTGTTTCCCCATCTATTTCCCATGTAGTGATGGGACCAGATGCCATGATCTTCGTTTTCTGAATGTTGAGCTTTAAGCCAACCTTTTCACTCTCCACTTTCACTTTCATCAAGAGGCTTTTTAGTTCCTCTTCACTTTCTGCCATAAGGGAAAGCAAAGGAGAAAAGGAAAGATATAAACATCTGAATGCAGAGTTCCAAAGAATAGCAAGAAAAGAAAGCCTTCTTCAATGATCAATGCAAAGAAATAGAGGAAAACAACAGAATGGGAAAGACTAGAGATTTCTTCCAGAAAATCAGAGATACCAAAGGAACATTTCATGCAAAAATGGGCTCAATAAAGGACAGAAATGGTATGGACCTAACAGAAGCAGAAGATATTAAGAAGAGGTGGCAAGAATACACAGAAGAACTGTACAAAAAAGAGCTTCACGACCCAGATAATCATGATGGTGTGATCACTGACCTAGAGCCAGACATCCTGGAATGTGAAGTCAAGTGGGCCTTAGAAAACATCACTATGAACAAAGCTAGTGGAGGTGATGGAATTCCAGTGGAGCTATTCCAAGTCCTGAAAGATGATGCTGTGAAAGTGCTGCACTCAATATGCAAGCAAATTTGGAAAACTCAGCAGTGGCCACAAGATTGGAAAAGGTCAGTTTTCATCCCAATCCCAAAGAAAGGAAATGCCAAAGAGTGCTCAAACTACCGCACAATTGCACTCATCTCACACGCTAGTAAAGTAATGCTCAAAATTCTCCAAGCCAGGCTTCAGCAATATGTGAACCGTGAACTTCCTGATGTTCAAGCTGGTTTTAGAAAAGGCAGAGGAACCAGAGATCAAATTGCCAACATCCGCTGGATCATGTAAAAAGCAAGAGAGTTCCAGAAAAACATCTATTTCTGCTTTACTGATTATGCCAAAGCCTTTGACTGTGTAGATCACAATAAACTGTGGAAAATTCTGAAAGAGATGGGAATACCAGACCACCTGATCTGCCTCTTGAGAAATCTGTATGCAGGTCAGGAAGCAACAGTTAGAACTGGTCATGGAACAGCAGACTGGTTTCAAATAGGAAAAGGAGTACGTCAAGGCTGCATATTGTCACCATGTTTGTTTAACTTCTATGCAGAGTACATCATGAGAAATGCTGGACTGGAAGAAACACAAGTTGGACTCAAGATTGCTGGGAGAAATATCAATAACCTCAGATATGCGGATGACACCACCCTTTTTACACATGGCAGCCAGCTTTCAGTTCCTTCCTGGGTAGAGGGGAACTCCCTTGCCAGGAAGAAGATAAATTTGTAAATTAATTCATTTCCATCAGAGTTATAGTCAAGGCCTTCAAAGCCATCACCTCTTCTGTCTTTTGCTCACTCAAACCAACCACACTGTCTCCCTCTTTCTCAAACAGGTTGAGCCCACTCCCTCTTTAGGGCATTTATTCTAGCTGTTTTCTCTGTTTGGGACTCTCTCCTCCCAGATGTCCACTCTAAGTCTTTGCTAAAATCCAACCTCTGCCTCTCTCTCTTGATCCATCCACTAAGAAGAAGATCTCTCTTTCCATATATATATTATTTTTCCCCATATAACTTATTTCCTTATAATGTATTATTGAATTCACTTAAAAATAATGTTGTTAGTTTCTCTTACCCACAGGTTATAAACTCCACAAAGGTTGGAATTTTATTTTTTAAGTTGGTGCATAACAGGTAAATCAAACTCTGATACACAATAAGTGCTTCATAAATAAATAAATAGATCTTTGTTGGGTGAAAGACTAGATGTCTAATTATTTACAATAGTTTCCTCTTCACCAGCATATGCATCAAAATCTAAGAAAAGCTGGAGGAGACAACAGTTAAGTAGGGTGTAAATCCCATATTATTTAGATTTACCTAAATTCATGTGTGATTCAGAAACTATATTTGAATAGTAGGTATTCTAGGGGGTCTTAAATTACTCTATAGAGATTATTAACTTCTCAGCCTACTTCTCCAGCTCTTTCAAACTCTTTACCATGAATATTGATTACTGCTATAAGGAGGGCAGAGTACTTAGAGAAAGTAGAGAAACTGTAGGGAAAAAGTTGAATGTGTGGCAGCTGTAATTAGCATTGTCCAAATGGTATTAAAATATTATTAGGGACTTGAAGCTATCTTGGCATTTTGTATACATATCTGTTGGAAGTTATTTGCCAGATTTATAGGAATAGCTGCCTTGGTGGAGAATTTATGACACAGGATGCTATGATTCACAAACATTATCTACCAACTTCTTCAAAAGAGTTCTAGTAAGTATGGTGTTAGGATTCACTGGCTTGCAAACTGCAGGGAATCCAACTCAAACTGTTTTAAACAAAACAGAGTTTACAGTCTTTCATATTTATTCATGTATCTAGAAAGACAAGATGGAATTCCTGGTAGTTCAGTGGTAAAAGAATCTGCCTGCATGAGGGAGACATGGGTTCAATCCTTGGGTGGGGAAGATTTTCTGGAGAAGAAAATGGCAACCCACTCCAGTATCCATGAATAGAGGATCCTGACAGTCCATGGGGTTGCAAGAGTCGGTCATGACTTAGAGACTAACACACCACCAGAAAGTCAAGAGAAAAAAATGGTATTGCTATCAATTACTCAAACATTTAAAATAACATAAGCAAAGTAAAAATAGAATTTTAGCCATCTTAACTTTTTAAAATCACATAAGCAGAGCCATTATTTAAATTTCTATTTAGATACTTCACCAGAACTCTTGCCTGGAAAATCCCATGGACGGAAGAGCCTGGTGGGCTGCAGTCCATGGGATTGCTAAGAGTCAGACACGACTGAGCAACTTCACTTTCACTTTTCACTTTCATGCATTGGAGAAGGAAATGGCAACCCACTCCAGTGTTCTTGCCTGGAGAATCCCAGGGACAGGGGAGCCTGGTGGGCTGCCATCTATGGGGTCTCACAGAGTCGAACACGACTGAAGAGACTTAGCAAGCAAGCAATGCCCCAACCAGTAGTGCTGAAGAAGATGAAGTTGAATGGTTCTATGAAGCCCTACAAGACCTTCTAGAACTAACACCCCCAAAAGATGTCCTTTTCATTATAGGGGACTGGAATGCAAAAGTAGGAAGTCAAGAAACACTTGTAGTAAAGGGCAAATTTGGCCTTGGAGTACAGAATGAAGCAGGGCAAAGGCTAATAGAGTTTTGCCAAGGGATTACACTGGTCATAGCAAACACCCTCTTGCAACAACACAACAGAAGACTTTACACATGGACATCACCAGATGGCCAATACTGTAATCAACTTGATTACATTCTTTTCAGCCAAAGATGGAGAAGCTCTATACAGTCAGCACAAACAAGACCAGGAACTGACTGTGGCTCAGACCATGAACTCCTTATTGCCAAATTCAGACTTAAATTGAAGAAAGTGGGGAAAACCACTAGACCATTGAGGTATAACCTAAATTAAATCTCTTACGATTATACAGTGAAAGAAAGTGAAAGGGGAGTCGTTCAGTTGTGTCCAACTCTTTGCAACCGCATGAACTGTAGCCTCCTACATGTAGCCTCAACATGTAGGCTCCTCTCTCCATGAGATTTTCCAGGCAAGAGTACTGGAGTGGGTTTCCATTTCCTTCTCCAAGAGATCCTCCCAACCCAGGGTTTGAACCCAGGTCTCCCACACTGTAGGCAGACGCTTTACCATCTAAGCCACCAGGGAAGTCTCAAATTCCATGATCATACAGTAGAAGTGACAAATAGATTCAAGGGATTAGATCTGATAGACAGAGTACCTGAAGAACTACAGGCAGGGGTTTGTGACATTGTACAAGAGGCAGCGATCAAGACCATCCCCAAGAAAAACAAATGCAAAAAGGCAAATGGTTCTCTGAAGAGGCCTTACAAATAGCTGAGAAAAGACGTGAAAGGCAAATGAGGAAAGGAAAGATATACCCATTTGAATGCAGAGTTCAAGAGAATGGCAAGGAGAGATAAGAAAGCCTTCCTCAGCAATCAGTGCAAAGAAATAGAGGAAAAAAACAGAATGGGAAAGACTAGGGATCTCTTCAAGAAAATTAGAGATACCAAGGGAACATTTCATGCAAAGATGGGCTCGATAAAGGACAGAAATGGTATGGACCTAACAGAAGCAGAAGATATTAAGAAGAGGTGGCAAGAATACACAGAAGAACTATACGAAAAAAAAAAAAAAAAAAACCTTCATAATCCATATAACCACATTGGTGTGATCAGTTACCTAGAGCCAGACATCCTGGAATGTGAGGTCAAGTGGGCCTTAGGAAGCATGACTACAAACAAAGCTAGTGAAGGTGAGGGAATTCCAGTTGAGCTATTTCAAATCCTAAAAGATGATGTTGTTAAAGTGCTGCACTAAATATGCCAGCAAATTTGGAAAACTCAGCAGTGGCCACAGGACTGGAAAAGGTCAGTTTTCATTCCAATCCCAAAGAAAGGCAATGCCAAGGAATGCACAAGCTACTGCACAATTGCACTCATCTCACACGCTAGTAAAGTAATGCTCAAAATTCTCCAAGCAAGGCTTAAACAGTTCATGAACTGTGAACTTCCAGATTTGGCTGGATTTAGAAAAGGCAGAGGAACCAGAGATCAACTTGCCAACATCTGTTGGGTCATCCCAAAGAAAGGCAATGCCAAAGAATGCTCAAACTACCGCACAATTGCACTCATCTCACACGCTAGTAAAGTAATGCTCAAAATTCTCCAAGCCAGGCTTCAGCAATATGTGAACCGTGAACTTCCTGATGTTCAAGCTGGTTTTAGAAAAGGGAGAGGAACCAGAGATCAAATTGCCAACATCCGCTGGATCATGCAAAAAGCAAGAGAGTTCCAGAAAAACATCTAGTTCTGCTTTATTGACTATGCCAAAGCCTTTGACTGTGTAGATCACAATAAACTGTGGAAAATTCTGAAAGAGAAGGGAATACCAGACCACCTGACCTGCCTCTTGAGAAATCTGTATGCAGGTCAGGAAGCAACAGTTAGAACTGGTCATGGAACAACAGACTGGTTCCAAATAGGAAAAGGAGTACGTCAAGGCTGTATATTGTCACCATGTTTATTTAACTTATATGCAGAGTACATCATGAGAAATGCTGGACTGGAAGAAACACAAGTTGGAATCAAGATTTCCTGGAGAAATATCAATAACCTCAGATATGCAGATGACACCACCCTTATGGCAGAAAGTGAAGAGGAACTAAAAAGCCTCTTGATGAAAGTGAAAGTGAAGAGTGAAAAGGTTGGCTTAAAGCTCAACATTCAGAAAATGAAGATCATGGCATCTGGTCCCATCACTACATGGGAAATATATGGAGAAACAGTGGAAACAGTGTCAGACTTTATTTTTCTGGGCTCCAAAATCACTGCAGATGGTGACTGCAGCCATGAAATTAAAAGACCCTTACTCCTTGGAAGGAAAGTTATGACCAACTTAGATAGCATATTCAAAAGCAGAGACATTACCTTGCCAACAAAGGTTCGCCTAGTCAAGGCTATGGTCTTTCCTGTGGTCATGTATGGATGTGAGAGCTGGACTGTGAAGAAGGCTGAGCGCCGAAGAATTGATGCTTTTGAACTGTGGTGTTGGAGAAGACTCTTGAGAGTCCCTTGGACTGCAGGGAGATCCAACCAGTCCATTCTGAAGGAGATCAGCCCTGGGATTTCTTTGGAAGGAATGATGCTAAAGAAATGAAACTCCAGTATTTTGGCCACCTCATGCGAAGAATTGACTCATTGGAGAAGACTCTGATGCTGGGAGGGATTGGGGGCAGGAGGAGAAGGGGACGACAGAGGATGAGATGGCTGGATGGCATCACTGACTTGATGGATGTGAGTCTGAGTGACCTCCGGGGCTTGGTGATGGACAGGGAGGCCTGGCGTGCTGCGATTCATGGCGTCGCAAAGAGTCGGACACGACTGAGCGACTGATCTGATCTGATCTGATTTGATCTGCCTTATGGACTATGCCAAAGCCTTTGACTGTGTAGATCACTATAAACTGTGGAATATTCTTAAAGAGATGGGAATAGCAGACCATCCAACCTGCATCTTGATAAATCTGTGTGCAGGTCAGGAAGTGATGGTTAGAACTGGACATGGAAAAACAGACTAGTTCCAAATAGGAAAATGAGTATGTCAGGGCTGTATATTGTCACCCTGCTTATTTAACTTAAATGAAGAATACATCATGAGAAAGGCTGGACTGGAGGAAGCAGAAGCTAGAATCAAGACTGCAGGGAGAAATATCAATAACCTCAGATATGCAGATGACACCACCTTTAGGGCAGAAAGTGGAGAAGAACTAAAGAGCCTCTTGATGAAAGTGAAAGAAGAGAGTTAAAATGTTGGCTTAAAATTCAATATCAAGAAAAATAAGATCATGGCATCTGGTCCCATCAGATCAGATCAGATCAGATCAGTCGTGTCCGACTCTTTGCGACCCCATGAACCGCAGCACGCCAGGCCTCCCTGTCCATCACCAGCTCCCCGAGGTCACTCAGACTCATACCCATCGAGTCAGTGATGCCATCCAGCCATCTCATCCTCTGTCGTCCCCTTCTCCTCCTGCCTTCAATCCCTCCCAGCATCAGAGTCTTCTCCAATGAGTCAACTCTTCGCATGAGGTGGCCAAAATACTGGAGTTTCAGCTTGAGCATCATTCCTTCCAAAGAAATCCCAGGGCTGATCTCCTTCAGAATGGACTGGTTGGATCTCCTTGCAGTCCATGGAACTCACAAGAGTCTTCTCCAACACCACAGTTCAAAAGCATCAATTCTTCGGCGCTCAGCCTTCTTCACAGTCCAGCTCTCACATCCATACATGACCACAGGAAAGACCATAGCCTTGACTAGGCGAATCTTTGTTGGCAAAGTAATGTCTCTGCTTTTGAATATGCTCTCTAGGTTGGTCATAACTTTCCTTCCAAGGAGTAAGGGTCTTTTAATTTCATGGCTGCAGTCACCATCTGCAGTGACTTTGGAACCCCCAAAAAATAAAGTCTGACACTGTTTCCACTGTTTCCCCATCTATTTCCCATGAAATGATGGGACTGGATGCCATGATCTTTGCTTTCTGAATGTTGAGCTTTAAGCCAACTTTTTCACTCTCCACTTTAACTTTCATCAAGAGGCTTTTTAGTGCCTCTTCACTTTCTGCCATAAGGGTGGTGTCATCTGCATATCTGAGGTTATTGATATTTCTCCCAGAAATTTTGATTCCAACTGTGCTTCTTCCAGTCCAGCATTTCTCATGATGTACTCTACATAAGTGAGATAAGCGGGGTGACAATATACAGCCTTGACGTATTCCTTTTCCTATTTGGAACCAGTCTGTTGTTCCATGTCCAGTTCTAACTGTTGCTTCCTGACCTGCATACAGATTTCTCAAGAGGCAGGTCAGGTGGTCTGGTATTCCCATCTCTTTCTGAATTTTCCACAGTTGATTGTGATCCACACAGTCAAAGGCTTTGGCATAGTCAATAAAGCAGAAATAGATGTTTTTATGGAACTCTCTTGCTTTTTCCATGATCCAGCGGATGTTGGCAATTTGATCTCTGGTTCCTCTGCTCTTTCTAAAACCAGTTTGAACATCAGGAAGTTCACGGTTCACTGAAGCCTGGCTTGGAGAATTTTGAGCATTACTTTACTAGCGTGTGAGATGAGCGCAATTGTGCGGTAGTTTGAGCATTCTTTGGCATTGCTTTTCTTTGGGATTGGAATGAAAACTGACCTTTTCCAGTCCTGTGGCCACTGCTGAGTTTTCCAAATTTGCTGGCATATTGAGTGCAGCACTTTCACAACATCATCTTTCAGGATTTGAAATAGTTCAACTGGAATTCCATCACCTCCACTAGCTTTGTTTGTAGTGATGCTTTCTAAGGCCCACTGGCTTCACATCCCAGGATGTTTGGCTCTAGGTCAGTGATCACACCATCATGATTATCTGGGTGGTGAAGATCTTTTTTGTACAGTTCTTCTGTGTATTCTTGCCACCTCTTCTTAATATCTTCTGCTTCTATTAGGTCCACACCATTTCTGTCCTTTATCGAGCCCATCTTTGCATGAAATGTTCCCTTAGTATCTCTAATTTTCTTGAAGAGATCTCTAGTCTTTCCCATTCTGTTGTTTTCCTCTATTTCTTTGCATTGATTGCTGAGGAAGGCTTTCTTATCTCTTCTTGCTATTCTTTGGAAATCTCTGCTCAGGTGCTTATATTTCTTCTTTTCTCCTTTGCTTTTCGCTTCTCTTGTTTTCACAGCTATTTGTCAGGCCTCCTCAGACAGCCCTTTTCCTTTTTTGCATTTCTTTTCCATGGGGATGGTCTTGTTCCCAGTCTCCTGTACAATGCCACGAACCTCATTCCATAGTTCATCAGGCACTCTTATCTTTCAGATCTAGACCCTTAAATCTATTTCTTACTTTCACTGTATAATCAAAAGGGATTTGATTTAGGTGATAACTGAATGGTCTAGTGGTTTTCCCTACTTTCTTCAATTTAAGTTTGAATTTGGTAATAAGGAGTTCATGATCTGAGCCACAGTCAACTCCCGATCTTGTTTTTGTTGACTGTATAGAGCTTCTCCATCTTTGGCTGCAAAGAATATAATCAGTCTGATTTTGGTGTTGACCATCTGGTGATGTCCATGTGTAGAGTCTTCTCTTGTTTTGTTGGAAGAGGGTGTTTGCTATGACCAGTGTTTTTTCTTGGCAAAAGTCCATTAGCCTTTGCCCTGCTTCATTCTGTATTCCAAGGCCAAATTTACCTGTTACTCCAGGTGTTTCTTGACTTCCTACTTTTGCATTCCAGTCCCCTATAATGAAAAGGACATCTTATTGGGTGTTAGTTCTAAAAAGTTTGTAGGTCTTCATAGAACCATTCAACCTCAGCTTCTTCAATGTTACTGGTTAGAGCATAGACTTGGCTTACCATGATATTGAATGGTTTGCCTTGGAAACGAACAGAGATCATTCTGTCGTTTTTGAGATTGCATCCAAGTACTGCTTTACGGACTCTTTATGCCCGAGACCAGGGGTGGCGGTCACGAGGAGCTATCCCACACCGGAGGCCAGAGGCGGTGCCCAGGAGGAACAACACCACGTCCAAGGAGCGGTGGCTGCACTGGCGCAGGAGGGCCTAAAGCAGCTATCGCATGTTGCCTATCTTGCTATGGTAAGTCACTTCAGTCGTGTCCGACTCTGTGCGACCCCATAGACAGCAGCCCACCAGGCTCCCCTGTCCCTGGGATTCTCCAGGCAAGAACACTGGAGTGGGTTGCGATTTCCTTCTCCAATGCATGAAAGTGAAAAGTGAAAATGAAGTCACTCAGTCATGTCTGACTCTTAGCGACCCCATGGATTGCGGCCTAACAGGCTCCTCCGTCCATGGGATTTTCCACTGTGGACAGTGACTGCAGCCATGAAATTAAAAGACACCTGTTCCTGGGGAGAAAAGCAATGATAAACCTAGACAGTGTATTAAAAAGCAGAGATATCACTTTGCCGACAAAGATCTGTATGGTCAAAGCTATGTTTTTTCCACTAATCGTGTGCAGATGTTAGAGTTGGGCCATAAAGAAGGCTGAGTACTGAAAAAGTGTTGTTTGTGAACTGTGGTATTGGAAAAGACTCTTGAGAGTCCCTTGGACAGCAAGGATATCAAACTAGTCCATCCTAAAGGAAATCAGTCCTGAATATTCATTGGAAGGACTGATGTGTATCTAAAGCTCCAATAGTTTGGCCATCTGATGCTAAGATCTAACTGATTGGAAAAGACCCTGATGTTGGGAAAGATTGGGGGCAAGAGGAGAAGGGGATGACAGAGGATGAGATGGTTGGATTACATCACTGACTCAATGGACAGGAGTCTGAGCAAAATCCAGGAGATAGTGAAGGACAGTGAAGCCTGATGTGCTATAGTCCATGGGATTGCAAAGAGTCAGACATGATTTAGTGACTAAACAACAGGAAATCTTAATACCATGTTCTAGCCATGTGGTGGGTAATTTTGTGTGTCAGTTTGTCTTAGCCTCACGTTGACTTGATTAAACCTCATTCTGGATGTGTCTCTAACAGTGTTCAGGATGAACTGAACATTTGAACTGGTAGACTGTGTAAAGTGATTGCCCTCCAAGTGTGAGTGAGCCTCATCCAACCTGATGGAAGCTTGAGATTCCATCTCTCTGCCTGTTTTTAAGCTGGAACATTAATCTTCTTCTGCCATTGGACTAGAAGTATACCATTAGCGGAACTTCTCAGCCTTCATAGTCACATGAGTATCTCTGTCTGTCTGTCTCTCTCTGTTTATATACATATAAATCATTGTATTCTTTCAATTACCATGGTGAATCCTAATACAAGATGTTCCTTTCAGAAGAATATATTTTTTTCAATATGATCTCTTTATTTTTGCTATCATAAATTCCTTGCAATGTTCTTCAAAGTTGTGGTCTAAGGTTAATAAACTTGAAATCTTTGACATCCTTAATTAATTTTTCTGTTATTCTACAATATTTTGAAATGAGAAAAATGTTTTCTCTATAAATGTTAAGGTATCAGGTAACTTCAGATCTTATTCTGCAAAATGAAGAATCTTATCAAATTTACTTTTTTTATATGAAAATATGTAAGTAGCTCAGGACAAATACTTCCACAATTACTATATTTTTGTCTCTCTTCTTTAACAAATATTTTTGCAATATTTGACAACTCCAAATAAGTTTTTCTATTTGTGATTTTTGAATGTTTTGCCAGCTATAGATGCTGTAAAATCATAAAACTTCTCAATTTCATCCAATTTCAGTATATAACACAGATTTATTCAATTAATAATAGGAAATTTATTGTAGGATTCTTCCCACAAACAGCTATTCCTAAGCACAGTTACAAGATTATTGTATAACATCTCATAGTTATACAAATTTTATCATCTTATTTGTCCTTTATGTTCACAACTACAATTTATTAAAAATTCAAAAGCTTATTGATACTCTATTAGTGTAGTAATTTGATTAAGTATTTTCAACTGCTTTTACACAAAACACAAGTAAAATTTGGGATCATTTATAAAAACATATAATATCTTTATGCAACAAGAAGTTTGCTTTAAAAAACAGTTCTTCAAAAGTGCAAGCATTTCTAAAACCCATTTGATATAGATAATGAAGAGATAAAGTTTGTACTGCCATATAGAAGTTCTATTTTTTTTTAATTCAACATCAGTGTTGTCAAATTTTGTTGTTTAGCTACTCTGTGTGTGTATGTGTGTACGTGCACACACAACTGCAGCTTCTATTTTCCTTGGTGGTCTATCTCAAATTATTTGAACATGATTACAAATTATGTGTACATCAAAATCAATCCCTAGTATATATCTGCTTCATAGGCTTTTAAAAAATTGTGGTGTAGTTCATTTACAATGTTGTGTCAACCTCTGCTGTAAGCAAAGTGACTCAGTTTTACACATATATTTTGGGCTTCCCTGATAGCTCAGTTGGTAAAGAATCTGCCAGCAGTGCAGGAGACGCTGGTTCAATTCCTGGGTCGGGAAGATCCCCTGGAGAAGGGATAGGCTACCCAATCTAATATTCTTGGGCTTCCCTTGTGGCTCAGCTGGTAAAGAATCTGCCTGCAATACAGGAGACCTGGTTCAATCCCTGGGTTGGGAAGATCCTCTGGAGAAGGAAAAGGCTACGCACTCCAGAATTCTGGCCTGGATCCACGGGGTTGGCAAAAATCAGACACAACTGAGTGACTCTCATTTCACTTTTACATTCTTTCTAAAATATTATTTTCTGTTATTGTTTATCCCAGGAGATTGAATATAGTTCCCTGTGATATAGAGTAAGACCTTCTTGTTTATCCATTCTAAATGTAATAGTTTGCATCTACCAACTCCAAATTCCCAGTCCATCTCTCTCCTTCCCTCCCTCTCCCTTGGCAACCACAAATCTGATCTCTATGTCTATGTATGTCTGTGAGTCTATTTCTGTTTTGTAGAGGTTCATTTGTGCCATAGTTTACATTCCATATATAAGTAAAATCATATGGTATTTGTCTTTCTTTTTCTGACTTAACTTCATTTAATATAATAATTTCTAATTGCATCCATGTTGCTGCATATGGCATCACTTTGTTCATTCATTTTTATGGCTGGATAGTATTCCTTTGTATATATGCACCACATCTTCTTTATCCATCTGTCTGTCCATAGACGTTTAGGTTGTTTCCATGTGTTGGCTACTGTAAATAGTGCTGCTTGAACATAAGAGTGCAAGTAGTTTTTGAATTATTGTTTTGTCTGGTTATGTGCCCAGGAGTGGGATTGCTGAATAATATGGTAATTCTGTTTTTCCATACACGTCTTAATTTAGCAAGAACTCTGTTTTTACCATACTAATGTATTTTTAAAATTTTATATTTTTGTTATCAAACAAAGCAATTGTGACTTCAAGGTTTTACTTTTAAATTTATTTCACAAAAGCATTCAACAATAGCAATATTTTATCTTTAACGTTATTAATTTCCAAAGCCTTACTTAGATTTAAGGTATGGTATGAAAATTTTAACCAGCATTAAAGTTAACTTATTTTCTTCCTGAAGCATCTAATGATTCTGCTAGGAAACTGGTATTACTTTTTCTGTTAATGAACTCAACATGTTAACAGCTATTGCTTAACTTTTTATTCATTCAAAGTAAAATGTAAGTTGAAAATAAAAACAATTAATTTACAACTACAATCCTTTGATCTAAATGAAAAGTCTTGGCTCTTAGAGTGATTTGTAAAACATACATTCTGCAGCAGCATCAGTTAAATTATATTTTTTCAGCCCAGATTTTGAAATAATCACTAACTTTTGAAATAGATACTGATGTTACATCAGCAGATTTTTATCTTCCAGTTTTCATGTTGGTGATATAAGTTATGGCTTCCAGAATAAGCAGTAAACATTGATAAGCATTATGAGAAAATTAAGCATTAAAGTCACCAAGAAAAATTTAAAAATAACCTTTCACTTTCTTTAACATAGATTTTGAGCTCATTGCTATTGAAATGTTGTATTTCAAAAATTTTTATCAATTTTTTGCCAAAAATTAGATAGTTGTATATCAGTATAAAGCAATAGCAAAATCTCTATACTAAAGATATTCAGCATATACAATATATGTTCTGTATATAGAAGAACTGTTTAGTCTTATTTCATGAATACATTTCATGTATACATAAACCATGTTTCCCTCAGTTCTTGCTGATCCTTGATTGGCAAATGTACCTTTATGCATCTCACAGGCTGGAGCTGGGGCTCCTGTACACCAATGACTGGCAGAGTAGGTGGCATCATATGTTCCCTGCAGTACCACCTGAGACCAGAAAGAAGTAGACTGTCCTCAGCTATGTACTTATAGGACCTGTGCATGCTCCCTTGAAATGGAATCCTCAGTTATATTGCATTTGGAAATAAATGTAGCAGAATGTTCTTGGTCATCTTTCATCTCTCACCACATGTTAAAGTGAAAACTTGGTTCACTACACACGTTACTCACACACTGTGGAATAGACTATGCCAAGAACTGGCATTTATTACAGAATGGAAGCCTACCAAACCTATTCCAATTTATTTTAAGAAATTGTCATCAGGGACTTATAATATAAAACCAAATGAAATATCACACCAGCTGACATTAATTGTACTCCAGGGCAAATCAGAATTTCTTGTCACCCTAGGCAAAGGAATAGCAAGTGCAAATTTAGGAAATGCCTAAGTAAGGTTCAGTAGCTGTGAGGAAGAAAGACAGTGAGAGAGTAACAGAAAGCTAGTTAGACTCAGTTCATAAAGAGCCTTGCGTGCCATGGAAAATATTTCAAGTTTTATTTTACATAATCCAATAAGGCTTTGAAAGACATTGATCTGATTAACATTTAAAAAATCTTTGAGCTGCTGTGTGGAGAGCAGACTATGTAGGATGTGAATGAAGAAGGGAAAGACTCTTAGGACACCATTGCTATTGTCAAGCAAAAGGTGATGGTGTTTAAGACTGGAATGAAATGCACAGTCATGGTGAGAAGTGGTCCATTTGGGGAAATATTTTAAATATATATCTGATGGAATATGCTGATGAATTGAACGTGTGGAGTAAGAGAAAGATACAAGTCAAGGTTTTACTCTCAGCCTCTGGAGGAATGTTAGTACCCTGTACAGAGATGAGAAAGATTGTGAGGAGAGCAGCTCAAAAGGGGAACCAGGAGTGCTGCATGTTCGTAAAGGTTAAGTCTGACATAACTGCTCAGCATCCATATGTAAATTGGAGTGGATATTTGGACATACGCATTGTGGACTGGTTGGGCGTAAGAAGTATAAATAGGAATTATGAGTATAGAGGTGATATCAGCAACCACAGGATGATAGGATTGCTCAGAGAGTGGGTATAGATAAAGAAGAGAATTGTTGACTGAGACCCTGAGCACTGTTGTAATTATTTCTTCATTAGGTGTACAACATCCATAAGCAGTATTTTCTGTAATTAATATGTTATCATGTTTCAAAATTAGCATATGCTTCTTGGAATAAGCACATACATATATGCACAACAAAACTTGCTTCATTTCACATTTTATTTTTTAAAAGTTACATTGCAGAAAATGAATCAATAAGGGGTGTTAGGGTACTTTGGTTCTTCTTTGCTATGCTATGCTAAGTCACTTCAGTCTTGTCCGACTCTGTGTGACCCCAGAGACTCTGCCTGACCTCAGGCTCCCCCGTCCCTGGGATTCTCCAGGCAAGAACACTGGAGTGGGTTGCCATTTCCTTCTCCAATGCATGAAAGTGAAAAGAGAAAGAGAAGTCCCTCAGTCATGTCCGACTCTTAGCGACCCCATGGACTGCAGCCCACCGGGCTCCTCCGTCCGTGGGATTCTCCAGGCAAGAGTACTGGAGTGGGGTGCCATTGCCTTCTCCATGGTTCTTCTTTAACTACCTTCTAAAGTAAGTCACATTCTTCAGCGCTCTCTACAGCACTTGGTACAGTATTGCAATCTAATAAAAGTAATAGAATAAATAAGATAGTACCTCTCAATTCACTTCATTTACTTATTAGAAAAATACATAGATAAATGTTGTAAAATTCATAATTCTGAATGGCTAATGTGATGAGAAAATGACTGGAGATGCATTCTCCATTTGACTTAGAGATGTGACTTTATCACAAAAGGTTTATTTTCTATCTATAGTCAAAAGACCAATTTAATCAAAATATGACTTTCTCTATACAGACCAATCAGTAATTGCTTTGTGTGAAATGGATTCTGGTAATTTATTAAGCATTCAATAACAGATTACTGATGATGCAAGAGAACAAGAGACAAAATGCCAAAGGGACCAGTAAATCAGAGAGAAAATTTTTCCAGCCATTGACTGTAGAGAGATAATACAAGATGAAGAAATAATAATTTAGAAATAATACAAGATGAAGAACTTGGAAATGAAGGATGGAAAAAGGAAATACCAAATGTGAGGTTGGCTTATGGAAGTAGTAGCCAACCACAAAGATTCTCAATTGGAACTCTCACGTCATGGTTTATAGCAAAGTAACTTAAATTCCATCTCACTGGCTTGGAAGATTTGAGAAGCTTCTTTGATCTGGGAGCAGGAAAGCAGCTGGAATAGCCTTCTGAAATTTTGTACCATCAACATGTTCAGTGCTAGACCAAAGCAAAATAGAGAATAGGCTAAACAGAAGAGTTTTCTTAAAATCTATCCCACAATGGTGTAGACGATAATACTAGTAATAAATAGAGCACATTAAAATTTACAAAGAACTTTTAACAAATGATTTCATTTAATTACTGTAACAAATCAATGAGTGGGCAGGTTATGCCAAATTATCTTCAATATGTCCAATTAGCAAATGAGGAAAATGAGATTTTGGAGAGGATTTGTAATTACCAGTGGTCACACAATTTATCAAAGATTCACAAGTTGTCCTCTGGTCTGTCTGGCTTACGATATTGCACGTTGGTGCCATAGATGGTAGGAAGAGAGATCATAGCCCTAGGTGTTTGCAACTGCTGGTGATATGTACCTGACACTATACCCTGAGCATTTGGACACAGTCACTTTGCAAGCCTTTGCCAAATATTCTTAAGAGGGAGGGCCCTAAATAGCAGACCTAGATTTTCTTTAAAATGTCATTTGAGTTGTCCAGAGTGAATCCACATTGCATTTGACGGATGAATATTATTAACTGTCTCAAGTGAAATCAGTTACATGTATTTGGAAAAATAAATGGCCTAATGAACAAAACTCTATTCACAAACCATGAGAAGGATGCCTGAACTTTGAAAGACCCTAACAAGATCATGTCTTCTGTGTCATATTCAGAACACATTACCAAGAATAAAAACTTTGGACACATGGTCTTCATTGTCTTTTTTGTACTCCCAGGGGAGTTAGTTTTCCTTTGAAAATTCCTATTCAGTTCAGTTGCTCAGTCATGTCCAACTCTTTGTGACCCCACGGACTGCAGCACGCCAGGCCTCCCTGTCCATCACCAACTCCCGGAGTCTGCCCAAACCCATGTCCACTGAGTCGGTGATGCCATCCAACCATCTCATCCTCTGTCATCCCCTTCTCCTCCTGCCTTCACTCTTTCCCAGCTTCAGGGTCTTTTCCAATGAGTCAGGTCTTCGTATCAGGTGGCCAAAATATGGGAGTTTCAGCTTCAGCATCAGTCCTTCCAATGAATATTCATGACTGATTTCCTTTAGGATGGACTGGTTGGATCTCCTTGCAGTCCAAGGGACTCTCAAGAGTCTTCTCCAACACCACAGTTCAAAAGCATCAATTCTTCAGTGCTCAGCTTTCTTTATAGTCCAACTCTCATATCCATACATGACTACTGGAAAAACCATAGTTTTGACTAGACAGACTTTTGTTGGCAAAGTAATGTCTCTGATTTTTAATATGTTGTCTAGGTTGGTCATAACTTTTATTCCAAGGATCCAGCATTTTTTAATTCATGGCTTCAGTCACCATCTACAGTGATTTGGGAGCCCTCCAAAAATAGTCTGTCACTGTTTCCACTATTGGTCCCTGTCTATTTGCCATGAAGTGTTGGGACCAGATTCCTCACCAATTATTTCTTCTACTTAAAAGAGTTCTCCTTTCATTCTCATTGCATCAGAACTGGGCATTATATCAGTTTGTGCTTCACATAGGAATTAAAATCAGGCGACAGAACAAAAACCATAGGCAATTTTCTCCTCCTGGAGAAACGATACAAAATTGAATCACAATTATGAGCCCTTTTATTACTTATTACTGAGAGATATTCTCTTGAGTAATCTGCTGAGAAGAAACAATATAGCAAGGTTGTAATGATAATCAAGTTCATCCACCATGAATTGCTATGTAAATTCTAAATAATATATGTCCATTTCTTGATTTATCAACTTTAGATTATATCTGTTTATGCCAAACTATAAAACATTAGTATTTTGACATACTTTTATCTCTGTTTTATTAGTTATACTATTTATACTTCTAGCAGTTACATTTATAACTTAATAATGTATATAGGCCCCTGCATGCATGCATGCTAAGTCATTTCAGTTGTCTGACTCTTTGCGACCCCATGGACTGTAGCCTGCCAGGCTCCTCTGTCCATGGGATTCTCTAGGCAAGAATACTGGAGGGGGTTTCCATTTCCTAGTCCAGGGGCTATTCCTGACCCAGGGATTGAGCCTACATCTTCTGAATTTCCTGCATCGGCAGGCGGATTCTTTACCACAATTGCCACATGGGCCTCTACTTATTCTTTATTTATCAATTTAGAGAGTATCAATTGACTCCTCATTAGATAAGCAGGATAATTAGTGAACCTAGCTTTTTCCATCTGTTTTCCTCCTCCTCTTCCTCTACATTTTAACTCTTGTTAACCATACTTTTGTTGTGGCTGTTATTCTGTCACTAAGTTGTGTCCAACTCTTTGCAACCCCATGGACTGCAGCATGCCAGGCTTCTTTGTCCTCCACTGTCTCCCAGAGTTTACTCAAATTCATGTCCATTGAGTCAGTGATGGTATCTGTCTCATCCTCTGCTGCCCTCTTCTCCTTTTGCCTTCAATCTTTCCCAGCATCAGAGTCTTTTCCAATGAGTCAGCTCATTGGAAACCACAATAACCATAATATTACATTTACACAATTTGTAATTATAATTGTCTGCTGTGCTTTGTCTGTAAGTTGATTCTATAAATTAAAAATACATAAATACATATATAACATCATTGTAATGCATATATGATTCTCCTCAGATCTAAGTGAAGCCATTGGATCCACAAAGAAAATTATGTTTATCTGTGTCACTTAATTTCTACCCCTTGAAGGAGAATAGCTATTCTAAACATCAATAGCAGGTGGATTCTTACATCTTAGTCATGCACCTTATAGTGTGTTTGCTACTGGGACTATGACTTTGCATCTGTTTTATCCTATAACCGCTTAATGCCTCTATTTTCCTCATTGAGAAAGGGAAAAGACACATGAGTTTATTTGATCAATTTTTGAATCATGTGATTTGTAATAGAATTGTCTTGCTTATTAAAAACTTTTCCACATTGCACTCTGCTATGCTATGCTATGCTAAGTCACTTCAGTCGTGTCCGACTCTGTGCGACCCCATAGATGGCAGCCCACCAGGCTCCCCTGTCCCTGGGATTCTCCAGGCAAGAACACTGGAGGGGGTTGCCATTTCCTTCTCCAATGCATGAAAGTGAAAAGAGAAAGTGAAGTTGCTCAATCATGTCCGACTCTTAGTGACCCCATGGACTGCAGCCTACCAGGCTCCTCTGTCCATGGGATTTTCCAGACAAGAGTACTGGAGTGGGGTGCCATTGCCTTCTCCAACATAGCACTCTAGTTGGCTATATAACTGTCTTTTCTTTTTGCTGTCTTATATTGGTATTGCTGCTGCTGCTAAGTCTGCTGCTAAGTCTCTTCAGTCATGTCCAACTCTGTGCGACCCCATAGACGGCAGCCCACCAGGCCCCGCTCTCCCTGGGATTCTCCAGGCAAGAACACTGGAGTGGGTTGCCATTTCCTCCTCCAATGCATGAAAGTGAAAAACTTACTGTGCTTCAATTATACCTTTCAGGATTTCTGTTTTGTTTTGCTGGAATACATCCTCAAGTTTGTGTGAGATTTCCAATAGGCTTGATAAGTTACTTGCTAGCTTTTACTCCTAATTAAAAAGAATGATGTCAATCTGGTTTTTGATCCTTTGTAAATAACCTACATTTTCCCTCTGGGACTAAGGATTTCTCATTGCTCTTAAGTTCTGAAATTTCATTAAAATGCATCTAAGTCTTTGTTTCAATTTGCCTAGTCAATTATATCTTTAGCCCAGATAAATCTCCTTCTATAATTTATTTGATTATATCTCCCATCTGTGGAAAGAAAATAATGTTTTTCTCAGGAATTTTAATTAGTTATTTTGGTCTGTTCTGGATTGACCTTTCCTGTCTTTTATATTGGCTCATGGTTTCTAGTCTCTTATTACTTGGTTCTGGCGGGTTTTTTTCAATTATAGCTTCCAAATCACTCAAATTCATTTTCAACCATGCTCATTCATGATTGAATTCTTCTACTGAGTTTTTTTAATTTAAAAAATCTTATTTAATTTTTTAAAAAAATCTAAATTCCTGATTACTTCTCTTTTAGAGTGGTCTACGTATACTCAGGGATATAATATCTTCTTGAATATCTCCCAAGATATGAATTAGATTTTCTTTTAGGGTCTCTTCTGTAGCTTAAACTAGTTCTATTTCCCTAGGGTTATCTGTTATATTCATTTACTTTTGATAATCCTCTTTGATGCTATTGGTTACATAGCTGTTATTAACATGAGTAAATGAGGACCGTGTACTTAGCATAAATTGTGGCAAGATTATTATTGTCACTCCTGTACTTGATTTACCAAAGGACTCTTTCCCTTCCCAGTGAGGCTGCCAGGGGGCTGTACTTGTGGCAATCAATCTTCCTTGTGGAGTATATGGGCAGGAAACAGGCAGGCACGTTCAGTTCTTCCAACCATTCCATTGAAAGGGAGAATTTACTCTGGGGTCAGAGTAAACTGCTTTCTTTACTTCATTCTTGTGCCAGGCTGAAGCTGTCTTTCTACTCATCCTCAAATTCCACCTCTGCTTTGGACTGTTGTATGGGTCAAGAATTATCCCCAGCTCAGGTCATTCTTTAATCCCATTTTCCAAATAAAGACTCTATGAGGCAAATTTAACACTTTGTTTGGAAATAGTTTCCTAAGTATTCAATTAAGATAGGGGCAGGTTGTACTCTGTTCCTGTATAGAAGGTGGAGGGATCAATAGCCCCAGTTGTTTTATCAACATTCCTTTATTTAATTGTCCTGAACAACACACCAAAGCCCATTTCTGATTATCTTTCCTGCCAACTTCAGAACTGAATCTTTCTGAGGTTCCTTGGGAAAATGTCTCTCATCCCACTAGACTGGAATCAGTATGAGATCAAAGATCAACTTTTGTTCCCATTATGTATCCAAAGTCTATAAAATTATCTAGCACATGACTGACACTCAATAAATGTTTGTTGGATTAATGAATGAACAAATATATTAACTGATTTTGAAATATGATTTTTGATATATTTTTATTATTTCAATAGGAATTTTCTGAACTGTGGATAGAACCTCAGATCATCATTTTCAAATTGACTGAATTTTTAATGAGTCATTATAATTATAATTGTGAACATTATGTACAAAGTTTATGATATGATATTCACATAAAAGAATCAAAACCATTAATTGTTTATATACTATGATTACCACTTGTAAGATACTACTCAGTTTGTGTATTTGTGTGTGTGTGTGCATGTGTGTTTACAGGGACTGGAAAGAATACCACATACGTGTAAATATAATTTGTTGAGTTTCTAGGGATTTGGCTTCATGTTTTCTTCTTTATTTCCATTTGCTGTAATAGTATTTGTTCTGTAATAAAAATATCAAATTAAATTAAATACCACAAGAAAGAGATACCACAATCTTGAGTGATGTAACATGAAAAATATATTTTACCCTGGCAATGAGAAAAGCCCTCTAGTGTCTAATCTAAAGTCTTTCTTTGTCATTTTTGTTTAAGTTGCCTTTCCATCCATAACCTTTACAACTGGCCTTGCCGAACTAACCCTAACACCCTTTCTGATAATTTAATATTATCTTCTTAGGTATTCATTATACCCATTCACTGAAGAAATTTTAAACCAATATTCCTGGGTATTGTGCTGAAATCTGGGAATACAAAAATAAATAAGTCTGTATGAGTTTAAGATCATAGCCTAATTATTCTTTAATGGGAATTCAAAAAGATTTTACAGTCTTCCTGTGTGTATTTTCTACCTTTAAGAAATTCTTCTCAGTCTTCACTGTGTCTTTTCTCATAGATCTAACTATAATTAATAAAAGTCTAATTTTGTGATTTCCAAGAAAAAATGCACAGCAAAAATAAGAACAGAGAAAGGGAGGGGGAACTAAAATAAACAGGAAGAAAAGGGAGAAATAAAAGCAGTAATAGAATTATTTTAATGCATTGAGGTATTAATATATACGGAAATTTGAGGAAAAGAGTGTCTTTCTTGATCAAATATAATCAAAACAATTAAAACTCCCCATATATGCCATTTCACATCACAAATTATATACTCTCATTTTATTTCTATGCTCTTAGGATGTTTCTACTTGCTTTGTGGTGTCATTCACTTGTTTCTGAATGTTGCTTGTATCATTTCTGTGGCCACCTATGTGCTATATGAGAAAGTCCAATATATTATGCTTAAAGAAAGAGTACAAGGTGGTTTTGACTGAGAGGTTAAGGGATTTTTCTATATTAAGGTTAATAATTTTATCTCATGAATTTTATGATATCTATTTTGGTTCCCATGGAAGTGTTATCTCTAACTTAACTAAGTTCTCCATCAATAAGGTTTCCAGAAAATTAAGCTATTGCAATAGACAAGAGATTGATGTACTTTTAATGGAATTTCCCTATGAATTCATGCCTCTACCATAAGATCAGGTGGTTAAATAGCATCTCTATTCCTTCAGTTCCTCATGCCAGAAATCTGGGACTCTTCTTGACAACTTCCTCTCTCTCCATCCCTATATCCTGTACATCACAGGTCTTATTGATCTGACTTTCAAAATGGATCTTGATTCTTTCCAGGGCTCCTTGTTTCCTTTGTCAGCATTCTGATCCTGACTTAGACCTTGATCATCTCACACATGACATGGTTCACTGAAATCACTTCCTAATTACACTTCGAACTGTCTCTCTTGATCCCTCCCTTCAATTTATTTTCTATATAGCAGTAATGACAGTGTTTTTCAAAAGCTGGAATTTAACCACATGGCTCCTCTGCTTAAATCTTTTCAATGACTTCCCATTGCTCCTGAAACAAAACCCTAAATCTTTACCATACTCTCTAAGAAGCAGTCTCTTAATCTTACTCTTTTCTTTTGGTGAGTAGAAGAGCTCTTTTATACTTCTGTCATTTTGTATACATTCCTTTCTTCCATTTTTTTTTTTACTTGAATAAATCCTATATATGATTCAGACTTCTGATTAACTGTCGTTCCTCAGAGAAGAATTACTAGACTCTTTTCCTCTTCTTAAAGTCCCACAGGGTAAGTATGTTATAATCAGGCTATTTTTTTATTGTTATTTGTTTAATGATTATCTCTCCTGCAAAACCTTAAGCCCCATGAGGAAACAGATCCAGATACATTTTGTCATTGTATTTTCAGTAACTATAACTGTGCCCAGCTTAAAGTAGTTGCTCAAAAAAATATTTGGTGAGTAAATGAATGATGATGGTCCTTAGCCTGACAGAGGTAGCTATGGCAAGTTAGGGCTAGTCTCTAAGCCATGAGATAGTTCAGTTTAACAGAAGCTATCCTGGATGTCTTTTTCTTAAATTGCTTTGAATATTTATCTCGTCAGAACTGTGGTCATTCTGGTCACAAAAGGGCTTTTCTAAAGTTTGAAGAAAGTCTGTTGTTCCTTAAACAATCTGAAGTAATCAAAGTAAGAAAAGCTGACCCAGTCCAAAAAAGTAGCAGATGCCTGTTCCTGTTGTTTAATTCAAATGACAGCATGCATGGGTAATATGTAATAAGCATTTATCAGTGTGCTAATAGTGTTCAGAATTCTATTAGGTGACATGATGAGGAAGCTCAAGATAGATGGAGTTGTTATATATTTTGTGTCTTGACTGTGCCTGCTATTAAAGTCAGTTTAGTGGTCTATTAATGTGTCCATTATAAACCCAATTTCTTACCTTAGTCATTTTAAATTTCATCTGTCTAATAACTTAGTATATGTTATTAGCCCAAATTCTAACATTTTATACCAACTATAATTCTTAGTTGTTAAACCTGTTTTAACTTATTGGTGCCACATTAAAACCTTAATAGGTGGAATAATTGGCTCTCATAACAATTTGGAGTAAGAGAAGTCAGGAGTGAGTGCTGTTTTCAGATACATGAAAAGCTATGAATGAATCCCCTTTGCCCTCTGAAAAGCTATGAATGAGTTGCCTTTGCTTTCTACTGCATCTTCCCACCCCTGCTGATTTTGTATTCTCCCAGTTTCCCAAGCCAGTCCTAATTGGATCCAAACAGGAGTCATTAAACCTGGCGTGGCTCTGGGGAAACACCTTCCAGAGTTTCACAGGGGAATCTCCCTAGGAGCAGCCAGTCAGTGGTACAAAATGATGGGCTTTAGATGTTTTTGCTTCAGAGGGAAAAGCCTGAGGCCATCCTCAGGGAGAAAATTGATTCACCAAGACTTTTGAGTATTCTGCTGCCCTGTGGCATTTTAAAACTCTTCTTTACATTTTAATCTTATGCATGAAAAGCCACCCTCCCACCAATTTGTGTGTCTATTCTATTTCTTAAAAACATTACTCCCTGAATGGCAAAGTCAGCTTCCCCACCCCCAAAAATGGACTCCTAGGTTCAGATCTTCTTGAACTGTAATCTTGCAGACAAAAGTAGGCCAGGTCAACATGTGTCAACGTGAGAAGGGATCAGATATCTACATTGCTGGACTCTTGAACCTATTTATCCTCCTTGCCTACCTGCAAAGTCTCTGGTGCATCCTGTATGTCTTTGAGTGTTCTCTCCTCTCTAATTGAGAGAAGCAAAGCCTTCTGGGGCCCAATAAAATGGCTTTAGGAAAGCAAGAAACAGATGGGAAATAAATGGGTTCAAGTGCTCCAGGGACCCAATTGCTGCTGCAGAAAGCAGAAACGGAGTATCTAAACAGCAAACGAGTATACTTAATTTTTGTCTTTTAAATTTTGCGTTGGGACAGGACAGAGAAAGTATCATGATGAAGAATCAGACTTTCTCTCTTTAGTGCAAATGACACATAGACTGAATTCTAGTTTATACCAAATGTTCTCTAGATTCTAGAGGTAATTTACTAATGGCTCTAACTGTGTGCAGGGTCAAAGGTAGGTCCTAAGTTTGACTCCTGGCAAAGCAATTTTCTCCTACATTCAGAACTGTTTCATAGGGAGAAGTATCTTTGAAAGACTAATGAGCTTGAAGTCAAACTTGGTTTCTGACCCTACTGTTGTTATAACAAGAGCAACACACACCTAAGGTTTACAGTTCCCTGCCCCATGCTCTCAGGTAAATGATTGACATCCTCTGTGAACTCAAATCCTTTCACCATCCCCATTTCATAATTCTGACCAATTTCTAAGTAAAGGTTGCTTTAGATACCACTCCCAGGCCCTGAGGCCTTGTTCTCCTTTAAGTCCTTGCAGCTTTAATTCACGAGGCCAATGTAATTTGGAGTACAGGGAAAATCCAACCAGCAATACAGCATAAGGTGAGCTCATAAATTTGGGAGAATGAATTTTGCCAAGAAGTCAAGAGCCTTAGTAAATGGTGTTCTTGCCAAAATATGCTGCTTTCTAGGAAACAATTAATGATAAATAGTGTTTCTTGGGAGAAGGCAATGGCACCCCACTCCAGTACTCTTGCCTGGAAAATCCCACAGACAGAGGAGCTTGGAAGGCTGCGGTCCATGGGGTCGCTAAGAGTCGGATAGGACTAAGCGACTTCACTTTCACTTTTCACTTTCACGCACTGGAGAAGGAAATGGCAACCCACTCCAGTGTTCTTGCCTGGAGAATCCCAGGGATGGGGGAGCCTGGTGGGCTGCAGCCTATGGGGTCACACAGAGTCAGACACGACTGAAGTGACTTAGCAGCATCAGCAGCAGCAGTGTTTCTTGACTTCTCACTTTGGGACAGGTACTGACTGTTCTGAGTGCTCCCCTTGAATTTACTAATTTAACCTCCTCCCCCTATCCCCCTCCACCCCCGCAATTGCTATGAGGAAGATCCTATTTTTCAATCTCATTTTGCAGATGAGGAGAGTACAACACAGAGAGATTGAGTGACTTGTCCAAGTTCACACCGATGTTGACCAAAGCTAACTGTCTCCAAAGCATAGGTTCTTGACCACTAGGAAGTGCTGTCACTTGAAACAAAGACAGTGGACTTGTACTGGTTGCCTGGGCATTCTAGCTAAGTATAAATCTAGCCTCATGCAGAGCAACAGGTCCAGTTGAGTTTTACTGATACACTCTCTGCACTATAACTTGTATACAATGGCTTGAGGCTACCAGGAACATATCCGCTGAAGTTTATTGCCTGGCAGTCTAGGATTTACAACCTGCATATGGTAGTGGTGTGTTTTTAACATCCCCCTCATGTATATTTTCTCAGTGAGATAGCAAGTTTCCCAAAGATTTGTGTGTAGCCCTTTATTTCTCTTGTATATTCCTTATTCATAAAGCTTTGGGGCTTAGTAAGTGGTTTTGATTGACTTTCAGCAACTCTGCATGGTGGTCACATTGATCATATTTGCAAAATGAAAAAAGGGTTTAGTTCCATGGTTCAGCTGCTTAAGAATTTTATTCCAGATTCTGAGGCTTTATTCTTAGTCTGGTTTATAAGACAGCAAGCCAATAGACATTCAGTGTACATTTATTTATGTATTTATTTATTTTTATTGAAGTGTAATTGATCTACAGTCAATGCACATTTTTTTTTTTTTTGAGTGTTCTCCATCAGAAAAGGCCAGTGGCTAGGTACAGAAGGGTCCAAAGGCAAATAAGACACTGATCTTCAAGAACTCACAATATAGTGGAGATTAAGTTAAACAATATACCTCAAAGGGATGGAAATCTGCCTGGAAGAATCTGGAATGGCTCCTTGGAGAAAGTAAGATTTAATTGAACTTTGCAAAAAGCAATAGAATTGAGAACAATATATAGAAAAAAGAAGTTTCAAGAATTATCACCCTTGCACTTGAACAGGGGTAGAAATTTCAGCCTAAGTTGATGCACCCATCATAAGAGAAAGTTTTTCCTATTTCTATCCTGGAACTTTAAGTGGGATAATTTGTTCTTCCAAAAAAAAAAAAAAAAAATTCTGTATGATTTAAGAAAGGAAGAACTGGTTATTTCACAATTTACTTGGAATGAGGTTTGGGAGGACTAAATTGTTAAATGCTATGTGTGTGTGAAAGTGAAAGTGAAGTCACTCAGTCGTGTCCGACTCTTTGCGACCCCATGGACTGTGGCCCACCAGGCTCCTCTGTCCATGGGATTCCCCAGGCAAGAGTACTCAAGTGGGTTGCCATTTCCTTCTCCAGGAGATCTTCCCAACCCAGGGATCGAACTGGGGTCTCCCACATTGCAGGCAGACACTTTACCATGTGTGAAACAGAATGTTAAATGCTTTAAAATTGTATTAATTCTCACATAAATATAAGAAAACCAAGTCTTAAAAATAACAGTGACTCTCATTATCGTACAGATAATAAGTGGCAGAGCAGAAATTTAAACTCAGGTATGTCTGAATCCAAAGTCCATACACTAACAAAAAGTATACCTCATTCTGTCAAATTATCTGAGCTTCATCTTGCTATGGGTTCTTGTTTATTCTTCTCTGTGAACACTGCATTTATAGGCAATTTTAAAAACGTCTAAAATGTATAAGTTCACTTTTATTCAGTGTGCATCCAAGTTTCACATTAACTGCCTATTTTTCTTTTCTTTTTCACCTCAAGGTTTTTTTTTTTTTTTCACAGCTAAAACTTTTCAACCTTCTGTGATCTCTTTATAACTCCCTTTAGAATGCATAATTGTGCTCGATCAATTTGTTAGAGGCTTTTGAAGTGTTAAAAAAAACTACATTAAAATTATTTTCTTTCAGGTTTTATGTTAATGAACATAGGTGCTATTCAGAGCAAAGTCAGGGTGTCAAGGGAACTTTAGTTAAAGTTATTCATACATAAACTAAAAAAGGAAACATCTTTAGTGGAGGAAAAATACATTTAATGAGTAAGTACGGCACACAATTCCTCCTTTCAAAAATGTCAGCTTGTATTGAACCTCCATTCTAGATATCTTACAATTACTTTGTCAACAGAAGGTAGAGCAGTGATGGATGACGCATTGGTTCTTGAAACCAAACTTTCTGTGAGTTACTTAGGCTGAAACTAAGTGCTTTTACATTCCAGTCTTATTGATGATAGTGGTTTTATATTTATCACCCTGTCATTTCAGTTGACTGTATCAGGCTCTTCCCTGTAAGAATATGGACACTAATGGGGTGTGTCCTTAGTGCTGGGAAGGGTCACAGATTCATTCTGCTAACACAGTCAGGGCACAGACTGTTTCCCATGGAAGCTTGGAGGCAGCTTTTCCCATTTCAAAAAGAGATCAGTAAAAGGGGCCTTAAAACGCCTTTGGAAATTGTCTTCTTACTGGCTCTCTTTTGACCATGACCCATCCTTGCGGTGCTGCACACAGAGGCATTCAGCTCTCACTAATGGAACATTACTATTTTGCTGCCTCCCCTATAATAGGAAGAATTCTACCAGGACCTTGGTGAGTCCAGGACCTGATTGCAACACTTTATTTATAAGAAATTCTGTCAAGAATCAATAATAGTCTTGGGTCTCAAGTTCTTTCTTTAATAATACTTTGATATGATTTGTCACAAGCTCGCCCAGAGTATCCACCAGATTTTATTACTTACCTTGCAGCACAGTGTCTTATCTTTGAGTCATGAGATCAGCCATGGGGAGACCTTTAAAAAGCTATATTCTTTACTGTTTGGTTATTACAGAAAGTCTATATGACTCAATAATATCTTTTATAGGGTGTGCTGTCACATCTTCACACAGATGTTTAACCCCAATGTAGATATACTGGATGCCTGGAGGCCATTTCAGTGACATGGACGTTGTTTTTCATGATTGGCTGCCTGATGTATCAATAGCAGCAAAAATAGAACTATACGAGAAAGCACAATGAAAACAATACCAAAAACACTACCACCATGACATAGTATGTTGACTTACTCTCCCAGCCTGACGTTTCTGACTGGATCTTAAACTAAATGTCCGTTTTGACACAGATTTTGTTTAGAGTCCAGAGTTTTAGGTTTTTATTACCTGAAAGCAGCAGAAATTTGGAGACCAATTTAGATTCCTTTCCTGTGTGTGATCAGCTCCTCAGGTCTCACTGTACATCTCAATAAACGGGCTCCTCCTACATCAATAGTCTGCTCTACAGCAATAGCTCCAAATATATTTTGTACCGCTCAGCCGTGGAATTCGTACTGTTGCAGCTAATGCCTTTTGGTAAATGCTTGTATCATTACATGTTGTATTTACACAACTGTATATTGTCAGCCTAGGGTTTCGTCTCTCCGATCTGTTTTTCTTCTCTGGAAGAAAATAGCACAAAATGTACTAATACTCACTGCAGACAACACACACACTCATACTCAGACACTCACAAGCAGACACACATGCAAACCAAGATTTCAAAATGGTAATCATTTTGAATTTTGAAATTAGAGGAAATGAGGGAGAAACACTCCTTAGAAAGTTATTATTGTAGATCTTTCATCTGTCTCCAAATTGGTACTAATTTTCAATGTAGATTTTAAAAAAATTTTTGGTATGTGAGCAAACATTTTATTTTAAAAGTTTTCTGTTTTGTTCCCACGGCTGCTGCAGTTGTTGCCCCAAGGGAGTCTTCTCACGAGGCCAGCTGCTTTCTCCAGCAGTTTGGATCCTGGCTGACCCTGTACATGGCCTGAGCGGTGACACCCTACCCGGGCTCAGCCAGGAGCATGCTTTCACTGCCCAGAAGATGTGTGTTAAGTCAGTTGTGTCTGACTCTGCGATCCCAAGGACTATAGCCTGTCAGGCTCCTCTGTCCATGGAATTTCCCAGGCAAGAATACTGAAGTGGGTTGCCATTTCCTGCTCCAGGGAATCTTCCTGGCTCAGGGATGGAAACTGCCTCTCTTATAACTCGTGAAGCAGCAGGTGGATTCTTTACAAGACATCCTGGCTTGATTTCTTTGCCTTGTCCAGCATAAGCAGAGGCAGTAAAGCCAGTAGGCCCTGGTGACCTGACTGCTGGCTCTGGCTGTGACCCGCCACCCTACTTCACCTCTCTCCTTTCTTTTAGATCAACACACCTTTCAGGGCAGACTCAGAACACTTCCCAACCCTCACTCACCTCCTCTCCTCCGACTGGACTTAGGCTGAAGCTAAGCCTAGCTCATGAGTGACAGGTCTCTGCTCCTGTCACTGCCCTCCTTCTCAGCTTTCCCAACAGGGAGAAGTGGTAGGAATGTTCAAGAAATTGCCCTGGACATGACTCAGGATCCTTTGGTTTACCTGTAGGATTGTGTCCAAGGGCAGGAAAAGGAATCTATAATTGCTAAATACATACTATATGCCAAAATCTGAGCCAGGCTTCTGTGTACATTAGCTCCTCTCATGCTCATCCCATGCTCTCCATGATACAAATGAGGAGCCCTTCATTTAGAGGGTTTGCTGCCCTTGTGAAAATGGGAGTGTCGGAACTGACCTACAGATTGAAGGGGGTTCGACTAAAATTCATCCTTTCTCTACCCAAATTGCCAAACCATGCAGCTAGCCTCTTGCATGCTATCACCATGGACCAGGGTCCCTTGGAGATTCTCATAAGACTACTTTCCAGCCCATTCCCTGCATCACCTGTGCCCTCCATTCTCTTCCTATCCAAATGCCAGCTCAGTCCTACATCTCTGGGAACTCTTCTCCAATGAACTGATTCAGGCTTTTGCTATTTTTTCCAAACTATTTTGTAATAATTATAGATTCACATGTGATTGTAAGACCTAGTGGAAGATATCCTCTATACTCTTCACCCAGTTTCCCTGTTATTTATAGTATAGAATCACAAATGGGATGTTAATACTGAAACACTTCACCAGCCTTATTTAAAATTTACCAGTTTCACATGCTTTCATGTCTGTGTGTCTGCATGCCTGCACAAGTATGTGTGAGTGTGCATGTGTGTATTTCATTCCAGGCAACTGCATCACACATGCAGATTCATGTGATAATCACCGCAATTAAGATACACAACCGTTCCATCACAGGATCCCTTGTGCTGCGCTCATACAGCCATAGCCATTTTCCTGTCTACGCTTACCAGCTCCTGGCTGTCTCTTATCAGTTCTCCACTTCCACTTTGTTGTCACTTAAAAAATGTATATAAGTGAAATTTTATGATATGTTGCCTTTGAGGGTAAATCTATTTAGCTTTGAAAATTCTGTTCTTGACTGAAGTATATTTCTTATAGAATTATTCACTTATTTGAAACTAATTGTCGGTCCCCTTCAACTTACCAGGTACTTTGAGATATTGAACATACAACAATGAACCACACTGATAAACATCCCCGTGCCATATAGTTGTGTCCTTATTTGTGGTGCAGTTTATTGCTCTTGATGTATATTTCTTATCTAAACTTTCATTCCATCAATAGATCTTAAGCTTCCTGAAAGCAGAGAGCCCATCACACAACCATTCTGTTTTTACATGTGAAGCCTAGAACCACAAATTTGACTGAGCACATAGAACTTACACTTATGGTACAGGGAGGAGTCCGTAGAGATCATCTGGTCTGTTCTCCTATGAAAAGAATTTTAAGGGAGGGAACATTATTGCTCTCCTAACACTTGGAAGGGCCTTGCACTAAACAATGACATGTAAAACAATTTAAACGTATCCGCTTCTTTCACAAGGCATTCCATTCTTCAACACTCCTCACTCAGAGAGCTCGTATTGTCAGTCTCCATGCTCCCAATAGTAGAAACTTAGCTTCTACAATTAGTCTGTGCAACAGATGCACAGCATCTTCTGAGTGAGATCTGCACATCACAAGAGAAAAAGGCTCATCATTGTGCAGATGGCAGCCTTGTTCCACTCACACAGCATCCGTGACTGTATCAACACCAGCCTCCCCTTGTGATCACTGTGCAGTTCTTCTCTGTGTGGAGGGTAAAATAACAAGTTCTTCCCTTCCTCTTAAGCATGGAGATTTTGTGAGGACCTTCTGGAGACCTTGTGATGATTCCTTCAATCTGGTGCAGAGGTGAGAAAAATGAACTTAGTAAACTTTGTAAAGGTTGATCAGCTTCCACAATCTGTCACCAGCAAATTCAAGTCTACAGAAAATGAATTTCCAATGTGGAATGTGACTGTTATTATAGTCTTATAGATTCCTATTGAGAAATAAACCAAGAGAAGTGAGTTCTATTGTGAACCATTGTATCAAAAGTTTTGTGATTACAGAATTGAATTTCCCAGAAGTACATAATTGTTTAAATTGAGTTATTTTCCTCCTCCTCAATTACAAGTCTATTGTCTCTTTATTATATAACAATTGTTGACAAAGAATGGAAAGTTAAAATTTTACTGAAGGATCTTACATTCAGTTTTCTGTGTAATAGAACTTCTGGAAACTCCAGGATACATGGTAAATTGATTCCAAAATATAATCATTGTCCTGATAGGATTCTCAGGAGGAGAATGCAGTTTTATCTCAGCACCTTCAGAATACTGACTTGGCACAATAATCTATTTGCTGACTCTAAAATAATAGAATGAAGCCTTGTAGCAAATGATACATTGAAAAGATGAGAAATGAAGTAATCCATGAATCCAAAAAGATTCCTTTATTCAGTATATCATCTGTTCAGAGGATTGAATTGTTGGCATCAGATAAAGCAGATAAGCTTACTAGCAAAGTGGAAATGTGGACTTTTTTATCTGACTCTTGATGAATTAGCTGGCCTTGCTGGTGCTGCCCAGTGTGCATCTTTCTTAAGTTTGGTGTTTTAGGAATCACATTTTCATAACCACTAGTGCAAAGAGGAAGTTTTAGTACAATAAAATGGATTTGGCCTGTGATTCATTTGGGTATAGTTTCGAATGATACCCAATCCTGAACTAACCCCATCTTCCACAACAGTTTCACTATCTGTTCATCATTTGGAGAACTGAGTACAGAATCTATCAGAAAGTAGACTGCTCTCTGCAGAAAGTCTAAGTGGACTTCAGAAGTTGTTTGGGCCACCTCTCTTTGGTTGAGATTGTGAAGGAATAAGCCATGATTGTGGGAGGATAGTCTATTTTGTTAATTGACACAATTCATGCATCAGATGAAGAAATATTACTTTTTGCAATTTACATGTAGTACAATGAAGAACTGGTGCTCATGAATGAATTATTTGGCTCCTATTGGTTCTGGAAAGATTTGGGGGAAAAAAAGAATTTCTAGAACAATAAGCAAAAATTAAAAAAGTAGTCTAAGAGATTTCTAACAATTTCTTTCAGTTGCTATTTAGAAGACAATAATTATAGCATTCCAGATAATTATTAGAGAAGATTTAGTGGGAAAGGTAAAAACATTTTTATTCATTATCATAATTTTGTCTTAGAAGGAATTTTAATATTTCTGCCAGGCCCTAGGGGGAAGAAACTAAAAGAACAATAAAATGCTTACAAAAGTTAGATCTAGAATTTACTGGGGTTATTACCGATTTAAACAGAAACTAAATGTCTTTTAAGAATGAGGCAGAAGCCATGTTAACTGGCATTAATGTAGATACGATGAATGAAATTGTCTGAACAGATGACCTTGTATAGAGTTTGTGGAGTGATGCTATTGATGGTGATTACCATTTGTATCCAGTTGATAGACTGAGACTATGTGACATGATGTGCCAAGAAGGAGGAAATAAGCCAAGGACAGTGGTATTGTGCTTAATCATGTCCAACTCTATGGGGCCTCCTGGACTGCAGCTTACCAGGCTCCTCTGTCCATGGAATTTTTTTTTTTTTTTTTCCATGCAGGAATACTGGAGTGGGTTGCCATTCCCTCCTCCACAGGATCTTCCTGATTCAGGGATCAAACCCATGTCTCTTGCATCTACTACATTGCCAGGCAGATTCTTTGCCACTAAGTTTACCTGGGAAACCCCAGAAGAGTGGTGTTGCATGCCCTAAAATGAAACAGCAGGGTATTTGTTACTAGAAGTACAATTTGCCAAGTGGTTTATTTTCACTCTAAACAATTGTAGGTGATTCATAATTTACTTTCAGACTTTTGGTGGTGCACTCTCATGTCTTGTGATAAACATACTATATTTTGAAATTCTCTGTCAAGTAATTAGTTATGACTAACCTTACTGACTGGATTTTTCTTTTTTAATTGTACTTTTTTGTATACAAATACTCTGCTAAATATTTCCTACATGTTTATTCCTCCTAGGATCCTAATGATGACAATATTATTATCATTCTCATTTTTTAAGTGTTGGAACAGAAAGCTAGAAGAACCCAAGTTCCTATCATAAATAGGACTGGCCACCTACATCTCCTTTAAAGTACAGTTGTTTTAGACTTTTCTTCTTATACAGCTAAACCTAATCCTAACTGATATACTAACCCATTAAAATTTCAAGGAAAGGGGGAATTGGGCAATTTTATGTGCTAGACAATTTATATGTAATAACTCATATAATTCTGACACCTAGAGAAGTTATTTTTTATTTCCATGTCACAAATGACAAAGAATCTCAGAGAACTTAGCTAACTTTAATGATGAGAATTTTGGGATCCAGAAAAGTTTTTTAACTTCACTCAAGTGATAAATATAAGTCAACCATAGGTCTTTATGGTTCCAAATTCCATGCTTATAATTAGACTGTGTTGCCTTAGACTATAAAAACCAAATTTAAAAGATTTCTGTCTTTAACATCACATGTGATTACCCAAACTGGTTGAGAAAGGAAGAGAGGGTAAACAGACAAACCTGTTGTTGCCCACAGAAAGTGAGTTGGCATTATTTGTTAAGTGAAGAATGAATAATTGTCTTTTTACCAGTTCTACTGCAAGCACCTATACATGATGTAAAACAACAACTACAACAATATCAGAACTTTTAAAAAAAATTCAAAACCATTAAAAAAAAAAAAAAAAAAGTACCCATTGAGAAGATTGAGGATCCCAGGCACAGAGGTAAACTGGAATCTGGCAGGAAACGCAGATTTGGGGATGAAGTGAAAATCTCACAGAATCATGAAACCACCCTCATATGAGCTCTACGACTATGTTCAAGTCCAAAATGCTAGCAGCCGAGGAGGAATTGGAGGATGCTTCTCTAGTGAAATTAAACTAGTACAGACCTACAGATGACAATAGTTAGATGTTCCAGTGAAAAAGCCAGCTGGTCACTCTTGTGCTACAGAGACACTCATTAGTTGAACGCTGCATTAATGTATGGTTTCCCATCAACTCTTTAATGCCTAACTATGAACAGAGAACTGAGAATTATTAGATACTGTAATATAGAGAAACAAATAAAGAACAGAACTGATAAGAAATCTGGACAATGGAAAGAATGAATATCTTTCACTAATGAATCAACAATGGAAAATGGAACAATTTGAGAAAAATAAAGTGTTTTTAAAATTAATGTATGATAGCCAAATTTTAATAAAAGTGTTATAAGATACAGTCAGAAAATATCCCAGAAAGAAAGATAATAGAGAAAGAGAAGAAGAGATGAAATGTTTTGGAACACCTTATGAACCCCAAATGAGGTCTAACATAAACTTAATAGGCATTCTGGAAAGAAAGAACAGAGAAAATAAAGACAAGGAAGTTATTTTAAAAGGATACAGGTATTAAAAAAAAAAAAAAACCTAAAGAATATAAAGTGGAAATTCTTTCTGTGCTCCTAAAAGAATGATTGAACAAAAGATTACACTAAACTGAATTGTAATGAAATTTTGGAATACTACCAATAAGAAGACGACACTAAACTTCTAGGCTACAATGTTGAGAGATAGATGAGTAGAACTATAAAGTTTGGAGGATAGAGAGATTTCTAAACCTACTTCCTCTGGATGCTATTAGAGGATGGTGCTGCAACAAAACATGGTCAAAAAAAAGAAAACAAACCAGAAAGGATAAGATATTTCTTAGGATGTCTTAAAAGGAAATACAGGAGGCACTACTATGTAGCATGCCTAAAAGTTGCCAGTCCATATTGAAACCAGAAAATACAGAATTCCAGATTGTGAGATGAGAATACATTGTTTTGTTAGATCTGACTGGATAGGAAATTATATGAAGAGGCACACTTTTGAGTCAGTAATTCAGTAAAGATTTAAAAGAAGCCAAGCAAAAGAAGAAATTGTGCAATTATTTACTTTAGAAAATAATAAGATGAACAATAAATAAATGTAAGCAGAGTCAACTACTTAACTCACCAAGGAATATATGTGCATAGTAGCAACAAAAAAGATTGTGGATATGAATTTAACTACAAGTTGTTAAAAATCTACTGCAAAGATGAAGTAAAGAGAGAATGAAATTATGCCTGTATGTATCTACTTTTACTTCATTGACTACACTAAATTCATTGACTAGGGATCACAAGAAACTATGGAAATCTCTTTAAGAGATAGGAATACCAGACATCTTCCTGAGAAACCTGTACGCAGGTCAAGAAGCAATAGTTAGGACCAGGCATGGAACAATGGACTGGCTCCAAATTGGGAAAGGAGTATGACAAGGTTATATATTTTCACTCTGCTTATTTAACTTACATGCAGAGAACATCAAGCAAAATGCTGGGATGGATGAATCACAAGTTGGAATCAAGATTGCTGGGAGAAATAGCAACAATCTCTGACACTCAGACACCACTCTATTGGCAGAAAGTGAAGAAGAACTAAGGAGCCACTTGAAGACAGTGAAAAATCTGGCTTAAAATTCAGCATTAAAAAATCAAGATCATGGCATCCTATCCCATCACTCCATGGCAAATACAAAAGGAAAAAGTGGAAGCAGTGACAGATTTTCTTTTATTGGGCTCCAAAATCACTGTGGATGGTGACTGCAACCATTGGCAGGGCTGTGTTCTCTCAGGTCAAACAACAGGGAGAGAACACAGCCCTGCTCATCAACAGAAAATTGGATTAAAGATTTATTGAGCATGGCCCCACCCATAAGAATAGCACCCAGTTTACCCTTGAATCAATCTCTCACATCAGGAAGCTTCCATAAGCTTCTTATCCTTCTCCATCAGAGGGTAGACAGAATGAAAACCACAATCGCAGAAAACTAACCAAACTGATCACATGGACCACAGCCTTGTCTAACTCAATGAAACTATGAGCCATGCCATGTAGGCCACCCAAGATGGATGGGTCATGATGGAGAGTTATGACAAAATGTGATATACTGGAGAAGGGAATGGCAAACCACTTCAGTATTCTTGCCTTGAGAACCCCATGAACAGTATGAAAAGGCAAAAGATAGGACACTGAAAGATGAACTCCCGTAGTGGGTAGGTGCCCAATATGCTACAGGACATCAGTGGAGAAATAACTCCAGAAAGAATGAAGAGAAGGAGTCAAAGCAAAAACAACACCTAGCTTTGGATATGACTGGTGATGAAAGTAAAGTCTGATGGTGTAAAGAACAATACTGCATAGGAAACTGGAATGTTAGGTCTATAAATCAAGGCAAATTGGAAACAGTCAACAAGAGATGGCAAGAGTGAACATTGACATTTTAGGAATCAGTGAACTAAAATGGACTTCAGTTCAGTTCAGTTTAGTCACTCAGTCGTGTCCGACTCTTTGCGACCCCATGAATCACAGCACGCCAGGCCTTCCTGTCCATCACCAACTCCTGGAGTCAACCCAAACTCATGTCCATTGAGTCAGTGATGACATCCAACCATCTCATCCTCTGTCGTCCCCTTCTTCACCCACCCTCAATCTTTCCCAGCATCAGGGTCTTTTCAGATAAGTCAGCTCTTCGCACCAGGTGGTTGAAGTATTGGAGTTTCAGCTTCAAAATCAGTCCTGCCAGTGAACACCCAGGACTGATCTCCTTTAGGATGGATTGGTTGGATCTCCTTGCAGTCCAAGGGACTCTCAAGAGTCTTCTCCAACACCACAGTTCAAAAGCATCAATTCTTTGGTGCTTAGCTTTTCACAGTCCAACTCTCACATCCATACATGACCACTGGAAAAACCATAGCCTTGACTAGATGAAACTTTGTTGACAAAGTAATGTCTCTGCTTTTGAATATGCTATCTAGGTTGGTCATAACTTTCCTTCCAAGGAGCAAGTGTCTTTTAATTTCATGGCTGCAATCACCATCTACAGTGATTTTGGAGCCCAGAAAAATAAAGTCAGCCACTGTTTCCATTGTTTCCCCATCTATTTGCCATGAAGTGATGGGACCGGATGCCATGTAAGGTCTGTTTAGGTCTTACTGTTTAGGTCAGACAACTACATGTAAAAGAACACCACACAAAAAGATAAACTCAGAATGGATTAAAGACCTAAAGCTAAGACCAGAAACTATAAAACTCTTAGAAGAAAACATAGGCAGAACACTAGGTGAAATAAGTCAAAGCAAGATTCTTTATGGCCCACCTCCTATAATAATGGAAATAAAAACAAAAGCAAACAAGTGGGACCTGATTAAACTTAAAAGCTTTTGCACAGTAAAATAAACTATAAGCAAGGTGAAAAAACAAACCTCAGAATGGGAGAAAATAATAGCAAATGAAACGACTGACAAAGGATTAATTTCCAAAATATACAAGCAGCTCATACAACTCAGTACCAGAAAAACAAACAACCCAATCAAAAAGTGCCTTGTCTTGAAAAAGACCTAAACAGACATTTCTCCAAAGAAGACATACAGATGGCTAACAAGCACGTGAAAAGATGCTCAACATCACTCATTATTAGAGAAATGCAAGTCAAAACTACAATGAGATATCACATCACACCAGTCAGAATGGCCATCATCAAAAAGTCTACAAACAATAAATGCTGGAGAGGGTGTGGAGTAAAGGGAACACTCTTGCACTGTTGGTGGGAATGTAAATTGATGCGGCCACTATGGAAGACGATATGTAGATTCCTTAAAAACCTGGGAATAAAACCACCATGTGACCCAGCAATCCCACTCCTAGGCATATACCCTGAGGAAACCAAAATTTCAAAAGACCCATGTATACCAATGTACATTGCAGCACTATTTACAATAGCTAGAACATGGAAGCAACCTAGATGTCCATCGACAGATGAATGGATAAAGAAGCTGTGGTACAAATACACAACAGAATAGTACTCACCTATAAAAAGGAACACATTTGCGTCAGTTCTAAAGAGGTAGGTGAACCTAGAACCTATTATACAGAATGAAGTAAGTCAGAAAGAGAAAGATAAATAACATACTCTAATGCATGTATATGGAATCTAGAAAAATGGTACTGAAAAATTTATTTACAGGGCAACAATGGAGACACAGATATAGAGAATAGACTTATCGACATGGGGAGAGGGGAGGAGAGGGTGAGATGTATGGAAAGAGTAACATGGAAACTTACATTACCATATGTAAAATAGATAGCCAACAGGAATTTGCTGTATGACTCAGGAAACTCAAACAGGGGCTCAAACTCAAACTTAGAGGGGTGGGATGCGGAGGGAGATGGGAGGGAGTTTCAAAAGGAAGGGGCTATATGTGTACCTAAGGCTGATTCATGTTGGGCTTTGACAGAAAACAACAAAATTTTGTAAAACAATAATCCTTCAATAAAAAATAAATTAATTAAAAAAAAGATTGCTGGGAGAAATATCAATAACCTCAGATATGCAGATGATACCACCCTTATGGCAGAGAGTGAAGAAGAACTAAAGAGCCTCTTGATGAAAGTGAAAGAGGAGAGTGAAAACGCTGGCTTAAAACTCAACATTCAGAAAATTAAGATCATGGTCTCCAGTCCCATCACTTCGTGGCAAATAGATGGGGAAACAATGGAAGCAGTCTCAGATTTGATTTTCTTGGGCTCCAAAATCACTGCAGATGGTGACTAAAGCCATGAAATTAAAAGACACTTTCTCCCTGGCAGAAAAGCTATGACCAACCTAGACAATATATTAAAAAACATAGACATTATTTTGCCAACAAAGGTGTGTCTAGTCAAAGCTATGGTTTTCCAGTAGTCATGTATGGATGTGAGAGTTGGACTATAAAGAAAGCTGAGCACCAAATAATTCATGCTTTTGAACTGTGGTGTTGGAGAAGACTCTGAGAGTCCCTTGGACTGCAACTAGTCCATCATAAAGGAAATCAGTCCTGAATATTCATTGGAAGGACTGAAGCTGAAGCTGAAACTCCAATACTTTGGCCACCTAACGTGAAGAACTGACGCATTTGAAAAGACCCTGATGCTAGGAAAGATTGAAGGTGGGAGGAGAAGGAGATGACAGAAGATGAGATTATTGGATGGTGTCACTGACTCAGTGGACATGAGTTTGAGCAAGCTCTGGAAGATGGTGATGAAGAGGAAAGCCTGGGATGCTGCAGTCCATGAGGTTGCAGGGAGTTGGACATGACTGAGCGACTGAACTGAAACTGAACTTGCATCTTGGAAGGATAGTTATGACAAACCTAGGCAGTGTATTAAAAAGCAGAGATATCACTTTGCCAAAAAGGTTTGTATAGTAAATGCTATGGTTTTTCCAGTAGTCATGCATGGATGTGAGAGAAGGCTGAGAATTGAAGAATTGATGATTTCTAAGTGTGGTGTTGGAGCAGACTTGTGGGAATCCCTTGGAGTGCAAACAGATCAAACCAGTCAATCTTACTGAAAATCAATCCTGAATATTCACTGGAAGGACTGATGCTGAAGCTGAAGCTCCGATACTTTGGCCACCTGATGCGAAGAGCTGACTCATTGGAAAGGACCTTGATGGTGGGAAAGACTGAGGACAAAAGGAGAAGGGGTGGCAGTGGATGAGATAGTTGGATAGCATCACTGACTTAATGGACATGAAATTGAGCAAACCCCAAGAGATAGTGAAGGACAGAGGAGCCTGGTATGCTATAATTCATGGGGTTACAAAAAGTTGAACATGAGTTAGTGACTGAACAACAGCTATATGTATATTTATGTGTGTAAAAGACCTAAAATCTTCATTTACTGCTTTAATAGGTCAATAGATGATGTTTTACTTTGATAAATCACAATATAGCTGGGTAGCAGTAGACATAGTTAGAAACATTAAAAAAGCTGTTGCCCTTGGCAATATGTAAACTGGGTAGTAAACAGAAAGGATAATCTTTTTTCTTTTTAAAGTATATATTGCTGTTAGTAATGGTTAAATTCTTCAACTGTATACTCATATTTCTTTAATTTTTTTAAGTTTGTAGATCCTTGCTATCATTGCTACTTGACCATCCCTGAATCTATCAGTTTCCTCGTTAGCTTTACAATTCTTCTTTTCTCTTTCTCCCAGTTGTCCCTTCAGTAACGTGGAATTGGGCTAAAATCACTATTATGCACATTCAGAGTTCTTAGAAAGATAAGAATTTATTCCCCCTGCGGTGCTTCTTTTTCAGTTCTGAGCACAGCAAAGACATGTTACATAACTCGGAGTTTCAACAAACACCTGGAAATCAGGCTGTGTGTATTGCTCAGATGAGACCAGACATGAAGAGATTGGTAGTGACAAGTGTTGTCACTTGTCTCTCTGACAGCAGGCAAGTGGCACACTGTATATACAAGGTCTTACACCATGCTCTCAAGATGAGAAAAAAAGGAAAAGGTGAGTGAAAAATAACATTTCAGAGAGAGCTAGCTGGGGAAATAATGGCAAATTACACATGATTTAGCTTTGCTCTTGGCTTTTATAAAGACTCAAGAACTATGAACTGAGCAGTTGAGCCCTAATTAAGTCTCCTCTTGATGTCTGCACTGCACACCCAGTTCTCAGGCTGCTTTTTAAAAAGGCATCATATCATCCTCTAATTCATCTGCTTTTTTTCCTGCCTTGCTTTATTTTTTTTAATTTCCCCTTTGTTTTCCTTGAGTAAAATGAGGTTAAAGTGAGTCATTAAGAATTTAAAAAAAATTACACAATGAAAAAATAGCTCAGATGAATTTTAATTAGAGTCTAATTTAATGGGATTTGAACCTACCACACTGGAAGTCTACAGCTGTAACTCAGTCATTAAATTGCAAGGCCTTTGCTTAAACTCAGTGGGAGTTTAGAGAGATTATTTTGGCTGCTTGAAGACACCATGTTTTTTCCATTAATGCCAGGGAAATATATTGAGTGACTAAAATATTACTAATAAAAATAAATGTGAAAGTTGTAAATTTCAAACAATGTAAGACCCATAGTTCATACCTGAATTTCCAAATGTGTATGTGACATTTCATTAAGCTTAAAGCTGAAGACACACTGTATTATGTCTGACCTCTTTGAAAAAAGGAACCTAAATATTTCTGCACTTTGTCATCCCTTGGAATCTAACAATAATAAGGCAGAAAATATGATAGGATCTAAGTCTAGAGAGGCTGTTATGGAAACTCCCTGGTCCTGAGCTCAGACATGAGGCATCGCCATGACCTTTTAGCATCCCCAGTCCTCCCACTGCCTTCCAATGGGTTGTTTTCATTCATAAAATGGAAACAGTGAAATATATCAATTTGGATGGGAGATTATGAGGTAGATAAATTAAAATCAACACCTCAAACCTTTCCAGAAAAGGTAATGCGTGTTAAAGGTGAGGCAGAATTCCCAGAGGGATTTGAACTCATTATCTCAGAAGTTAAGTGCTTCCGCCTTGAACCATTAGGCTGTACGGCCTGGAGAAATACCCCTGTTGGTTTCAGTCACTAAGTCAGCCACTGGAGGGAGCCAAGATGACTCCCAGAGTGTAGTTGAATATGCTGAACTGGTAGGGAAAGATAATTTTAAAATGGCACGTAAGGATGACAGAATTTGAACAAAATCCCTTTTATTTATTTATGCCAAAATCTGTGTGAATGTAAAATGCCATCTCAATCATGCTTTATTTATGGTGTGGTTTTTTCTTTGGGGAAAAAAAGAAAAGAAGCAGAATGTTGGCTTGACTTTCTCCTCTGACTGATTCTCATTCCCGCTGGCAAGTGAGCCATGTGGAGAGCTCGGACACCAGAGCAAGCCCCGGCACAGGCCGAGCCAGGTGTGAGCACGCTCCCTGACTCAACTTGCCTGGTCTGATTTGGGCAGGTTAGAAAAGGCATTGCTTGTCATTTCGTGCAGCTAGAAATCATGCCTATGCCTCTCCTTGAATAGAGAGATGTGCAATATGTAAAATTCCTAAAGACAATTTTATTTATAGCTGTTGCAAACAATGTTTATACAAAGTTTATTAAATATGTCACCCACATTGATTTATCCCAACCAATCTCTTCAATCACTAATATTTATGTGATCGGTTCAGTTGCAACAATTATTTTATATGCTGTAGAGTATGTTATAACTAGGGATTCACCCTGGCAATTATATGAAAGATAAAATGCTTCCTGAAGACCTTGGGGCAGGCCAGGAAGTATATTATTGGACACAAGGTGGTTTTAACTGAATGCCACAGCACTTAATTTAGAGCAAGAAACGTAGAGCATCTTACACTTTAAAAATAAAAGCTAGTTTTGTGTTCTTTCTGGATTTTTCTTATTTCTGGGATGGTAGTAAAATCCTCTGCACAATTCCTTTCTCACATCCAAACCTTGGGCCTAGAAACACTTTCATCTCTTAGAAACACTTGTCATCTCTTTGAAATTCTGTCAGTTTTTGCTTCTCAGCAGCATTTGTCTTTATTTAGTGCCCAAAGTGGGCAGGAGAGTCTACTTGGCATTTACAAACACCTATGAAGGAAACTAGACACATGTTTGTTGCCTGAAAGGAATTGGCATCTGATGTGAGGGACTGAAGCATGGTTAACAAGAAACCAGAATTTTCTAAAGAGCCCAAGGTAACTGTTGAAATTATGAGATGATAAGCTCAACAAAACATAAAAAGTTATTAAAAACTCAAGTGAATGTAACTTCTTCTGTTTCCTAAGAAAGACTCAAAAGTCCTTTGTTTGGCAAAACTGATTTGACAGACCCATTTCAGTTAGGAGAGTAGGGCCTCAGGGCATGGCATGAAAATAGACAATAAAACAAAGAGGAATCTAAACTGTTTTGCAAAAGAAGTTAGCAGTCTTTCAGGGCTGAAGTTCACTGTAGAAAGGAGAGCGGGCACAAGTTTGAGATCTAGGAAGCAAGAGGAGGGTGAACAGGAGAAGATGATCACTGAAAATTGTTTTCTCCCAAGGTTGGGAAATGACCTTGAGTGCGGACATGTGTCATATTCAAGTTGGACAATTTTGCTTTGTTGTTGTGAATGCCTCTGCTTGCTCCCAAATCAATGTTTGGGGAAGTGGGGAGTCCAAACCGAAGTAAACTATTTCATAAAAACACATAGTGATAATTGATAAACTGAGATAATTTGGTCTTTGGTCAAAGCAAAAATACAAAACCAAAGGTAACTAGCAGTGTTTTGTCGACACTCACCCTAACTTCCAAAATCTCTGGGGAGACTGGGAGAAATCCTCACTGAGAGATGGGGACTCCTTTTAAAGTAATTTAATCGCAGGGGACAGAGTGAATCCTGACCTAAGGGTTGTATAACATTGCCAGAGGCAACGAATGGATTCTTCCAGTTCTGCAGTAGCAACCGGCTTCTACCCTTTTCTTCCTCCTACTATATATTTTTCAAAAATATTTATTTCTCTGCCAGGAGAGATTTTTTTCCCACTAACCAAATTGTCATCTTAGTTGCGATTAGATTTAATTTTCAAGCTGTTTCATTTCATAGTCTTTTTTAGCAATTAGTATAGACAATGAAGAACTTTGGGGCCTTGGATTTGGAAATACTTGTGTAAAATCAAAATCACTCTCAAGTAGAATCTATTGAACTTGTAGAAACTTTGTGGTCAACTCGTTTAGGAAAGCAATTATCCATGAGTTACATGAATAAATCAATTGATTGACTGTTCATTGAACAATCCTGGCACCAGGCTGCAAGCTGGACAAAAGATGAAGAAATCTTCATCTGCAGCAGGTATGCATCTTCATGAGGAAGGAAGTGAATAACCAATCATTTAGGAGAACCATCAGAACAGTATGGACCATCTTTTTTGGTCCAATTTATCATTTAATGCAAAGAGGAAAGATTTGATTTCAACTTGGTAGTAGAAATTTGGGCTTTGCCTCATAGGTTCATAAAACAGGGTTATCTGTTAGGAAAAAGTTTGCAGAACCTAAGATATTAGAGACTCTCATTGTGGCTGCTAACGGATATGTTGTAACCTTAGCATTAAGTTGGTATCCAGAAAAAAACTATATAACCAACTTAAGGGGTTCATAGTTTTACACGGTATGATGTTATACTATTCTTTTACACTCTTCCTCTGGGAATCTTAGTTTACAACTCTTGACAAAGAATGCTCATTCAGTAAAGTCATACAGGGATAAATATAGTATAACATTGCTGACAGTAAGATTCCCCAAATTTCTGTGTCCTATGAGACTGTGATGCAGAGTATCTGAGGCCTACATGATATACTCCCTCCGAGTCCCAAGTTCCATTGAACTGCCAACCCGCATTGCTATCTGATTGCCACAGTTCCTTGATATATGAAATCATGGTGGAATTTCCTTGGAATGATATATCTTAAGCCGGGATAGCAGTCAATGACTTCCAGATGCCTTCACAATGATGGTCCACTGCGTAAGGAATTACCACAGATTATCTCCCCTTTGATTTGTCACAGTTTTGTATGGAGTTTATTATCAGAAGAAATATTAACCTAACCTTCAACAGCAGCCTATTTCTGAAATCTTCAGACAATATTGCAAAAAAAAAAAAAAAAAGAACCAAAAAAAGGAGACTGTTATTCTTTTTACTGACATGAGAATGGTCAGTTATTTCTGCTAAGCTCCCAGAAAAAAGATGAAGGAAAATCCCATAGTCCTGAAGTACTTTCTATCCTAAGCATGGAACAAATATCCAGTGGTCTAGAGAGTGTTCATCTAGAGAGTGAACACGGTGGCAAAGGTAACAGAAGTGGGCAGGTTCTGTCAACATGCACTGAGCTGGGAAGAGCAGGGCTCTTTCTGCCTGCCACCTACCTTGGCCTCTAGGCTGCTGCCAGGCATGCGATCTTGGATTCTGCACCACAGACCTATACAAAACTAATTGTTCATGTGATTTTCTTTCTGAGCCACTGCAGATGTCCTTTTCTGTAACAATTTAATTAACACTTTAAAATAATGATGCATTAATTAATGCCAAATTACAATGAAAATCCTGGAGAATTACACTTTATATCAACATTAATGCAAAATGAGTTCCTCCTGGATAATTTTTCTTACAATGAATACAAAAAGAGATAATACTAATTAGGCCATCAATTTAAATTTACCATAATTTCAATCCATGTCATTTATCTGCTTCCCAGCACAAAACAATTCTGGTCTACCACACGTTTGTACTGCAGCAGGGATGTCTGGGTAGCAATCAGGCCAGGGTCAACTTCAAGGTATTGTAAGATGGGCCTGAATTTTGGATCTCAGTTATTGAAAACAGTATGTGTGTGTATTTAAGAAAGAGAAAGAAATCCAAAGCTTTAGTAACAAAATGTCTTGATTTGAATAAAGTTACATACTCAGTGTTATGATATGCAGGGCATAAGTCATCAGGCTGTCTATCAAGTCACATATAATTCAGTTTTTTCAGTCTCAGGGTCATGACCCAGGAGTTAGAACTGTAGTATCTCAAGGCCATTAGTTCCTGAGCAGACCTAAATCACCTCTTCCCATGTTCAAAAGTGATACCATCAGCACCTGTTACATTTCATTTTCATTGCTTCTAATACGCAGATGTTCCTTTTAGCATGAGGAAGAGAGCAGGTTCCAAAGGTTAACTTTACAACACTTGTGAAGAAGGAAAACATGGCAGTGGCTCTTCATTTCATCTATTTTCTTTCTTCAGTGACCCTTCACAGTTGGCTTTCATGTTGAGATTCACTTCATGTCTAGAGCATTGAGGGTCTGTAGACCATTGTGCTTCTAAGTTAAAACACCTCGACTAAATATTTTCATAAATCTTAAATGTTTTATTCTTACATAAGTCTTTCAGCAGTAAGAGAGCTCACTGGGTCACATTCCTTCAGCTGTGTGCAGGCTAAGTTGCTTCAGTTGTGTCCCACTCTTTGCAACCCTAGGGCCTGTAGCCTGCCAGCCTCCTCTATCCATGGGATTCTCCGGGCAAGAATACTAGAGTGGGTTGCCATGCCCTCCTCCAGGAGATCTTACTGATGCAGGGATCGAACCTATGTCTCCTGCATTTGCAGGTAGATTCTTTACCACTAGTGCCCCCTTAGAAGCCCATTCCTTAAGGGCTTAATCTTAAATTATGCTCTCTTTTTGACAAGGAAGTCTAAGATGATAGAAATTCCCACCTCTCATGTTTGGGAATCCTGACATATACTTTGCTAAAGTGCTGCAAAAACATATTTAATAAAATGACCAACCATAATGCAGAAGTAGATATGGAAATATGCCAGCAAAATAAAGAAACTTTCAACAGTAAGAATCTCTACCTTCAGAAGGGATAACATCAGAATGTGGTGTAGTTCTTGTACCTCTGGGGCACTTTCCTGGATGTGTGCTAACTCCTTTTAGCAATTTATCACCACGCCCCTCTTGAAGATCACTTTTCCCTTGTATTAAATGACAAAAACTTTGCTCTTTATAGTTTGATTTTCCCATGTTCTAAATCAGCAGTGGAAATTTCTGCTTGCCCAGGTGTTCTCAAGGAAAGTAGGCAATGGGCCTAAATGAAGTCTGGCAGAAAGAAATTAATTTTAAAAAATCAATAAGCTCTGCCTTTGTTTTTATTCAGCTTTAGGGGAATACATATCAGTGACATTTACCTTGGACTGTGTCTCCATGCCTGAAATAACAAGAGCATGTCAGAGCGGATCGGGGGCATAGGTGATCCATTCCACCTCCTCTGCCTGGTTGACTGCCAGGTGGTAGATGATGAAGACAGCTGAAAACTCGATCTTGTAGGACTACTTGGTATCATACAGTCATCTTTCAGCCATATGTATCTACTGGAGGCATCAAAATGCTGCAATTCAACATGTGTTCCTTGTTTACATCTGTAAAGTTTTTCATGAGGATGGTAAAAATCTCTAAGCTAGTTCATCATATATGCCATTAATTATATGCTTGAAACTTCTTAAGGTAATTCTAGAAATTAAACAGCATATCCTCATAGCTTAGCTCAGTATCTCAATATTTGTTTATTTGCCTCTTATGATACTTATATTCTCATCCTACTTCATTCCCCTATCAGGAAATACTAGTAAAAGACTATGCAAGTTAAGGAACATTCTGAAATGGAACTGTTTTACAAAGATATGAATTATGTCATGTTGCTGGCAGATGAATGTTTTCAAATCTGTTCTTTTAATAGTATCTTAGCAAGGTTATTATACAAAGAAACTATTTAGACTATTTCTCAGTTGACATAATTTAATCCTTCTAGTTTAAGGTTTATTTTGAATGGTGAAGGCAATGTGTCTCAAATGCTGGATTGCATTGAGTTAGAAATAGTAACTTTACAAAAAAAAAGTGAACTTTATTATTAAATGATCTTCCTGATTTTCTTCACCCACATTTATCCAAGCACAGAACAAGCAGGAACCATAAGACCCTAGTGGCTAGGTCTCAACTTAACCTCATGAGTAGAAACCTATTAGCCCCAGATCTTCTTCCCCTCTTGGATTTTTGCATTGCTACTTGCCCTTAAACTCTGGAATTAGATGGGAATTCAAACTTCAGCTTTACCCTAGAAAGCTACCTACCTTCACTAAGCTTTGGTTTTCTCATCTACAAAGTGAAAATAATAGTACAAGTGGTTTTGAGGATGGATGGAATGAAAGTGTTTATACAGTGTTGTGTACCTTTAGTTCACTTTCTGTTGGTTGAAAATTCATTTATTGTTTCTGCTAACATTGACTGATCACCTTTCAGTGACAGTCACAAGCCTCTGGCAATAATGGGATGATTAAGATAAATTCTTTATCCAAAAGAACTTCACAGTCTAGGTGCCCATTTAGATACAGGTTCAGTTCAGTTCAGTTTCATCTCTCAGTCATGTCTGACTCTTCGCAACACCATGAACCGCAGCACACCAGGCCTCCCTGTCCATCACCAACTCCCAGGAGTCGACCCAAACCCATGTACATTGGGTCGGTGATGCCATCCAACAATCTCATCCTCTGTTGTGCCCTTCTCCTCCTGCCTTCAATCCTTCCCAGCATCAGGGTCCTTTCAGATGAGTCAGATCTTCACATCAGGTGGCCAAAGTTTGGAGTTTCAGCTTCACATCAGTCATTCCAGTGAACACCCAGGACTGATCTTCTATAGGATGGTCTGGTTGGCTCTCCATGCAGTCCAAGGGACTCTCAAGAGTCTTCTCCAACACCACAGTTCAAAAGCATCAATTCTTTGGCACTCAGCTTACTTTATAGTCCAACTCTCACCTCCATACATGACTACTGGAAAAACCATAGCCTTGACTAGACGGACCTTTGTTGGCAAAGTAAGATCTCTGCTTTTGAATATGCTATCTAGGTTGGTCATAACTTTCCTTCCAAGGAGCAAGTGTCTTTTAATTTCATGCCTGCAGTCACCATCTGCAGTGATTTTGGAGCCCGGAAAAATAAAGTCTGACACTGTTTCCACTGTTTCTCCATCTATTTCCCATGAAGTGATGGGACTGGATGCCATGATCTTAGTTTTCTGAATGTTGAGCTCTAAGCCAACTTTTTCACTCTTCTCTTTCAATTTCATCAAGAGGCTATTTAGTTCTTCACTTTCTGTCATAAGGGTGGTGTCATCTGCATATCTGAGGTTATTGATATTTCTCTTGGCAATCTTGATTCCAGCTTATGCTTCCTCCAGCCCAGCATTTCTTATGATGTACTCAGCATATAAGTTAAATAAGCAGGATGACAATATACAGCCTTGATGGACTCCTTTTCCTATTTGGAACCAGTCTGTTGTTCCATGACCAGTTCTAACTATTACTTCCTGACCTGCATACAGGTTTCTCAAGAGGCAGGTCAGGTGGTCTGGTATGCCCATCTCCTTTAGAATTTTCCACAGTTTATTGTGATCCACACAGTCAAAGGCTTTGGCATAGTAAATAAATCAGAAATAGATGTTTTTCTGGCAGTCTCTTACTTTTTCCATGATCCAGCGGATGTTGGAAATTTGATCTCTGGTTCCTCTGCCTTTTCTAAAATCAGCTTGAACATCTGGAATTTCACAGTTCACATATTGCTGAAGCCTGGCTTGGAGAATTTTGAGCATTACTTACTAGCATGTGAGATGAATGCAATTGTGCGGTAGTTTGAGCATTCTTTAGCATTGTTTTTCTTTGGAATTGGAATGAAAATTGACCTTTTCCAGTCCTGTGGCCACTGCTGAGTTTTCCCAATTTGCTGGCATATTGAGTGCAGCACTTTCACAGCATCACCTTTTAGGATTTGAAATAGCTCAACTGGAATTCCATCACCTCCACTAGCTTTGTTCATAGTGATGCTTCCTAAGGCCCACTTGACTTCACATCCCAGGATGTCCAGCTCTAGGTGCATGTGAGTGATCACACCTTCATGATTATCTTGGTCGTGAAGATCTTTTTTGTACAGTTCTTCTGTGTATTCTTGCCACCTCTTCTTAATATCTTCTGCTTCTATTAGGTCCATACGATTTTTGTCCTTTTTTGTGCCCATCTTTGCATGAAATGTTCCCTTGGTATCTCTAATTTTCTGGAAGAGATCTCTAGTCTTTCCCATTCTATTGTTTTCCTCTCTTTCTTTGCATTGATCATTGAGGAAGGCTTTCTTATATCTCCTTGCTATTCTTTGGAACTCTGCATTCAAATGGGTATATCTTTGCTTTTTTCCCTTGTTTTTTGTTTTTCTTCTTTTCACAGCTATTTGTAAGGCCTCCTCAGACAGCCATTTGCTTTTATTTAGGTACAAGAGTAAATAAGTAAAATATACTATGTTATAATGGAGGCATGAACAAAATACCATATAGTAACAGAAAAATGGAGAGATTAACTTTGGGGAGTTGGAGGAGGGATCCACATAATAGGTGATATTTGAGTTATAGTCCAGTGAAGAATAAATGCATCACAATTCTAAGAAACCAAGATGCATGTAGAAAAGGGGCAGGTTCATCATGTGTCAAGTAGTAGATATGGACATATATGGATTCATAGCAGCTTGTTTATGAGGACAGAGATTAAGTGAGTTTGCATGTAAATGATCAAAAACATGTATTTTCTTTCTTATAACTCTGGAGAATTTGGTAAACATTACCAAAGTCTTAAATTTTTAGGTACACTATGCCATAGCATTTCTGTTTGCAGGAATTTAAGAGAATTGCCATGAAATAAGAATAAAGTTGTCATATGAGTTTTTGGTTCTCACCAAGATGGCAAACTAGAAGAGCCGTTAGATCCCTGCCTCTAATCAATCCTAGAAACATTAAGAAAAAATGAGAGACTCTAGGACAAATAATATCACAAAACTGTGAAAAACCAATGAGACCATAGTGGATGGTTAACTTTTGAATGTGTGGTAGTACTGGATGCACAAAGAGACAATAAATGGAGACACAAGATATAACTGGTTATGGCAATAAATATGTGAACCTGGCTAGAAAGTTTTTATTTTTGTTCTCACCTTTCCTTCCATTATTTTGGGATCATTAATGCCTGCTATTTTTCTAGAGACCTACACTCTCAGTATTTGGGTCTGAGGGATAGGATCAAAGCAGCATAGCAAAAATCCCTGAAGGTATGAATAATTGGGGTGAACAGGTTCCTGCCCATCAGTTGTCCTCAGGTGCCCACTGGTTTGCCCTGGCCCTCTGAACCCCAGAGTTGAGGGTCACTATGCAGAGTTTGCCTCCTGACACTGTTGCTTGCAACAAAACTTTCCCAGAGGAGTTACCTGGTAGGCCTGCAACAAAAGGGAGTGGTCAACAGTGATTGTATACTGACTCACGTCTCTGCTCTGGGCTCATCCTTCTTTTTCCTTATGCTTGCTTATCTGTCTTTGGTCCTTGGGCTCTTCCACTGTACATTTTACCAGACAGAGAGCAGCAGGCACTCGCAAGAGAACATGGACTCATGGACCGAGATAGCAAGCATACTATGGCAGTTAACTTTCCTACAGAACACACACCAGACTGGGCAATCAACATACATCTTTTAAGAGAAAACTTTTAGAAGAGATGGATGAATATTCTAAAATAAGTATGATTAAAATACTTTTTGGGAAACAGAATGAGGAATAAGTTAAAAGATCAGAATGAGAAACTCTAGGCTTCACTTGTAACTCAGTTGGTAAAGAGTCTGACTGCTATCCACGAGACCTGGGTTCGATCTCTGGGTCAGGAAGATTCCCTGGAGAAGGAAATGGCAACTCACTCCAGTATTCTTGCCTGGAGAATCCCATGGACGAAGGAGCCGGGCAGGCTATAGTCTATGAGGTGACAAGAGTCTGGCACAACTCAGCAACTAAGCACACAACACACAGCACACATCCAGTGAGCAGGAGGTAGGATGAGGAAGTAGAAGACAGAAAAGCTAAGAGTCACAGCAGCTAGAAATAGAAGTGACATTATGTAAATACCAGAAAGCTCAGGGGAGAAAAATGGAATGAAAGAGTTAAAGAAATAAGAAAAATGTAACAGGATTTTTGAAAATCTCAAGACCTTAGAATGACAAGGGCTGGTAGAGCACCAAACCAGAAAAATAAGGAAAGCCTCCCACAGGGACTAGCAAAGAGAAGTGGTGGACTTTACTATCTTCCAGAAAGAAAGAGCAGCTCATCTACAAGGAAAGAAGAATAAGATTGGCATCAGATTTCTCCACAGCAACAGTGGATGGAAGAAAAATTAGTGTGCTTAAGAACTGAAAGTAAATATTTAATTACAAAAATGTTTACAAAAGTAAATATTTAATTACAAAAATATTTACTGTGACGTTTCTTATAATAGTGAAATACTGAAAGTGCCTTGTATGTCCATGCAATGGCATACCATGCATCCACTTAAAATTATGTTACAGAAAAATGCTCTAAACTTAAGAAGATAGTCACAATGAATAGGTTTCTCTATAAGAGATTCTGCACATGCATAGGATGATTCCAATTTTGTGTATGTGGAAAGAATGAAAGAATATATGCAGGAAGTTTAGTTTTTATCTCTGACGGTTAGCTGGAACTACATATACTACTTCCTTTTTGCTTTTTTAACATCTACATTTTCTCACATGAGGTTTTGCTACTTTTTTAAAGGAAAGAAATGTGACTTAACTATTGATATATCTCTGAGAAAACTCCAAGACTAAATACTAATTGGGAGTGATTTTAGATGCTCAGAAGCTGTTACAACGGTTGTGGGAGATGGGACAGGATTGAATTAAGACAGTGGCAAAGGGGATGGATCTAGGGGGCTCTATTGAACTGACATGCAGGGAAAATGAATAGGAATTTGTTAGCAGTTGGATAGGGGACATGTCAAGGATGACTCTGAAGTTTCTAGTTCCTCTCATATTTTACTTATCAACTCCTAAATTTAGGTTTGAAAGAACTATTATACATGTCCTTCTAAAGAAATGTTGTGATACAAAAGGCAGATATTTATACTATGTTTCCAGCAGCTCCTTCTATGAAAGCACTTTTGAAGCTGATTTGTATGTACACCTACATTGTGAGCCACAGATATTTTATTTTCAAGAAAAACATGCTCTACAAACTCTTTCCCAACCTGTGTCATTAAGCAAAAGCAATTGCTTTATTCACCACCAACCTCTGCCTGAGATCTTTTGAATGCAGCTTCAAAGGTACATTCCATGAATATATCTTTTTCCCATGTGTGTTGAAACCTGCTGGCAAAATATGTGTTATTTCATACCTCTATGAAGAAAATGGGCCACGTACATGAATGGGCAATTTATAACAGAACCGAAACAAATGATGGCTACTATAAGAAAACATGTTAAATTATCTTAGTAATGAACTTTAAACCTAGCTTCAAATGGCAAAATAATCTTTTAAAAAGATAATGCACGATGCTGGCAGGTTGTTGGTGAGATGAACACTTTCTTACATGGTTAGCATACTTTCTGGAAAAATTCATCACTATTTGAGAAGAACATTAAAACTAATCTTTCTTTCCAGCCCAGTAATCACATTTCAAAAAAATTTATATTAAGGAAATAATTAGAAATATAGTTAAGGATTAATTAATTGATGTTTAAGATAGGATAATGGCCAAATAAGTTATATAGTTACTAAAAGAACATTTTCCCCCAAAGTTTAATTATATGAAAGAATATTCATGATACCTAAGTGACAAACTCTGTATGCCATAGAATTTTGATTTTAAATAGTTTATTCTTGCATTTAAAAAAAAAGGGAAAGAGAGAACCTGAAATGTCAGCATTATTGATAATTTTGCTATCATTATTGGTTTTTTAAGCTTCTAAAGTGAAGCATAAAGATTTTTAAATGGAGATAATTATTAAAAGTAATTTATTTCTGATACATGTTCAGTGATTTTGGGCACTCATCATTACCTTATCTTTTTTTTTCTTTTTGTATATGTATATAAATAGATAACTGGCACAGATATAAAAATCAGTTCAGTAATTTAGTAAAATTACCACATAGCCATAGTCATGTGTTTATTTAACTAGGATGTTGTCTGGGAAGTGCTCCTCATTTAGTAAAAATTTACTGAGGGGCATAAATCCACAATCTGTCAAAGGTGGAAAGGATAGAAATAATACAGTCCAAACATTTTACAAGTAGGCTTTGTGAAAATTTATTTTTGTTATGAGGCTCTGAGAAGCCACTGAAGGTTTTCAAATGCAGAAATGAGATAATTAGATAATTTTGGTAAAAATGTGGATGGTGGATTGGCAGGGTAATCATTGAGGAATAGGACATCCAGAGAAGTCTATTTTAATAATCCAGAAAGGAAGCAATGAAATTGTATATTGGGAAAGTGGTAGTGGGTCTGAAGAGCTGATGAGCTAGGTTAGGTAACTATAGAAGGTGATACCACGGCCTGAGATAAATTATGAAATGTGCTCAGTCACTCAGGTGTGTCTGACTCTTTGTGACCCAGTGGACTGTAGCCTGCCAGGCTCCTCTGTCCATGGGACTCTCCAGGCAAGAATACTGGAGTCAGTTGCCATTTCCTCCTCCAAGGATTCTTCCCAACCCATGTCTCCTGAGTCTCTTGCATTGGCAAGCAGATTCTTTACCACTGAACCAGCTGGAAGACCTCATATTTGTCCACAATCTTGCCATACTGTGGGCTTTTAATATCAACTCATTGACTAATTAGGCTACATTTATATCTTCTTTAGAGGAGGAACCTGAGTTTGTATTAATAAGTATTTACTTTTAACATATATTTTGAGAAATATAAGAGGAGACCTATGACTTAGGTAAATAGGACAGAGGCACTAAACTTTAAATATACATTAAATACTACTTAGCTAGGCTTTGCCATATCTTCCAGGCCATTTTTGTCCAGCGCATCATTTTCATAGCAACAATGCCAAAAGTAACACATAGAGAAATAGGACTATTTTTAAGTTTTCTATTTTATGTCAATTAGAAACTAATTTGAAATGTTTTAGTGTAAAGGTGGAAGGTATTTCTGGTCCAGTCACCAGCTTTAATTAGTTGTTTTAAAACCAATATATTTTCTTCCTTTCTTTGGGCACCATATGTTCTTCTCCACTGAGATATGGATTTATGCCTTCACCTGAGACATAGTAAACAGGCATTTTCAGAGGGGGTGCTTTCTTGCAGGCATGTTCTGTTGACATCACCATGAATATAAGAATGATCTTAGGAAAAAGGAAATTAAATGATAGGAAGTGCATTCTTACATTTTACTGAAGTTGTTGTGAATTCAACTAACAGCATTAGAACAATCTCAAAATTATTAGACTCCAGCCATCCGGCCTGTGATTCAAGTGGTCAAGTCCTTTTTTGAATATCCCACAAAGGGGCTATTTGCTTTGTAAATCTACTATAAAAGCTTTGGATCGAGGTGAAATTTGTGTCCTTGTAGCCTGTATTTGTTGATCTAAGTACAAGAAGCCAAGTTCCCACTTTGTATACCACTCTTAAGATCCTTCATGTTGTTTTCTTCTTCATTCCCTTCACATGCTGTCAGTATCTTTTATTCTGTTCATTATCCTGATTGCTCTGTTATGAATGTGCACTAGTTTTGTACACATTTTTTAAATAAATTTACTTTTTAAAGTATAGAAATAAAAGCCCTCTTAACAATTTCTAAATTTGGTGAACTACTATTTAAAATACATTTTTAAGGAAGATTTCTATATTGTTCCTCCTGCTTCCAGATATTTCTGTTCAATTTCAGTTTCCAACCAACCACTGGAGTAATCTATCTAAACCGCACTTCCCATCAGTGTGTGTTAAGGCTGTCAGATAAGCAACAGCAAACCGAATTATAAGTTCTAGGGCATCATTATGACTATTTCCTATGCGCCTGTAAAGATAAATTGGAAGGAGCCGGACAAGGTAGTGAGAGTCTTTACTGACAAGTGGATTTGCTACTTGTGAAAGGAGAGGAGGAACAGAAGGAGAGTGAGTAGACAAAGTCTTAGGTTGGGTGGTACAAAAAAGTAATTGAAATGTACAGAAGACATTGTGTGCGTATGTGTGTGTGTGTTAGGCACTCAGTCGTGTCTGACTCTTGTGACCCCATGGACTGTAGCCTGCCAGGCTTCTCTGTCCATAGAATTCTCCAGGCAAGAATACTGGAGTGGGTTGCCTCCCCTGATAGCTCAGATGGTCAAGAATCTGCCTGCAGTGCGAGAGACCTGGGTTTGATCCCTGGGTTGGGAAAATCCCCTGGAGAAGGGGAAGGCTACCCACTCCAGTGTTCTTGCCTGGAGAATCCCAGGGACGGGGGAGCCTGATGGGCTGCCATCTATGGGGGCATAGAGTTGGACACGACTGAAGAGACTTAGCAGCAGCATTGACTATAGTTCTATGTGGTATACAATATGACTTTGCTGCTTATCCATTCTGTATATAATAGTCTGCATCTGCTGGTCCTAAATTCCCAATCTGTTCCCCCCACACCGCACCTCCTCCTTGGCAGCCATGAGTCTATTCTCTATGAGTCTGTTTCATAGACAGGTTCATTGTGTCATATGTCAGACTCCACATCTAAGTGATATCATACGGTATTTATCTTTCTCCTTCTCACTTACTTTGCTTAGTATGATAATCGCTAGGTCCATCCATGTAGCTGCAAATGGCATTATTTCATTCTATTTATTGATGAGCAATATTCCATTGGATATATGTACAACACCTTTATCCATTCATCTGTCATTGGTCGTATAGGCTGTTTGTAAATAGTGACGCTATGAATATAAGGATGCATGGATTTTTCCAAATTATAGGTTTTTCTGGATATATGTCCAGGCATTACATTACTGTACTGCATGGCAACTCTGTTTTTAGTCTTTTGAAGAACCTCCATACTATTCTCCATAGTGGTTTCACCAAATTGCATTCCCACCAACAGTGTGGGAGAGTTCCCTTTTCTCCACACCTTCTCCAGCCTTTGTTACTTGTAGATTTTTAATGATGGTCACTCCCAAGAGAGAGAATTTCATATAAAGACATGTTGATGAATACTGGAAAGGTTAAGATAGCAAAAAAGAAAAGGAAAAAGAGTTGGAGGAACAAAGCTAACACCAAGGAAAAGTGACCACCTATGCCCACTCTCCTTTGATCTAGAATCAATCAACCTATTCCTGCTGCTACTACAGAACTGCCAGCAATTGCCATCCACTGCCAATGGCACCCCACTCCAGCACTCTTGCCTGGAAAATCCCATGGATGGAGGAGCCTGGTGGGCCACAGTCCATGGGGTTGCTAAGAGTCGGACAAGACTCAGCAACTACCCTTTCACTTTTCACTTTCATGCATTGGAGAGGGAAATGGCAACCCACTCCAGTGTTCTTGCCTGGAGAATCCCAGGGACGGGGGAGCCTGGTGGGCTGCCGTCTGTGGGGTCGCACAGAGTCAGACACGACTGAAGCGACTTAGCAGCAGCAGCAGCAGCCACAGTTTTGGAGCCAAAGGAGGAACATTTGCTTGTCCTGCTTTCTTCTTTTTTTTTTTTTTTGAAGATTTTTTCCAGCTTTATTGAGATATAATTGATACATAGTGCTATTATGTAAATTTAAAGTATACAACATGCTGTCTTGATACATTGTATATATTTTTTTTTTCGAATTTTGTTTTTTGGTTTTTTTTTTAGGTATCAAGAATCTCTTTTATTGATTATCAGAAACATTACAAACATCTAATATGAACAAATTGTAACATGACAGTGATTAGTTTGAACAATTAATACATTTCAGATATAATATTATACATATTTCAATGCTATTCTCCCCAATCATCCCGCCCTCTCCCAGTCCCAGAGTCCAGAAGTCTGTTCTATACATCAGTGTCTCTTTTGCTGTCTCGTAAATAGGGTTATTTTTACCATCTTTCTAAATTCCATATATATGCGTTAGTATACTGTATTTGTGTTTTTGTTTCTAGCTTACTTCACTCTGTATAATAGGCTCCAGTTCCATCCACCTCCTTAGAACTGATTCAAATGTATTCTTTTTAATGGCTGAGTAATACTCCATTGTGTAAATGTACCACAGCTTGCTTATCCACTCATCTGTGGATGGACATCTAGGTTGCTTCCACGTTCTGGCTATTGCAAACAGTGCTGCTATGAACATTGGGGTACACGTGTCTCTTTCAATTCTGAATTTCTCAGTGTATATGCCCAGCAGTGGGATTTCTCATTAGTACCTTCTATTAGCAGAACTCATCAGAAAGAAAGCAGTCAAGGAGAACTGAGAAACGTACCTTGCAGACTTCTAACTTTCGATATACAGGAAAGCACAGAAAAGAGAATAAGGGTTGAGTGCAAATAAGCAAGTGTCTGGCCTTGTAGGTATGCCAGACAGCAAAAACTCAAGAATATGAAAGTTACAGGGTAACATAGAAGTGAGAATTTAAACTACATAAAGAAGCCCTAGTTTCATTTTTTTCTTATAGTTTTTATTTTTTAATGATGAGAATTTTTTAGCATATGAATTCTTGTACATATACTTTAAAAGAACTAGTATCCTTTGCTCCTGGGGTAAAAAAGATGAAAATTACACATACACATTGGTTTATTCTTAATATTTTTATTGCCTTCACCAACAATATTTTTTAAACTGCTCTTCTATGTAAGCAGAAACATAGTCACTATTTCCAAAAAAGTTCTGGGCAATTGGGCAAGGTAGGAGGATGGAAGGAAATTAATCATGAATTTCAAAGTTTACAGATCTTGGAAGATCTGTCAAAGAAACATCAGACTCATCTTCATGTCCTGAGTAAAATCATCTTTGTCTCACCTCTGATTTCAGCCATGGTTAGAATAGACATTTTCTTGAGCCTTCCACCCATCTCATGCTGACAGTGTCTTGTTCAGATACTAGAGGACCTAGTATCTCTTAGGTCTTTCATTTCTGGCTGGGCTTCTCTCATTTTACAAAAGAAGATGGTAGGAGCAACCAGCCTGTGAAACCAAGAGGTATCACGATGTTAATGTTTCCAAGTGCATCTCCCAATCAGTGGGAGACATGTTGATATATAAATAATTCTTCTGGTCTAGCCTCTGTAATGGTACTGTGAGTTATTTTTTATGTTCCTCGGAAAGTTCTGCTTGGAATGGAATCCCATTTATATTTGATATTTTTATTTTGTGGATTTCAATACACCACTTAGACTTTTTAGCTTCAACTCTTTTTTTCAATGATGGTTGCTCTCTCATAATTCTGTGAATTTGGCTGACTTCAAAAGTAGCAGTAAGTATTTATTTGTTTGGTTATTTTTAAGCTGAAGTATAGTTGATTTACTTCAGGATCAGGTTCAATCCCTAGGTTGGGAAGATCTCCCAGAGAAGAGAATGGCTACCCACCCCAGTACTCCTGCCTGGAGAATTCCACAGACTGAGGAGCCTGGCGAGTGACACTCCATAGAGTCACAGAGTCAGACACCACTGAGCGACTAATACTTTCACACTTTCAGAGTTGATTTACAATGCAGTGCTAGTACAACAGAGTGATTCAGGTACACATATACCTATATGTAGCTATGCATATATCCTCTTTCATATTCTTTTTCTTTATAAGTTAGTAAAAGATACGGAATGTTGTTCCCTCTGCTATGCAGACCTTGTTCCTTGTCTGTTTTATATCAAGTATCATGTATCTGTTAATCCCAAGCTCCTAATTTATCCTTTTGCTGCCCTTTCCCCTTTGGTAAACATACTTCTGTTTTCTATGTCTATGAGTTTGCTTCTATTTTATAAATACATTATTCATGTCATTTTTCTTTTAGATTTTACATATAAGTAATATGTATGATATTTACCATTTGTAGCTAGAGGCTATACTACTAAGTGAACTAAGTCAGAGAAAGACAAATATCATAAAACTTCTTTTATTCAGCATGATGTTTCTGAAATTCACCCATACCATGTGTTTTTGTTTTTTTTTTTGTATTTTCCCCCAGTTTATTTTTTTCTTTTTTTTTAAATTTTATTTTGCTTAACTTTACAGTATTGTATTGCTTTTGCCGTGTTTTAATAGATTGTTCCTTTTTTTTTTTTTCTGGTGAGTTATATTTCATTGTATAAATATGTCACAGTTGATTTATGTTTCCATTTATGGACATCTGATTGGGGTATTTTGAATAAAACTATAATTTGGTTCAATAATATTTTATTTATTAAGTATTTTTGAAGATTTAAGTATAATGTTTTTGCATCTATGCCCATGAGAGATATTTGTCTATAATTTTTTTGTTAATATTTTTTGTGAGATATCAGTATCAAGATTATGCTGCCTTCATAAAGTAAGTTAGCAAATATTCCTTCTTCCTCTAATTTCTGTAAGCTTTTGTATAAATTTGGTACTATTTTCCTTATATTTTGATAGAATTCACAAATGAAATCATCTGCGCCTGGAGTTTTCCTTGTGCAAGTATTTTGATGATTGATTTGACTTTATTAATAGTAGGACATTTCCGATTTTCAATTTAATTTAAAGTCAGTTTTTGTAAGCTGTTCCTCTCTGCCCCCAGGATTTATCTATTTCATCTACATTGTCAAAAAGTTTTGATATAAAGTAGATTATAATATTGTTTTAATGTCCTTTTAATGTCTGTAGGATGGAGAAGGCAATGGCACCCCATCCAGTACTCTTGCCTGGAAAATCCCAAGGACAGAGGAGCCTGGTAGGCTGCAGACCATGGGGTCGCTAGGAGTCGGACACGACTGAGCGACTTCACTTTCACTTTTCACTTTCATGCATTGGAGAAGGAAATGGCAAGCCACTCCAGTGTTCTTGCCTGGAGAATCCCAGGGACGGGGGAGCCTGGTGGGCTGCCCTCTATGGGGTCACACAGAGTCGGACACGACTGAAGTGACTTAGCAGCAGCAATGTCTGTAGGATAAGCAATGATAGCAACACTTTTGTTCCTATTATTGGTAACCTGTGTTCTTTATTTTTGATCAGTCTAACTAGAGGCTTATTATTTTGTTGATATTCTAAAGAAAAATAAGTTTTAGCCTTACTGATATTTGTATTGCTTGTCTGTTTTTTATTTCATTAAAATCTGCCATTATCATGATAATTTCCCTTATTTTACTTACTTTGCCTTTAATTTTCTTTGTTCCTATGTTTCTGTCTTTTTTAGATTTTTAAATATTTTGAAAATTGCAATTTAATTTATCTATTGGTTTTCATTTATATCTACTTGCATTATTTTTAGTAATTGCTTTAGGTATTCAAAATACATCTTTACATTTTCACAGTGAATCTAGAGCTAATATCTTGATATTTTATGTAAACTGCAGAATGTTACAGTTGTGTATAGGATCATATAATATCTCTCACTTTATGTTCTCATGGACATAAAATTTTATTTCTATATGCATTATAAACTCCATGAGATAATACTGTAATTTTTGCTTTAAATCATCAAATGAATTTTAAAGAAATTTAGAGGAAAAGAGATTAGTCATTTATCTTCATATTTGCCATTTTCAATATTCTTTATTCTTCCTGAGGATATGAGTTTCCAATTGGCTTAATTTTCTCTAGTCTCAGACCTGCCTGTGGCAATTCTTTTCATTTATGTCTGCTGGCAACAAATTTTCTAATATATATTTTTAATCCAAAAATGAAATATTCTAGAAGGATATAGTTGCTAGATATAGAATTTCTGGTTGTTGAAAGATTTTGTCTGTTTTATTTTTTGCTTTCATCACCTTAATGATATCTCCCTATTCTCTTCTGGATCCCAAAATTTCTGGTAAATAAATGGTATAACTATTTATTTTTTCTCTTCGTATGTAATGCTTCATTTTTCTTTGGCTGTTTTCAGTTTATTTTTCTCTTTTTCTTTGGTTTTGTGCAGTTTTATTTTAATATATCTAAGTATGATTCTCTCATATATTTCCTGATTGGGAATTACTGAGGTTCTTAAATATTTAAATTTGTGTCTTTATCATATTTTGAAAAACATTCAGCTGTTATTTCTTTAAAATAGCATTCAATTATATATATATGCCTGTCCATCACCTGGAGAGCACTTGGGTTTGTTTGTTTTTTTTCCAGTTTTTGGCTATTGTGAACATCCTGTACAAGTTTTTGTGTGGACATGTGTAATTTCTCTTGATATACATCTAGGAGTGGGATGACTGGGTCATAAAGTAATTGTATGTTCAATTTTTTGAGATAAACTTTTTTTAAAGGATTACATTGACATATTACCACTAGCAATGAACTAGGGTTGATGAAGGAAGATTTAGGTTTGTCATTTTGCTATTTGATTTCCGTGTGTATTCTATTCCCTTTATTTTCATCACTGCCTTCTTTTGTATTAGCTATGTATTTTCTAGTATGTAATTATTTTGCTGTTTGTTTTATGAATATTAAGAGTTTTTAAAGTTATTTTCTTAGTAACTTCACTAGGTAGTACAACTGACATCTTGTTTATAACAATCAAGTTTTGATTAGTACCAACTTAACTTGAATAGTATACAAAACAACTTGTTCTAACAAAGGCCCATTGCTATTCCACTCTTTTATGTTATTATTGACATACAAATTATGTCTTTATACATTTCGAGTCCATCAACATAGCTTTATAAATACTGCTTTATGCAGTTGTTTTTCAACTGAGATAGAGGAATTAGTTACCAACAAAAATATATTTGTACTGTCTTCTATATTTACCTGTGTAGTTACCACCACTAAACAGCCTCTTGATGAAAGTGAAAGACGAGAGCGAAAAAGCTGGCTTAAAACCCAACATTTAGAAAATTAAGATCATTGAATTGGGTTCCATCACTTCATGGCAAATAGATGGGGAAACAATGGAAACAGTGACAGACTTTATTTTCTTGGGCTCCAAAATCACTGCAGATGGTGACTGCAGCCATGAAATTAAAAGTTACTTGCTCTTTGGAAGAAATGCTATGACCAATCTAGACAGCATATTAAAAAGCAGAGATATTACTTTACCAACAAAGGCCTGTCTAGTCAAAGCTATGGTTTTTCCAGTAGTCATGTACAGATGTGAGTTGGACTATAAAGAAAGCTGAGTGCTGAAAGATTGATGCTTCTGAACTGTGATGTTGGAGAAGACTCTTGAGAGTCCCTTGGACTGCAAGGAGATCCAACCAGTCCATCCTAAAGGAAATCAGTCCTGAATATTCATTGGGAAGACTGATGGTGAAACTGAAACTCCAATACTTTGGCCACCTGATGCGAAGAACTGGTTCATTTGAAAGACCTTGATGCTGGGAAAGATTGAAGGCAGGAGGAGAAGGGGATGACAGAGGATGAGATGGTTGGATGGTATCACTGACTCAATGGACATGAGTTTGAGCAAATTCTGGGAGATGATGATGAACAGGGAAGCCTGGCACGCTGCAGTCCATGGGGTTACAAAGAGTTGGACATGACTGAGTAACTGAACTGAACTGGACTGAGTTACCATCACTGGTACTCTTTATGAATCCATGTGGATTAAAACTAATGTCTAATATTTTTCTGGGCTCCAAAATCACTGCAGATGGTGATTGCAGCCATGAAATTAAAAGACACTTACTCCTTGGAAGGAAAGTTATGACCAACCTAGACAGCATATTGAAAAGCAGAGACATTGGTCAACAAAATGGTTTTTCCAGTGGTCATGTTTGGATGTGAGAGTTGGACTATAAAGAAAGCTGAGTGCCGAAGAATTGAGGCTTTTGAACTGTGGTGTTGGAGAAGACTCTTGAGGAGATCCAACCAGTCCATCCTAAAGGAGATCAGTCCTGGGTGTTCATTGGAAGGACTGATGTTGAAGCTGAAACTCCAATACTCTGGCCACCTGATGAGAAGAGCTGACTCATTGGAAAAGACCCTGATGCTGGGAAAGATTGAGGGCAGGAGGAGAAGGGGATGACAGAGGATGCGATGGTTGGATGGCATCACCGACTTAATGGACATGGGTTTGGGTGGACTCTGGGAGTTGGTGATGGACAGGGAGGCCTGGCATGCTGCGCTTCATGGGATTGCAAAGAGTCAGACATGACTGAGCAACTGAACTGAACTGAAGTGTCCTTTTATTTCAACCTGAAGGATTCTCTTTAATATTTCTAAGGCAGGCTCCCTAGCAATTAATTTTCTCATTTTGTTTACTTGCAATGTTTTAATTTTGCCTTTATTGTTGACCAATAGTTTTGTTGTTGTTTATAATCTTATTTCAGTCCTTTGAGTTTATCACCTCCTTATGACTTTCTGGTTTTCTTGGTTTTTGGTAAGTCAATTGTCATTCTCATTGAAAATTACTTGTGCATGTTGAGTTTGTTTTCTCTCCCCATTGCTCCTTCAAGGTTCTCTCCTTGTCTTTTGACAGTTTGGCTATGATGTGTCTAGATATGGATCTCCTTTTGTTTATCCTACTAGTAGTGTTTCAGGATTCTTGTATGTATAGGTTAATGTTCATCAAATTTGGGGAGTTTTCAGCTATTCTTTCCTCAAATATTATTTCTACCCTTTCTGACTCTTTTTCTTCTGGAACTTTCACATAGGTGTATCTATCAGGCTTCTGATTTTCTGGTAATTTTCCTTTAATTATTTTTTCTATGCCTCAAAGTGGATAATTCATTTGACCTATCTTCAAGCATACTTATTTTTCTTCTGTCAGTTCTTATCTGCTGTTATTCCACTCTAGTGAATGTTTCATTTTAACGATCAGACTTTTAAGCTCCAGCATTTCTGTTTGGTTTCATTTCATAATTTTAATTTTTTGTTCATATTTTCAGTTTTGTTGTTGTTGTTGACTCAGTCATATCTGACTCTTTCTGACCCCAAGGACTGCAGCACACCAGGCTTCCCTGTCCTTCACCATGGCCTGGAGCTTGCTCAAACTCATGTTCATTGAGTCGGTGATGCCATCTAACCTTCTCATCCACCATTGTCCCATTCTCCTCCTGCCTTCAGTCTTTCCCAGCATCAGGGTCTTTTCTTTTTTTTTTTTTTTTTGACAGTTCAGCAGTTTCTTTATTTTATTTTATTTTTTTCAGTATTTAAAACATTTATTACAAAAAGCATGTTGCAAGATTTGATGTGGAGAACTATACATAAACTCCCCTTCTTTTAATTTTTTTTTCACTGAGCTGTATGATATATATATATTTTTTTTTGACTGGCGACTCGTTTAATATATGATATTATACATACTTCAATGCCATTCTCCCAAATCATCCCACCCTCTCCCTCTTTTTATTTTTTAACTTTACAATATTGTATTGGTTTTGCCATATATCAAAATGAATCCGCCGCAGGTATACATGTGTTCCCCATCCTGAACCCTCCTCCATCCTCCCTCCCCATACCATCCCTCTGGGTCGTCCCAGTGCACCAGCCCCAAGCATCCAGTATCGTGCATCAAACCTGGACTGGCGACTCATTTCATATATGATACTAGAGACACTGATGTATAGACCAGACTTTTGGACTCAGGGTCTTTTCTAATGAGTCAGCTCTTCACATCAGGTGGCCAAAGTACTGGAGCTTCAACTTCTCCATCAGTCCTTCTAATGAATATTCAGGATTCATTTCCTTTAGGATTGACTGGTTTGATCTCTTGGCAATCCAAGAGACTCTCAAGAGTCTGGTGTGAGACTTATCATACTTTCCTTTAGTTTTTAAAATGTAATTTTATTTCATTAGTTGAGCATATGTATGATATCTGATTTAAAGTTTTTGTCTTGTAAATCCAGTATTTGGACTATTGGGCATGCTTTTCTATTTCTTCATATATCATGTAATTCTTTTGTTGAAACTTGGACATTTTAAGTAAACTAGCATGGTAGCTCTGAGAATAAATCTTTGCCTCCTCCCCCAGACTGTTCTTATTGTTGTGGTTTATTTGTTTAGTGAATTTTATGGGAAATTATGTAATACCTTACTCTTTGTTATGTGTAGCCATTAAAGTTTCCTCTCTGCTTAGTTATCTTCCTGGTCAGATAGTGATTGGACAGAGATTTTCTTAAATGGCCTGAACCAGTAAGTTTCTCACCTCTGTTGAAGGACCCAGTGTGTGTGTTGGAGTAGGTTTTCAATGCTGGAATAGTTTGTATCTTAGCCTTTAGTTCTTGCTTGCACAGATCCTTAAGGTCAGCTATGGATAGAGATTAGAACCTCAACAAGTCTTTCTGTGGCATGTGTCACTGTACAAAACATGTAGATGGCCTCCTAGGTCCCCAGAAAAATGTTAGGTATTTCCAAAAACCTTCATGGAGATCTCATTTACCTTTTAATTTTTGGCTGCTCAGTTACCCCAACTGGCATTGCTGTCCTAGGAAACAGAGGTTAAACTATTATCTCTGACTATTTTAGACAAATGCCCCATGGACTTTGCTCATCCACTGAGCTCTGAGTGAGTTTGAGTAAGAACAAGCTCTGGGAGTGTTTTTTACCATGAAGCTCCAAGACAGATCAGATAATGACATTTTTGGGGAGGTGGATTTTTAGGAGAGTTCCAAACCCATTTGATCCACTCCCATGACTGCTGGACTGCTGTTTTTAGTTACCGTGGTTCCAAAGTGAATGGTTCTTAAGGCTACTATAAAGCTGGGAGAAAGAAGATGGGAATAGAGTAAGTTAAAATGCCACAAAGCTCAATATTCTTACTGAGATTCAACCAGTTTTCTTGAATAAACAGTCCTTGGGTTGTTGAAAGTCTTCGGTTAATTCCAGGAGTTCTTAAAAAAGATGATTTAACAATTGTTTATCAGTGTTCTCATCGCTTTTATGAAGGGTGGATTTTCAGAGATCCTTATTTTGCCAATGTTGCTTTCCAATAAACAGAGTAATTTATTTAATTCATAAATACTTCCATGAACTAAAATACTAATTCTTTAGATGCATCATAAAGTATTTGAAAATAGAATTTTAAAACAAATACAATAAAAAGTATATATAAAAGTTCTAATATTCCCTGTTGTATCATAATAGATTGTCTTCCTGGAATATGAGTTTCCTAGATGAAACTTTCTGGGATAGACTTTTGTCAAATTTCACTTCTGGTATTATTGAGACCACAGAAAATTTGTCAGGGATTGTATCCTATTGATAATAAATGATAATATAGTAAGTGTAATTATAAGTGTATTTAAAAGGCTTTTAATTTAAGTTTTACAGCATGTGGGTCAAATCCAAGCTGCTGGTATCAATTCCAGCCAAGCCCATTTGCTTAAGCTGCTTTTGTGCTACAAAGGCAGACTTGGGTAGCTACAATAGAAACTACATTGCCCAAAGAGCCTAAAATGTCTACTCTCTGGCCCTTTGCATAAAAAGTTTTCTGATCTTTGCAGTAAAGCAAGACTCAGAGTTGCACTGGACTCTCATGGTTCTCAAACTTTGGGTTGTATCCAAACCATTACCATATTTGTAAACAAAATACAGATCTCTGGGTTCTAGCCCAGGAATCATAGCATCAATGAGTTACTTGTTCTCTGATTTTTAGTTCAGTTTGGTGGATGAGGAGCCCTAGGAGACTGGAGGAAAGGAAAAAAAAAGTGAGGTCAAAATTTTATTCCCCTTATTTCTTTCCTCCAATCTCCTCTTACTTAGACGACTTTCTCCATCCATCCTTCTGTGTATCAGTGTCCCCTCAATCAGCTCCTCTTCTCACACTTTTAGGTGTACAAGGGGTGGTTGAGTTTTTTATTTTTTGGGGTATTTCACAATCCCTTATGGGATCCCTATACACACTCTTTTTAATAATTCTTTTGTTTACTTCTCCTGCTGCTGCTGCTAAGTCACTTCAGTCGTGTCCGACTCTCTGTGACCCCATAGACGGCAGCCCACCAGGCTCCCCCGTCCCTGGGATTCTCCAGGCAAGAACACTGGAGTGGGTGGCCATTTCCTTCTCCAATGCATGAAAGTGAAAAGTGAAAGTGAAGTCGCTCAGTCGTGTCCAACTCTTAGCAACCCCATGGACTGGAGCCTACCAGGCTCCTTCGTCCATGGGATTTTCTAGGCAAAAGTACTGGGATGGGGTGCCATTAGGGTATCTTTTAAGCTGGAAATCACACTGAAACTCTAAGTCTTACTACTCTTCTTTTTTAACATCAAAATTTCAACCTATTCTTTCTCTATACTGAACTCCTGTCTTAAAAAAATATTATCTGTCCCTTTCAGTCTTGTGCTATATTGAATTTAAAAATTCTATCTTCTATTTCTTTCATCAAGTTGCTAATAAAATTGTGAACAGTTATGGTTAAGAATAATACCTGTGGATGGTTACTAAAAAGCTTCCTGGTTGATTTGATCCATTTATAACAGTCCTTGCTGTTATTACACTAGTTACTAATCAATTTATTAAAAAGCCTCTGGTCTTCATGCCTGTATTTTAGCCATTGTTGCTGTCCATGACACTCTGGTTTCCCTAAAGTCTCATATGCATAGGAAGTACAAAATTTCAGAGATTATAATATATGGTGGTTTAGTCTCTAAGTCATGTCCAACTCTTGTGACCCCATGGACTGTAGGCCACCAGGTTCCTCTGACCATGGAATTATGCAGGCAAGAATACTGGAGTGGTTTGCCATTTCTTTCTCCAGGGGATCTTCCCGACCGAGGGATGAAACCCAGGTGTCCTGCATTTCAGGCAGATTCTTTACTGATTGAGCTACTAGCCTCTCTCTATTCTCTGATCCTCATCTTCTTCTAGATGGCAGACTAAAATTCAGATATGCTTGAAAATGGCTATTTAAGTATTTCATTTTTTTTCAAACTTGACTTTCCTTTAATAGATCCTGTAGAAAGACTGCTTTATGACACTATTGATGTCCTTTTGATACTTGACCCTTTATACTTGATCACCCCTGTTACCATTGAAGTTTATCAGCATTTTAGCAATAAACATTTCTTGAACTTCCTTTTTTGGCCAGATTGAATAAGTCTAAGCTAGAGAATTAAGATCAATGTGAAGTACCTGGTAAAATAGATCCATTTGACATGACAGCATGCTACATATTATTTATACTACATAATATATGTATATCTTCTGTTTGGAAAGTTCTCTGTATCTTTATTAAGGGTGAGCATAAGCAAAGGCAGATTTTTCAAAATTGCCCCATGTATAATTTGCTCATAATTGCTTTTATGGAATTGCTCATCAGAAATCTGTCATTAAATCTTCTCCAGAGAACATAACACAGGTGATCAGAAATAAATTGCTTTTAGTGTTGTGCGTGTATAAAGATATTGGTTTTATTTGTATAATTATTTTCAGCTCCTCGGTATAGTATTTTCATGAGTCTAAGTCAACTTCAAGACTTTATCTCTTTATGAGAAGGAAATCAACATTAGGAAACAGAGCAAAAATATGCAGATAGATTCACATTTCAATTTTGATTCTTGGGAGGATAGGAAACGTGCAGACACATTTCGCTGTTTGTATTTTCTTAAAGAATTGGGGGTATCAGCAAACTAATGAAGAAAGAAGTCAATAGGGGACCAGCTGAGTGGGGCAGAATCATTAGTACTAGCTAGTGATTCCTCTGTCTTTACTTGCTGGTGCCAAAATGTGATTATATCCAAAATGAAAACATAGTGAATTATGAAACATCTTTGTTCTTTCCTTAAATAATGAATACCACTAATAAATATTTAATAAGTACTCACAATAGATGGCCAAAAAGTATGAAAACGTAGGCAAAAATGCATTACAAAGTAGTTATTCATATTACAATATATGATTTTGTTCAGTGGTCTGACCTGATACATTCAGTGCATTGTCCCTGATCATGATGGTCAGGATGACGTTCCCATAAACTTTGCAGAACTTACATTATGTACGATTGAAGGGCATGTATCTGGGAACTCTCTTGTACAATTATGCTGGTAACTCCAATTCCTTGGATCTTTAGCAAGTTGACCTCTTTGGACTGGCCATGGCCATGGTTATGCCAGTTTCATTCACCTTATGGAAATGGATGATAATTCACAAAAGTGTTTGTCTAACACATTGTCTATATCTTTGAATTTTTGAACCAGCTTTCCAGTTGTGTTGTGGGAAATGGAAGCTCTTTCAAAATGGTATGCATTAAAGAGTTCTGCTATTCATTGTTATTATCAGCCATTTCATCTGCATAGCAGTATCAGCTCATCCATTCATTTTTTATCAATATTTAAAAAACATAAAATTACAGTATTTGTATTTCCAAATTTTAATGACACTGTCTCTACAGGGATTCTTCTAAGAATTTTTCATTTAATCCTCATGACAAGTGTATGAGTTGATGTGTCTTTTTACTTCCATTTTGCAGAGGTATAAGTGGAGGCAGAGGGAGATTAAAGTCATTTGTACAACATCATAGAGCTCATAAATGGAAAATCATGAGTCCTGGGTTTAGGGAAGGAGAATAAATTAAACAGAGTAAAATGAGTGAGGAAACACTAGGTTAACTAGTAGAACAAAATATTTTGCTGTATGTTTATATAATATGATTAACTATTAGTATAACCTACTCTGGCTTGCGTATTAGATGTCAATATTAAGGGATGCCAGAATGATTTCCAGAGACTTGTTCTAATAAGCATATTTCACCATGAAAGTGCTATGTGGCCTTTGACAATTTTTTAGCATTTCTGTGGCTTCAAAAAATGGAGATGATTGTTTTAACCATCTACCAGGTGAGTTGCTATTTGGGAATTTGAATATAAATTGTTTTTTGATTTCCTTGGAAGAAAGTCATACTATAAAAACAAATTTGGGCTATTATAATGACAAGTGTGTGAGTGTACATTAATTTCCCCCTTATGTTCTTATTGCCAGCAGATGGAGGCCGAAATTGAATTGCTGCTGACTGTTGTCCCTTGTTATGGCCTGTGGAGATATGACAATTGAGGAAGAACTTAGAGAAATGCCAAGTAGTAGAGCATGAAGGAGTGGGTGTGACCCACTGCCTTGGATATTTTATGGCTGATAGCACTTGGCAAGAAAAAATCTGCAGCCTCTATAGTACTCTTGCAAATAGATTTCAACATCAACCATGCCTCCACCCTCATCCCTATTTGATTTGCGCTGTAAGGTATATATTTGCCAAAATCTGCTCTTTTAATTTTCAGTTACCTCACTGGACCCCTTGTAAACACCTAAATATTGAAATAAATAACACTTGAAAAATTCTTTGTTTAATTAAAAATTTGGGCACAGAAAATAGAGGCAAGGCACATGAAATTTCTTATCCATCCTACTCTTCATTCCTTTTGGACTTGTCCTATTTTCCAGCCTGTTTGACCAGAAATTTTTACCAAGAGAGTTTTTGAATGATCTTCCAGGGGTGTTTGCCTCATGGGAATTAGAATTAGAAGTACAATATCTGTGCCTGCTACAACACCGGGTTGTTGTTGTGTTGTTTTTTTTTTTTTTTCCCACCAGGAGAGAGTCTGCAGCTTTCATGAGATTCTCGAAGCAGCTTAAAACTTCAAAAAGTTTATGAATCCCCTGCTTTGGATCTTTGGTTTATGGGGCAGTGAAACTTTGTATGTTTGCGTTAATGATTGAGACACAGCATTTTATGTGAAAGAGAACAAGGGGGTGGTGGAGAAAAACAGCTTGGAGGGCATTATTACCTTTCCCGATCTTCATTTCTTGTCATGAATTATTAATCATGAGGTAACACTTCATCTGATGCTTTGAAAACTCTCCCTCTGGTAAGAACAGCCTAATTGAATTGGAGGAAGTGGAGCAGGAAGAACTAAACGTGGACGTTGATGGTTTCACCAAAAGCAATTATACACACTACAGCCTTCTCCACCTGTTTGAAAACCCAAGGCCCACTAATCCTCATGCCACAAGGGAACACATGGGAAAGTAGAGGAGAAATGAAAATTGTTGAGCTTCAAGCCTATCTTCCTTGAGAGCACTTGATTTTGGCTAAGGGGAGTATTCAGGGATAAGAGAGGATAAGGGGCATGGGGCAGGGGTCTGATCAATAGGAGATGAGAGTGTGAGCCAGTTTGATCTCTGGAATGCGTTTTGGCAATGTAACAGAAACTTTAACATAGCATATCACCTAGTAATTTCGATTTTAGGAATTTATCTCAGAAAATTGTATATCTAAAAATTTGAAATAATTGGCATACATAATAGAATATGGAGTCATAGAAATCATGTTTAAGTATATTTTTGACATGAAACTGTATTTTTTATATTTTGTGTAAAAAAGTAAAATAGACAATAAAATAATACATATTCTGCAAAGTATAGTATAATTCACATTGATGAGAATGTAATGCTATAGGGTTAAGGAATATGTGCATAAGGTACTTTTTTATATGATATAAGTGTGAAAAGAATGATAAGATATACATTAAATGATAAAAATGGTCCCAATGGGTGATCTGATTGCACTTAATTTATTTTTGCTTTACTTTCATTTTTTTTCAGTAGGCATGCCCCCTTTTTTGTCATTAAGTATATGGCAACCCCGGGGAAGGCAATGGCACCCCACCCCAGTACTCTTGCCTGGAAAATCCCATGGATGGAGGAGCCTGGTGGGCTCCAGTCCATGGGGTCGCTGAGAGTCGGACACGACTGAGCAACTTCACTTTCACTTTTCACTTTCATGCATTGGAGAAGGAAATGGCAACCCACTCCAGTGTTCTTGCCTGGAGAATCCCAGGGACGGGGGAGCCTGGTGGGCTTCTGTCTATGGGGTTGCACAGAGTCGGACATGACTGAAGCGACTTAGCAGCAGCATATGGCAACCCATTACAGTATTCTTGCCTGGAGAATCCCATGGACAGGGGAGCCTGGTGGGCTGCTGTCCATGAGGTCGCACAGAGTCGGACATGACTGATGTGACTTAGCAGCAGCAGCATATTAATACAAGTTTAAACAATATCTTCTTTTGAAAATATAGACTCCAGGTTAAAAGTAGATTGTCCCATCAGCAAAAGACCAAGTCTTTCCAACTCCCAAAGGTTGAGTTCTACCTGAAATTGAAGCAGACAGAGGTGACTCAGAGGGTGCCCGTGCTCCCCTGAGACGAGGCGGGAAGGGCAGTCCAGGCTGTCTCCCTGGGTCTGCACCGCCTCCTTCTATCCACAGCCAGGTCAAACCGAGAGAGTTTCAGCCATGTTAAGTACCACACAGAAAAACTTTTAAAGACATTTGAACACAAAAGGAGAAAACAAAATCAACTCAGATCCCAGCAGAATTTCCTACTTCGTACTACTTACATGCTAACTCCCCTTAGCTCCCTGTGCTTACTCTGACTGGATCATTTCCCAAACTCTGCTAGACTCACCTTGCCTGTATTTCTTACAGAATGCAGACTCTCTCCTTCTTGATTTCCACTGTATCCTCAATGCCTAGCACAATACTCCATTCGTCAGTGCTGAGTGAATAAATGATTAAAGAAATGCATGAATGAAGAGCATCAAGGAACAACATCTTAGCTACCTTGGATTCCCCAGAAGCAAACACAATGAAATCCAAGACTAGAAAACAGATATTTTCCCAAAGATAATCAGAGTAGAACAGGCATCCCTGAGGGGTAAGAAACGATGATTCAAAATAGCGCACATGGGGATTTGGAAGGGTAAAAAGAAAAGAACTGCTGCAGAAAACAAGCTGAAATGAAAAGGCAGAGATGGGCTGTGGCAGTTATATTCTACCATTACACATGACATTACTGAAGGGATGGAGGAACAAAGGTTGTTTAGCTTGCAGAGAAGTGGATTCTTGAATGGGTGAAAATTAAATCTGTGGTATGATTTGAAGTGGAGACAGCACACAGGACAATTTTAGTCCCATAAACAAGAACGGCTGTATGCAATGATTTCTATTCAACCCCCCTGGCTTCCTGGCCTAAGCTGATTATTATTAAGCATTTATGTGGCATTTCATATGTACAAGTGCTTTACAATCATTTATTATTTATTCCTCACAACGTGAGAAAGCCACAAATCAAGGGCAGGGATAAAGTTAATACAATTTTATTAAACAAGAGGGTGTGCCTAGCAGCAGGCTCAGCTACAACCAGAGTGTGGCCTCACAGGAGAGAAGAAACATGACAATTACTTCTTTTTTTTTTCTTTTGTGGTGCAATTTATACTTTTAATCAGTATTAAGTCAGATGACCCTGCACACCTGGGAGAACTCCCGGGAGCCTGGCAACCTGGTGTGTCAGCTCCAGGGAGAGCCTGCCTCAGAATCTATCCCTTTTATCATACATTTCCTCCTCAGGTCCCTTTCTTCCTTCTGCTTTCTAGATTTAATTCCATATATCTCTTCTTCATCTTTCTTTCCTTTCTTTTATGCCCCATCTCTCTTCTCTTTCCTTCCTATTTCTGTCTCATCTTTGTCTTTTTTCTTTCATCTTCCTTCTCATCTCTTATCTCTCTCTCTGACTTCTTTCTCTTCTCTGCATTTTTCTCTGTTTCTCTCCCTCCTCACCCAAGATACACATAGATACACATGGACACCAAATACAGAGAAAGAAGCAGAATCTAATTGTATGAGGTGCAGAAGGTCATTTTCCTCTCAAGACAGCACTCCTTCACTGCCTTCTTCTGAGAACTGACACATGGAAAATTTTAACTCGATTTGTGCAGGGAGAATAATGCCCGTGTTAATCCAAGTTGCTTGGAAGGTCGTTTAAAAACCATTCTAGGTTGTTTTACTCCCACTGCTAGTGTTCTTCAGGCACTTCTCATAAATGCTAATGAATAATTCACCTTGATAGTATAGACAAACACAGGCTGGTGTGTTATTTGGAAATCATTCAAATTGACTAATTAGCCATTTCCTTTCAATTTTATTTAACAAAGAAAAAGGATTTTGAGATTTTCAGTGAATCATACATCATTACATTATAAAAATTCTTAATGATTCATATCAATTTTGGAAAGGGGTTGATCACATTCTGTCTAAAAGCCTGAATGTTTTCAAATTTTTAAATTACATATACATTTATTACATTTTAAGCAGAATTTTATTAGACAATGAATGAAAATAGCTTAGCTAGAAGTTTCACTGGTCCAATATTGAGAGTAGATAAGAATCATTTGCTATTGACAGATGTATTGGAAACAAAGAACAGTAGACGTATACTGTTCATAAAATCTCTTTAAATACTTTTATTCATTCAAGATAAGTGAATTCCTACTATGTGTGGGATACACTGTTCTATATGGTAAGGATAGACTAGAAATCTGGAGGAAAAGGTCCTTGCTTTCATGAGATTTAGATTCAAACTGGGATATTTTACATTTAGAGAAAGATAATTAGATGGATAATAGATGGAAAGATAGATAGATGATAGATAGAAACATATGGATGTCACATAATGACACATGGTAAGCAGAAAATAGAAAGTGTCTGGGGGTGTTTTGGGGGTATGTTGAGTGCTATTTTAAGAAGGGTCAGGAAAAAGCTCTAAGGAAGGTGACAACAGATCAGAGACTAAATATTGAGAAGGAGCCAACTATGTTAAGATTGGGGCATTCCAAGCGGATAAGCAAGGTGCAAGAGCCCTAAGTTGAGAACAGGCTCAGTGTGTTGCAATCCCATGTTGGAAACAGTGATGAAAGAAAGAGCAGTAGGACAAAAGGGGAAAATCTGGGCAGGGACCAAATCACATTGATTCTTTCTTTGTCTATCAGACTCTCCCTAGTGCATAAAACAGCATTTTATCCCAGTAACTAAATCATCACAATTGTCAATTACTGGCTGGAACAGGATGAGTCTGTTCAGTTATGACCAATGCATTTCCCCTTTGCACACTTTTCAAATTTTAACCTTCCCTATTTGGGGCAATAAATGTGAGTTTCCAGTATACCAATAAAGAGAAACCTTAGAGAATGAAGAAATAACTTGGTTTTTCAATAAAGTAAAAAGCCAAGCATAATTATATATATATACCAATTATTTGTGTATCAGATCAGATCAGTCGCTCAGTCGTGTCCAACTCTTTGCGACCCCATGAACTGCAGCACGCCAGGCCTCCCTATCCATCACCAGCTCTCGGATATTTGTAATAATATATACCGAAGTGCATTCTTGAATTTTCTCTTCAAGATTATACTAAGATCTTCCTAGATGGGTAGATGGAGACTATCTGGACTCTATTTGCACCCTATCCAACTCAGACCAAATCCAGAAAGGGGAAGATAGATGCCTAACCTTACCAGCTGCCAGCGTTGGAGCTGCAGGCACTGTATCAAAGTCCTTCTCCATGCTTTACTCCTTCACTAGAAGGTGAGGGTTTGGCTGATTAAAATTGGGATAAATCTTTACTAGTCCCAGTGGTCAGCAACCAGTGGTTGGAGTTTTAACATAAAGATTTACTGGGAGATGTATCTCAAGATAAATTTTGGAGTTAGCTAAGGATGGATACTATAACATGGGGTGATATATAGAGTCTTTGATTTTACATGTATGAAGTCTTTGATTTTATAGAAGTTACCAAAATATTTGATTTTACAGAAGTTTCACAGAAAATATTTGATTTTACAAAAGTTTCACAGAAAATATTTGATTTCATAGAAATTATCAAAATATGTGACTAGTAGTCATGTATGAATGTGAGAGTTGGACTATAAAGAAAGCTGAATGCTGAAGAATTGATGCTTTTGAACTGTGGTGTTGACAAAATTCAACATCCATTTATGATAAAAACTCTCCAGAAAGCAGGAATAGAAGGAACCTACCTCAACATAATAAAAGCTATATATGACAAACCCACAGCAAACAGTATCCTCAATGGTGAAAAATTGAAAGCATTTCCTCTAAAGTCAGGAACAAGACAAGGGTGCCCACTTTCACCATTACTATTCAACATAGTTTTGGAAGTTTTGGCCACAGTAATCAGAGCAGAAAAAGAAATAAAAGGAATCCAAATTGGAAAAGAAGAAGTAAAACTCTCACTGTTTGCAGATAACATGATCCTCTACATAGAAAACCCTAAAGACTCTACCAGAAAATTACTAGAACTAATTAATGAATATAGTAAAGTTGCAGGATATAAAATCAACACACAGAAATCCCTTGCATTCCTGTACACTAATAATGAGAAAATAGAAAGAGAAATTAAGGAAAAAATTCCATTCATCATTGCAACGAAAAGAATAAAATACTTAGGAATATATCTACCTGAAGAAACTAAAGACCTATGTATAGAAAACTATAAAACACTGGTGAAAGAAATCAAAGAGGACACTAATAGATGGAGAAATATACCATGTTCATGGATTGGCAGAATCAATATAGTGAAAATGAGTATACTACCCAAAGCAATTTATAGATACAATGCAATCCCTATGAAAAATCCCAAAGGTATTTTTCACAGAGCTAGAACAAATAATTTCACAATTTGTATGGAAATAAAAAAACCTCAAATAACCAAAGCTATTTTGATAAAGAAGAATGGAACTGGAGGAATCAACCTGCCTGACTTCAGTCTCTACTACAAAGCCACAGTCATCAAGACAGTGTGGTGTTGGAGAAGACTCTTGAGAGTCCTTTGGACTGCAAGGAGATCCAACCAGTCCATCCTAAAGGAAATCAGTCCTGAATATTCATTGGAAGGACTGATGTTGAAGCTGAAACTCCAATACTTTTGCCACCTGATGCGAAGAACTGACTCACTGGAAAAGACCCTGATCCTGGGAAAGATTGAAGGCAGGAGGAGAAGGGGATGACAGAGGATGAGATGGTTGGATGGCATCACTGACTCAAAGGACATGAGTTTGAGTAAACTCTGGGAGTTGGTGATGGACAGGGAAGCCTGGTGTGCTGCAGTCCATGGAGTCACAAAAAGTCAGAAACGACGGAGTCACTGAACTGAACTGAACCAAAATATCAGAGACAAAGTGAAAGGTGGGATTTGGAACGTAGTTCTTTTACATTATTTTCCTTTTTCTTTTCTTTAATCTCTACCTGCTACCTTTTACTCCCCTTCCTCCTTCCCTTCTTTTCTATTGCTTTGTAAGTATTGGCCTCAGTAACCATGTGGTACAATGAGAAATGTAATCCATGGGTCAAACATTTTAAAGTCCCAAGTTTCACTAGAATCATCTTGCTGTTGTCCTACTGGTGATGGAATACTTAATGTCTCCCTTTCCTCATATGCCTGAGTAACTTTGGGCTCATCTTTTCCCTAGACATTACTGCTGCTGCTGCTGCTAAGTCGCTTCAGTTGTGTCCAACTCTGTGAGACCCCATAGACGGCAGCCCACCAGGCTCCTCTGTCCATGGGACTCTCCAGGCAAGAACACTGGAGTGGATTGCCATTTCCTCCTCCAATGCATGAAAGTGAAAGGTGAAAGTGAAGTCTCTCATTCGTGTCCGAGTCTTAGTGACCCCATGGACTGCAGCCTACCAGGCTCCTCCGTCCATGGGATTTTCCAGGCAAGAGTACTGGAGTGGGGTGCCTTTGCCTTCACTTCTGCTAAATTCTCAATCACTTCTCTACATGTTATCACTTGCATAACTATTTAGTTTCCATGTTGAATCACACTTCTCAACACTGATATAATCTCTTAACTTTCTGAGATGCCACCTACTGAAGGCTATGAATGAGTAGATTTTATTGAGAATTTGGAATCAATGATGGAAAATGGAATCATGGAAAGATTGAGAGGTGGATACACCACAATATGGTAAAGTGAACTTACAGAAAAAAACAATTAGATGTCTTGTTTTTTCTTCTTAGAAGCCTCGATTGTTAACAGGTTCTGAAAATTTTCCATTTGTTTTCTCCAACCAGTTTTATTCCCTTGCTTTGTTGAAAATACTCTTCCTTTCTACTATCACACCGTTCCCCAAGTATGCTGCTCTTTCCCTCCAAGGCAGAACAGCTTATCTATCTACCTGACTCTTTCCCAATTAAAACAGAACAAATTCTAAGAACTGTATGCATTGGTCATGATTCTCCCAAGAAACAGAACCAATAGGATGTATATAAAATAGAAAGAAGTTATTTTTAAGGAATTGTTTCATGTGATTGTGGAGACTTGATGAATCAAAAAAATGTGATAGAGTGTGTGTGTGTGTGTGTGTGTGTGTGTGTGTGTGTGTGTGTGTGTGTGTGGAGTTTGAAGTGGACAGTAGCATGAAGACTCTGAAAGGGTTTCAGTTCAAGTTCAAAGGCAGTCTGCTTAAGAATAAGGAAAAGCCAGTATTTCAGATGAAGTTTAAAGGAAAGCTACTAGAAAATTCCCTCTTGCTCAGAGAAGGTCACATTTTTGTTTCATTCGGGAAGATGCTTGCTCACATTATGGAGGGAAAATTTCTTTACTCAAAGTCCACTGATTTAAATGTAAAGCCGTTATGGTTAGTATGGTGGTGAGTATCCCCGCCTGTCACGCGGGAGACCGGGGTTTGATTCCCCTACAGGGAGGCAACACACCTTTGGACTTCCCTGGTGGCTCAGTCGGTAAAGCGTCTGTCTACAATGTGGGAGACCTGGTTCGATCCCTGGGTCGGGAAGATTCCCTGGAGAAGGAAATGGCAACCCACTCCAGTACTCTTGCCTAGAAAATACCATGAATGGAGGAGCCTGGTGTCCACGGGGTTGCAAAGAGTCGGACACGACTGAGCGACTTCACTTTCACTTTTAGTATCCAAAAACACCTTAATAGAAGTTTGATCCCTGGATCTGGCAGATCCCCTGGAGGAGAAAATGACAACCCACTCCAGTATTCTTGCCTGGAGAATTTCATGGACAGAGGAACCTGGTGGGCTACAGTCCATGGGGTCACAAAGTCGGACACGACTGAGCAGTTGAGCAACTGTGCACTTACACACACATATACACACAAAAGTCTGAATTTACAAAATGTAAATTGAGAAAATGATTTCTTTTTGTAGCACAATCTTGTAAACATAGCACAGCTAGAAGGAGAGCTTTTCTTGCTGAAGAGGGAACAGATGTTGAGGGGAAGGTAGAAGAAGAAAGTAGAAGCTTTCTTGTCTTACATTTGCCCCTTGTGAAGACCGCACGTTACTATAGGAGGGGGAAACTAAATTTATCTATATAGGAAAAACAATCCTTAAAGTGGATTTTAATAGCTGGATATCGAGTTCATTTAAAATGTATCTCTGCTGCTGCTGCTGCTGCTGCTGCTAAGTCGCTTCAGTCTTGTCCGACTCTGTGCGACCCTGTGGACTGCAGCCTACCAGACTTCTCCATTCATGGGATTCTCCAGGCAAGAACACTGGAGTGGGTTGCCATTTCCTTCTCCAATGCATGAAAGTGGAAAGTGAAAGTGAAGTCGTTCAGTCGTGTCTGACTCTTAGCAACCCCATGGACTGCAGCCTACCAGGCTCCTCCATCCATGGGATTTTCCGGGCAACAGTACTGGAGTGGGGTGCCATTGCCTTCTCCCAAAATGTGTCTCAGTGTATGCTTATTCTAATTGCTGCTGCTCATTCTAATAAAACATCACCCCTGTGAAGCCCTTCCCAGTGTTCCGCTTGGAGGGGATCATTGCTACCTATAATGTCCCACCAGTATTTGCACATCTATTAGTGTCAGCCACTTTGTATTTTATTATATTGTGAGTTTCTTAAGTCTGGATCCTTTTCAACATTGTATCCAACAACCTAATGCAGAGTCAGGGTCAGAGTTATGTGTGACCAGTGAACACACCTATCTTGTAGTTTGTAGAATTTTTTCATGTTTTAAATAAAAATGTCAGGTTCATCTTTACAACTTAGTATAGGCAACCTTGATTTTAGGTTTCCAACAGTATACTGTTTCTCCCCTTCAAATTCAGTTTGAATCAACAAATGTGTTATCAAACTAAATATAATGTTCTTCATGTACAGAATAAATTAAAATTAATTTTTTCTTAATGTTTAAAATTATATGTGCTTCATTGAAATAAGTAAGATGTTTGAAAGATTAGGATCTTAGACCTGTCAAATAATTAGTGTTAGAATCATTGAAATATTTTTTTACTATTTTAACATATTTCAAATTAGAAATTAAAGAGAAAAAAGTGGATATGAAGAAGTAATGAGATTAAAACATTCTTATAATCAGAATTGCAGCTTTATTCTGCTATCTATGTAAAGTAATGGAAAAAATGTGAACATAATTATAAGAACAAGAGGTTTAATAGATTCTAAAATCATGGGTTGGAAATTACTTCCCAAGATCCCTCTGTCATGAGCACTTTGAATGAAATACGACTTTGATTTGCTTTTGAATCATGAAGGTACAAAACAATTATATTTCTGAGTGTTTGGGGGAAATGGGCATAGAAAATAGGATTGACCCGTAGTCCTCTCTCTTGGGGCTACCATCAGATAACTGATTTTGAAAATTCTCATTGGATTAATTAATTTTATTTCTAACAGTATGGAAATTTTGGCAAGACAATACCCATGTATAAGGGTAAGGATCACATGTAAGGGTAGGGATCATTGTTAGGGTATTGCTAAAGGAAATGGTGTTCTGAGATGTATTGTTTTACTTTGCTAGGGAGTTCCATTTGGTGCATAGAAATGTGTTTCACTGACTACAACATGCCATGCTATTCCCATTTCCTGTTATTCTAAAAGAAAAGCTATGGAAGAAATATTCCTCATTATTGTTTAATAATTAAACAGAAAAGAACTTTTTTTGGATTCTTTTGAAGTAATCACAAGGAGTTTTTGAAATCTCAGCAAAGGGAATACCCCATGTGTTTCTTTTCCTTTTTTTTGTGATTCTATGTCATGGAAAGGATGAAAGAAATGCCTTAAGAAGAAGACTACTGAAACTTTTGACATTTTTTAAGCAAATATGAAAGCTGAGTAGTCACAGGATTAGTTCTTAAGAATGCATAGTTACAATTTACAAAGCTAGAGAAGCTTTTGAGGGAAACTGACCTGAAGCACTAGAAACATATAAAATTCGAGAAAAGGCCCAAGCTAAAAATCTGAATGATTAAGAAAGAAGTACCAGATCAGATTCTGTAGGTAATATTAAGACTGATATGAATAAAAACTAGTTAGGGTTTACTGAGAAAGATACCAAATCATTTGCGCGTGTCATATTGTTTAAAAATATTTCTTTAAAAGTTATGTGCTTTACTACTTATCATTTTCTTTATTTAGATATTTTAATGGATTTATAACATTTATTAAAACTATAATGTATTTTTATATCAGCTATAATGAACCATGGCATGCACATTACACACACATAAACAGTCTTTGGCTTGTATTTTTTGGCCATGAATGAGCACCATTGCTAGCACGAATAGCCAAATATGATCACGAGAAAATATGTTTAAGAGGGTAAAAATGTTTCTTAAATGCCAATGCTTAAATCCCAGAGCAGACATCTGGGCAGGAGGAAAATGTATGGCACACTGAATGCTTCCGGCTGACGTCTGCCTGCCTCTTTTGTATATCCTTTCTAATTGGTCGATGCCTATGACATTTTGATGTTTAAAATTTTTAATGTCATTTATGATGGTGGCATATATAATTATAAAGTGACAGACAGCGCTTTAGAAGTTTCCACAAGCTCACTTCTATATGTTGTTGTTGTTCAGTCGCTAAGTCATGTTGGACTCTTTGCAACACCTTGGACTGCGGCATGCTAGGCTTTCCTGTCCTTAACTATCTTCCAAAGTTTGCTCAATTTCATGTCCACTGAGTCAGTGATGCTATCTCACCATCTAATTCTCTTTTGCCCCCTTCTCCTTTTGCCTTCAATCTTTCCCATCATCAGGATCTTTTCTAATGAGTCAGTTCTTTGCATCAGGTGTATTGGCGCTTCAGCTTTAGCATCAGTACTTCCAATGATATTCAGAGTTGATTTCCTTTAGGATTGACTGGTTTTACCTCCTTGCAGTCCAAGAGACTCTAAAGAGTCTTCTCTACTGCCACAATTCAAAAGCATAATTCCTCCACGTTCAGCTTTCTTTGGACAGGGACAGAATCCCATGGGCAGAAGGGTATGGCAAGTGCCAGTTCATGGGGTTGCAAAGAATCAGACACCACTGAGTGAACAACAGTTCACTTCACCAGGTTTCTTTGTGGTCCAGCTCTTACATCCATACATGACTACTGGGTAAACCATCACTTTGACTCTATGGTCCTTGTTTGGTAAAGTGGTGTCTGCTTTTTAATACACTGTCTAGGTTTGTCATAGCTTTCCTTCTGAGGCACAAGCGTCTTTTAATTCTGTGGCTATAGTCACAGTGATTTTAGAGCCCAAGAATATAAAATCTGTAACAATAGCCTAGAAAAGTTATTAGCATATTCACAAGAATATTCACTGCAGCATTGTTTGTAATGGGAAAAAATGGAAAACTAAAGGTGGCACTTGTGGTAAAGAAGCCACCTGCCAATGCAAGAGACATGAGAGACACAGGTTCGATCCTTGGATAGGGAAGATCCCCTGGAGGAGAGCATGGCAACCCCTTCCAGTATTCTTGCTCGGGGAATCCCACAGACAGAGGAACCTGGCAGGATACAGTCCACAGGATTGCAAAGAGTCAAACACGACTGATGCGTCTTAGCACACAAAGACCCATGAGTAGGAGATTTAATAAATTCTGATATTCCCTCACTTTCATATACTGTGCAACAATAAAAATGAACGAGGTAGATCTATTTGTATCCTCATGTAAAAGTTACAAGACAGTCTTTATTGAAAAAAATTTCAAAAATTATATACATATTACTTGTGTATAAAAGAACTCCAAACCAGAAAAACTATTACCCCATATGTACGTGTAAATTCAGAGAAAACTGTCCTGGAAGAAACACATCAAATCGATGACAATGATTACTTCTGTTAATGGTATACGATACAGGGCTTGTTTTCAAAAGAGACTTTAATCTTATTTCCAATGTCTTCCTTTTTATTAGGGAAATGCATTCTAATATTAACTAACTAAACTTTTTTTTTTTTAACTTGCTATGGCTATTGGAAAAAAAGTCAAAGGGAAATGCATAGCAATGTCTATTACACTTTTTTTTTTTTTTCTTTATGCCCAGATAACGCCCTTCAAACATGGGAACATTTCTAGGGACTTGACAAGGCAATTGACTTTATGCAAAACCATCCATTCATTACTGTAGCAGTGTGTGTGGGGCAAAACTTCTGGGTCTGCTGCCCAAACATAAACCTATTTGAAAACACTCTAGATATATAATAGCTCATCTAAATGTGTCTATTCTTTTCCTGCTGTGGCTGTTACATGTGGTTCTTACTAATGAATGCAAAGCATGTTTTTCAGAAGACATATAGGGTTTAATAAAAAAGGTATAAACTAATATATTATAGAGCTAATTTGAGAGATTGGAACAAAGGATCCATGGAATATAAATGTACTTATTCTGGTGAATCAGCATTCTGGAAGTTACAAAGATGAATTGAACTATGGACATGACAGAGAAGATATGCTAATAATAACCCTTGGCTATAATAGTTCTTCTGTGAAAACCCTGGCCCACCTGCCCCTGTCAACAAGGGAAGACTTCTTAGTCATATGCTTATTTGCTCTCATTGAACTGTATTTTGTTCTGTGGGTGAGACATGAAATTAATTGTTGTCTCCTCATAGATAATAAGCTTTATGAGGACAAGTTCCACACATCCGCTTACTCACCTTTATATAAGCACAATGCCTGGTAAGGAATTAACAAATGAATTAATGAATGAAATAAAGAAAAATAAGAGCTAATTTTACATGTTGAGGGAGAGCAAAGACTTTTAATGAAATCTTTCTTAATTTTTCTAATAGGAAATAGAGACAAAGCCATGTTGTAAACTGCAGAACAGTTTAAATAGCATTATTGCAGTTTTAATGAAGATAATGTAAGTAAATATCCATTATGTGCTACTCACTGGTCTACAAATAAGGGATATGGTGATGATGAGTGAGCTGTACCACAAAGAGCTGAAATCACAAGGAATTTCACCCTGGGGACTTTGCACAAATGTGAGCAATTACATCCTAAAGCTAGGGAGGCTACATGATTGTGGTGACTGGATTGCAGTGTTCTGGCTTTGATGTATTACTTAAATGGCATAGCCATAGTAATGACTGGAACCATGAACCAATACTTTAGAACTTACTTTGTGCCAAGCACTCTTTTGAGGTGTTAACATGTATTCATCTACTCCATTTTCTCCCTAATTAAGGAGGTAATACCTACTTGTAGAAAACTTGAAATTATAAAAGACTGAATTTCTGATTGTCATTAATAAATCTTGCATTTCAATTTTTATAAAGTTGTTTTATTCTTAGAGGATTATATTGAATTTTTTAAATATCAATCTGAGAGGCCTTACTTTTTTAATAGGTTGCACAATATATTTATATATATTTTATAACATAAATTTAGCCTTGCATTTGCCATGTTTTAGGAATATTCTTTTCTTTTTATTGTTTGTATGGTTTTACTTTTTCTGATCTGCCCTTTCCTTAGTTTTCTGTGTTTCACAGTTACAGACTTTATTTTAATTTTTTAAATTTTACACTTATTTGGAAGATAGATATTTTATTTTTAATTCTACTAATGGTTGCCTTTCAGTTTACAACATACATAATTCAATCTGCATTTCTTTAATTCTCAAAGATTAGCATAAAGAGACAACATTCATTGTCCTTGGTGCCTAATATAGAATTTAGCAGCTTGGCCAATGTGATACCACATTTTAACCTTCATTAATTGTCTGGGATTGTAATTTCAACAAATTACCGTACAATTATTGTCTTTACCACATAAAGTTTTCCATTAGTTGTTTTTGGATTTGCCACTGAAACTCAAAACCAGTGCTACAAATGCAATCCGCAGCCAGATCTGTAAACATATTTTATCACTTAGTAACAGTATCAGAGATACCAAAGGAACATTTCATGCAAAGATGGGCTTGATAAAGGACAGAAATGGTATGGACCTAACAGAAGCAGAAGATATTAAGAAGAGGCGGCAAGAATACATAGAAGAACTGTACAAAAAAGATCTTCACGACCCGGATAATCCCGATGGTGTGATCACTAACCTAGAGCCAGACATCCTGGAATGTGAAGTCAAGTGGGCCTTAGAAAGCATCACTATGAACAAAGCTAGTGGAAGTGATGGAATTCCAGTTGAGCTATTTCACATCCTGAAAGATGATGTTGTGAAAGTGCTGCACTCAATATGCCAGCAAATTTGGAAAACTCAGCAGTGGCCACAGGATTGGAAAAGGTCAGTTTTCATTCCAATCCCAAAGAAAGGCAATGCCAAAGAATGCTCAAACTACCGCACAATTGCGCTCATCTCACAGGCTAGTAAAGTAATGCTCAAAATTCTCCAAGCCAGGCTTCCTCAATATGTGAACCGTGAACTTCCTGATGTTCAAGCTGGTTTTAGAAAAGGCAGGGGAACCAGAGATCAAATTGCCAACATCCGCTGGATCATGGAAAAAGCAAGAGAGTTCCAGAAAAACATCTATTTCTGCTTTATTGACTATGCCAAAGCCTTTGACTGTGTGGATCACAATCAACTGTGGAAAATTCTGAAAGAGATGGGAATACCAGACCACCTGATCTGCCTCTTGAGAAATCTGTATGCAGGTCAGGAAGCAACAGTTAGAACTGGACATGGAACAACAGACTGGTTCCAAATAGGAAAAGGAGTACGTCAAGGCTGTATATTGTCACCCTGTTTATTTAACTTATATGCAGAGTACATCATGAGAAATGCTGGACTGGAAGAAACACAAGCTGGAATCAAGATTGCCAGGAGAAATATCAATAACCTCAGATATGCAGATGACACCACCCTTATGGCAGAAAGTGAAGAGGAACTCAAAAGCCTCTTGATGAAAGTGAAAGTGGAGAGTGAAAAGGTTGGCTTAAAGCTCAACATTCAGAAAATGAAGATCATGGCATCCGGTCCCATCACTACATGGAAAATAGATGGGAAAACAGTGGAAACAGTGTCAGATTTTCTTTCTCTGGGCTCCAAAATCACTGCAGATGGTGACTGCAGCCATGAAATTAAAAGACGCTTACTCCTTGGAAGGAAAGTTATGACCAACCTAGATAGCATATTCAAAAGCAGAGACATCACTTTGCCAACAAAGGTTCGCCTAGTCAAGGCTATGGTCTTTCCTGTGGTCATGTATGGATGTGAGAGCTGGACTGTGAAGAAGGCTGAGTGCCGAAGAATTGATGCTTTTGAACTATGGTGTTGGAGAAGACTCTTGAGAGTCCCTTGGACTGCAAGGGGATCCAACCAGTCCATTCTCAAGGAGATGAGCCCTGGGATATCTTTGGAAGGAATGATGCTAAAGCTGAAACTCCAGTATTTTGGCCACCTCATGTGAAGAGTTGACTCATTGGAGAAGACTCTGATGCTGGGAGGGATTGGGGGCAGGAGGAGAAGGGGATGACAGAGGATGAGATGGCTGGATGGCATCATTGACTCGATGAATGTGAGTCTGAGTGAACTCTGGGAGTTGGTGATGGACAGGGAGGCCTGGCGTGCTGCGATTCATGATGTCGCAGAGTCAGACACGACTGAGCGACTGATCTGATCTAAACAGTATTGTTTAGTAAAATAATAAGAATTGTGTATATATATATTTAATACTTTTATGTATCATATACAGTGCCATATGAACTACGCAACTGTATATACACTCTCTCTGAGGAGCTGTCTATTTTTATCTCATTTTTCTTACTGAAGGATCTGAAATTCAAATAATATTAGGCAATTAATCCAAGGTCAGTGAATTAAGCAATTAATCCAAGGTCAGCTTGGTGGTGCCCAAGCTGAGATTTGAATGCAGCACTCAGCAGAAGTAAGCCTGAACTCTTTTATTCTTGGCTGTGCCAGGTGGCAGACGGGATCTTAGTTCCTCAGCCGTTGACTGAACCCATGCCCCCTGAGTGGAAGCACGGAGTCTTAACCGCTGGACTACCAGGGAAGATCCAAGGATGAACTCCTATAAACCACACTACACAATCACTATAAAATTTTCTTTATCCACCTCCTCTAATGTTGCACTTCATTTTTTCCTGATAAAGTACATAAAACTTAGTAGACAATCTGTTGAATGAAATGTTAAGGCCCTGACCTCCTTTGATGCAAAAAACTGACTCATTGGGAAAGAGCCTGATGCTGGGGAAGATCGAAAGCAGGAGGAGAAGGGGACAACAGAGGATGAGATGGTTGGATGGCATCACTGACTCAATGGACATGAGTTTAAGCAAGCTCTGGAAGTCGGTGATGGACAGGGAAGCCTGGCATGCTGCAGTATTTAGGGCCACAAAGAATTGGACATGACTGAGCAACTAAACTGAACTGACTGCAAACTAAACTGAATTGACTGCTCTCATTTCCCTCAAATCTGATGTTAAAGACATTTAATCAAGGAAAAGTGTAATCAGAAATATAGCTGATGTTTTGTAATAATTTTAGTATAATCTATAAGGGCCCTCTTAATTTCATGGCTGCAGTCACCATCTGCAGTGATTTTGGAACCCAGAAAAATAAAGTCTGACACTGTTTCCACTGTTTATTTCCCACAAAGTGATGGGACTGGATGCCATGATCTTCGTTTTATGAATGTTGAGCTTTAAGCCAACTTTTTCACTCTCCAATTTCATTTTCATCAAGAGGCTTTTTAGTTCCTCTTCACTTTCTGCCATAAGGGTGGTGTCATCTGCATATCTGAGGTTATTGATATTTCTCCCGGCAATCTTGATTCCAGTTTGTGCTTCTTCCAGTCCAGCGTTTCTTATGATGTACTCTGCATATAAGTTAAATAAACAGGGTGACAATATACAGCCTTGACGTACTCCTTTTCCTATTTGGAACCAATCTGTTCTTCCATGTCCAGTTCTAACTGTTGCTTCCTGACCTGCATACAGATTTCTCAAGAGGCAGATCAGGTGGTCTGGTATTCCCATCTCTTTCAGAATTTTCCACAGTTGATTGTGATCCACACAGTCAAAGGCTTTGGCATAGTCAATAAAGCAGAAATAGATGTTTTTCTGGAACTCTCTTGCTTTTTCCATGATCCAGCGGATGTTGGCAATTTGATCTCTGGTTCCTCTGCCTTTTCTAAATCCAGCTTGAACATCAGGAAGTTCACGGTTCACACGGTTCCTCACGGTTGAGGAAGCTTGGCTTGGAGAATTTTGAGCATTACTTTACTAGAGTGTGAGATGAGCGCAATTGTGCGGTAGTTTGAGCATTCTTTGGCATTGCCTTTCTTTGGGATTGGGATGAAAACTGACCTTTTCCAATCTTGTGGCCACTGCTGTGTTTTCCAAATTTGCTGGCATATTGAGTGCAGCACTTTCACAACATCATCTTTCAGGATTTGGAATAGCTCAACTGGAATTCCATCACCTCCACTAGCTTTGTTCATAGTGATGCTTTCTAAGGCCCACTTGACTTCACATTCCAGGATGTCTGGCTCTAGGTCAGTGATCACACCATCGGGATTATCCGGGTAGTGAAGATCTTTTTGTACAGTTCTTCTATGTATTCTTGCCGCCTTTTCTTAATATCTTCTGCTTCTGTTAGGTCCATACCATTTCTGTCCTTTATCGAGCCCGTCTTTGCATGAAATGTTCCTTTGGTATCTCTGATTTTCTTGAAGAGATCTCTAGTCTTTCCCATTCTGTTGTTTTCCTCTATTTCTTTGCATTGATCACTGAAGAAGGCTTTCTTATCTCTTCTTGCTATTCTTTGGAACTCTGCATTCAAATGCTTATATCTTTCCTTTTCTCCTTTGCTTTTTGCTTCTCTTTTTTTCACAGCTATTTTTAAGGCCTCTCCAGACAGCCATTTTGCTTTTTTGTATTTCTTTTCCATGGGGATGGTCTTGATCCTTGTCTCCTGTACAATGTTACGAACCTCTTTCCATAGTTCATCAAGAATTCTATCTATCAGATCTAGGCCCTTAAGTCTATTTCTCACTTTCACTGTATAATCATAAGGGATTTGATTTACTTACTCCTTGGAAGGAAAGCTTACTCCTTGGAAGGAAAGTTATGACCAACTTAGATAGCATATTCAAAAGCAGAGACATTACTTTGCCAACAAAGGTCCGTCTAGTCAAGGCTATGGTTTTTCCAGTGGTCATGTATGGATGTGAGATTTGGGCTGTGAAGAAGGCTGAGCTCCGAAGAATTGATGCTTTTGAACTGTGGAGTTGGAGAAGACTCTTGAGATTCCCTTGGACTGCAAGGAGATCCAACCAGTCCATTCTGAAGGAGATCAGCCCTGGGGTTTCTTTGGAAGGAATGATGCTAAAGCTGAAACTCCAGTACTTTGGCCACCTCATGCGAAGAGTTGACTCATTGGAAAAGACTCTGATGCTGGGAGGGATTGGGGGCAGGAGGAGAAGGGGATGACAGAGGATGAGAAGGCTGGAAGACATCACCAACTCGATGGACATGAGTTTGAGTGAACTCTGGGAGTTGGTGATGGACAGGGAGGCCTGGCATGCTGCGATTCATGGAGTCACAAAGAGTTGGACACGACTGAGTGACTGAACTTGTAAGGGTTTCCCTGGTGGCTCCAGGGAACTAAGTCTTATCCAACTCTTTGCGACCCCAATGAACTGCAGCATGCCAGGTTTCACTGTCTTCCTGCTGCTGCTGCTAAGTCACCTCTGTCATGTCCGACTCTGTGCGACCCCATAGACAGCAGCCCACCAGGCTCCCCCATCACAGGGATTCTCCAGGCAAGAACACTCGACTAGTATGCCATTTCCTTCTTCAATGCATGGAAGTGAAGTCGCTCAGTCATGTCCGACTCTTAGTGACCCATGGACTGTAGCCTACCAGGCTTCTCCATCCATGGGATTTTCCAGACAAGAGTACTGGAGTGGGGTGCCACTGCCTTCTCCAACTGTCTCCTTGAGTTTGCTCAAATTCATATCCACTGAATGGATATCTATCCACTGATGCTATCTAATCAGCTCATCATCTGCTGCCCCCTTCTCCCTTTGCCTTCAATCTTTCCCAGCATCAGGGTCTTTTCCCATGAGTCATCTCTTTGCATCAGGTGGTCAAAGTATTAGAGCTTCAGCTTCAGCGTCAGTCTTTCCAATGAATAATCAGAGTTAATTTCCTTTAGGATTGACTGGTTTGATCTCCTTGCTGTCCAAAGGATTCTCAAGAGTCTACTCCAGCCATAATTCAAAAGCATCAGTTCTTCAGTTCTCAGCCTTCTTTATGGTCCAACTCTCACATACCCACATATCTATGGAAAAACCATAGCTTTGACTATATAGACATTTGTCAGCACGGTGATGTCTCTGCTTTCTAACACGCTGTCTAGATTTGTCATAGCTTTCCTTCCAAAGAGCAAATGTCTTTTAATTTCATGGCTGTAGTTACTGTCTGCAGTGATTTTGGAGTCCAAGAAAAGAAAATCTGTCAATGCTTCTACTTTTTCCCCTTCTATTTGCCATGAAGTAATAGGACCAGATGCCATGATCTTCATTTTTTGAATGTTGGGTTTTAAGCCAGCTTTTTCACTCTGGTCCTTCACCTTCATCAAGAAGCTCTTAGTTCCTCTTCACTTTCTGCCATTAGAGTGGTGTCATCTGCATATCTGAGATAGTTGATATTTCTTCTGGCAATTTTAATTTCAGCATGTGATTCATCCAGCTTGGCATTTTACCTGATTGCAAAATGCATGTTGCGTACAAGTTAAATAAGCAGCATGACAATATATAACCTTGCCATACTCCTTTCCCAATTTTGAACCAGTCTGTTGTTTCATGCAGAGAAGACAATGGCACTCCACTCCAGTACCCTTGCCTGGAAAGTCCCATGGACGGAGGAGCCTGGTAGGCTGCAGTCCATGGGATCGCTAAGAGTCAGACACAACTGAGCGACTTCACTTTCACTTTTCACTTTCATGCATTGGAGAAGGAAATGGCAACCCACTCCAGTGTTCTTGCCTGGAGAATCCCAGGGACAGAGAAGTCTAGTGGGTTGCCATCTATGGGGTTGTACAGAGTCGGACACGACTGAAGCGACTTAGCAGCAGCAGCAGTTGTTCCATGTCCAGTTCTAATTGTTGCTCCTTTACACGCATACAGGTTTCTCAGAAGATAGGTAAGGTGGTCTGATAGTCTCATCTCTTCAAAAATTTTCCACAGTTTGTTGTTATCCACACAGCTAAAGGAAATGGCAACCCACTCCATTATTCTTGCCTGAGAAATCCCATGGACAGAGGAGACTGGTGGGTTGCAGTCCATGGGCTTGCAAAGTGTCGGACACGACTGAGCAACTAAACAACAAATGCGTATATTGAATCACCAGGTTGTACACCTGAAACTAATATAACAATACAAGTCAATAAAAAGCTTAACAAATGTTCTGATAGGGGAATCACAAAGTGCTAGAAAATCTCCTGACAAGGACTGAGCTTACTATGTGCATCAGGGCAGGCACTGCAGACAGAGGGACTTTATGGTGCCACCATGAAAGGTGAAGAGGAGCTAAGTGGTGAGAAAGATACTGAAAGAAGGTGAACATGATCGGAAAGTCAGATTATCAATCATTTTGAAGCAAAAAAATTAAAATGATGTATTTAAAGAAGATAGAAGAATGAGAAATGAGGCTAAAGAGGTGTCCATAGATTAGATAATAGAACTTGTCTCCCCTCTGGACTCTTGCTTTTAGTTTGTATCTAGTTCTGGAAATCTGCTGTTATGTTATTGTGAAATTTAAAATGAAAATTTAGCTTCCAGAAATATTTGCCATAATGAAAAGGAAATTCTAAGAGGACAGCTCTGAATATGTGTTTGTTGAGCTGTTGGAAATGATGAGAAGCTTGGTGGAGCTTATTATTAACATGCTCTTGTTGGTTTTTGAGGGACAGACTCTGAAAAAGTCATTGGAATATTAATGAAAGTTTTATTATGAGATAAAAATCCTACAACTAGAACAAAAAACACACATTAACCAAAAATAATAGTGGGATATAATTTCCATGGCTACTAAAATATTATTCTGGTTTTTGTTAAGCTGAGAAATGAAATGGATATCTCATAAAGAGGTAAATGGAGTTTGGCCTAGATACATTGGCTGAGAAGAAGCACAAATCTCACTTTTTCAATTCCTGCCATCAAAAATGGTGAACTATCTAAATTTTCAATCTTTGAGATGAAAACTCTAGTAGGAATATTTGCCCTATTAATGTGTGTAGGAGAAAAATGATCAGTGAAGTCCAGATAAAATGCAATATGCAAATTATATAAATAATAATGATTTGACAAGAGTAGAAATGATAGACTCTAAAATCTTTAGATTTTAAAGCTATCAATTGTAGCAGAAATCAAGTTCTTTCACATATTTTCAAAATGAATATATTTTCACTTGAAACCAAGTTCATAGAAAAAAGTAATTGAAAGCCTGACTTTAGAGAAGTGATATAAACGAGGTGATATATGTTAACTCGTGTAGTGAAAACCATAGTTGTGCTTATCTCACATCCCTGTCTTCCACCAAAAAACAACAACAAAAACAAAACAGAAAAATAACATAGCAACATCCTGCCTTAAGGAGAGAAATTCCTGGGAGTGGAAATGGTGGTGGAAATGGGAGTGAAGCCATGTAAAGTATGCTAACATCTAAAGAGAGAGCTTTCAAATTTTGAAATCTGACAAAATATTTTTCAGAAAGATGGATGGGGTAAGGGTTTGTGAAAGATTTTCAAATACTTTCCCTCTGAATTTTGGTAAGTTCTTGGTACATATTTTTCTTTATGTGAACTAAATTTATTTTACCAAAAGTAAGCCAGGCACATGAAAAAGCTGGCTTAAAACCCAACATTCCAAAAAAGAAGATCATGGCATCTGGTCCCATCACTTCATGGCAAATAGATGGGGAAACAATGGAAGCAGTGACAGACTTTATTTTCTTGGTCTCTAAAATCACAGCAGATCATGACTATAGCCATGAAATTAAAAGACACTTGCTCCTTGGAAGAAAAGCTATGATCAATCTAGACAGCATATTAAAAAGCAGAGACATTACTTTGCCATCAAAGGTCCATCTAGTCAAGCCTATGTTTTTTCCAGTAGTCATGTATGGATGTGAGAGGTGGACTATAAAGAAAGCTGAGCACCGAAGAATTGATGCTTCTGAACTGTGGTGTTGGAGAAGACTCTTGAGAGTCCTTTGGACTGTAAAGAGATCCAACCAGTTCATCCTAAAGGAAATCAATCCTGAATATTCATTGGAAGGACTAATGCTGAAGCTCAAACTCCAATACTTTGGTCACCTGATGTGAAGAACCTGATGCTGGGAAAGATTGAAGGTGGGAGGAGATGAGGACAACAGATGATGAGATGGTTGGATGGCATCACCAACTCAATGGACATAAGTTTGAGTAAACTCTGGGAGTTGGTAATGGATAGCGAGGCCTGGCGTGCTGGAGTCCATGGGGTCCAAAGAGTTGGACATGACTGAGAGACTGAACTGAACTGAAGCCAGGCACATAAGAGTCATTAAATCAGAAGCAGAGGAGTGATTAAAAGCATGGATCCTGGATTTAGACACCCTGAGGTCTTAGCTCTATTATTTTCAAGCACGCACTCTACCCACCTGTCTCAGTTTTCCAATATGTTAAAATAGAAACAAAGCCTTCTAACTCTCTGATTGTTGTCAGGGTTAACATGCAATAAAGGCAAAGATCTTAATTCAGGGGCACGTATAGATCCTACAAAAATGATTAGACAATGAAAACATCAACAATGACTATATAATAATGATGATGTAGGAAGAAGCCTCAATTGAGTGAAAATGTATAATCATCTCTTTTTAAATTCCAACTTCTCAAGTTATAAATAATTAGAAAGTAGAAGATGTCAACCTTGAGACAGCAGTAAGAACTGAAACATTCAGGGAGAGAAAGCTGGGGGTGCACCACTAACATCAAGTAACTTTCAGCCTAAACTCTGTTAGGCAATCAGACCCCAGAGCAAGTCACTGGATCATGGCTTTTGAATCTGGGAAGTTGCCTCTTCATGGTGGTTCTTGGAGCCATAGCTGCTATTTGTCTGCTCTGAATCCTCCTTCCTCCCAGAAATAATATATACACTTGGCCTGCAAGACACTTTCTGTCTCAGTTTTCCTCCTGTTATTACTGACTGCAATTTCTCAACCTCCATTGCATGATGATTTTTTATATGCCCAACCTCTAAGTAATGGAATTCCTTAGAGCTCATTTCTTGGAATTCTTTCTTTCTTTCTTTATTCTGCACTCACTGTCTAGTTGCCAGGCATTTATAATGTATACTACACCCTTGCAACTCTCACATTTATATCTAGGCCCTGACTTGTCACCTGAACTCCAAGTTCCTATATCCAGCCATTCATTTCTCATCTCCACTTATATATCTAATCACCATCTTAAATTTAACACAAGAAAACAGAGTTCTTGTGTTAACATTACCCACCCATTCCTCTGCCTTCCTCAGCTCATTAAATCATAAGTCTATTTTTCAGTTACTCAGGTTCCCAAATCCTTGTTCATCCTTGACTTGTATTTTTTCTCTCATACCTTAAATCCAGCCCACCAAAAATATTCTATTAGTTCTAAGTTCAAATAGATGCATTAAATGACCTCTTTTGCCACTTTTATCCCACTCGTATTCCCCCTCCCCTGGGTCCAAGCCATCATCTTTTCTCTCCTGGATTATATCGTAGTCTCCTAAGTGGTTTCCCTGCTACAATCCTTGCTACAATCCATCTGGTCTCAAATAGAAACTAGAACTATCTTTAAAAAAATAAGTTAGATACTATCACATCTCTGATCAAAACATTCTTAAGATTTTCAACATCACTCAGAGTAAAAATAACCTACATTGACCCAGTGGCCCATTTTCTATGATTCACTTCCTGCTTTTTTCCTGTTTGCTGCTTGCCAGCCACATTGCTTTCCTTGTTCTTCTAACACTCCAAGTATGTTTATCCCTCAGGCCATTTGAATTTACTGTAGCTCTGCCTAAGATGTCATCCCCTCAAATGTCCAGAGGACTTGCCCATGTATTTCATTTAGGCCACTTTTCCTCAAATTTCACATTGTCATGGAGCATTCCCCTGTCCCGTCCATTCTAAAGAGCACCTTTCCCATGACTTTACCCCCTTCTTTTGAGTTATTGTGCCTCGCAGAATGTAACGTATCCTAGAATGTTTATTATATCTTTTGGATGACCACAATATTACTTATACCTAGAAAAGTGTCTGGCTCATGGTTGAAGAAATATATCTATTAAATATGAGTAAGTGCCTGGGAAAGAATAGAAGTTTTATCTTGCCAGTGAGAAAGGATCTCTTCCAATTCTTAGCTGGGATCTTTGGAACCAAAGGTGAGGTGGGCAGTGAGGACTTACAATAGTGCCTTGCCTAGTAAAGATTTTATTTTAAACACTTGATTTAAAATAGTCTACCTACAGTTTAAAACTGTCAGTACATACCTTGTGATACATTTCTTCCTACAGTTAAGCTCTTCTCAGTCAAGGGGAGTGTTTAGGATCATTTTTTTGTTTGTTTTTTTGGTAAATAAAATGTACCCCCCATGCAATTCCACCAAAAGATTGGTAAAGATTTTTCTGAAAAAATGTGTTTATGTCATTTCTGGGACAGAAGGCAAATTGACCACACATTAAAATAAGATTTTTGGAGCTATGGAACTCTCTTCTTCCTTTCTCCCTGAGGTCTCTACTCTCCCTTCCAATAATATCTCTTGGTATAAGCCTGGCTAAACAAAGTAAACTGCACATATATTAATAGGAAAACAGCTGTTGAGCTGTTGCAAGAGCAATATCACCAACTAATATTAGGGCAATATATTTTGGTCTCTGAAGACAAAGAGCTTTTCAGTTCACCTTTGCATTATAACATTTGCACATTCATTAAAAGGGGAGAGGGGGGGTATTTCAAACCAAGAACTGGAGCCCTTTAGAGGAGACTTTGAATTAGGATTCAGATCATACACTCTGGAAGGAAAAATAATGGAGCCAAGACCTCGTTAACCTGTATTTGAGAAGCTTTTGGCATATTTGCTTGTTTGTTTTAACCAACATTATTGATCAGATAGTGATCCACGGGACTTGTATGCACGGGACCAGCTCTGACTATTATCGGCTTCCCTTGCTAAGCTCCTCTGTTCTCCCACCTTAGAAGGTCTCTGTCTTGTTTCCTCTTCCCTACCTCATGTCTCTCTCAGTGCACCCATTCTGGTCCTCTTGAGTCCAAGAAGGTTTCCCTTCCATCTCTAATAAATGTTCATTTTGTCCTCCAGTCAGATACAAACTGTGGGTAATTTTTACATCATATCAGCATGTGTAGTGAGTGTCATGTGAGTATACATGTGAGTGTAAGTGTTTTATCTCCTCCAACTAACCCGTAAAGTTGTTGAGAGCAGAGAGTAGATGTTTACTGAGCCATGACTCAAAGAATCTTACAGTGCTGTGTACAAAGTTGGCCTCCGTGAAGTCTCACTGGGGAAGTATGCGCATGCACGCGTGGACCTGAATGATGTTAATGTGCAGAGTCCAAGCTTTGCAATCCGGATCGGCTGCCCACTCACTCTGTGACTATTGCCAAGTTTATTCACAGTGGAAAATAAAAATGTCTTCCTCAAGGTGGCTAGTTGAAGGAATTGAGAGGTCATACATGTTAACTGGGCTAGTTCATAATCAAGCAAATAGTAATGTCTTACTAAAAGTTGAAGTAAGTGAGTGAGTATACAATTGATGATGGACTATATATATATATAAGTTATTGTAGAGCTAGATGGAGAAGCTAAAACCTTTGAGGGCTTACTCTACCCAGGGTGATATAAACTAAAAAATAAAGAAACAAAAACAAAACAAAAGCAATCTTCTGTGGAATTAGATCTGAGTTTGACTCTCCCGTTTCCTATTAATAGCTATCTGACTTAAATACACTTTTAAAGACTTTCACACCTGTATTGTCCTTTTGGAAACTTTAATACTTATCTTTCAGAGATGTTATGAGGATAGAATGGGAATGCTGGGAGAAGTCCCCAAGGAGTTAATAGATGTGAGTTTGTTGATTTATTCTGGAGCTGATCACTCCTTGAGCTACAGTTGTTGGATTCCACTTGGCTCAGTCAGATTCCTTGATACCTCAGAGACTGCTGCTTGACTGCCCAACCCTGTTTCTTGGAACACATAGCTAGATGACATTTCCTAAGCACCCTCATACTCACTGTGGCCCACATGATGGCAATGTATCCAGTGAATGTGAGCAGAAATGCCACCGGCCTCTTTCTGAAGGGTGAGGAGAGCTTTCACTCATTTTTCAGTTTCCTCTCCACTGGATTCAGATGACGACCGTGGTCGTGCAAACAGTAGAGCAAAGAGATGATGGGGTCTGGAGTCTTGGATCGACATGATCAAAGCTGCTTCACCAGCCTGAATATCTGCCCAGAAATCTTACATGAAAAAAGGAGACTTCCTTTTAATCAGCCTCTAAAAGCTTAAGATCTCCTTGTTATTGCAAGCTAGCCTACTTTACTATTCTAATATACTCCTCTACCCTCCAAAGTCTCATACATAAAGGTTACTCTGTGCTGTTAAAAACACTGTGAGTGCTAGTTTTAAATACTATTTCTACTAGCAGTAAGTGAAAGTGTTTTATTTCTAGACCTGTTGACTCTAAAGGTCAAAAATGTCATATCTTTTTTTTCTCATTTTTTAGTAATATGGCTTAAAATGTTTATATATTATTGATGATTTATTTTTTGTCTTATGAATATTCTTTGTCATAAAATGTGTTCATTTTCTATTGGATTATTTACCTTATTCTTTGAGGATTTGGAAAGCTTTTTTACATATAATTATTAGTATCTCTGTTATATTTTGTAGTTTGGGCTTCCCTTTTGGCTTAGTTGGTAAAGAATGTGCCTATAGTGTGGGAGACCTGGGTTCAATCCCTGGGTTGGGAAGATCCCCTGGAGAAGGGAAAGGCTACCCACTCCAGTATTCTGGCCTAGAGAATTCCATGGACTATATAGACCATGGGGTTACAAAGAGTCAGACATGACTGAGCAACTCTCACTCACTCTGTAGTTTTTGACAATAAGTACTTACTAGTGTATAGTCATTAAGTTGACCAATATCTTCTTTATGGATTCATCTTTTGATTTCATGTTTTAAAAGTCATCCCTAACCCTAAGATTAGATCTGAATTTTTCCTATTAAAAAATTGTGAGGCTGGGTGCACACACTAGCTTTCTGGTCTTTCATGTCACCTTATATTCCAGCATATTAAGCACTGATCTGCAGCACCTTTTTAAAATCAGACAATTTTATGTTTCTTAGTCACTTTCTTTCTATTTCTAATTAAAGTATTTGGGATCTAAGTGATCTGAGGAATATTTTCCTCTCTGATATTTAATTTTTATTCTGTCAGTATATCTCTCATATCTCTTTAAGTTCTTTGTTTAATTTATTAATGCTCTTACGAATGCTTTGAAGATTTCATTAACATGCTGTTTACCCCTTCAGATGCTATTAGTGATGATGGTCCAATAAAGCAGAGTTAAACTGATCCCCCATTATCTGATTAGCCAGTCTGCACATTCTAACCTGACACCTTCCTATATTATATTCATCCCATGTTTGCTGTATTCGGATATTTAAGATCTACATATTCAGCCAATTTAAATTAATTTAGCTATCAAGATTTCATGAGATGCTGTATCCAGCACTTTACTATGTGCACTATCAAGACACAAAATCAAATAATCATCTACCATGTTCCCTTTAGCTAATATAATCTTTGTGATTTCAGCCAAAAAGTTTCTAGTTAGTTTAATCTGTTTTATTCTTTGTGCATCTAGGCTATTTATTGCCAGTGGCCTTGTTCTCTCAGAGTTGGATTATCTGTTAGGAGCAGTCTGGATAAATTTTCTACATTATAGGGCTCAGAAGGAAATATTGAGAAGGCTAGGAGTTTAGCAGGAACCAGTTGAGCAGAGTAATCTAATTCCAATATCAATTGATTAATCACTCATTCAACAGGTTTTTATCAAATCAACCATATGCACAGTGCTGAGTCCTACAGGGGCTATAGACATTTAAAACATAGATGTTTTGGTCAGGATTCTTTTGGTTGCAAGTCACAGAAGCACAACTCAAGCTAGTTAAAGCATCAGATGGAATTTATTGAAAGACTCGAATTTAACCTTAGAATTGAAGGAGAGAGTGCTACAACCATGAACTAGGAACATCAGAAGTGAAATAAAAATCCAGGACTTGAGGCCTTGAAGCCACATCTCTCTTTCTCTGCCTCTTATCTCTGGATGTCAGCTTCATTCTCATTCTCCACATAGCAGGACATATGTATTAGTCAGTGTCCTCCAGAGAGACAGAAACAGAAACAAATAGAATGTCAATACATATATGTATGTGTGTCAGTAAAGAGGTTTACTATAAGGACTTGGCTTACATGATTATGGAGGCTGGAAAGTCCCAAGATCTGCTGGGTGAGTCAGCACAACTGAAGCCCAGGAGAGCCAATGATTTAGTTCCATTCTAAGTCAAAATGTCTGAAAATCAGGAAAACTGATGGTGCACTTCCAGTCCAAAGGTCAATGGTTTCAAAATCAGGAAGAACTAAAGTTTCAGTTAGAGTCTGAAGGCAGGAAAATAATTTTTTTTTTCTTGCTTTCAGTCAGGCAGGAAAAGGTCCCTTACTCAGAGAGGGGTCAGCCTTTTGTTAGGTCTAGGCCTTCAAATAATTGGATAAGGTCCACTCACATTAGGAAGAGCAGTCTGCTTTATTTATTATATAAATTTAAGCATTCATCTCATCCAAAAACACACTCACAGAAACAATCAGAATAATGTTTGACTAAATATCTGGGTGTCTTGTGGCCTGATCAAATGACAGGTAAAATTGACCGTCACAGAAGTTAATCTCACCCCAATGCCTTGAATACCAAAGAGACAGGAAATACTTCCCTTCCTTCTAGCTGCCATTGGGAAATACTAGAGAAAACTTATTAGTTACCCTATAGATGAACCATTATAATTACTAGAATGTAGTATTATAAATCATCAAACCCTGCTCACCCGGCTGTTTCTGTGATGGAGAGATGAGGTGAGTATTTTAACTAGTAATGTTGATCCCCAGTAGGAGCATACAGTTAAAATTGGCAAAAGGCAGTTTCTCAAAAGAAATAAGGGTAGCATGCTGAAGTGAAGGCAGCACCATACAAAGCCACTGTGTGGACCGTGCACTCAAAGAGCTTGCAGATTACTGGAGGAACCCAGCCAGCACAGAGATTCACAACAGCACTGTCCCCCACTCAGTATCCATGAGTTTGGTATCTGCAGTCAACCAACGAGGCTGCTATTGTTTGAGCCCACTGATGCAGAAGCTGGATACAGAGGCATCTGTACTACGCCATTTTACATAAAGGACTTGAACATCCTCAGACTTTGGTATCTGTGGGGGTCTTTGAGCCAATTCCTCATGGATACAGGACACCTGTAGTGATGTACTCCACATTAACATATCCAAAAAATGCCTCTAAGTTCACAGCATAGTCGAGAAAAACTGCTATAATCTGAGAAGATTTCAGGAGAGAAGTAGGATTCAAATTGAGTCTTTAAAGATTGAAATGTAGGTTAAGAGATTAGGCAAGGCTTTTGAGGTGAGGACAGTGAAAAGATAATGACCATAACAAGCTATTGAGAATTTCCAGAGCAGAAAAAAGGGAGGGTAGCATCATATGGTAATTTATGGAGGGACTCAAACTACTTGTACAAACTTATCCCCATTAATCTTTTCTATAACATGTACCTAGACACAAAATATTTCCCTTACTTCCTTTGTTAGGAAATGTGGGTTTTCCTTAAAGATCCATTTCCCCAAGCTAGATGGACTATATGCTTTATAATCATACTGAGATACTTGTGACTTGAACTGGGGATGGGCTTGGCATTCTTCTCATTTCTCCTGTGACTTTCTTTATTTACCTGTAAAATTCCCTAATCTGAGATTCATGACATTAGACAATTTTTATCAACTCACTGCTTTTTGCCTACTCACTTCTCCCTAGCTTTGAGTCACTGGAGACTCTGAAGCAGTCCCTGGGTCCTCCTTTCCACACCAAATTCAGTAACACCATGAGCTCATGTGTAGTATCCATACAAAAATTCTAAACTTCTGGATTCCTGTCTCGTTCAGCTCTAAAGATTGTTGTCCACCTTTTGTTTCTTTCTCCCTTTACTATGGCCATGGTCTAAACTTGTGACTACTCGGAATGGACTATGCCATTTCTAAGGTCTGAAATTCAAAAAAGTTGTATCATGAGTCTTACCAACAGATTTTCTCTATCCACAGCCTGATTCTTCTCCCTTTTTTCTTGTTGTATGGTCGCCTTCTGCTCTAAACCTTTCTCCTTTGACCTTCATCTTTCTTCCTGACACTCTGACTCTTCATTTGTCCTTTGAGGTTTTAGTCCATCTTTCCTTCAGTTCGTTCAGTTCAGTCGCTCAGTCATGTCTGACTCTGCAATCCCATGAATCGCAGCACGCCAGGCCTCCCTGTCCATCACCAACTCCCAGAGTTCACTCAAACTCACGTCCATGAAGTCGGTGATGCCATCCAGCCATCTCATCCTCTGTCATCCCCTTCTCCTCCTGCCCCCAATCCCTCCCAGCATCAGAGTCTTCTCCAATGAGTCAACTCTTCACATGAAGTGGCCAAAGTACTGGAGTTTCAGCTTTAGCATCATTCCTTCCAAAGAAATCCCAGGGCGGATCTCCTTCAGAATGGACTGGTTGGATCTCCTTGCAGTCCAAGGGACTCTCAAGAGTCTTCTCCAACACCACAGTTCAAAAGCATCAATTCTTTGGCGCTCAGCTTTTACAGTCCAACCCTCGCATCCATACATGATCATTACCTAAAGTATCTTCTACTTTTTCTTTTTCAGGATTCCATCTTTGTGCCTTGTAAAAATGTTAAAAATTTTCTCCCATTAAATACCTCTCTTATTATCATACTTCTAAGAAATGAATATATGATTTTCTATTCTTGATTTGCAATTCCCTTCTAAATCCTACTGTAATCTTCCTTAATGTCAAATCCAATGGAAACGTTCCAGATCATAAATTAATAAACCTCTGCATTTGAAACTTTTGTTATTATCAGCTTGTTTCACAATTCTATGGTTTTCCTTGATCCTCTCAGTTCTTTTTATATCTAATCTCTGGACTCCTTTCTGAATTTTTGTTTTCTTCTAGGCTATGACTCTTCTCAAATTTCCTGAATGACCTCACCCACTTCCAGTTTCAACTGACACTTATAGGTTGATGGTTCTGTAATCTATGGAACTATATTTTCAGTTTAGACTCTGTTCTGAATGTTAAACCTAGCTATCCATATTTTTTCACAGATATATTTGGATATGCCCTTAATGCTTCACCATCAATAAATACAAAATTGAATTAATTACCTTAACCTTCTCCTCCAAAACTATCCTCTTCAGCTTCAGGTATCTCACCCACACAGTCATCCAAGTTAGAAATCTGAGAATTTTTCTTAAATTCTCCCCCTTTTCCACTACCATACTCAAGTGTTCAACAAGTACTATTGATCAAGTATCCAGAAAACTTCCAGAATTCAGATATTTCCCCCTAATCTGATGTCCTCTTCCACTCCTCCAGTTTAAGCTTACTTACAAAATAGCCTTCTAATTGGCTTTCTAGTTTTTATTTCATCCATTAGCTGATCTGCCAAATTTAACTTTCATGTTTCAGGGTTTATCTAAAATTCATATGTAACCACCTGTACTCTTTCTGCTTTAATATCTTTCCATGGCTTTTCCCATTGCTGTCATATAATGTAACTTCATGGGTCTTAATATTAGACACAATATCCTCCTTCTCTAACCACCTCAACAGAATTTATTATTTATCTCCAAACTTCATTTTCTATAATATCAGCATATAAATTTAAATATAGATCTCCATCATGCTGTCACTTGTTCCTTTGTTCATGCTATAAATGCAGTCTGGAATGTCCTTTTACTTAGCATCACTTATTCTATTCGCTCTTTTAGATATAGTTAGTGCAAGACTTTGTGCAAGAAGTTTCTCCCATTGTCTCCTGGTTGGATTAGGTACCTGAATCAGTCAGATTAATGCAGGAAAATAAAGCTACCCTGGGTATTTCAAACAGAAAGGTATTAGATGATTATAATATCACTACAAATTTCTATGCTAGTCAGAAGACCAAGGTTACATTGAAGAAAGAAATTAACCTCTAACTCATGGCTTAGGGTAACGAAGGATTGTCATTTGCCTCTCATTGCAATGTCTAGCTTGGTTCAATAGAAGGGAATTTATTATGTTTAACATAGTCACTTGAAGCTCAAGCAAACAGAAGCTCAAATATATTACACTTGTGCCATTAGAATTTCTGGTCTTCTAAACTGCTACAACAGAGAAGAGGCAGACTAGAGAATTTCACATGGTTTATCCTTATCTTCAGTCATGTCTTTTCATGACCCCATGGACTGTAGCCCACCAGGCTCCTCTGTCCATGGGATTTCCCAGGCAAGAATACTGGAATGGGTTGCCTTCTCCAACGGATTTTTCCCAACCCAGGGATCAAACCCCCATCTCTTGTGTGTCCTGCCATGCAGGTAGATTCTTTACTGCTGAGCCACCAGGGAATCCCTGGTGACTTACCTTATCCTTATCTTATTCTGAAAATGAAACTTATCATTTCTGCTTATTTCATTGGCCAGGACTTGTCACATTGTCCCATTCAACTAAAAGTATGCTGGGACGTGTAGTTTTCCATATGCCCAGAAAAAGGGGACTAGATGTTAGTGAGTGTTGCTTAAAAATGTAGAAACTGAAGCCCTGGGAGTTATTTCCCCACATTTTCACACTTAATATTTGGCAGAACTGGAGTTCAAATTGTACTATTTCTCACAAGTATCTGTTGCTCTTAATAGGCTCCTCCCTGGAGGATGATTTTATTTCCAGCCCTTCTGATGTTAGACTTGCTTGGACCAAGTGAGGATGAGTGGAAATAACACATGCCCACTCCCAAGCAGAAGGTTTAGCAGGGATCCTATGATTTCCTCACAGTGCTTTTCCATCTGCTACCAGTGTAACAATTCCCCTATTAGAAGCTGTACCTTCAACCTGGAAAGAAGGATGTATGGAGCACAGCTTCGGGAAACCTGCAAGCAACATTTAATATGAGTAAGACATAAACTTGTATTGTTGTAAGCCCTTGAGATTTGGGGGTTGCTCACTATCTCAGCATAAACTAGTGAAATACAGCTAATACAAATACTGAAGAACTCACAAAATCCAACCCCAAACTGGGCAAGCATGCTTCAGAACAGACTGGAATCTAAGTGACTATAAAGAATTTATTCTAGGACTCATGGACAAACTTTCTACATGGCCTTGAAATTAAAATTATTTTTTTCCCAAAACTCCTTATTATGTGTCTCTCTGATTAAGATCCAAATTCCTAAGGGAGAGAAAGTGAGATTCTCACTTTTCCAGAATGGACACATACCCATCTGCCCCTTTGCCAAGGAAAGTGGTAACTAGTGGCAGGCACACCAAATAGCTGGCAGTCCTGCTGGGACTTCACAGAATGGGGAAATGCCAAATAGGATGCTGACATCCAAAAAGAAGGGAAGAAATGGCATTCTTAATAGCAGTACACTGAAATAACAGTAATCATTCATCATTGGCATGGCCCTTTATCCCCCTCTTTCTCCTTTGCAACCACGTGAAATCATCTTGCCACTCTCTGCTTTCCAAACCAAGCATCCTTAATAACCTTGTAGAAGTCTTTCATTTGGCAATGCCCAGCTTCCCGTCCCCTCTGCTCAAATCAATAGGAAGAAATAAAGATAATCTACATTAATTTGGTTGCAGTTGTTTAACATCCCCTGAAACCTTCAAGTTCAGCAGTACTGGGCCAGTTTGAAGAAAACCTTTCTGACAGGAAAGTGAGTTTCAAAAAAAAAAAAAAAATGTTCCCCAGTTTGCTAGGCTTATAAGCCTAGGGCAAGTTTAATTAAACTCAATGGAGCATTTTAAAGTGAAGAAAAAAATTAGGACAGCAAGAAAAACGTGTTGATTGTTTCCTAATTATGCTGTGGACTCTTTCTCTAATGCATCCCCCCCGCCTCTCTCTCTCCCTAAATAAAACAACTGGCACGTTAAGTTTGCACACAGAAGATTATATTTCAACCATGCATCCTGCATTAGCCAGGCACCGTGCCTCCCATTTCACTACTGGGCCTGCTTTTTGGAGACATTCATGTTTTTGTTATTTCATGGATACACTTGTGTGCTAAATCTCTTCAGTCCTGTCCAGTTCTTTGTGACCCTATTGACTGTAGCCCACTAGGTTCCTCTGTCCATGGGATTCTCCAGGCAAGAACACTGGAGTGGGTTGCCGTGCCCTCCTCCAGGAGATCTCCCCAACCCAGGGATAGAACCCAGGTCTCACATCTCCTGCATTGGCAGCCGGGTTGTTTACCACTAGCTCCACCTGGGAGCCCTTCATAGATATACTTAATCAAATATAAAAAAGAGAAAACAAGGGCTACTACATTAGACTTCAGCAACTTCTAACCTTTTTTTGTCAGTGAAGATTCCTTTGATTAGTCCTTCCCCCAAACAGGGATGGACTCCTTATTTTAAAAGATTTAATCTTCTGAACAATAAGCATTTTTAAAGACATGATTAATTTACTTCCTTATTTTTATTCACAGGAGACATGCATTTACACAAACTGATCTTCATTTATACAAACTGACTTGCTTTTTCCCTTGGACAGCAAGGATATTAAATCAGTCAATCCTAAAGGAAATCAGCCCTCAATGTTCTTTGGAAGGACTGATGCTGAATCTGAAACTCCAATACTTTGGCCACCTAATGCGAAGAACCAACTCCTTGGAAAAGACCCTGATGCTGGGAAAGACTGAAGGCAGGAGGAGAAGGGGACAACAGAGGTTAAGATGGTTGGATGGCATCATTGACTCAATGGACATGAATTTGAGCAAGCTCCGGGAGTTGGTGATGGACAGGGAAGCTTGGCGTGCTGCAGTCCATGGGGTCACAAAGAGTCAGACATGACGGTTCAACTGAACTGAACTGATCTACTTTTCAGGATAAGATAACCATACCTCTGATTAATTAACATCTGAAAGCAAACAAATAAGACCAGAACTTATAGTCTATCCATTTCACTAACAATGGCTACTATGTGCCAGGCACTATACATATAGCTTTATTATGAGAAAGCAAATGAGCTATATTAGGATTTGAAAAATAATAAAGAAGCTCATGGATCTCAAGGACTCCAGAGACTCTGGCTAAAGACCTATGTGCTAGTATTATAGTGACAATTACAGCTGTTCAGGACTCCTAGAGGACCACCAAGGAGAAGACTGTTGGTGTGGACATAAATGGAAAGCCTGGGGGCTTCAAGAAAAACCCTTGAGCCAGAGGCGAGTAGTACATAAAGAAAAGTCAATGTATCTCAAATGGTGCCACTAAATTCTGCTAAATGAAATAAAAATAGGTAAAACTTAAAGGGCACTTAACTGTGAGCCAGTTACTCCTAGAAGCAGTTTACATATATTAATTACTTTTATCATCTTGTCTGTCCTATAAGACACAAGGAAGTTGCAAGGTGGACCCAAGATCACACAACCAATTAGTGCTAGAACCAGGATTGGAAGTGATATAGTCTGCTCTTAACCTAGTGGTTAAACTTGCACATAAAAGATTGTTAACTAGACATGACCTAATAGAAAAAGAAAACAAAAGACACAGGACACATACAACTCGGCCATTCCCAACTCTTTCAGCACTGAGGGGCCCCTTTGTGTCTTTTCCATCGTGGACTCTTGTGCTTTGAAAGACGTCCACTTCTGCCATACTAAAGGAGGGAGGGCTCAAAATAAAATAAATTTCATTCGATTTTTAAAAATAAATATATCAAATAGAATTTTGAAAGACTCTGGAAGAATATATGCCAGGAAACTATATTAGCAATAATACAGAATTAAAACTGTCCCCAAATTCAAGAATCCAGGTAAGCTGAATTTTATTGGATTAGGCTCCCTATTAAAACCTATAACACAGTCTCTCAACTTTTTCCTCCCACTTGACAATGAGTTTCAAAGGGATGATTCTCCAAAGTTTCATGAATACAACTTAGAATCTCCCCAGGTGACAAGTTAGCCTCTCTAAGGGAATAAATTGAAGAAAACCTTCAAGTGACTGTGAAATAGTTACAATGGAGGCATTCATGTAGGGAGAATGAATGCTCCCTACATCCTCCTCCATAGCAATCAGAGCCCAGCGGAGAATTGGACCCCGTTCACCAGACAGTAGTCAACTGTTCTTCGTCTCCATCTAGATCACATACAATACTGTATGTGGGCACTTTGGTCTTTTGTGTTGAACGTAGGTTGTAACATCTTCCAGTAGAGTTCAGGCTTTTAAACCTCTGCACTATGGTGTTTGAGGCTAAATAATCCTTCATTATGGGGACGATCCTCTGCATTGTAGGATATTCAGCAACATCTCTGGTCTCTACTTCCCTGATGTCAGTACCATGAGCCCACCAATTGTAACAATCCAGACTGTCTCCAAACTTTGCCAAATCGCCCCTCAGAACAAAATTAAACCAGGGTAAGAACCACTGGTCTAGGTTTTGTGTATCTATCTTAGCTTCTCTTCCCCACAGAACTTAGTTCGTACCTGCTAACATAAACATTTGTAGGTGAATAAATTGCGAAGTTTTGAATGATTTTTTTAATGAATGGATTATTATTCATTATACTATTTGTATAATGAATGGATTTCTGTCAAATTATTATAGTTAAGCTATCTGTTCTTTTAAGTCTTGCAGTAAAAGTAGAGGCAAACCATTTTTGGTGGTCAGCTGAAAAGACTGCTTGGCAGGACTGAAATTTACCTGATGTTCCTCTGAACTTTCACTCTGCTTGACTCCGTGCTAAAGCATAAACAGCTTGAACTCATCCTGTGTTTTCCCATCATGATCCCTACCCAACACTTGCCTCTTTTCCAGATACCTCTGTCATAGAGGGACTTGGCCCCTGCTTCAAGAGACAGTGCTTTTGTGTTTGGCTGAGAACAATATCAGGGAATAATAGCAGTGGGGTAGGGTGAGGAGGAAGGTGGGGGAAGGCTAGAGCTTGGACATCAGAGATTCCTAAGAAACTCCAGGCCTGGAATAACTATACTTTCCAGAGCAAGTTCCTATGTTTTCATGTAGGCTATGCCTTTAGGATATGATGAAATATTTCACAGTAAGGCTAATTCTTTTAATAGATAGGTAGAACTTCTGGCCTTGAGAAAATAAGTTAAGGGAGCTGGAATGGAGAGGAGATTTGGGTAGGGAGTGGTTGACAGTGCATGTGAGATGTAGTCTTAGTGAAGCTCTTCTACAGTCAGGGTTCCTGGTGTGCTATGAGGGTGGCAGGTCCCAGGTCAAGAGCAAGGTAAAGTCCTCTCTCAGAGATGCAGATGAGTATCAGGCACCTGCCAGCTACTAGGACCAAGAGCCAGTACAAAGAGCATCAGCTGACAGTTTGTTTTTCTGTATCTCTGAAGGGATTTCAATTTTTAAAAAATGCCAGCTTGTTGAGTCAGCTGTTGTTTTGGAATTATTTTCTCCTCTCTATTAGCAAAGATAATTTGAGAGCTGACTTAGAGCCTGTGCAGTAAGATTGATGTCTGTTCTAAACGCATTGCCTCTTTTCCTTTCAGCTTAAAGCGCAATCATTATGTTTCTTCTACTACTTCTCTCAACTAAAGAGTTTTATGGATTGGTCCTGGGAATCATTTAATATTCTCCTATATTAATAATATAACAACAGCACAATAATAATGAGAGTAATAACCCCACCACTACAACAGGTAAAAATTTCAGAATATTTGTCATGTGACAGGTATCATGCAAAACCTTTATAAATTATTAATAATCCTCCTCAGGATAATTCTAGGGCTTCCCTGGTGGCTCAGATGGTAAAGACTCCGCCTGCAACGCAGGCAGATCGAACCCAGGTTTGATACCTGGGTTGGGAAGATCCCTTGGAGAAGGGCACCGCAACCCAGTCCAGTATTCTTGCCTGCAGAATTCCATGGACAGAGAATCCTGGTGGGCTACAGCCCATGGGGTCGCAAAGAGTCAAATACAACTGAGCAACTAACACTTTCACTTCCACTTTTCAGGATAATGCTATGAACCATTTTTCTCATATTGAGGTTAAGGGAACTAAGGCTTATATATATGGTTTAATAAATGCCCAGGGTAACACAGGTGTTAATTGGGTAGATCTAGGATTTGAATCCTGGAAACTGTGTTCTAAACTTAGTTCTAAAAACCATGCCCATAATCAGAAAAATGATACTTTTCCCCATGATTCCTGGGATAATACTTTTGATAGGGAATCATTCCAGTGAAGAACAAAACTAGAATCAGTTCTAATGAGGTGGATGAAACTGGAGCCTATTATACAGAGTGAAGTAAGCCAGAAAGAAAAACACCAATACAGTACACTAAAGCATATATATGGAATTTAGAAAGATGGTAACAATGACCCTGTATACGAGACAGCAAAAGAGACACTGATGCATAGAACAGTCTTTTGGACTCTGGGAGATGGAGAGGGTGGGATGATTTGGGAGAATGGCATTGAAATATGTATAATATCATATATGAAATGAGTCGCCAGTCCAGGTTCGATGCACGATACTGGATGCTTGGGGCAGGTGCACTGGGGCAACCCAGAGGGATGGTATGGGGAGGGAGGAGGGAGGAGGGTTCAGGATGGGGAACACATGTTATACCTGTGGCAGATTCATTTTGATATATGGGAAAACCAATACAATATTGTAAAGTTAAATAAAATAAAATTAAAAAAAAAAACTATAATAGAAAAGTACCCACTAATCTCTCAGTATCACTCTATTGAGGGCCCCCTAATGCTGTCCTATTCCATCCATCAAAGTACTCTTCATACAGTGGCCTGTATCCCATACGTGCTTCTGGGCTTCACTGTGCATGGGTCCAGGAATTCACGAGTTAATTTTTTGAGATTATGAAATACAGCTGAGCTTACAGAAATACCTTGTTTGTTTGTTGTGCTTGTTCTTTATTTCAGTTTCAGATATTGTTATTAATTTTGCCAAAGAGAGAAAATAAATGGCATTGATGTTTTGAGGTTGACTGACTGCTGAGGAAGAGACCTGAAAGAATGAAAATCTTACCTGAGTAGATGGTTAGGGATAGCAACCCTCATAAACTATGCTTGTCTCAAGCCTGACCTTTGTCCCAATCTCAGAATCAAAGTCCATGGAGCCTTTCTTTGGTTGCTACTTTGAATCTGGCCCAGGTCAATAGCCAGTAAAAGGAAATTGTGCTGAATTATCACAATTTTTATTTGTGCTGACTTATTGGAAATAAGGCAAGACAGATGAGTTGCAGTATCTGCACACTTGATTACCCCCTTCCCCATTTTTTCTGTGGCTTCATTTAGATCTTTTTGCTACAGCATTTTAGCTCTAACTTTGGGCACTGAATCATGCTACAATGTCCCATCGAGCATCTCGGTAATGTGATAAATTCATCCAAAGTCTAGCAGTGCCATCCTGCACGTGACAAATGCAATAACACATCGGGCTCAGAATGATACCCATCTTAGGCAGATACTCCCTCTGCTGACAGCAGGTGTTTCTGCTTTATCTGAAAATAATTCACTGAATAGATAATTGGTGAATCCCCAGTGGGAACAAAACTTGATTCTGTCTGAGCATAGGTTACCAAGTGTACCACCATAAAATAATTGATTTTGTGATATATTAAGTGGGGACATACTCAAGACTACTGAACTTTTCACTTAGGGCCTGGGGCTGAAGTTGAACTAGGCTCCCAAAGGTGAAGAACCCATGCATGACAAGGGCAGGGCTTCACACTCCAACAGCCAATTTAACTTTCATTTTCTTTATTAATCTAATATGTTCTACCTTTCACCAGGACGTGATGTGCAGGGAGTTTCATTAAAACGGTTGAGTTGTTATCGGAGACAATCACCGAAGGAATGTATCACAAAAGTCAAGAAATTCTGAATCATTTTTTTTTTTTTATGCTGTTGTCTTAGAGAAGAGGTTTTGGATGCTGACAGGGAAGTTGCTTTAGCTATAGGGCAAATTTAATTGCGTTTTTAGAAACTTCTTTTAATCCTATAATAACAAAAAATTAAATCAGTGCTGACATTTTTTTGTTGCCAGAAGAAGGTAGTAAAAGGGTAAAGAAATAATTGTTAGCTCTGAGAATATAATTAGCAACTTTAATGCTTTAATCTAAAAAATGCATATTTTGAGCCTGGGTGAATGATTAAAGAAAAGATATCAAAAGTCTTTGAAATTTCTAACTGTGTTTGTTTTTAATTGTGAGTTATGATCACTATAATTAGCTCATTTCAGTGCATTTATAATGCAAACAAATACGAATTTCTACAAGTTCAGGGATATTTCAGGGCAAATATGATCGACATCTTGACCTCTGGCTCTTTGAATTAAGCCTTTCTTATAATGTCCTGTAGAAGTTTATTCTTTGATTTGGATGGGGGAGGAAAGGGCGTTAAGAAGCCAGGATTAAATACTGGGAAACTAGAGTCAAGGTTGGTGTGTGTTTGGAGGTTTATTCCAGAGGAGTGTTAAGGATGGTCCCATTAGTAGCCTGGACTTCCTCTGGCCCAGAGGGATGACTGTGTTCAGCTCCCTCTGCCCCACTGGATGGAGCTTGAGGCTGGGTCTGAGTTACAAGCATGGGAGGAAGTGCTGGGTTACAGATAAAGGTGAGCTCTCTGATGCCAAACCTCTGTGAATGAGCACAGAACCTGCCTAGCCTGCTCCAGCTCTATCCTGCCCCACCTTGACAGAACCAAGAAACCTCATTACTATGCACTAGAAAAGGAAAAAAAAAAAAAAAAGACCCAGAGGGATCTGGGGAATGAACTTTTTGGGGGTCTTATTTCTCTCAGAGGTGCACATTAAAATTCTCTCTTTCATTCATTAATGTGAATACAAGCTGCCTGAGAAAATAGCTGGTGGGACCTCCCTTAATGAATAGTGGGGCTTTTCTATGCTCTAGAGGCTTAAAATTGGGTTTCATCCCACTGAGGATTTTTCTTTTTTCCTTCTCCTTCTGTCTTCTTAACACTGCATGTTTGGTTATATTTCTAGCACTCACCTAGGCTATGACCTGCCTCATCCAGTTCTAATCGCTCATATGATTAGACTGGGGCCACCCACAGACAGGGAGGAGGGGGCCACTGTCAGGTATGTTTCCAATATTATTTTAAAATTTTTACTCTGTCAATCATATGCGATCAAACTCATTCTTATGAAGTTCCTCATACTTCTTGGTTTAGAATAGGCCAGATATGAATATAAAAATCTTTTTTCTTGCTTTCAGGGTTTTTCACTTTGGTTTGAAATAGAATTAACTCTTCTTAGCCTTTCACAGTTTAGTATTTTTTTAGAATTCTGGTCTTGATTTCCTTATTTTTCCTCAATACATTCCAGGTATGTTCAACTACTGCATCCCAGTGCACTCATGCCCTCGTTCAACAATTATTGCCCACATCATGCATTTGGGATATTTTCTTGAGCTGTCTTATGTTGCTAGTTATTTTCCCAAGGACATCTCTAAGTTTCTGAAGGACTTCATATTGTTTTACTTGTCTGTGTCTCCAGGATCCAATGAATAGTAGTCCTTGATGAGTGAGGATGATGCTCATGGACATGAAGCCATGTCTTCATCAATTTGCTCCTCATTCCCACCACAGGGAAACTAGAATGACGGGAATCCTCAGTCATTATTCCAGATCCTTAGGCCAATTTGTCTGGGACCAGTAGGGAAAGTGGTTGTGGAAAGGGCTCTGCTGATCCAGACACGATTGTGACAGGAAAAGAAACACTGGGGGATACATTCTCAGGCAATTTGAGAATGAGGTGACAAAGTGACAGCAAGCTCTAGCAGAGCTTATGGATCAGCCCCAAAAAGATGTCAAAAAGCCTCACACTAGGAACCACAGAAACACTCAGCAATGGACAGTGACTGTGTTCCACATCACTTGAAAAACTAAGAGTCATTTTTCTAAGGGTAGGCATTTGGAAGTCTAGTTTAAAAGATGCTGTTTTCTTTGGTTTCCCCTTGAGCGTTCTTTTTCCTTGTGGTATTTAATTAACTTTTATTGCATCCCATATATTATAAAGCATAAACAAAAAATTTACAGTGTATCATATTATTTAGAACAGTATTAATCAAGCAAGTGTATATAGAAAAAGGTAGAGAAAGATGGGGGCAAGTAATAAATACTTAAAATCCTTGATACAGTTACCAACAGCTCTAGACACGGTTCTGGATCACTATTTGTTTGTTTATATTTATTGAGTGTCTACTATACCAGGTATTATGCCAACATAATTTTATCTGTTCGTTGTTTAATATTGTAAAACTATCCCATATACTTTATGGATCAACGAAATTTATAGTCTCATAGATATAGACTATCCAGTATGTTGAGCCATCTAAAAATTCTATGACATGTTTATAATCATGACATTCTGAACTTCACATTTGATAGAGAGCTACTCTATCAGCAATTGTACACCAATTTGCCAGTAGGCTTTAAAAGCCAGATCATTTTTCTCCATGGAACCCAAGGAGAATTTGGTGACAGAAATGCCAAGATAAAACTCTTTTTAGAAAATTAGGTTTTAAAGGCCTACCTTTAGCATCATGGGCTTTATTTCGTGTCTTCAGGTCCTATCTGACTGCTCGAGATTTGGCACACATGGTGTAAGGAGTTAACATCATACAGTCCAAGTGAGGGAACTAATAAAGGCAAGGTAGTGCTTCCTCTGTAGGATCAGATCTGTTCCCCATTATTTGGTTCTGCTGCTGAAGGAGAAAAATAAGTCTTGGATATTACAGCTGTCACTGTGACATCTGTTGTTTCAGGATCCGTGACTGCTTCAGTCACCACCTGACCCAGATCATCACCATAACATTCTGTCCACTATTAAACTGTGAAAGGTCCTCACCCTCCAGGTGGTGCTTCAAGGTTGACATACCAAGGTGTTTGTCTCTGTCCCCGCAACTGTCTCTCAACTGAAAAATACAGCCTCACTTTGTGCAGAATTGATGGCAAACCAAGTCTCCCAGGGTTCAAGGGGAGCAGCCGAGAGCAAGAGTTCTTGAGGCGTAGCCCCGTTCTGCTCTTAATCACTTGTCACAACTCCTGGAGGGCCTCGGGGCATGTTGATTTTTGTTCTTTGTTGTTGGTGCTTCTCCTCTTCCTTTGAACAGATAACTCCAGCTATTAAAACAATAGTAATCGAGCTGCGTGCACGTATCCAAGCTTACAAAACAGATATGTAAGGGGATATCTGTCCTCCCGAACACGTAAGGAATAGTTGACTTTTGGAAAGTTCCTCTAAATAGAACTCCACTTCTAGGTGAATGTGTTTGGTTCAAATCATTGATGACTTAACAGAATGGCTACTGCTAATTTAGATGCAAAGTGGATGCATTTGGAGGGGAGTGGATACTTGTATTTGCTTGGCTGAGTCCCTTTGCTGTTCACCTGCAACTATTACAATGTTGTTACCAGCTATACCCCAATCCAAAAAAAAATAAAGTTTAAAAAAATAAGTAAATTAAAAAAAAAAAAAAACAGTTTATCACATGAGTAACCAAAATCAGGCCCCCCCACACATTTACAGGAATGTAATAAATATGTAAAACCAGACACATCTCTACTGTAAAGAGCTTTCATTCCAAGAGCCCATTTGATTATTCATTAATTTATTTATCCACTCTTTCATTCTAAACCTGCTTATTGAGACTCTATAATGGATGAGGCACTGCGCTGGGAACTAGGGTTCAGCACTAGAGGAGAATTTTCTGTTCTCATGATGTTTAACCTGACAAGAAAAGACAGGGTTCACACTTACACTTGTGATCCAGCTTTCTCCCAGAAAAATCTAATCACTCCCAGCCACACAGCTACTTAATAGTCATCAATAAGCAGTTTACTTTCATTACATAATGAAGGCCCCACGTGATCTAAATCATAAAAGAAAACAAAAGAGCCACGAGCTGGTTCTCATGTGGTATACTTTGATTTCTTTTCCTATTTCAGTTTCCCTACAATTTCTAGCCCTAATTCTAACAACTAGTTACATGATCTTAAACAAGTCACTTAGCTTTTGTAAACCTTGATTTTTTCTCACATGTACAATTCCTTTGGCTAATGTTTGGAAGATTTTTTTTTTTTAACCTCAAAAATATACTTTCAGACAAGCGTAAATCTTTTCAGATTCACTATCTTCAAAGAGCCTCAGGACATTTGCATTGTGGTTGATCAGGCTGGACAGGATCACACAGGGTCGGAGGCTGCCCAGTCTCAGCATCAGGAGTTTTCTACTCACCTGGAGAGCCCCTGGAGTCTGGTCCTGAACAAAGACACATTATCTGGACCTGGCATTATTTACCCAGCTCAGAACACAGCAGCAGTCTTGGCAAGAGAGGAGGTTGGAGACTGCTTTTGTGGCACTTGCTGCTGCTTTATGGGTTTGCATTTGTCGTGCTAGGATTTTCTTTTCATCTCTTTTCTTTCTTTTTCCTTTTCTAATTGACACAGTGCCTGTACATTTAAATACTTGCAACCGGGTGTGGGCATCTTGTATAATAGCTATATTGGTTATAATGGCCTATAACAGAAGTTAGTGATTGAGACCCTGGAAGAATGTACTAAAAATGAACCCCCATATTCGGTGTTTTCTCTATAACAAAAAAAATAGCCTAACTATTTAAGAACAATGATCAATTATTATATAACTGAAAAAATGTTGGATAAAATTTAATATATATGTATGTGTGTGTGTGTATATGGCACTTAAAGCTTTTGAATTCTTTTTCCACTAAACCTGAATTTTCAATCTCTGCTTTAGTTATTTTGGCTGTTTGTTCACATGAACTTTCTTTCACAAACAGCCAGTATTCTGAGGTCTTTTGCTGACCAGATCAAATATTTCAAGACGAGTGACATCAAAGGCCTTGTTTAGATAAATGGACTTCTGAAGTAGCAAGACTACAGGCATATGTTGATATCATGACAGAATATTTTTGAATATAAGTTTTTTGTTTTGTTTTGTTTAGGTTTTGTGTTTTTTAAATGCCCCCAAATCCTCATGCTCACTGGCTGACAGGTCCTCCACCTCAGCATTCGTCCTCTGGATCTTTCACGTTCCTTACTTCTGGTAAGGATGTGGTAGGATGGGACATCCCTGGTGGTCCAGTGGTTAAGGATCTGCTTTCCAATGCAAGGCACATGGATTCGATTCCTTGTCCGGGAACTAGGATCCCACATGCCCTGGAGAAAGTCCGAGTGCCATAGCTAAGACCCGACACAGCCAAATAAATTAATTAATTAATTTAAAAAAAAAAAAAAAATGGTCGGACACATTCATTTACACTGAAGGAAGCTTTGTTTTGTTTTTAGGTCCCAGGCCTTTATATAAGAACAAAGTGAGGAGTGATGTGGGGATTAAAGTTGAGACCATCATCCTACTTCACCTTCCCTCCAACCAGTTTCTCCAAACTCCCTGCCCCCACACCCTTTGTGTTCCCAATTCCTTTCTTAGTGAATGAAGAATTTAATCCCAAAGCCCTGGTACAAACCCCAGAGTTCTCTCCCTAGCTCTCCCTTCCTCTCCCCCCACACCCCATTCCTGGGGAGAGCGGGCACCTCGGTTTGAATGCACAGGAGAGCTCGGAGCGGTGACAGACCGAGGGAAAGGCCTCACCCTCAGTGACTGGGATGTAGGGGTACAGCATAATGACATGAGGGTCCCGATAACCTGGGGGTACCAAAATGGGGCCTTGGTGTCAGAGGAACGGATGCGGATCCCCCTGAGAAGGGGGACCCAGCAGCCTCAAAATCCTCTGGTTGGAAATACTCGCTGCTTGATCCTTTGCCCTTCTGGCAGTGGTTGCAGAACGACACCGGAACCACGTCGTTCTCTAGCCCAAGCTGCTGGGCAAAGTGGCTGATGTGCTGCAGAGTGGGCTTCGGCCACTGCAGGAACATGCTCTCCAGGAACATGCTCTCCAGGTTGCCTCTCACTCGGTTCTCCGTACTAGTCTGCTTTCTCTTCTGGGCGTGCTCTAGGGCCTCTGCCTTGCATATCTCGTGCAGATTTCCTTGTTGTCAGTTTCCTCCACCCATCCTGCAGCAGAGGCCACAGCTTACACATGTTCTTTGAAACTGAGTTGCAAAGCCTGAAATTGACAGGTAGTCCTTTGGCTGAACACCTTTCCAAAGAGTGAGCCCAGGTGAGCCCCACATTGGTCTGGGTATATAGCAGGGTGATTCTCTTCTGCTTTAGGAGTTTGGCAGATCATTCCAGGTCTTTCTGAAGAACTCTGATGTCCTGGGACTCCTCAGGGTCCGCTCCAGTTTCTCCTTGCCCAGCTTCATGGTGCCTGGGTGGGGCGGCTCAGTGGTCCGGGGAGGCCCCCTTGGAGTTGCTCTCCACCCTGGCTCCTGCCTCGCCCTCGGTCAGAGGCACCCTCCAGGACACCTCGGGGCACCGGCCCCAGTCTAACCTGTGGTGCACAGCAGGCCATCCCTCTACACAAGTCAAAGGGTGGGGGCACAGGGGAAGCCCCCACACCTCGCACTGGGCACAAGCTCCGGCTGGATTCCTGACCCCTCGGAGGCCCTCGGAAGCTCATCCAGGTCCAAGGATCAACCCAGCCCAGCTGTGGCCCTCCCTGCCAATGGCCTCCACGGCCCAGCAGGGGCAAGAAGGCCTGAAGAAAGTTTTAAAGATCCATTAGTGGACTAATAAAAAATCTTTTTTCAGGAAACAATTATGAAGGTACTTTTTATGTCTTCTTTGTGATTAGGGCTGAGAGAAAGAAAGAAACATATGTTTTTGTATATATATATATCTAAGTTTGTACTTAAAAACTACCCCCTGAGTTCTTGATTATCTCAAGGTGAAGACAGTGTTAAATTACTTGTGGTGACGGCCTGTCTGATTGAATATATAGCAGAAGGACAAGGTAAAGGGTAAAATGGATTCAATGCAGAGTGAGCTGTGGGGTTTGAGACTGCCCTAAAGGAGCAGACAAGGGAGGTGGGGATGGTGTCCCGCCTTAATAAAACCCCACCTGTAGAATGTGGAGGGCTTTCTTTTGACGCCAAACTGGAGTCTCTCTTCTCTGTGGTGATTGGCGTATGGGGACTGGTACTCCTATGAACACACATGAAGGAAACAGGCATCTTAAAAGATGAGGATTTATGTTCTCAGAATAAACATTGGGAAGTATCAAGTTCACCCCCCTGGAAACTACAAGGGTCTGTTGTTATATGATAGGACCTGGGTTTACTCAGAACTCACAGGACATGTAAGGTTTTAAAGCAGATGTAGTTGGTAAGAAAATGGTAGCAATATACACCAAAGGGACTAGAAGGGAGGATGGAATCAGATAAATCCCTTAAAGCATTAGAGATTTTTGAGTCTACAGTTGCACTAATTTGGTAGCCACAGTGGCTATTGAGCATTTGAAATGTGGCTGATCTGATTTGAGATGTGCTGTAAATGTAAGATGCAAAATGGCTTCAAGAAAATAGGTTCTGAAGACTTAGTTATCAAAAAGAATGTAAAATGTCTTGTTAATAAAGGTTTCATACTGCTTATATATGAAAATAATAATATTGTGGAAATGTGGGACTAAATAACATACTGAGTTAATTTATCTGTTTCTTTTATGTTTTTTCTAATATGACTATCAGAAAATTTTAAATTATTTATGCAAGAAAATTTTATATTACTCACATTTACAATGTACAGTATCTTTCTATAGGGTAGGACTGCTCACAGGAGCAAGCCCTCTGTATTTAAATGTGGGTAGATATAAGAAGGCAATGGCACCCCACCCCAGTACTTTTGCCTGGAAAGTTCCATGGACAGAGGATCCTGGTAGGCTCCAGTCTATGGGATCGCTAGGAGTCGGACACGACTGAGCGACTTCACTTTCACTTTTCACTTTCATGCATTGGAGAAGGAAAGGGCAACCCACTCCAGTGTTCTTGCCTGGAGAATCCCAGGGACGGGGGAGCCTGGTGAGCTTCCGTCTATGGGGTCGCACAGAGTCGGACACAACTGAAGCGACTTAGCAGCAGCAGCAGCAGCAGATATAAGAAGGATGCTCATGTTAAGAATTTTAAAACCTGTGTTTCTAAAATAAATTCTGTAAAATAGTGTAACAACATAGCTTATTATGACGTGGAATTGGCTATGCCATAGGTTAAGTAGCTTATCCCACACCTTAATAACACTATTCAATAAAACCCCGTGTATGTATTGGCTTGGAATAGAACTGTCCTATACCTACCAAAATGAAAAGAAGAGAAGGAAAGGATATAAAAAAACTGTGTTAACACTGGGGAATAGAAGCTATTCATTCAATACATAAAAGTACTTTTAGGCAACTCCCACAATTAGAGAAATTTCAGAAACAATTAAAGGATTTGGAAGTCCCTGACGATTCATTCTGAGAAAGTCTATCGTCTTAAAGAAACCTCCAGGAGAGTCAAAGAAGTATATGCTTTAATGGAATTTTTGCTATTTGAGGACTGTTTTAGGTACTTTCCAACATGCTGAGCATTTCCCCTCATTTTTCTCCAGAAGAGTCCTGCATGAATTGGGTCTTCAAAGAGAATTTTTTTTATTTCCATATGAAGTCACTCAGTGTCCCCTCCACGTTAACCCATCTTTCAAGGAAAGACATCTTCTCAGAAGACTGTTCTACCACATCGCTCATCACTCCCGAGATGTTTTTCAGTCCCAGTGTAATTATCTCCATGATGGAGGAGGCTCCAGATGCATTTATTTGCCCCTCTCTGTGACTGGAAAATGTATTCCATATTCAGTTAAAGTCAGTAATTAAAACGACCCTAATCTGCATTCACTTTGTAACCACGGGCTGAAACTCCCCCTCTGTCAACCCCAGAGGTGGGAGGGCTGCTGCTTTTAAACCCACACTGAAGATCTCCGATTGGCTGGTGCACAGTTAGAACAGGTGAAATAATCTAATCTGGAATATTGCTCTCCTCACCTTTTTTTAATAAAGATTTGCCTCACCACAGACCTTAATATAACAGCAGTAAAGGCAAGAGAGGAAATTGGAAACACGGCCAGGAGTGTGCCTTATGGTTCATAACAGCCCCAAATTGTGACTGTTTATTAAAACTAACACCCTTTTGTGAGTGAGGGTGTGGATCAAAATATCCAGTGGTTTCTCTTCTTCAATATTCCCTTTTTTTATAGCACTGAGTTTAAGTTTCAATTTTAGAGTTTCATTAAGTTTTTAAAATTGTTTCTGACTGAAACATTGACTTAAAAAGGCAACTTGTCCGTAATTTGTCCCTGTTCCTTATTTCCATTATTTATTTCAATCCGTAGGAGATGTCTATGGATGGATGACCTCTTGGGCCACTGGGACAAGAAAGAGTTAAGGCAGGTGAAGGACCAGAGGAGACAGAAGTCCAGAGAACTGCCTCACAAAATACAATTAAGGGCCTTTCCCAGGCCCATGGCGCTCTGGTGCTGCCAGAGGTAAGGAGGCCGAGCACAATGTTCTCCTTGTCCACACACCTCCCTTTTGTTTCAGCAGCATTTTGCCTCCCACACATGCAAAAGTTTGAATTTCCTGTTGGCTCTGAGGTGAGATTTATAACATTTATTAAGGTTACTATTCATTGTGAATTTACTGGGCAATAAGCCTAAGAGCTTTTAGGGGTTTAATTGCCTATGTTTATGGGGGTTGCAAAGCTCCCCGCAGAGTCACTGTCAGCCAGGTTGGCCAAATGTGGACTTCTTGGAGTGCCTGGGGCACATGTCCTAGTCCAAGGGGAAGGTCAGGGAGAGCTGAAGGGCTCAGAGGAGACAAAGCCCTCAGGGCATGAGATTGGTTTTTCTGCTCTGGCTGTTTTGGTCCACTTCCCGCTGGCTCATCTACCTCATTCTGGCCAAGTCTGAAGACACATTTGAATGTTCCATTCTCTCCAGGAAGAAAGAGAAATAATTTGAAATAATTGCATGAGGGAAGGAGAGAGGGAAAGAAGGGCTGGCAGTGGAAGTTAACACATGTTGCAAACATAATATGGGCTACATAAACTGTTTCACGCGTATTGTCACATTTAGTCTTCACAGCAGTCCTGTAAGGGAGGTATTATTACTCCCACTTTACAAATGAGGAAATTGAGGCTTAGAGAATGAAATCACTTGCAGATATGAAGACAGCTAGTGAATGGAAGAACCAGGATTTCAACTCCGTTTTTCTGTGGCTTCCCAGTGCTGGTTGGGAGCGCCGCATTTCATTCCCTCTTGTTTAGCCCTTAGTTGCCGCTCATTTAACCTAAGCAATTGGTTCAGGTGTGTCATCAGGACATTTGAAAGTACAAGGTTACACTTACTCTTAAGATGGTGGGTTTGTTTTATTGCAGAAAGGTAGCTTTTTCACAACAACTTTAACCCTTGACCTCACCAAACCCTTGTAGAATGGAATGAATGCACAAGAGTGGAATAAAGTCAACTGAGTAACGCTGTGGGCCAGGCAGGACAAAGGGACTGTAAAGGGTCTATCAGTCTCTGAGAGGGAGAGCTACTGAAGTAGTTCACTAATTTGATGAGTAGGAAAAAGTTCTGGTTCATTTCATCCATTCGTTTATTCAACAACTATTTGGTATGCACTTAATGTGTGCTGGTTCCAAATAGGAAAAGGAGTACGTCAAGGCTGTATATTGTCACCATGTTTATTTAACTTATATGCAGAGTACATCATGAGAAATGCTGGACTGGAGGAAACACAAGCTGGAATCAAGATTGCCGGGAGAAATATCAATAACCTCAGATATGCAGATGATACCACCCTTATGGCAGAAAGTGAAGAGGAACTCAAAAACCTCTTGATGAAAGTGAAAGTGGAGAGTGAAAAGGTTGGCTTAAAGCTCAACATTCAGAAAACGAAGATCATGGCATCTGGTCCCATCACTGCATGGGAAATAGATGGAGAAACAGTGGAAACAGTGTCAGACTTTCTTTTTCTGGGCTCCAAAATCACTGCAGATGGTGACTGCAGCCATGAAATTAAAAGACGCTTACTCCTTGGAAGGAAAGTTATGACCAACCTAGATAGCATATTCAAAAGCAGAGACATCACTTTGCCAACAAAGGTTTGCCTAGTCAAGGCTATGGTCTTTCCTGTGGTCATGTATGGATGTGAGAGCTGGACTGTGAAGAAGGCTGAGGGCCGAAGAATAGATGCTTTTGAACTGTGGTGTTGGAGAAGACTCTCGAGAGTCCCTTGGACTCCAAGGAGATCCAACCGGTCCATTCTGAAGGAGATCAGACCTGGGATTTCTTTGGAGGGAATGATGCTCAAGCTGAAACTCCAGTATTTTGGCCACCTCATGCGAAGAGTTGACTCATTGGAGAAGACTCTGATGCTGGGAGGGATTGGGGGCAGGAGGAGAAGGGGACGACAGAGGATGAGATGGCTGGATGGCATCACTGACTCGATGAATGTGAGTCTGAGTGACCTCCGAGAGCTGGTGATGGACAGGGAGGCCTGGCGTGCTGCGGTTCATGGGGTCGCAAAGAGTCGGACACGACTGAGCGACTGATCTGATCTGATCTGATCTGATCTAATGTGTGCTGCTGCTGCTGCTGCTAAGTCGCTCCAGTTGTGTCCGACTCTGTGCGGCCCCATAGACGGCAGCCCACCAGGCTTCCCCGTCCCTGGGATTCTCCAGGCAAGAACACTGGAGTGGGTTGCCATTTCCTTCTCCTACTGGGTGCTAAGCTAAGCACTGCATTAGGCATGAGGGATGCTAGATACTTCAGCACTCTGCCTGCTCCATTCCTGCTGTGCAGAGGCCACAGGATGCTGTTCACGCCCTGTCTCTTAAGCTGCTGCTGCTGCTGCTAAGTCACTTCAGTCATGTCTGACTCTGTGCAACCCCATAGACGACAGCCTACCAGGCTCCCCCATCCCTGGGATTCTCCAGGCAAGAACACTGGAGTGGGTTGCCATTTCCTTCTCCAATGCATGAAAGTGAAAAGTGAAAGTGAAGTCGTTCAGTCATCTCCGATTCTTAGCGACCCCATGGACTGCAGCCCACCAGGCTCCTCCACCCATGGGATTTTCCAGGCAAGAGTACAGGAGTAGGGTGCCATTGCCTTCTCCACCTGTCTCTTAAAGGTTCTTTCAAATCTACCCAAGTTCTGCCATAGTGACAAATTTCTCAGGTTTCTTAAAGAGATGGTTTAACAAAGGGAAGAAACCAAGTAAAAGAAGTAAAAGAGTTGATAAGCAGACAGTGTACTCCTTATGGGAAAAAAATAAACAAACGTATATACATATACTTTGTATACAGACATAGTGCTGGGCTTCCCAGGCTACACGGGTGGTAAAAGAATCTGCCTGCCAATGCACGAGACGCCAGAGATGTGGGTTTGATCCCTGGGTCAGGAAGATCCCCTGGAGTAGGAAATGGCAACTGACTCCATAATTCTTGCCTGGAGAATTCCATGAACAGAGGAGCCTGGCAGACTACCATCTATGGGGTTGCAAAGAGTCAGACATGACTGAGTGATCACACACACATACATAGTGCGCTCTTCATATCTTCACACGAAATAAATTAGTAATATACATATATATACATAAAGATGCATGTATTCACATCTGTGTGTGTAAAAGTAGCCTGATGTACAGTCCAAGACAACATTACAAATTTAATTGGTCTTGTAACAGGCAGAAAACCTCCTGGCACAGAGGACTAAGCGGTGGAGCCATCATTGTTGGAAATGTATTGTTCAGGACATTTGTTAACTTCTTGATGCGGCAGTAGAAGTTGAATCAGATTCAGTTATTCAGTTGAAGAATAAATTGGAATATTTCGGTGCATTTCTTTAAAAAAAAAAAGCCACTTTAAGCTTATGTATTAAAATGACAAAGTCTTAAATAGGGGTCTCTTTTTCTAAACAAAAGATATGCAAATTGAAATTCAAGATTTATATTATGATAAAAACTGAAATACAAAAGAGTCATTATCCTGCAAAATGTAAAAGTACATTGCTTCATGAGTCTATAATGATATAATGGGATATTGTTGTAATAAAAGGTGTCAGAAAGGAGACAATGACCTTAAAATTTTAAGTCAGAAACATTAGAATTGAACAGTAAGTATCTACCCACCTAACTATCCATCTATCTATTGCATATTTTAGAAATTTGAGGTGAGGAACAGTATATTTTTATTTGCTGATGGTGTAGCCATAATAAGGGGTTTGGGGTTAGAGAAAGGGAATTATTTTTCACGTAACCCTTCCAACTCTGAAACTAGATAAAGATTTTACCTTGAATATTAGATTAATAGAACTATCTTTTCTAAAAATCAGTGGTGTGTTATGAGGCTTGGAAATCATTCCTGGCCTAGCCACAGGACAGCAAATGTCAGGGATACCAGTTCTCCCTAAGTATGAAAGACTTGCTCACAGTGAATTTGCAAGGACTCTCAGTTTTTAAGATGATGGGAGCAATTTACAGTTAATCATCGTGTGTCACTGAAAAAGGATGGATCAACTTAAAGACACTGCAATAGAACACAAAAGATTTACTCTATCAAATCACAGGGAAATTGTAGGAAACTATTTACACTTGAAGTTATTCTACTGGCTTATTTTAAAAAGGGGAGCGTGTGTGTGTGTGTGTGTGTGTGTGTGTGTGTGTGTGTGTGTGTGTGTGTGTGTTTCAGGGGAGACACACTTAAAGTAATCAAGTGATATACCACATGTGAAGCAGACGCACAGGCTTGTTCCCACTACTAAACAGAGCAGAAGGCCTGGTTTAGCTTTATTTGGCAGGAATTTATATACTTGCTTCACTATTTGATCTTAACTTAAACAAAGGATGTTGGTCTCAGCCACCACTGATTTCAGGGTAACAGCCCTCTTTCTGAAAGGCAGCAGAATTGTGACACTTTGAAAATCAGATGGTTGCACAGTATGGAAGTTTCTTAAATGTTTATTTATTGTAGTGAGCCAAACCCTCCTTTTCTTGTTTCGGAGTGTGCGATCAATTGCACTTAAAGCTGTAGGCAGAAGGATCTTACTTTCATACAATTGTCAGAACCTTGGCGAGGCCATGCAGAACAAACCCAAACAAACCAGGGACTCTAAATGAGGCCTAAGAACCTACTCTGAGCCCAAACTCCTGATAATTTTCCAGTTCAGAAAGTTGCTGAGGGTCCTCTGTCAGGGTGAGCTCATGGTTTATGATTGCGGAGCCTGTGCAACTCTCCCTTCTATTTCATCTTGACTTAATGTCATTAGTCTTCCTTCACAGAAACCTGAGCGCTCATTTTCTAATCTATCTAGATGATACGCTGACAGCATTTTCCCTGATCGAGACTTTACCATTTATGTCTCTGCCTCTGTTAATCATTTGCAGAAATGAGATTTATAGTAAAAAGGATTAAATCAATTCTGACTACCTCCCAATTCTTAGGTTTTCGGGGATTTTTGATGAACACAGAAAGCATGGCCCCTCAGAGATGCTTTCCTAAGAAGATCTTTCTTAGCTCTGTGAGGTGGCCTTTCAGCATCTCCGACTCTCTGTGGATCACAGGAGGTCCACTTCTCCATGTTTTGTTTGGCAACCACGCCTCAGAGGCTACCCTCGGAGCAACTCAAGCTGTTTTTGATTGGAATCGATGAGTGAGCCATCCATTCTCTTCTCCTTCCTTCTCCATCTTTCCTTCATTCTCTTCTTCCCAGTCCGAAGATGAGTACCCTTAGGAAAGGTATCAACCGATTTCAATTAAGTGTTTGTCTTTTGAGTTTCTCATCATGGGGTAAATTGTGACATTTTTAGCAGGCAGGGATTGAAGAGAAAAATTGCACTAATCGAAACTAAATCATAGTTTATTTTGTTCCTTTCTGATTTCTCTAATCTTTCACTGACTTGAAATTGCTTCCATGTGTCAGGCCTTGTGCAAGGCTGGGGACTTTCACGAACGTGCAGTCTTCCTTCCATATTCACAGGGGACAGGTTCCAGGACTCCCGTGGATACCAAATCTGTGGTAGTTGAAGTCCCTTTTATGAATATAAAATGATGTAGCATTTCCATATAGCCCACGCACACCCTTTGTTTACTTTAAATCATCTCTACATACATAATACGGTGTAAATGCTATGTACGTAGTTGCCAGCACAGCAAATTCAGGTTTTGTTATTTCTCCCATATATTTTCAGCTGTTTGAATCCACAGATGAGGAACCAATACTGGAGTGATAGTCGTTCCCTTCTCCAGGGCATCTTCCCAATCCAGGGATCAAACCCGTGTCTCCCACATTGCAGGTGGATTTTTTACCACCTGAACCATCATTTTCTTTCTTACTCCTCCTCCCTTTGTTCCTTCCTTCCCTCGTGGTTTTCTTATGTTTTCCAAATTTACTCTTATTATTTTGCTTAGTTGCCTTGGATTTCTTCCTCTGATTCTTGTGGTGAGTACAGGGATAATATTTTCTGAGTTTTTTCTTCATTCTGTAAATCCTGTTTAATCCACGAGCTGTGCTATCCAGCAAGAAGGATAGTGATCACATTGACATATCCTTGGCCACGTATCTAGACCAGAGTCAATGCCTTTAAATTCACTGAACCACTTATTCACCAAAAGTCATTCTAAATCATCTGCTGTATGTCATCCCATTTGCTATCTACTGCAGTCTAGAGAATATCTGGACCATAGTTCTATCTGTTTGATTTCCTCTGTCTGGCCCTGTGTTCATCCCCTTGGTCTAGGTAGACATTTTGGCTTCTCTGGCTTTTACCCTTCTTACTAGATAGATTCTAGGTCCTTTAACACAAAATGCAAATCTTTCAGATTCTCCCCTTTTGGGGTCACTCTTGAAATGACTTGATACTAGAGATATAGTTAACCTATACACCCAGAATCTTTTTACAGTGCCATCTTACTTGGTTAGTATAGGGCTTGCTGCAATCCCTGGGTTTAAGGGAGTAAAGGTGAATAATGTGTCACACATTTTGGCCTCAATTTAGAATGTATTTTTTCACCATGGTGAACTGGCTCATGTCTGTATATTTTAAAGTCATTGTGTCATTTCATTTTCCACCTGAGGGTTAAATATTTGTATGTGTAGGATTTGTGTGTTATACACACAAAAATTTGATTGTCCAAGATCCTAGCAGTGGTTGCATACACTGCATCTTCATAGGGATTAGACTTGGAGGTGGTAGAAGCACCCTACAATTTTTGGACTGAGATAGTATGGGGACCTGCACACTGTAGCCACAGACTAGGAAAGAACCAGAAAGTTCACCCATACTAGAAAGGTAAACTTCTGCCGATTCTTTAAGATGTGACAAGTTAACAAGGAACATCAGAAGTAGGAGCCAGGGTACCTCACTTTTTTGTTAGTTTGACATAAAGCATTTAGCAAGTAGAAATAGAATAAAAAGCATTACTAACTCTGGTTTCAAGGATTCGGTGAGTCATATTGTGTGGGGTGCTCACCGCCATCAATATTCACAACAACACCTCCCATATACACAGCATTCTGCTGAAGATGCAAATTCTTATAAAATACAGTTCTTCCTTTCCAGGAGCTTATGATGAGTCTAAAAGAGACCACTACAGGCTTAAATGATAGAAACCACTATACAAAACTTGTTTGGACTATATTACGCTGAGGGTGCTCCAAAGACAGTACCATAACTGAAACTGAGATGAAGGAGAACTTTGCTTAAAGATGTGGCCTACTTCACTGGTGTGTGACCTGCACGGTCTTATGGGACTAATGATATTGGGCTGTCACTATCTTAAAATTCTTAGTAATTAAATCTTTGAATGTGTTCCTTAGGTGACACTCTAAGGTAGAATGGAGCAGGCACATGAACAGGGAATATACATATACAATATGCATGTCTCTCTGTCCTTGCTGCCCCATTCACACTTGGAATTCACAATGCCCCAGATGTGTGTATAATTCTGGTGGACCTACAATATGGGGGAGTTACTGTGGAAGACTCAAAGCAAGTATAAGGTCAAAATGCTATATCCATGACTATAAGCAAAGGAGAGGGGACGCTGATATGTCCCGGAGGCTAGGCTTCATTCCACCAGAATTTGCTTCAAATATAGAGCACATAAAGAAGGCATGGTGTTCTAAGAAATGCAAACAATCAAACAACCATATCATATCCTTCTTACTCACGTTACATCCATGTGTTGGCCAATCACTTAAGCTGAAAATGTTGACACAGAAGTAAAGGAAGTGGTAGGGCAATCCAGAGTCCTTGTTTTCCCCTGTTCCTTACCTTTCCATCAGTAAATTGAAAGCACCATGTTGGTGAATGTGTATGTATAAATAAATGTGATAAAACCAGTTGAGTTAGTTGTGTGTACAATTTCCACTCTTTGGTAGCAAAATACATATGCATGTACAAACTATGAAATAAAACTCATGCAATTTCAGTAATTCTGCACATAATATAAATACTTTTGTATTTATATTTAAAACTGGCATTGCCAATATAAAGATGAACAGTAAATAAAATTCATGCTAATAATTAAAAATCTTAATTTTCGTTTACTTGAATTACATTAATAGAAAATCAAAAGAGATACCACAGAAGAAATAAAATTTTATACTTCTTCCTATATTTTGAACAAAGGCCTCCATATTTTCATTTTTTACTTGGTACCACAGACTATACATTCCCTGCCTGAGGGTCTTGATGGAAAGATGAAACTTGGAAAAGCAAAAAATTTCTATTGGAAGGGCTACTTTTATGCCCTAAAATTGATTTATCCAATTTGGTCCATAAATACCATACAGAAAGTGTGAACACTCAAAAATATTTGATCTATTGATTCAAAGCTTAGAAAATTAAACCCACCCAAAATACTTTTTCATTTTAATTTTTTTCTTCTGGTTACTCTATGCTCTTTAAATTTTTTTATACATTCAACCCTTAAACCTTCATCTGTAACAAACTTGGAGTAAGGTATAGGGCAAGTCAACTTAGGTTCTTCTCAAAATGTTAAATCATCACCCATGACCTTAGTTGTCTCCAAAGCACATATAAACTCCTGATTTTTCTTTGTAAGTTCTTTATAAACATTTATTTTAATTTCCATTCATTTCTATTCACTGACTGTGCATGCCCCTGGGTTGCTGTGGGTTCTCAGTTCCAACCCAGCAACCATCTCATAGCTCCTTTATGGAACGTGCCTCTTCTACCTCTAAGTCACATGTACCACCCTTTCTACCTGGAACAATCTCAGTGAGCCATCTGCTACTGCTACTGCTAAGTCGCTTCAGTCGTGTCCGACTCTGTGCGACCCCACAGACAGAAGCTCACCAGGCTCCCCTGTCCCTGGGATTCTCCAGGCAAGAACACTGGAGTGGGTTGCCATTTCCTTCTCCAATGCATGAAAGTGAAAAGTGAAAGTGAAGTCGCTCAGTCGTGTCCGACTCTTAGCGACCCCATGGACTGGAGCCCACCAGGCTCCTCCGTCCATGGGATTTTCCAGGCAAAAGTACTGGGGTGGGTGCCATTGCCATCTAATTACTTCTATTTCTCCCTTCTCTCAATGCAAAAAAAAAAAAAAAAAAAAGATTTCTCAGTCTCACTCCACCTCAGCTCCACCACAGATCCACCAAAAGAGAGGAGGAAGTACTTTATAACTATAAAACACTATACACACACAGAGCATGGCTACTAATGTTGTTTTAATTATGTCGAGAACAGTTAATACTTCTTTAAGGCTTACTATAGCCAGGCAGTGTTCTAAACCTTTGTGTGTATTGATGCATTTATATTCTCACAACAACACAGAAAGGTTAAGTAACTTGTTAAACAGCTAATAAGTGGTGGAGGTGGGATTCCACCCCAGCAATCCCCCATTTACCTTCCTAAGGAAAGGTGTGCAAAGTCTCAGGATACCGTACCTTAGTGTGCCATCACACTGATCAATTAGCATGTACTTAAGAAGACTCTGCTTCCATATGCCCAAGAGAAAAGGAGGGCAGAACACCCAAATTTTTATATTGACGATTACTTGCCAGAAAAATCTGCTCACTGTTTGCCTCTATGTTTCTGTCTGGTTCAGCTTTGTTTTTTAATTGTGAAGCACAGACCTTCTCTTGGAAGTTAGATTTTACTTTGATATTTCCACCCGAGACTGGAGTTTGGAGAATGTGCTCTCTCCAACAGATGCTTACTCGAGCTGTGTGACCACCAGCCTAGGAGACTTCACTGCAATCTGCTTGGAACTTCCTACAGGACCACCCAGAAGCTGCAGCTGGTGCTGAGCACCACCGTGGCCGCCTGTTTACATGAGAATGTGAGTTGAAGGAAGTGGACAGTACCTGCTTTCTGCTGTCAGCCAAGGACTCGATTCCCATGGAATAATTTGATGTGTAATCTAGAAATATTCAAAAGTTTTAGGCCCCAACTATTTTCCAGACATGGGAAAAAACTGGGGCAAAAGGGAGTTTATCCCTGGATGCTGGCAGCTTCTGTCTGGTCCAGCAGAACCAGCTGTAGGTCTGGGACCATGGGTCGGACAGACTCCAAATGTGCTGATCCTCAGATAGACCACGTTGAAAGAGCCATTTTCTCATACAAAGACTTTCCATTGAATCATATCCTATGCACTATATCTGGCTTCTCAGAGAGGAACAACACTGAACTTGTAAAGAAAACAAAAAGTGTCCTTAAAACCCTGGCCCATATCTTTTGCGGATAGCCAAGTTCATGCCTAGCCGCCCCAGGAGGGCATTTGGCAACAGTCGCAGAAGAAAGCTTTTCTGTCCTGATAAATAACAGTGTCCGGAAGAGCTGTCTTGCAGGGTGAGGGGTGCCTGTAGAAGCAAGGCAGAGTTTCATAGAGCTGTTAGCGATGCCTTTATAGCACATTTTAGGTAGCAGATTTTTTTGCTGAACAGGTTATCTTACTTCTGTGTTTTTGTAAATCAAACTCTTCTTTACAATTTTGTTTTGGAGCACTTCAGAGGGCTCACAAATTAAAGAACTTCTAACATCTATTTCCACAGTAAATTTTCAGAGATCACGTTGCCTTAAATTGAGGGGGAACTGTATCAACAACTTGGTCCCTTCAGTTTTGCACTTTCACCAGGGCCATGTCAAACCATCTGGACTCCATGAGGCTCACATGCCCTGGGAAGGAGAAAGAAGCAGGCAAGCCACTTGGAGACAAATTTTGCAAGTTGATGAGGTCTCTCCTCTGTTGAAGGCATAAAGCATATTCTTTGGGGTTGAGCCTTGAGAAGAAAAGCACACTCAGATTTATTGAGCTGGTACTATGCACCAGGCATTTAATTGCACAATAGCCCCATGAGGTAAAAGATAATGAGATAAAATTTAATAAGCACCTACTAGCCAATGGGCACCAAGCTAGTAACTTCATTTTTAAATGTATTGTTTCATTTAGTCTTTATAATTAGGGTTGCCGTAGTTAGCAAATTAAAATCTAGTTAACATCTAGTTACATTTGAATTTCAGATAAGTAACACATTCTTTGCAGTATAAATATGTTTCATACGGTATTTGGGATATACTTATACTTAAAAATGTTGTTTTCTACTTGAAATTCATATTTAAGGGGGGAGGGGTTGTATTTTATCTAGAGAAGGAAATGGCAACCTACTCCATTATTCTTGCCTGGGAAATAACAAGGACAGAGGAGCCTGGCAGGCTACCATTCATGGGATTGCAAAGAGAAGGACACAGCTTAGTGACTAAACCACTACCACCGCCTGTATTTTATCTGGCAATGCTATTTGGAAGAATCCTAAGAAAAAACAATTATTATTCCCATTTTAGGATTAAGGAAACTAAGAGTCAGAGACATTTTTTAAAAATTGCCCACAATGGTAAGTAAAGGTAGAGGAGTTGGGACAACTGTTTCTGTTTGATTTTAAACCCCATACTGTCAGCAACTATACCATCCAGTCTCCTGATAGGCTAATAAATAGAGTCAATTTTATTCGGTCAAATAAGCTGCCTCAAGAGAAAGTGCTAACTTCAATATTAAATACTAGATATTTATTAATGATCTACCTAATCCAAAGCCTTGTGCTAGGGCTAGAGACAAGAAAAGATGCATATGAGGATACTTTAAGAACCAGGACTTGCTCTCGTAGGAAAATAAAATGTAGTGGAGAAGATGAATGGGGATAAGGAGAGGGATTTGAGGGAGAGGGGAAATGCTAAATGTATTTCTAGTCAATTTCAGGTGTTTTAAGCAGGAACATCAGTGTTGTAGTTGACTCCACTTTAAAAATTCTGAGGTCCACTTTAGAGAGCCTTGGTGATATGGAGGTGGGGTCCTGAGGAAAATGGATGACCATCCTTAGTGTCTCCAAGGAGCAAGATTCCTATAAGAGATTGGCAGCTTCCACTTTGTGCTGTCACCAGTGCCTCAAGTCCATGGCTCCAGGTTACACAGAGACTTTCAGAGTTGATAGTGGCTTGGCTATCACGCCTTCCTGCGACCAGCGCACTAGGAGCGCCCCGCTGGCTGCGCGGCGCACTAGGAGAGCGGCCGAGAGGAGCTACGCCACGACCGAGGTCAGGAAGGGCGGCGGTGAAGAGATACCCCTCCTCCAAGGTCAGGAAGGGCGGCGTTGAGAAGAGACCCCTCGTCCAAGGTAAGGTGCCATGGCTGTGCTTTGCTGGAGCAGCCGGGAAGAGATACCCCACGCCCAAGGTAAGAAACCCAAGTAAGACGGTAGGTCTTGCAAGAGGGCATCAGAGGGCAGATACACTGAACCCATACTCACAGAAAACTAGTCAATCTAATCACACCAGGACCACACCCTTGTCTAACTCAATGAAATTAAGCCATGCCCATGGGGCAACCCAGGATGGGCGGGTCATGGTGGAGATATCTGACAGGGTGTGGTCCGCTGGAGAAGGGAATGGCAAACCACTTCAGTATTCTTGCCTTGAGAACCCCATGAACAGTATGAAAAGGCAAAATGATAGGATACTGAAAGAGAAACTCCCCAGGTCAGTAGGGGCCCAATATGCTACTGGAGATCAGTGGAGAAATAACTCCAGAAAGAATGAAGGGACGGAGCCAAAGCAAAAAGAATACCCAGCTGTGGATGTGTCTGGTGATAGAAGCAAAGTCCAATGCTGTAAAGAGCAATATTGCATAGGAACCTGGAATGTCAAGTCCATGAATCAAGGCAAATTGGAAGTGGTCAAACAAGAGATGGCAAGAGTGAATGTTGACATTCTAGGAATTAGCGAACTAAAATGGACTGGAATGGGTGAATTTAACTCAGAGGACCATTATATCTACTAGTGCGGGCAGGAATCCCTCAGAAGAAATGGAGTGGCCATCATGGTCAACAAAAGAATCCGAAGTGCAGTACTTGGATGCAATCTCAAAAACGACAGAATGAACTCTTTTCGTTTCCAAGGCAAACCATTCAATGTCACAGTAATCCAAGTCTATGCCCCAACCAGTAACACTGAAGAAGCTGAAGTGGAACAGTTCTATGAGACCTACAAGATCTTTTAGAACTAACACCCAAAAAAGATGTCCTTTTCATTATTGGGGACTGGAATGCAAAAGTAGGAAGTCAAGAAACACCTGGAGTAACAGGCAAATTTGGCCTTGGAATACGGAATGAAGCAGGGCAAAGACTAAGAGAGTTTCGCCAAGAAAATGCACTGGTCATAGCAAATACCCTCTTCCAACAACACAAGAGAAGACTCTACACATGGACATCACCAGATGGTCAACACCGAAAACAGATCGATTATATTCTTTGCAGCCAAAGATGGAGAAGCTCTATACAATCAGCAAAAACAAGACCAGGAGCTGACTGTGGCTCAGACCATGAACTCCTTATTGCCAAATTCAGACTGAAATTGAAGAAAGTAGGGAAAACCACTAGACCATTCAGGTATGACCTAAATCAAATCCCTTATGATTATACAGTGGAAGTGAGAAATAGATTTAAGGGCCTAGATCTGATAGATAGAGTGCCTGATGAACTATGGAATGAGGTTTGTGACATTGTACAGGAGACAGGGATCAAGACCATCCCCATGGAAAAGAAATGCAAAAAAGCAAAATGGCTGTCTGGGGAGGCCTTACAAATAGCTATGAAAAGAAGAGAAGTAAAAAGCAAAGGAGAAAAACAAAGATATAAACATCTGAATGCAGAGCTCCAAAGAATAGCAAGAAGAGATAAGAAAGCCTTCTTCAGCGATCAATGCAAAGAAGTAGAGGAAAACAACAGAATGGGAAAGACTAGAGATCTCTTCAAGAAAATCAGAGATACCAAAGGAACATTTCATGCAAAGACGGGCTCGATAAAGGACAGAAATGGTATGGACCTAACAGAAGCAGAAGATATTAAGAAGAGGTGGCAAGAATACACAGAAGAACTGTACAAAAAAGAGCTTCACGACCCAGATAATCATGATGGTGTGATCACTGACCTAGAGCCAGACATCCTGGAATGTGAAGTCAAGTGGGCCTTAGAAAGCATCACTACGAACAAAGCTAGTGGAGGTGATGGAATTCCAGTGGAGCTATTCCAAATCCTGAAGGATGATGCTGTGAAAGTGCTGCACTCAATATGCAAGCAAATCTGGAAAACTCAGCAGTGGTCACAAGATTGGAAAAGGTCAGTTTTCATCCCAATCCCAAAGAAAGGCAATGCCAAAAAATGCTCAAACTACCGCACAATTGCACTCATCTCACACGCTAGTAAAGTAATGCTCAAAATTCTCCAAACCAGGCTTCAGCAATATGTGAACCGTGAACTTCCTGATGTTCAAGCTGGTTTTCGAAAGGGCAGAGGAACCAGAGATCAAATTGCCAACATCCGCTGGATCATGGAAAAAGCAAGAGAGTTCCAGAAAAACATCTATTTCTGCTTTATTGACTATGCCAAAGCCTTTGACTGTGTAGATCACAATAAACTGTGGAAAATTCTGAGAGAGATGGGAATATTAGACCACCTGATCTGCCTCTTGAGAAATCTGTATGCAGGTCAGGAATCAACAGTTAGAACTGATCATGGAACAACAGACTGGTTCCAAATAGGAAAAGGAGTACGTCAAGGCTGTATATTGTCACCATGTTTATTTAACTTATATGCAGAGTACATCATGAGAAATGCTGGACTGGAAGAAACACAAGTTGGAATCAAGATTGCCGGGAGAAATATCAATTACCTCAGATATGCAGATGACACCATCCTTATGGCAGAAAGTGAAGAGGAACTAAAAAGCCTCTTGATGAAAGTGAAAGTGGAGAGTGAAAAGGTTGGCTTAAAGCTCAACATTCAGAAAACGAAGATCATGGCATCTGGTCCCATCACTACATGGGAAATAGATGGGGAAACAGTGGAAACAGTGTCAGACTTTCTTTTTCTGGGCTCCAAAATCACTGCAGATGGTGACTGCAGCCATGAAATTAAAAGATGCTTACTCCTTGGAAGGAAAGTTATGACCAACCTAGATAGCATATTCAAAAGCAGAGACATTACTTTGCCAACAAAGGTTTGCCTAGTCAAGGCTATGGTCTTTCCTGTGGTCATGTATGGATGTGAGAGCTGGACTGTGAAGAAGGCTGAGCGCCGAAGAATTGATGCTTTTGAACTGTGGTGTTGGAGAAGACTCTTGAGAGTCCCTTGAACTGCAAGGAGATCCAACCAGTCCATTCTGAAGGAGATCAGCCCTGGGATTTCTTTGGAAGGAATGATGCTAAAGCTGAAACTCCAGTATTTTGGCCACCTCATGCGAAGAGTTGACTCATTGGAAAAGACTCTGATGGTGGGAGGGATTGGGGGCAGGAGGAGAAGGGGACGACAGAGGATGAGATGGCTGGATGGCATCACTGACTCGGTGGATGTGAGTCTGAGTGACCTCCGGGAGTTGTTGATGGACAGGGAGGCCTGGCATGCTGCAGTTCATAGGGTCGCAAAGAGTCGGGCACGACTGAGCGACTGATCTGATCTGATCTGATCTGGCTCTCACATTGCCCACCTCACTGATACCAGGGTCACTCTCGCAAAGCTGCCCAATGAAGGCTACCCCTTCCTCCCTCAGCACTTTATGTGAAACCTTCTCATTCTGCCAACTTGTGTGAAGATGGCCAAAAGAGATTTGTTTAGGAAAAGCAGAATCCAAGAAAGCAAGTATTAGAAGCACAAAGAAATTAGAATCATCATAGGATAATATCTGAGTTCTTCCTCAAGCACTGCGTCATATATTTTTAAAGTTTTATTCCTAAACATCACAAGAAAACAATAAGGTAGAAATTGCTCTCTTTTCCTTACAGATGAGAACACTGAGACTCAAAGACAGTAAGGGACATGTTGAAGGTCACACAGTCAGGATGAAGAGCTATCTACTCTGAACCATGCTTTTTGTATAGCATTGAGTTTCCTCCTTAAAACAAAGGGAATGGGACCTTTTCCCTTGCAAGCAGGCAGGGAAATTCAACTAAACAGCAAGGAGAGATGATGTTCAGGGCCTTGGTGAAAAGAAATGGGGCTGAATCTAATACCATACTCTCTTATCTCTAATTGAAGCTGAGGGTAGACATGCCTGTTTTTACACCTAACATCAAAAATAGAAATCAACACAGTGCAAATGAATATCTAATACTATAGTTTATGGTATGATTCTTTTTCCTATGTCATTTTACAAAATAGTATAGATTGGGAAGAGAAACTTAGAAACAGACACAGAAAAGGCTTATGTCTTGATAGTAAGGACAGTTTTAAAGTTGAAGTTCTGGTTTTGATAAGAAAAAGCTTTTAAGGGTGCTTTTTATACAGCATTGTATATCTGTATTTATAGTCAATTCCTTCCTTCACTTTGCCTCTCTTGCGCTACAATGCTAACTTTCCCTTCATATTTTCCCAATGGTTAACATTCTGCTTCTGAAAATTATCCATTAAAATTTTATCAATTTTGTGTTTTGGTGAGACAGTATGAGGAAATGCCATTGTGAAATTAGATTTTTCTTTGACATCAGGCGCCCAGTCAGCAATCCAATCCCATGTGTTTCTATTGAGACATTAGGGTTTGATATAATTTTGGGCAGAAAACATTTTAAAAATGAAACAATTGAATTTTCTAGATGGTCTTGGGGACCACTTAGCTTAAGAGAATACACTTCCAAATCAAAAGCCTTTCAATCATTTTAAATATTATTTGGATGATATTTGCTTTGTGTGTAGTAGCAGTTTGAATTTGTATTGAATGTTTGACCGGCTCATGCACACATAGATGATGTATGAAATTATTATTTCATATTTTTCTAGTGTTTGCATTGCAAGTGACATCTGGCTGACAGGAACTTGGAGAAATGGGATACGAAGTGAATGCTGCAGTTACCACAAGCATCGTATTTATCAAAAGGTTTAAGGTTGGCCTGTCTTTGTTTAACATATGAAACTTGGAACATTGACTGGGAAGCTCTGTGTTTTTGTGTTGCCTGCATGTTTTAACTGAGCTGTTTAGGAAAAGAGCAGTCAAAGAATAAACACTAATTGTATTATTTGTTCTGCTCATGAAAGTAAATATTATACATTCTAATTTTAAGAAAACACACTTAAATTAGATTTGATATAATTTCCATACATTTTGCCTGTATTCAGAGAATTTACAGACTTCATGTTAGACAAACATGCATATTGAGCACTAGTCATCATTATTCAGAAAAGGCAATGTGGAAGAAAAAAAAAAACTCAACTGCATTTTTAGTTTTATTTTCTAATTTGTGAATGTGCAAAATTGAAGGAAGACGTGAAAACATGTAGTACAGTGTTTGCAAGCTCTGACTGTTGAAATACACACATATAAACACACACATTTTCCTATTCTGCCTTTTCATGGAGGTCATGGTGCCAATTGTGAATTTAGTCATGAGAAATAGCATTCATTCAACAAAAATTTATGAGCATACTACTTTGGACTATGCTCTAGTTGGGTACTGGAAAAATGCAGAGGAATCAGACAATTCCTGGTCTTAATGAACTCACAATCAGGTCACAGAAGAGGTAAATAGGGAAACCATTAAGTTCAATAGAGGGGTTTAGATACCATGAGAAAAGAGTGGAAGCATTGACAAAGTTGGGCAAAATGGTTACGGTGGTCCCTCTACCAAAGGCAGATTGGGAAGCAGAAAATGCATTATGGGGGCTACTGTGAAAGCCTTTCAGGTATAAAAATAAGACATGCTCATTTTTTGAAACTTGAAAATTTTAGGAGAGTAGAAAGATGACAAAAATCAACTTTGTTATTATTGTCTAAAGGCAAATATTTCCAACTTGCTTCTAACCTTTCCCTCCATTCTTTTCTCTCTCTCTTCTATATATATATATATGTATGTATTTAATTTTGGAAGCATTGTGATAGTACTGCAAAATATTGCATATATTAAAAAAGAAATTAGATGCTGCATTCCCCAAACCCCAACATCACCGTTGAATGCATTTCCATGTTATTTTAAGCTCTTCCTATATACATAATTGTTTATGACTGAACAATACTCCAATTGATATTTAATGTCACAAATGAGCCATTACTCTGCTAGGATATTTGGTTTGTTTTCTAACTTCCTCAGTGAGCAGTAAGTTGATAACTTCTAAGGAAAAATAATTCACCTGAAGAGAAAGAAATCTCCAATAGAGGGATCCCTGGTCCTAGAGTACGGCATGAAAAAGGTAAGTAACATATATTCGGTATCTGTTAGTAGGTACTTCACCCGTACTATTTGTTTACTGCCAACCAGAACCCTGATTCAAGCATGATATAGTAGAAATAGACTGGATTCACCTGGAGCTACATTCAAATCTATTTACCAACTTTCCTGCTGCTAAATTGCTTCAGTCGTGTCCGACTCTGTGCGACCCCATAGATGGCAGCCCACCAGGCTCCGCCTAGCTGTATGATTTCTAGAAAATCAGTTAATCTTTCTGATTTTCAGCTTCCTCATTTATAAATTGGGGCAGTACTAGCATTTATTTATCTAACAAGAGCTTATTAAGCTCACAGGGTATATAAGGTATCTTGCTAAGTATAGGGGATGTAAGAGAAGTGCAATGTGGCTCATGTCTGAGGGGCTGCCAGCCTAGTGGCAGTGCCAGACATGGAAACGAACCTGACAGGCCCCAGGGGAACACAGATGAGAAAAAAAAAAATGCATTCTTTCTGGTGGAGCAACATTTGGTCTGGATCCTAAGTAGTGAGAAGTAAGTTTCAACTTGCCTTTCTTTGATGGTAGCATTCATCTTCAGCTCTCCAAGCTGTCATATGGCGGGTGTTGTGAATATTTGTTCTGGTCCCTGCCCTGAAGAAGCTTACCAGCTAGTATTAGTCCTAATGTCCAGAAGAACATGGCTTCTGTTTTATAGATAGACTTGAACACTAATTTATTTAAGAAGTGATTGTGTTGGCTTGGGAGTGATTGGTTTCTTTCAAAGTCCTTCTTTCTAAGATATGTGTCTGACCTTGTAAACAGAGGTTACTGTTGACCCATCAAGGGCCATCTTTTGACACAGTATTTTGAAAGCCTTGTTAATCTGACTAAAACTCCTACTAAAATATGTAGGTTTTACAAAAAGAAAATGATATTAAGCAATATGCAGACATACTCTATAATCAGATTTGGACCTACATATATTAAGTCCCTCCCTGCTTAAAATTCCCAAATCTAAAATTAAAGCTAGAATACTCAGACCTAATGGCAAGTTTTCAAACATTCATAATCCAGCAATTTAAAATGCTTCGGATACCATTAAAATTGTCATTTGAACTAAAAAGATAATTTTAGCAAAACTTCTTCCTTCTCTTCTCAAAATTTTACTCAGATAAAAGTATATCTGAAGTTTCACCAAATATGGGGAAGTAAATATATTTGCAAATTTCACTAATGAACTCCTCTTTTTAAATAAAGCAATCTCCAACTCCTGTCTTCTAAACCAATGATGTATCAGTTAGCTACTGTCATACAACTACCACATAACAATCCACTCCACATCTCAGTGGATTAAAGCCAGAATTTGTTTAGCTTTTGGGTCGAATTAACTGGGACTTGTCTTGTCTAGGCTGGTTATGGCTACTGATGGCTCTGTTCCACATGCTTCTTAGAGTAGAGAAACAGAAGACTGTTTGAGTACCTACTATGTGATACAATTGGTGTCCATGTTCTCCTAAACTTTACCAAAATATGAAATTCTAAACTCCTGCATCAGTCTACTTCAACCCAAGTATAGGACAGATTTTCTCTTTGGCACGAACCTATTCTACATGTCATGGAGGCCAAGTTGGTCTGGGAGGCTGCAGGAGCCAGGCAGGCAGTCCAAGACTCACTGCTGCCATTGAAGGTGGGCACCTCAGTCGCCTTTGGCAGCTGTGTAACAACACAGAAAACCATCCAGCTGCCAGATCTCAAGTTAATTAGGGTTGACCTTAAGATGTATTTTGCAAACCACTCAAATAGATCTCTCTTTTTGGCAAGTTTTCAAAGTAAAAAAGGAGAAAACAATAAAATGTCTCCAATCTACAGTCCCTCCCTCTGAGATTTGCTGCATGCAGCCCCCATGCTCTCCCTAGCACTGAGCCATTATCCCCAGAGGGTCCTTCAAGCCTAGGACTGAGGGAAAATAAGTGGAATATGTCTGTGAGCTGCTTGCATGAGATCAGAACCGCCTCCACCCATGTTGCTGGGTCCATTTTATTAGCTGTGGGAGGTAATCGGGGTTGGGGGGGACATGAAGGGTATGGAGGAAAGTTGGAGGTTAATCTTCCTGGGTTTGGGAGGTATCAGCGCAAGTCATGCGACTTTTCTCTTCTAAAAGAGAAGGTACCACTTATACCCAGGCTACACTCTGGCAAACAGTAGGTGTTTGAAAAATACTTGTTGAAAGAATGATGATTAAATGAATGACTATTTTTCTAGTGCTATTGCTTGTCTAGTTTTGGTTCACTTGATGTTGGGGGATACCTATTTGCCCAGTGTCTTGGTGGCTCAGACAATAAAGAACCTGCCCACAATGTAGGAGTCCTGGGTTCGATCCTTGGGTCAGGAAGATCCCCTGGAGAAGGAAATGGCAACCCACTCTAGTATTCTTGCCTGGGAAATCCCATGAACAGAGGAGTCTAGTAGGCTACAGATCATGGGGTCCCAAAGAGTCAGACACGACTGAAGCACATAACACTTGATATGGCATAAAGGTTAATGTTATAGGTTCTATATTCAATCACTCAGTCCTTCTGTATGAGTGTTTACTGTGTTCAAGGCATCAGGATTTGACAGCAAGCCACATGTAATTACTACTTTCACGGAGCTTACAGTCTAATGAGATAAGTCAGACTTGAGTTGTGAATCTAGACTCTGACACTAGCTCTTTGTTGAAGGTTATTTTACATCTTTGTGTCTTAGTGCCTTCATAAGTCAAAAAACGTATCATCATGTACCTAAATAAATTTATATACACAAATATATAAAGTTTGGAGATGCATGTGTGCTCAGTCGTGTCTGACTCTTTGCAAACCTATGGACTGTAGCCCACCAGGCTCCTATGTCCATGGGATTTTCCAGGCAAGAATACTGGAGTGAGCTGCCATTCCCTCATCCAGGGGATCTTTGCTACCTAGGGATCAAACCTGCATCTTCTGAGTTTCTTGCATTGAAGGCAGATTCTTTCCTGCTTGAGCCATTGGGGAAGCCACATAAAATTTATATTATATATAGGTATATATATACATATGTATAAGGTATTTAGAATATCATCTGACATTTAAAAAGTGCTATTAAATGTTTGTAATTACCTCATATATTGCTGTGAGGATTAAATGTGAAAATATGCCACAATGCTGGCATATATTAAGAACTCCATAAATGGCAGATATTATTATTTCCCATTATAAGTAGCTTTAAACATTATTGCCATTCTAAGCTTGATGTGGGGGGTGGGAGTAGTAAAAACTGGGGTGACAGGAGACTACAGCTGTGTCCACTGCAACTAAAACTCTAATCTGTATTCTAATTCTCAGGCAGATACTTTGAGCAACACACACACACACACACACACACACACACACACGCCCCCTTACAGTATATTTAAGAACACAATTAGAAAGAGAAGTGCCTGGGCCCCTGAACTAAATGTTCCTAAAAACTGAAATCCATTTTTTTTAAATTCCCCCTCATCTATTGCCACAGTTATTTTGCTTGGCCCTGCTGGAATACAGCTGGAGAGAATTTCCCAGAAATACCAGGAGAAGATGCCATGCCAGCTAGGGTGCCTCTGTGTGTGTGGTTGGGAGGAGGTGACAGCTCCTTTCTGCTCTGGAGGGATCTGTGCCCATCCTCAGAGCCTGTCCACATCTGTAGAATGATGCATTTTCCTTCATACTTATATTCCTTTCCTTTATCAAGTGTTTTTTACTCTATATTGCCCTGGTCCTTTGGATCCAATGAACCCATTAAAGATCTGCCATTAATCATTCTTAATTTTATTCCCTTCTTCCTTTCTCATTGGATTTCTATGAGGGCCTCTCCTCCTGTACATAATCACTCCAACCTGTTATTTTTTCCTTCTCTGTGGATTTCTCTCCATTTGAATAGCTCACTCATAAACAGCATCATTGAGACTCAAGATAAGTAGATGTATAAGTGCCTGGGTACTTGAGGCTTCCCATCTGGGCAAATCCTCATCCTTTGCTGAAGCATGTCTATGACTTCAGTTTTCACAGCCCTCTTCAACAACCGAGGAAAGGCTGCTCTCTCCTTTCCCCTCCCATTGCACACCAGCGGATGTGGCACCCACAGAATCAGGCCTAGCTGTTTGCTAGGTCTCGAAACAGCCCAAGTCAGTGGCTCACTCATCACACATTTCCTTTGATAAAGCAAGAGCATGGTGATCAGGACAGGAGGAGGTGTAGAAGAGACAATAAGTACATTAAATACACATCTTAAGGGTCAAGGCATGAAAGAGTGACAGTAATAATTGGCATGCATAAGAAAAGTTATTATAAGCAAGATTCCAAAGAATTATTCTCTGCTTTCACAGGAAACAGAAGGAGAAAAAAGCAACCTTACACTATAGCGGGAAAGAGAGTTTTGCTAAACAAACAGAAGCCCTTGACATCAAAGGTGAATAATCCCAGAAACAAGCTACCAAGTAAGTTCCTGAAAGCTGTGTTATACAATGAAAGAGAATCATTTATTTTGAGTGGTTTAGAAAGAGACTTTTCTAGAGATGAGGTTAGGAGTGGGGAGGGGTTGAATTTGACAAATACATACAGTCTCAGAACTGGAAGGAGCATAAAGGGCCCACACCATCTGTTTCATAGAAGAGGCACAGAATACATTTGCCCAAAGTTACGAGGCTAGTTCATGTTTGATAGTTCAGGCTTTCCAATGCCAAGTCCAGTGCTCTTTTTGGAGCCCCAATTTAACTTGGAGATTGTGTCCTACTTTGAGATTTTTTTTTAGGAGAAGAAGGAGAAAGAAGAAAATAAATACAAAAAAAAAAAAGAAAGAAAGAAAAATGATGGGTGATTGATTTACCCTTATGGATCCTGATAAATCCAAGATATGTTAAGGATAATTTCCCCTTAACTGGGAGAAGGAACAGTGAACAATCACAGGTCACCATTAATTCTGAAGCTGCTTGGTAAGCCAGGGCCTGCGAAGACCTGCAGTTATGTCTTCGTTGTGTTGTTTAAAGGAATGGGTTCCACAAGCAGAGACAGAGCTGTGCTGAATAGCAACACTTACCATCAGCTCCTCCAAACGCATTCTGTGGGAGGGCGTGGGATTTCACAGCAGTGAGAGCAAAACTATTCACAGCAGTACCATATGCTCCCCACCATCAGGAGCGGTGGTCCTGGTCACTGGACTTGGCAGGCAAACCAACTGAATGGAAATTCTGAAGACCACAGTAGGAGTTTTCTCTTTGTGGGTTTTGGATGGTAAAATCTTCAATCTGTTCCACAGGCAGAAATCAGAGTGAAAAATAATTCTACACAAACCATGTATGTGGGATGCATGTATGTGTGTGTGTAAGAGCATGAGTATGTGTTACTTCTAGAAAAGTGAAGGAGAAAACAAAGGCCCAGCATTTATCTCGTACTATCCTGCAGAGTTAGGAAGGCTAACATTGAATGCAAGAGAGGAAAAGACTGAGAAAGTGAAAGATGGAGAAGAATTATTTTTAGTATAAATTCCATGTTTTCAGTTTTTTTCTCTAAGTAAAAAAGTAAGATGGAGAAGAATTTCCCAAATGCCAAGACCATTTAATAGCAGAATTATACCAGACGATAAATGCAGCAGTTTTTAAAGCTTGTCCTTTCTCTGTTATTAACTTTGTTCTTTCAGTTGTGCCAGAGAAAGCACAAGAGATAGAAATTGGCAGAAATATGGGTCTGAAGAACAGAAATTCAACCTAAATGAAAATACCGTGAAAACCTCTAGTAAAAAAAAAAAAAAAAAAAAGAAAGAAAAGTCTTTTGTTTAACGGCACAACTTTCATCAAGAAAAGGTTTATTTGAATGAAAAGTAAAATTTAGGACAGTCTATTGTCTAATCATTAGTAATTCTGTGCACGTATGGGCTATTTTCTATTTCTAAAGTGGTTTGCAATCATTAGTTAATCCACTCAGCATGCTTAGTCTAAATTGTGTTATATGCATATAATAGATAAGGATGGTTGTTGGTGAGAGGGAACAAGACACAGCCGCCGAGGAAGGGACGGGAAACTCGGAGGCTGAGACGACAGTCCTCATCTTAACCACCCAGTTAGTTTGCAGTAGGAGCTGGGCCCATCCCACAGGCCTTCAAAACAAGGATTCAATTTGTTTAAGAACTAAATATGTATATATATATATACACATATATATATCAAATAAAATATTTTTTCCAACAATTTTTGGTAGGCTTGGAGTTTTAATTTTCCATTAAGTTCCTTTGGCATCATGTGGGCCCAGTCTCAGGTTTCACCATACAGGAAATATATTTTAAAGGGCTAGTCTGTGTAAATAACTCCATTGAAGAGCAGCACTGTGGTTAGTAGGGGCACATGTCCGTGCTAACCAATGCCCTTTCAACACAAGAAAATAGTCTGGAGAGTTTAAATGCATGAGAACAAATCCGTGGTGTAATTTTTTGTTCTTTTTGGATATCAGATTCATCTATACAGTTGGTCCTCCATATCCTTTGGTTCCACGTCCATGGATTCAACCAACCACAGATAGGAAATATTTGAAAAAAATTCCAGAAAGTTCTATGAAGCAAAACTTGAATTTGTTGCATACCAGCAACTATTTACATAGCATTTACATTGTATTTACAACTATTTACATAGCATTTACATTGTATTAGGTATTATAAGTAATCTACAGATGATTTAAAGTATATGGGAGAATGTGTGTAGGTTATATGTAAATACTATGCTACTTTATGTAAGAGATTTGAGTATCTGAAGATTTTGGTATCTGAGGGAGTCCTGGAATTATTCTCTGCAGATACCAATGTAATGTTATCAGAGGTTTGCCAAGTTCAATTTTTCTCTTGATAAGAAGAATCCTCTAAGCAAGATTATTGCTTTTAAGTGTTCTAACGTACATTTTTCAAAGATGAACCAATGCTTTTGCCCAGCAGAGCTTGTCCACATCGTGTCTGGATTACAACCATATAGCTTTCCTTTATTTTCATTTGTTTGCTCCCACCCTATCCAAACACATTAATACGTGGTCCAGATAATGTATTCCATATGTTTAATTAGCCAGTACATGAAAAGTAGGAAGGTGTGGCTCTGATAGCATTTTTTCCATTTTCTCTCGGTTTCCTGAATTTTAACTGACATTCTTTGGTGGCTTTTTGTTGTTATTTTTTGTTGTTTTTTAAAAAAATCTTTTTGTAATAAAGAATCTGTTCAGACTAAATTTATCAAACTGCTTCAAGTTTTAGATTTTCTTCTGATAATAAAATTTCAGTTCCATCTATAGACAGATTAAATTAATTCTGTCCTACTTTACTCAATGTTTATAATGAGTCACTGCTCAATTAACAGATACACATAATAAAATATTATTTAAATAAACTGTGTTAAGGAGTTCCCTTTTATAAAATGTCTGGATTTTTAAATTGCATTTAAAATGTTTATAATTTACAAATTTCTGCTTAATTAGGTTTTCTTGGTAAGATTTTAATTTGTTGCAGAATGTCTAATATGTCTTGACTATGTTCTGATGTCCAAAAAAAAAAAAAAAAGAAAGAAAATGACCAACACTTCATTTGCAGACTATTCAGAAATTTTTTTCCTTGGACTAATTGATTACCTGTAACAATGGGCCTGAAATGCCCCCACAGAGCACATGGCCAGCCGTGGGGTGATTCACTATGGCATCACTGGGAGAAATTATGAAGCCCAGGGTTGCGATGGTGCCAGTTCATGCCTTTTCAGTGAGAAAGCACTCAAGTTCCACAGAGTGTTAATCTGGCTGCAGAATGGGAGACAGCTAAGTCTGCCTGGAATGTCTGGCTGCTGGTTGGCAGACATAGGCCTTTCTTCACCTTGGGTCTGCTGGGTTAAGGATGCTTTCATAGTAATTTTCCAATGTCTTCCTTGATCAGTCGACTGCAGCATTTTATCATTTTGCAGATTTTGTTTTCTTCATGGGTTATTACTTCCACTGAACTGCACTTAACATCTATTAGCTGAGGTCTCCAAAAGATCAAAGTCCCTCTGTGTCTGATTATTCTGCTCTTTGCAATTTGTGTCTCCCCCTCACCCTGCCCCCCTCCTCCCCAAACCAGGAGCCTTGCACATTTACAGATTTGGTTTCAGTGTCTTTCCCTAAATTGTTTATAGACATAAAAGCATCATAAACAGGACCTTGTGTCTCTAGAAGGAGAATAAGAGAGGAAAAAAGTGAAGACAGCCATGGTAATGCTTGTGTTATTTCTATCTCAATATGAATCTTTTAAAACTCACACTTAATTTTTTTTTTTTTTTCTGTTTGAAATGGAGTGGGTGAGGGTGGGAGAAAGGAAGAGGAGGAGGGAGGGAGAGTGCTCATGTCATAGCAGTTAATTTTGTTGAAGTTTAGTCTCTTTTCTAATCATTCACTCGACTCCCATCCCCTCCTTCCAAGGCCTGTCTGGTCTCCCCAGTTTTAGTTAAAAACATTAGTACTCTCTTTTTTGGGAACCTGTTCACAAGGCCAATATTCCATTCATTTTATGGTTTACTGTTAACCTTAATGACTAGGTTCTAATGGAGGATTTTATTCCCCTTTTAAGCCTTTAGTAAATAATAATCATCCTCTAAATTTGGTCTCCCAGCTGTGATGTACAGAAGATCTTCTATCAAATGCCAACCTTGTCTCAACAATAGACCAAAGCTGGCCAGATTAGGGTATTTGCAAGAGCCCTAGAAGGAATATTTTTAGAAGCTACACAAGAGGCCCAGTACCCATCTATCAGCAGACATGAAGTGGGTGCTTGTGAGTTGAGACAGGTATTAAAAACTCAAACTACGTGTGGCAGCTGAAAAAAAATAAATAATAAGGATATTTGAATCTGAGGAGACTTGAAATAAAGACCAGGGGCTTTCTTTGAAAGGATATTGTCCATGGTGAAAAAAAGAAATCCAAGCAAGAAGGAGAAGAAAGAGAGAGAGAAAGTATGTTATATTATATTACTTCTCCAACTTGGCTTTGTGTACAGATCACACGGTGACCTTGTTAAAATGGAGGCTCTGATCCCAAAGACTGAGATGGGACATGAGAATTTAACCTGCTCCCAAGTGACTCAGATGCTGCATTTCATCTCATATCCAGAGATCGCAGTTGAGCAAAGAGAGTGTTTCCCCAAGACCAGTAGCTAGCCCAGCACTGCAGAAGGCCCTTCACTCTACCTAGCACAAGGGACTATATCCCTGTGAAATATTAGTCTTTGAAGAGGGATGCTGAGGGACTCTGGAGAGATGGTTCTCAGACTTCCTGCATATTATAATCCCCTGAGAGCTTTAAAAAAATCCCAATGCTGCCGCCACTCCCCACATCAGTTAAGTCAGAATCTCTAGGACGGATACCCAGGCATTAGCATTTTAAAAACAACTCCATCATTAATAAAAGCATATTAGTGTATATTTTAAGGCAAATATGCAACTATAAAAATTAAGTTTTTGAAAATCTCTATAGTTTGAAGTTATGGATAATTGAAACTCAGTTATAATTGAATTATATAATATAATATAATTATATAATACAATTATAATTATATATATAATATGATTATAATTGAAACTCAATTATAGCTTATTTAAAAAATAAAAATAGTACCACTTAAAAAAAGAGAGAAACAACTCCAGGTAACTCCAATATGCAGTTAAATTTGAGAACCAATTAAAAATAATAATAATAACTAAAATAATAACAATAGTCAATATATGTTGGCTGCTTCTATACAAATGTGGGGCATGGTGATCAATACATATTTTTTTTCATTGAGTCACCAAATAAATCCTTTTTACAGGCCAGAAAACTGAGGCAGAGGTTTTGTAACTTGCTCTCAGCTAAAGAGCTGACAGAGCTGCTATTAGAAGTCAAGAATAAGGTCATGCATGCATGAGCAAGTGATGGAGACCTGCAGAACTTGCCAGGGAATTACACAGGCATGGGAGTCCAAAGGATTCTCTTACCTGCAGTTTTGATCTTTAACCAACAGTTGGCGGTGCCATGTTTAAAATCCAATCCCCCTCTCTGCTCTCCCATGCTCAAAGACCCACACCTGCCTTCCTGAGTCATTCACTACCTTTCCTCACCCTGAGCATGCTTGAGGCCCTAGACTTTTAAGCTGAGGTTAACAGCCTTCAATATCTAGCTCCCAGGGCCACGCTGATTCCAGGTAGTCCACGCTTTGTCCTTTTTCAGAGGTTCCTTCCGCCTTTCTTGCCACTAATTGGGCAGCAGGGGGAGCCATGGCTACCAGGAAAAGCATCCTGTAAAACTGCCCCTAAACAGATAGGACTTTAAAATTCTTTCCCCAAAGGAAATCTCTCTAGCAGCTCTTTGCCCTAAAGCTAGTGTCTACTGTTCCAAACCCCACAGGCCAGGTCAAAAATCCATTTGGGTATGAGGATGGCAAAAAAATTCAGAAGACTCTCATGGGCCCAGAGACGACTGAGAAAGGGCCACATAGGTGCAACAGTCAGTAATAATCAAGGTGGCTGATCAGTCCAGAAAGGAGACATAGACAGTTGCACCTTCTTGAATGATGTTTCTCAATCAGAATGGGCTGAACAACTATAATAAAATGTATTAAGTGTAAATATGAGCATTCTTTTTTAACTCTGATCAATGAATAGAATAGAAATGTTTGTATCAGTCCTCATTTTTCCAGACTTTAAATGGGTATATTTCAGGTTAATATATGTTCATGTAACTCAGGTGGTATCTGTGTCAGAAGACACAGGGTTGGGTGAGGAGTAGGAATCCCGGAAGCAACACTATTATGTCAAATGGTTTAAGGAAAATTTGAAAAATCCCAGAGAGAGAGAATTCTCCCTCAGTTCATTTCAGAACAGGGTACCAAGTTATCCTGATTCATAAATTAGAGAAGTTGTTTCCCAGTCCTGAGGTGCTTTTCAAAATGGCTGTGGCCCAGACCTGAATGGTGATGCTCTCAGGGGAGATCAAAGCATGTTACTCTGACCACACTAGGATGGCTCAGCAGGACCAGAGGCTAAATACACGAGCTCCATTGCATATGAAACCCCTCTTCTTCCAAATACTCTTCACTGTGTCCCTGCTCCACCTGCCTTCCTCAACTCTGACCTGGAAAATCACAGGAGGAAGAGTGTTGAGTATCCAGGGCCATTCTCCGTTCACGAGGAGAGTCTCTTCAGAGCTCCCGTTCCACCTTTGATTCTGGAGTATTTAAGTGTCTTCTCTGGGTAGAATTGAAGGATCATGGAAACAGACCCTTTTCCATTAAACAGGCTTTGACATTCATGATGCTAGGGGTCTTTAATGTGTCACCATGAGTTGGTGAAACTCTTGGAAAGTGGATATGTAAACTACATGAAGGGCATCATAGTGTCTCTGAAATGGATTTTCAGAGGGTGATCTATATGGCTTTGAGCCACTGGAACAAGTGCTAGCAGAGGGATGTGAAAATATAGTCAGTGCTCATCAACCTTAATTTCAGTACTGTATTGTTTAGAAGTATGTCCTAATTGTATGTGAGCTTGCTTCCCTTCTGCTGGCTGCACTTAATTCTAGTAAAAGAACTGGGCAATTGCATCACAAGCAGACAGATTAGTAGTGGCACAAATGCATGCAAAAATACACAGACAAGGCTTTGGTCTGTAGTCAGAGCCTCTGTGGTAATTCTCCTGTGTACTTAAATTGAGTTACCAGTTCACTTTTACCAGCTGAGGAGTCTGCTTCTCTTCACTGAGCTCTGTCTGAGAGACCCTGCGCTACTCTAGCTGTGAGAATTACATGCTCCACTCCTGTCGGCTGAGTCTACCTGGCATCAGACAGACACATCTGGAAGTGCACAGGATCCCTACCTAGGGAAACATTTCACATGAAAAAAAAGAGAAAAAGGGAAGTGACAGTCTTGCTTAAAAAGCTGACCTTTTAAAAAGGTTGTTGTGTTTTTTTTTTTTTAATCTCACAGACTACGGACCTTCCATCAAGGTGAAGGCTCAGAGGAAAAGTGGCCTGTGGTTGGAGACACTTTCCAACTGTAGCACAGTTCAACTTCTCCAATTCGTAGGATCAGAGGTCAAGGAGGGAAGAGGGTATAGGTGGGTGGTCAGACCTGGGAGCTGTCCCTCGTCTCTAGGAATAGAAACTGGAATTCTGCATGTTTTGTTTCTAGGTTAAAGAAAAAAAAATGGTAGGCAGTTGTGCCCTAATGTCCTAATAGGCTGCCCAAGGCATAAAAGCATGAATGATAAACCTTGTTAGAAGATTATCTGAACAGAAAATTTGAGACCTTATTCAAATATGATAGAGAAATCACACTTGCACACTCCCTGCCCTCTTGGGAGTAAAGGGAGGATCTCTCCAGGGAAGCAGTAGAGGATCCATGCACATCAGAGGGGCCAACCAGTTTTGGAAATGGGAACATACACAACTGTTGTTCTGTTGTTGTTTAGTCACTAAGTTGTGTCCAACTCTTTTGGGACTCCATGGAGTACAGCCCGCCAAGTTCCTCTGTCCATGGGATTCTCCAGGCACGAATACTGGAGTGGGTTGCCATTTCTTTCTCCAGGGGAATCTTCCTGACCCAGAGATCAAACCAGTGTCTCCTACACTGCAGGTGGATTCTTTACGGCTGAGCCACTGGGGAAGCCACATGCAACTGTACGGACCTTCTCCTTCTGTGTCTCCAAATGCTGGGTCAGATTTTTTTCAAGGGATTCACACAAATAAGCAATTTGATTTTTTTTTCCTCAGCTTAGTCTCTCCCTGTCATACCTTACAATGACAGTCTGAAAGGGGCTACTCTAAACTAGATTTCTTCAGTAATGGGCTCCCATCCTACTTTTATGGATGTATTGTTCTCTTTTCCTCCCTCTGTTAGTATGCTTTTCATTCATTGCTAAGCCTACCTGCTAGCTAAAGAAATCAGGTTTTCCTATAATTCACCTTCTGGCAGCAGGGGGTGGGGGCGGGGGTGGGGGGCAGGCAGATTTTCACAAATTTGGACCAAAGAAATTACTCAAAAACTCCCACTGTACTTGAAGCAAACTCCCAGTGGGGGCTGCCTTTGCAAAGTCTCAGCTCCAGCCTAACCTTCAATGCTTTTCTTCTAGAGAAATGATTCACTTGCCTGTGTTTGATGGTGCTCTGTTTAGCAGGTGTGACAGATGCTGTTGATTTGCTCACTCAACACCTATTCCCGGCCCCTCCTTTCTTGCCCCTTTCACTGAGGAAGCAGGAAAAGTTGTGTAGGGCTTTCCTCACATTCCCAGCTTCCCTAGGATCTGAGCAGTAGTGGGAGCAGAAGCAGTGCTGTTGATGGGCATCCAAGCCATTCATGGCACTGCTTCTGGGAAAGTGATTCTTTTGCTGACAAATGGGAGAAACAAAGCTAGCACCAACCCTTCTTTTTTCCTGCTGGATGTAGACATGATTCTTAAAGATACAGCCACTCTCCAACAAGAAATGCTAAGGACATTGGAGTGGAAAGACAGAAGCAACTTGGGCCACGGATGACGTGGCTGAATTACCATACCTGTATGCATTTTGTATGGATGTCCTGTATAGAGCTTCTCCATCTTTGGCTGCAAAGAATATAATCGATCTGATTTCGGTGTTGACCACCTGATCTGCCTCTTGAGAAATCTGTATGCTGGTCAGGAAGCAACAGTTAGAACTGGTCATGGAACAATAGACTGGTTCCAAATAGGAAAAGGAGTACGTCAAGGCTGTATATTGTCACCATGTTTATTTAACTTATATGCAGAGTACATCATGAGAAATGCTGGACTGGAAGAAACACAAGTTGGAATCAAGATTGCCGGGAGAAATATCAATAACCTCAGATATGCAGATAACACCACCCTTATGGCAGAAAGTGAAGAGGGGCTAAAAAGCCTCTTGATGAAAGTGAAAGTGGAGAGTGAAAAGGTTGGCTTAAAGCTCAACATTCAGAAAACGAAGATCATGGCATCCGGTCCCATCACTACATGGGAAATAGATGGGGAAACAGTGGAAACAGTGTCAGACTTTATTTTTCTGGGCTCCAAAATCACTACAGATGGTGACTGCAGCCATGAAATTAAAAGACGCTTGCTCCTTGGAAGGAAAGTTATGACCAACCTAGATAGCATATTCAAAAGCAGAGACATCACTTTGCCAACAAAGGTTCGCCTAGTCAAGGCTATGGTCTTTCCTGTGGTCATGTATGGATGTGAGAGCTGGACTGTGAAGAAGGCTGAGCGCCGAAGAATTGATGCTTTTGAACTGTGGTGTTGGAGAAGACTCTTGAGAGTCCCTTGGACTGCAAGGAGATCCAACCAGTCCATTCTGAAGGAGATCAGTCCTGAGATTTCTTTGGAAGGAATGATGCTAAAGCTGAAACTCCAGTACTTTGGCCACCTCATGCAAAGAGTTGACTCATTGGAGAAGACTCTGATGGTGGGAGGGATTGAGGGCAAGAGGAGAAGGGGATGACAGAGGATGAGATGGCTGGATGGCATCACTGACTCGATGGATGTGAGTCTGAGTGACCTCCGGGAATTGGTGATGGACAGGGAGGCCTGGCGTGCTGCAGTTCATGGGGTCGCAAAGAGTCGGACACGACTGAGCGACTGATCTGATCTGATCTGATCTGATGGATGTCCTGGATTGCCTATCGGCCAGTTTCTTGTTATCAAAACAAAAATTGTTTTCAAGTCAGAAATATCAGCTGTCTTGTTACTTACAAGTGAATATGTTCCTAAGTAGCATAAATAACATAGCAACAAAACCCAAAGTAACATTCTTCTCATACCCCAACCCCAAGAAAAGCTCTGTCCCACACCTTTTGTTAGAAGTTATTTACATGATCAGTCATGTATCCATATTCTTATTTTTGCCATTTTACAGATAAGGTAACTAGAGGCTGGGGATCTAAAGCTGCTTTACCAAGGTCACATGGTAAACTGCTATAAGCTGGGGAGTGAAGCCAAGAGCTCTATAATCCCAGGCGAGACCTCCTCTGTTCTGTCTCTTCCCCTCAGCTGGGAAAATGTCAAAGGATTTATCAAAAACAGCCTGCAGCTAGATTAGGTATGTTAATACCCAAAGCACTTAATTACTAATACAGTTTAAGGTACATTAACCTAATTGGAAACTTTCTGCATATGGCATAGTTTTTTTTTTTTTCCTGAAAATATTAATAGTATTTTTTTTTCAAACTTTTCTTCTAGCCTACTTCATCTTTATGTGAAATTACTGGTTTTCTAAGTTAGAAAGAATATTGCAGCCAAGAGTCAAATGAATGTTATTTTATCCTATAAAAACAGGACAAATAAAATTAAAAATGGTAACATATGAGGAAAAGGAAAGATTAAATTGTATCTTAATTCCATGTCTCACCCACCCATGCACTGAAGCTTGCGGGACTCCCTCATCAGAATCCAGGGTCATCCATGGCTCCTCCCTCCATCACGTCCATGTCCAATCAGCACCACATCCTGTTGGGTCCAATCATTTCTAGCCATCCTCCTATTACTCCCTAGGTCAGGCACTTAACTTTCTCCTTCAGATTACTGTGACGACCATCTAGCCAGTTTCTTTTCTGGTGGTAATCTGTTCCCCATGCTGCAATTGGAGAGGTCCTTATAAAATGCAAATTAGATCTGTCAATTGCCCATTTAAACCCTTCAGTGATTCCCTATAGCCCTCAGGGAAATCCAAACTCCTTACTATGACTTCAGATGCCCTTCATTATCTGGTTTCTGTCTGGTTCTCTTACATTGGATGCTTTAGCCATACTGAACCATTTGCAATTGCCCAGACTGGGGCTTTGCTTTTCCTTCCTCCAGAGCCTTTGCAGAAGCTGAACACTCCTGGGAGCTTCCTCCTTCCTGGTCTTCCTTTCCTTTCCCCCCATGAATTCCCAAGCTAATTCCTTATCTTCCCCCACTGTCCAAGCACCACTTCTTCTGAAATCCTTCCCTGACCACCTCTTCCCCAGACTGGGGTAAGGGCCTCTCCAGTGTGTTCTCATGGCAACCAGGCCTTAAATACATTTCAGATAATACTGAAATGTTTTTGTTTATATGTCTGTCTTCCTGGGGGTATCTTGAGAGCTGTGAATGTCTTTGTTCATTTTTGCCTCATCAGTGCCTAACACAATGATGCTTATAAAACAGAAACTCAGAAAAAATAATGGTGAAGTGAATGAAAAAAAAAACAAAACAAGCAAACTATTTGTGGGGATGTAAATGGTACAACCACTATAGAAAACTGTATGAGATTCCTCAAAAAATTAAAAATATGACCCAACAATCCTAGTCCTGGATATATATATATATACAAAGGTGATGAGATCACTAACTCAAAGAGATGTCAAAAAAGAAAAAAGAAAGAAAAAGCAACTAACCTTGTATTAAGGACTATTGTTATTCAGTCATTAAGTCATGTCCAACTCTTTGCAACGCCATGGACTGCACAATTCCAGGCTTCCCTGTCCTTCACCATCTCTCAGAGTTTGCTCAAACTTATATCCATTGAGTCAATGATGTCATCTAACCATTTCATCCTGTTTCCCCTCCTGCCCACCATCTTTCTCAGCATCAGGGTTTTTACCAATGAGTCGGCTCTTCATATAAGGTGGCCAAAGTATTGGAGCTTCAGCTTCAGCATCAGTCCTTCTAATGCATATTCAGAGTTTATTTCCTTTAGGACTGACTGGTTGGATCTCCTTGCTGTCCAAGAGACTCTCAAGAGTCTTCTCCAGCAACATAATTTGAAAGCATCAGTTCTTCAGTGTTCAGCCTTCTTTATTGTCCAATTCTCACATCCATTCATGACTACTGGAAAAAACATAACTTTGACTATATGGACTTTTGTCAGCAAAGTGATGTCTCTGCTTTTTAATACTCCACCTAGGTTTTTCATAGCTTTCCTTCCAAGAAACAAGCATCTTTTAATTTCATGGCTTCGGTCAGTCGGAATTCCATCACCATTAAAGACTATGCAGACAACTAACAGGCAGATTACCACACAATAAGAAAACTAGGGCGAGGTGGGCAAGATGAATGGCTCTCATGTTCATAAAGTCGTAGAGAACACGTTCACTTGCACTTAGTAAGGAAAGCATGGGGTCTGACATCCACCCCCCGGGTCCCAGATTGTTCTCCTTCGCGAAATCCAAATGGGGAAAAGTGGAAGATTTAGAAGCTGTCCCATGCTCTCCGAGAAGTAGAGGGAGAAGATTCCTGCAGATCCATACAAGCCTCATGGAGGTGATGATGTGGGCTCTTCTTTCTCCTTTCCTCCTTCTCATCTCTCCTTTCCGTTAATGCCAATATCCTAATGTTTTTAGTAACCAAACCAGAAGAGCCTCCAGAATCCACTTCTCCTTTATAAGGTGGATAACTTCATAAATTAGCCACACACATAATCTATAGAAGCTAGAGCTGACATTTCCTATGAACACACTGTGTATGAAGAAGCATTAAGGGGGGAAATGATAACATTTCTGCACTGTCTCCTAATGAGCCTTGTAACCTCTAAGTAACAAAGTTGTTGGCACTGTACTGATGTTAGCCTTCAGCTGGCCCTAGCTTAGCCACACAATGTGGCCTGCATGAAAACATACCACTTCTTGAGACCTCCAGGGTCTAAGGCCTTTATTCACGACATAGTTATGACAGCTGACTAGGCTACCCTTGCTTCTTTCTACACACATAAAGAGGGAAGTCTGTGGACATGGGAGCCTGTGGGAACACACTTCCAAGAGGTTGACTTCAACATGAGGAAAGCTGTGCATGGCACTTCCAAAGAAACAGGCAAACTGCCTTTGAGAGGTCAATGGTCTGGAGAAAGCTATTGAGCACAGGGAGAAATCCCTATTTAAGTGACTCAGTGTACACGAGTAGCTGTATATCGGTTTGGGATAGCCATTGTCTGTATGTATTTAAATTGTCCATTGTGGCTCTTGATTTGAGTGGCTACAGTCAACTTGGGAGAGGATTTGGGTTTGTAGTGAAGTGGTTTCCTACCAATATCCCCAAAGACTGAGATGTGATCAAAAGAAATGTTCAGAAGGCCATTCAAAGTAATATAAACTTGAAATAGCACCAGAAATGACAGCTCCAGGTATATGCAAAGTCCTCTAGCCTAGAACTTTCTCAGGTCTCGCATCTCTTTCATTCAATAGACATTTATTGAGGGTGTAGTGTATACTTTCCAGGTGGCTCACTGGTAAAGAATCTGCCTACCAATGCAGGAGACACAAGAGATGTGGGTTCAATTCCTGGGTCAGGAAGATCCCCTGGGGGAGAACCTGTCAACAACCACTCCAGTAATCCTGCCATGGAAAATTCCATGGCCAGAGGAACCGGGTGGGCTACAGTTCATGGGGTTGCGAAGAATTAGACATGACTGAGCACACCCACACACAGAGTAGTATATGCTGGTCATGATACTCTACCTTCAGGGAGCTGTCCCTCTAACGTGGGTGTAAGAAATTTACCTGATAAACTAATCCACATATTGAGTGAAAAATTACTACAAAGAAACATAAAGGGAGTTGGAAAAGGGGGAATTCACTGCTGGCCAGAATGACCTGGAAAGCTTTCTGGAAGCCCAGCTAGTTGCCTGATCTCGAAGGAGTGACGGGTGACCACAGGTCCGCATCCCCTCCTGCCCTCACAACACTCCCAGGAGCCACACTCCGGACTGAGGTCTCAGCTGCTGTCATACTGAAAATTCCCCAGATAGACACGGAGGAACATGGAGAAACAATAACCAACTTTTACTAACTTACTTAATGGCACATGGGGCCTTGGGGAACTGCTATCTTTTCTTTGCCTGTAAGACTCAAATATTTCTATTCTCCACTCTTCAGTTCAGTTCAGTTGCTCAGTCATGTCCAACTCTTTGCAACCCCATGAATTGCAGCACGCCAGGCCTCCCTGTCCATCACCAACTCCCGGAGGTCACTCAGACTCAAGTCCATCTAGTCAGTGATGCCATCCAGCCATCTCATCCTCTGTCGTCCCCCTTCTCCTCCTGCCCCCAATCCCTCCCAGCATCAGGGTCTTTTCCAATGAGTCAACTCTTCACATGAGGTGGCCAAAGTACTGGAATTTAAGCTTTAGCATCATTCCCTCCAAAGAAATCCCAGGGCTGATCTCCTTCAGAATGGACTGGTTGGATCTCCTTGCAGTCCAAGGGACTCTCAAGAGTCTTCTCCAACACCACAGTTCAAAGGCATCAATTCTTTGGCATTCAGCTTTCTTTACAGTCCAACTCTCACATCCATACATGACCACTGGGAAAACCATAGCCTTGACTAGACAGACCTTTGTTGACACAGTAACGTCTCTGCTTTTGAATATGCTATCTAGGTTGGTCATAACTTTCCTTCCAAGGAGTAAGCGTCTTTTCATTTCATGGCTATAGTCACCATCTGTAGTGATTTTGGAGCCCAGAAAAATAAAGTCTGACACTGTTTCCACTGTTTCCCCATCTATTTCCCATGAAGTGATGGGACCAGATGCCACGATCTTCGTTTTCTCAATGTTGTTTTAGGCCAACTTTTTCACTCTCCTCTTTCACCTTCATCAAGAGGCTTTTTAGTTCCTCTTCACTTTCTGCCATAAGGGTGGTGTCATCTGCATATCTGAGGTTACTGATACTTCTCCCAGCAATCTTGATTCCAGCTTGTGCTTCTTCCAGTCCAGCGTTTCTCATGATGTACTCTTCATATAAGTTAAATAAGCAGGGTGACAACATACAGCCTTGAGGTACTCCTTTTCCTATTTGGAACCCGTCTGTTTTTCCACGTCCAGTTCTAACTTGCTTCCTGACCTGCATACAAATTTCTCAAGAGGCAGGTCAGGTGGTCTGGTATTCCCATCTCTTTCAGAATTTTCCACAGTTTATTGTGATCCATACAGTCAAAGGCTTTACCTGAGGAAAAGTCTCAGTCTTCTCTCACATGAGGTCTTTCCGTTTCCCTTAACATGTAATTGCAAATGATACTGAGGCGTACTGAGGCTTCTTCTAATGGACACTGTGTAATATTTTCATATGCAAAGGACACATTGATTATATACACATTATAAGGATCCTCTCCATCAACCTAACTGTAGTTCTGTTCCCCTTAGTTTCTTCCCCTTCTTAGCCCCCTGGTGCTTTTTTATTCTGTCTGCTTTCTGTTTCTGATTGGAGAACACACTTAAACAGTTTGACCAATCTAGGGAACTCTTTGTCCTAAATCAAAAGGCTTTGTTCTTCTTTCCTCACTCTTAACAAGGCCTTGTAAAAACCTTCCCAGAGTGTGAGCCTTCCATCCCGTCAAATCCCTTCTCACTTTCCCCTTTAACTTCTCAGTCTAATTACCCTAAAGGTTTTGTCCTTTTTTGAATGTTACCCTGATACTCATGTGTTCATGTGTGTGAAATGGAGCTCAGGGCCCACCTTTTAATTGTTATTATTTTAATCAGCATTTAGAACAGGCAAACAGAGTGCCAGAATAAAAATAGGAAGACCCTGCATTTTGTCAATTTAGTACAAATTGGTGTCAATAGGATTCTTTCACATTATCTTTCCCACCACTCCCAGTAATAAGTGCTTCCATGTTGCATACACACATCCACACATATTTACAAGCGAAAGATTGATGTAGTGGAAAGTAACATGAACTTGAGTGTCAGACATACACACACACTCAGGCACAAATGCACATACACATGTATACAGCCTCAATTTAGTGATGTGAGTTGAACTAGAATCAATGGTAAAACACACTTATTACTGAGCATGCTGTGGGAACCAAGGAGAGGCATCAACACCAGCAGAGCACATCATTGAAAAGTATTTCCTATGTTGCTCCTTATCTTCTCCATGTCTTGATGTCTTCTCCTTTAAATGGGACTACAAATTTGGAAAACTCAGCAGTGGTCACAAGATTGGAAAAGGTCACTTTTCATCCCAATCCCAAAGAAAGGCAATGCCAAAGAATGCTCAAACTACCGCATAATTGCACTCATCTCACATGCTAATAAAGTAATGTTCAAAATTCTCCAAGCCAGGCTTCAGCAATATGTGAACCGTGAACTTCCTGATGTTCAAGCTGGTTTTAGAAAAGGCAGAGGAACCAGAGATCAAATTGCTAACATCCGCTGGATCATGGAAAAAGCAAGAGAGTTCCAGAAAAACATCTATTTCTGCTTTATTGACTATGCCAAAGCCTTTGACTGTGTAGATCACAATAAACTGTGGAAAATTCTGAAAGAGATGGGAATACCAGACCACCTGATCTGCCTCTTGAGAAATCTGTATGCAGGTCAGGAAGCAACAGTTAGAATTGGTCATGGAACAACAGACTGGTTCCAAATAGGAAAAGGAGTATGTCAAGGCTGTATATTGTCACCCTGTTTATTTAACTTATATGCAAAGTACATCATGAGAAATGCTGGACTGGAAGAAACACAAGTTGGAATCAAGATTGCCGGAGAAATATCAATAACCTCAGATATGCAGATAACACCACCCTTATGGCAGAAAGTGAAGAGGAACTAAAAAGCCTCTTGATGAAAGTGAAAGTGGAGAGTGAAAAGGTTGGCTTAAAGCTCAACATTCAGAAAACGAAGATCAGGGCATCCAGTCCCATCACTACATGGGAAATAGATGGAGAAACAGTGGAAACAGTGTCAGACTTTATTTTTCTGGGCTCCAAAATCACTGCAGATGGTGACTGCAGCCACAAAATTAAAAGACGCTTACTCCTTGGAAGGAAAGTTATGATCAATCTAGATCACATATTCAAAAGCAGAGACATTACTTTGCCAACAAAGGTTCACCTAGTCAAGGCTATGGTCTTTCCTGTGGTCATGTATGGATGTGAGAGCTGGACTGTGAAGAAGGCTGAGCGCCGAAGAATTGATGCTTTTGAACTGTGGTGTTGGAGAAGACTCTTGAGAGTCCCTTGGACTGCAAGGAGATCCAACCAGTCCATTCTGAAGGAGATCAGCCCTGGGATTTCTTTGGAAGGAATGATGCTAAAGCTGAAACTCCAGTATTTTGGCCACCTCATGCGAGGAGTTGACTCATTGGAGAAGACTCTGATGGTGGGAGGGATTGGGGGCAGGAGGAGAAGGGGACGACAGAGGATGAGATGGCTGGATGGCATCACTGACTCGATGGATGCAAGTCTGAGTGACCTCCGGGAGTTGGTGATGGACAGGGAGGCCTGGCGTGCTGCAGTTCATGGGGTCTCAAAGAGTCGGACATGACTGAGCGACTGATCTGATCTGATCTGATCTGAACAATAGTGTCTGAGCTTCCCACATGGCTCAGTGGTAAAGAATTCACCTACCAATGCAAGAGATGCAGTTTTTATTTCTGGGTCGAGATCTCCTGGAGAAGGGGATGGCAGCCCACTCTAGTATTCTTGCCTGGAAGATCCCATGGATGGAGGAGCCTGGTGGGCTGCAGTCCATGCGGTCACAAAGAGTTGGACACATCTTAGTGACTAGCCAACAGCAACAATAACAGTGCTGCCTTATAGGTTACATGACTTAGTGTCTTCAGAGCACTGAGAAGAGGGCTGGGCACACTGTGAGTACTGTAAATGATGGTAGACAGATAGAGCAAACATAAATACAGAGGCTGGCACATAGCCCATGTCTATCTATATTATTCAAGAAGTTCCATTCTTAGCTATTGTTTGGAAGATGTTTCAGCACCCCTCCTTTAAAGAAGCCCCCAGCTCAGGGTTCTTTTCAGGAATAACTGTTGGGTAGTGCTGATTTCCCATTCATCACCCTCTCCACATGATATGGCTTGTGGAGAATACTGAATCTGAAGGAAGCCTAGTCATTATAGAATCTGTACACCTCTCCATTCCAAAGTTGGGCTAAGGTTTGATTAAGTCCAGCCTATAAAAGTGTAAAGACACCAGCTTTCTTCCTGAAGCCAACAGGCCAGTGTGCTATAAGTAATTTTTGATAGTGACCTATAGTAAGAGTAACATTTTCTACTGTGACCCAGCACTCAGGCACAGAGGTTTATGGCTGGGGAAAAAAAGCATCCTAAAACAATATCTTTGTTGTATACACTGGGATATTTTCTCTTGCTTCTATTTCATTTCTTAAAATACTGTATATGACTATTAAATTGATTTTACAACCCACCAATGGCTCATGATCTGCCCTTTGACGAACACCAAGTCAGACCAAAAGCATCTTTAGGAATGGGCTAATGATCAGAAATGGAATCCTATAAAAGACTCTAAAAGTTCTTTAATGGAAGAAAGATGACTATTGATTTGGGTTTGTGTATCCATGTTTCATTCTCCTTGGGAATTTAAATTGCAAAGATAAATTCTCACCTTCAGGTATGTTTAAAAAAAAAAAATACCTTTGCCTCATAAAATAGAAGTAATGACACACCAGGCAGCATTCTGGGACACACACATTTCTCTAAGTCAAGTAATTATACTGAGGATTATCCAATTGAACTCTGACTGGGCATAACCATGTAATAGAGTGTGATAGAAACGTGGATGTCAAATGTTTTTCTTTGGCCCTATTCCTGAATTGCAAAAATCTGAAATTCACTGACACTTGAAAATCTGTGAGCTCTTTTGGCAACTGATATCAAAATAATTTGAGGCTGAGATCTCATTCCTACTGGACAAGTTGCCATGGCATTCTGGTTTCCTGTGTAACAAACACGAGCAATGCCTTACTTTTGCATAGTACTTGGCAATTTATGAAGTGTTTTAATACATATTATCTCAACCTCATAACAATTCCGTGAGGTATACTGGGCAGGTATTTTCATACATTGCATTTATGACTGTACTGTCATTTAAGACTTAATGGTTTCTGTTTTCATCATAAAGCGGGATCATTTTGAAACATGTTGGCTAATAGCAAGAGACAACGCAATGTGGAAAGAACACTAGATTTGGCCTCAAAGACATGAGTCAAAATTCACAGTGTGCTAATTACCAGGTGTGTGCTCTGAGGAAGTTTTTCTAAGCCCTAGCCTCAAGTTACATTCAGCGAGTAAAGAGGCATATGTTGTACTCACAAGTGGGAGATTGATGTAGTGGAAAGTAACATTAACTTGAGTGTCAGACAGAACTGGATTCAGATCCTGACTTCAGTACAAACTCAGTCAACTTAGGCAAAAGATATAGCCTCTCTAAACCTTAGTTTCTTCATCTGTAAAATGAGCATTACAATAAAATATCATTGGCTAGTTAAACGTTCTAATTGATATGCTATACTTGCATCCAACTGCCTCTAATTTATTCTCTTTTGGTGCCAACTTTAAAAAGTAAATTCTGACCTCTGTATCCAAGGGTTATGCATTCAGAGATTCAACCAACTTCAGATCAAATTCAACCACATAGAACCCACAGATACAGAGGACCAACTGTCCTGGTCATTCTATGTAAGGTACTTCAGCATCTAAGAATTATGAAATACGTGAGGAATCCTGGAACCAGTACCCTATGGATATCAAGGGATGACTATAAATCTAAGTCACTTTCCAACTAAAACTATGGGAGAGTTTCCTATTGCACTCCAGATAGTAGACCAAAATCTTTGCCCTGGCATAAAGGTCCCACATAGTATAGTTCCTGCTCATCTCTCTGGCCTTACTTCCTACTACTCTCTTTCCTCCTGGCACAAATATTTAGCCAATGCTCATATTCATTGACTTCTTCTGTGGCTCCAGGCATTTTGTTATTTTAGAGTCTGTGCCCATTGCTGGTTTTCTGCCTAAAATAATCACCCCATCACAACTCTAATACCTTTCACTCTCATCCATCAGGTCTCAGTGTGTCACTATGTTGAAGAAGATTTTCAGAACTCCTAGACCGGGTCAAGTGCTCATAGTCTATGTCATCACAGGAGCTTATTCCTGGACTTTAGAGGCTGCCTTGGCTACGTTCCTTTACAAAGGAGATGTTCCTTTGCAAGATGAACTAGCAGCAAGCATGTGCAGAAATAAAAAGAAAATTGGATGACTTTCACAGGTGTTAAGATACACTGAACTTGCCTGATGTGCTGACGTGGATAGGGTTTGACAGCAAGACTCACTGGGGGTTTGAACTGAAGATCATGAAAGATCATAGCTCATCAAGGCAAGATGAGGAAGGGAACAGGAAGCCGAAGAATTGCCAGTAGGGACTGACTACAGATAGCAGCTTTAAGGAGGAAGTTGATGCCTAAATTAATAAGTAATTTTTTAAACTCCATCAAGACTAGATAAGATATCAAGAAAAGATATCTTTGATGTTGTTGTTCAAGATTCAAGGTAAAAGTTCAGTTATTCACTTCAGCCTGAGAGACAGGAACAGAGGTGTACCTGTCAAGCTAAGGATCCGGTAAGATTCAAGTGTGCTTTCTCCAATCGAGTCTTCCTACCTGACAATTAATTCTGCTCACACTGGGGACTTAATTTCTCAAGCATAGAATGCCATTTGGCAACCAGGAAGGAAGGAGTTAAAGAAGCATGGTTGTAGCACAGCTGGGAGCCATTAACAATTAAGTTCTTGGATAGAAACCCAGCAGGAAGCTGACAAGGGGCCTAAGAGACACAATGGCATCTAAAAAGTAAAAACTTGATTTAGAAATGAATGAACTGCCTTTACCAGTGAACCTTTAGCAAAACCTAAATCCCCTAATTAAGACTGAAGAGCAGTTATTGGTTAAGAGTTTATATTATGTTTTGCCATAAATCAGTTACTTGATAAGAAAGATAATGGGTAAGTTAATAATTTCTGAAATGTATTTTTAAAAACTACATAAGTTCAGGGAGTAGTCTTGACCGTACTTAAAAATCCTAATTGGTGAACCAACATAAGATATCTTACAGCTCTCAGCCATTTGCCTCTAAATTCTGTTTCCATTTTTGATGGCAAGAAGTCTGATTTTGGAGATACACTAATAAATTTAGTACTTTAGAGTGATATTGTCTCAAATAGATTTCCCAGGTCTCATGCTTTTCAGCTAACTTTCTCCCTGCCTCTGATCCTCTTACATTAAAGACCCCTCTTCCTCCTGATTTGTCTTGTTTCTTTCTAGCCCAACAGGATCCATACTAGACATCCGTGGTTCTGTAATGTTCTCCTCTGATAAAACTTAATTCACGATAAATTTGCAGAAACGTATGGGTTACTCCAGCCAATCTTCGTTTCTTCCTTCTCCTATCAACTCTAGTCCTTACGTGTGTGTTTCACCTGTACCATCTCTGTTGACCCAATCTGATCATGCTGAGTTTGGCACTTTATTTCATGTTGTCTTTGAGCCATTCAACTGTCTAGTGTATAGAGTATTACCTTCTACTAAAGATTCCCAACCATTTGACAGCAGGGGAATGCCTCACGATTCATGTTTATCTTCTATACTGCCTTTGCTATTTACACAATAACTTAAAGGTTTTAGAAGTCGTTTTAGAACTGAATGAGCACCTCTACAAAACTGAAAGCTGCCTGGGTTTTTTCAGAAGGTAGTAGGTAGGAGCAAGAGAGTACATTGATATATAAAATAGTAGGCATAATCTAAAAACTTTCTCTGTATAAGACCCTTAAGTGAAAGTCACTCAGTCGTGTCTGACTCCTTGAGACCCCATGGACTGTAGCCTCCAGGCTCTTCTATTCATAGGGATTCTCCAGGCAAGGATACTGGAATGGGTTGCCATGCCCTCCTGCAGGGGATCGTCTCAATCCAGGGATCGAACCCAAGTCTCCTACATTGCAGGTGGATTTTTTAACAACTAAGCCACAAGGGAAGTCCGTGAGACCCTTAAGGAGAACATAATATAAAAAGTCAGACAGAAGAGTATTCAGCCAACATAATTTACATTTGTGTACATAGGCTTAAGACAAAATGAATATGAGAGTGAGAACTATTTCCTTATTGTATTACCATTACTACTGACTAGCATAGCACCTGACCCAACAGAGGAGTTTAATCATATATATGAGCTTCCTTGAAGGAAGGAATAGATCAAAATAGTCAATGATAATATTAATTATTGGCCGGATTAACCAGGGAATATTTGCCAGATACACTGGGGGAAAATATTAATTTAATGATGGGAAGGGACATAATTTGAGGCTTCACAAGAAATGAGACTGTTTAGGCAAAAGTTATAGCCTAGGAAATCACAGGGAAGAGAAGGTAGTCAAATAGTATTTTTTTTTTTTTAAGAGAGAGGGTTAAGGAATGGCACAGAAAGAGTGATTGTGAGCCCTGGAAAGTTGCACGCATTGGAGCTTGGGGTAAAGAATAATTTAAGTTGACTGAGTCAGAACTTTGAGAGGCTATCAGGATGTTAACGGCAATTAAGAGGGATTAACCCAAACAGATTATTTGGATAGTCTATCAAGAATAGGAAGATATAGGAGGGGGAAAGAGGCTGGCTTTGGCTTAATGTTCTTAGGGAGTATCATTTTCTGGGACCTAGTCCTAGCACTTCTGTGATGTTAAATTCAAGCTGATAAGTCCCCAGAGGCCTTAGAAGGCATTTTACTGCCTTCATTTGGAAGGTGAAGCCATTGACCTCAAATCTGAGGAATGTGTTACTTTGTTCTCTTAATAATAATGAATTTTCCAAGAGCTAGCAATATACAAATGCAAGATGCCTGGATGGAGTTGAAAGTGCTGTTAAATGGATGGTCCAAATGATGATTGGCCTTGGAAATCTGTGCCAGTGAGCCAGCTTCCAACCCGCCCAAAGAAGTCACCAGTTTTCACAGCTGAATAAGAGCTGAAAAGATCAAAGGGTCCCCTGGTGATTAGGTTGTGTCAGGAGCAAAAAGAACTAGATAAGGAACCACATTTCACTGGCACCAAGAATCACACTCATTCTTCACCTCTTTGAAATGTCAGCTGAAATTTTGTAAGTGGACATTAAGGAGAATGTAGCTATGCTAGGCAGCCATCAATTCATGATCAATGGTCAAGATATTCTGGAAGCATTGTAAGTAGCACAGATACTCACCACTTCTGTGATCAGTTTTTGTCCTTCTTTTGAAAGATAGTCCCAAATTTTAGCAAAATCCATGGCTGGAAGGAAAATACTGACCTCACATCTCTACCAATTTTGGTTTATATTCATTTTTCTGTATGAATTTGACACACATTTGTCAAGGAAAAATATTTTATAGAAACATTTTCTTTTAATTCTGTAGGTAGGAATTGGTTGTGCTCTCTAATTAGACCCTATAAAAAGACAGTTCCCACGTGAACGAAAGTTCCCTTGGGTTACCAATAGTGGGCCTCATTGGAATGTTGGGAAATTCAGGCAGTATTGTTGGGGCCAATCTCATACCATCTGCTCAGCGTCCTCAAAAATGCTATTCCAGAAGGCAGTTCTTCGAGTTTTTAGGCGTGTTTTTGACTTGACTCAGTGTGGCTGATAAAAATAACCTTCATATTTTGAATCACAATTCCATGCACACGTTCCTAAAAAAATTGGGCAAAAATTTGTCAGTCTCTCTAGTCTCCTTCATTGTCTGTCTCGCAAACTGTACTTAGCTGTGAGAACCCGTCTCCTTCCTTAATGACGGTATATTAAGAGATGCTGTCATCTCATTAAAGAGTGTGCCAAGTGGATGTCTTCCTTTGATCACTTGTCCTCTGTTTCCGTGGACCTGCAGTCGCAGCAGCCTCTATTGTTGGAGTGAGAAGTCCATATCTGGTGAACAGGGGAGTTCTGGCTATCAGGGTGAGGGCAATGTCTTTAACTATTTATTATCTACTCTCTGTAAACTCAACTCAAATATAGAAGAAGGCAAGCAGAAGCCAAAATGATGTCTAGTTAAGATTCATAGTGTTTTCTCTGAAAAGAACGTATTCTTTATCAAGGACTGAGAAAGTGTCCTTTTCCCTTTTTCTTCAGTGTATGAAATATTTACTTGTTAGGCTGCCTCTGAAATAACCATTTTCCATAGAGCTGTAGCGACCCAGCCCATCAGTGTGCTGGTTAATTAAGTGTGACCTAAACCAACTTGACTTGAGCTCTGCATTAAATGCACAAAACCCATTTGAGCTGACCAGCAGCAGAAGTGGTACTCAGAGAAATTGGAAAGGATTTCTCCCAAATGCTTTCTACTTACTTACAGCACTCAAGTAATGGTTGAAGATTAGCATATGACATGACAGATTACATTAAGTCATGTCTTTGCAGTGCTTTATGACAGCACTATCACATTAGCTTCTTAGCACTGGCACATCGAGGCATGCAAATGTTTTCAGACCCTCTTATTCAAATCTACAAGCTGACATGGCAGCCCTGATATGATTATTAGTCATTTGAGAGACTTTAATTCACGTCATCAGATAACAGGTTCTGCTAAAAGGTTATAGAAACTGTCTGCTTTTAATGAAGCTCTCAAAAAGACCCTCAGAAACTCTGCTACACACCAAGGGCCTTGGTTTGACTTTATTGACAAGACTCCCCTAAGAATGAACTTGAGTGGAATAGCTAAATAGACATCCAGACATTGGCAATATTGTCTGTTTTTCAGAGAAGACCGTGTAAGATGGTTTTAGCGGTCTCCCCTCCAGCCCATTTTAATTTGACGGTGGACTCCAGTACACAGCGTGAATGACCCTTAAACGTTTTTAGAATCTGATATTCAATGAGAGTCTAACAGGTATAAAGACATTTATTTCTAGAATATCCTTTACAGTTTGGGCATCAGTGTTGCCATAGCTCACAGCAGTGGGTTAATGGTGTCTGGCCAAGCATGGCATGACTAAGTGCTGATGTGACTGAAGACCATTGGGATTTGCAATCCGTAGTTTGTTTGCTGTAAATTGGTTTTGTAGTCAGATGCTTTGTTTTCTAATACGGTGATCTGCACTTGAGCTTCAAAGGTGATGCAGTTGTAAAGAATCCACCTGTCAATGCAGGAGGCCCAGGAGACGCAGATTCAATCTCTGGGTCAAGAAGACCGCCTGGAGTAAGAAACGGCAATCCACTCCAGTATTCTTGCCTGGAAAATTCCATGGACAGAGGAGTCTGGCGGGCTTCAGTCCATGGGGTCAGACACTACTAAGCGACTGAGCACAGCACAGATCTGCACTTAGGCGCCAATAGAACCAGCCTTTCAAAAATGCCCCTGCATAGATCAGTGGAGTTTGGCACCAATGATAGTCTTGTCAGAATGAAGGAAGATGCCAATAGGAAGATGGGCTGATGTGCTGCAATGAGCAGAGTGCCAGAGAGAGACCTCTGCAGGCAGAAAAAGTGTTTCATGAAGGATCCAAGAGAAAAGGTATTCCTTGAAGCCTGGGAAAGTGAATGTAAATGCACTTTTTATTTTCTTTCTCTTTTTAAATTTTTTTTCTTAAAGTCCGAAACAATGAACACTGAAAAATCATTGCTGAAGAACTTGAGCAGATAGTAAATGTATTGATCAGTCTCTAAAGTCTGTTTTGTTTTTCCTTTTCTTTTTTTGTTACTAAGATTCAGTGTCAATGTGTTTATTTAGATCTCTGGAGAAAAGAAAGAAGCATTCACAGTTTAAAGTAAACTAATTTATAGCCATTTCACAAAGAAAATATTCCAAATTATTTGATTTGCTGTTGATTTCATTTCTTTCTATGCAGAGATGTTAACATATATTCTTTTAACTAAATCATGAATCTAATGTTATTCATACTACCTTTTTCTCTTTTCCTTGCTTCTCTTCAGTTTAACAACTATATTTAAGATTATCTTGTATATGCTCTATCTCTGTCCTTCTTGCATCTTTCTTCTAACCTTAATTACAGTGTATCTGAAAGTAATCTAGGCTGAAAATATAAGTAAGATACCAAATATAGAGAATATAAAAGGGAGACTGATAAACTATCAGGTAAACAATTTGCAGTTTAAGAACTGCTCTTAATCTTAAGAGAGCAAAGAAATCAGAAAAAGGCATTATATTATATAAATCAGATCATTTTCTACTCTCCTCCTTCCATCATCCTCTTTGCTCCTTTCACACCTGCCAGTCTGTGATCACAGACCTTTGTACCACAAGACAAAGAGCAGATGAACACCACGTGCCTGATGGGAGATGCTCCCTGGAGAATCTCGGGGAGGCAGGAAAATGCTACTGACTTCCCCTTTCCCCTCCCTTGATGACTGTTGTCACTTTAACCTGAAAGGTGAGATCCAGGTGGATACTCCAGGTGTAGATACAGTGAGCATCTACAGTAAGCTAGACTCTGTTCAGAGCAAGAAACTTGAGCTATACATGCAGCAACCTGTGGCTTGCTCCCTTCAGACTGCAGAGCGGGGAAGGTGAGCCACACTCTTTTCTTCAGGTGGCTTTGATTTTGTGAAAATTCTACATTATAAGAGCAAGGGCAGGTTTTCCTTTGTACCCCTAAACTTACTTTCCATTTTGGTTGATGTCCCTTCCCCACTTTCTAATGCTGTTGAACAGATTTTATTTTTCTTCTTTCAATTAGAGTTAGTCTCTTTTTCACTTTTAATAACACCACACACACACACACACACACACACACACACACACACACACAGATATTTCCTCTTTTCAGTGATTTTCTCCTGAAAATCATTCCTCTAGTTTCGAGGTAGCCCAAGGATACATGCCTGCATGCTCTGTCACAGTTGTGACCAACTCTTTGCGACCCCCTGGACTGCAGTCTGTCAGGCTCCTGTGTCCATGGAATTTTCCAGGCAAGAATATTGCAATGGGTTGCCACTTCCTTTGCCAGGGGATTTTCCCGACCTAGGGATAGAACCCATGTCTCCTGTTTCTCCTGAATTGATAGGCAAATTCTTTACTATTGAGCCACCTGGGAAGACCCAGCCCAAGGATGGTGGTACCTTCTTCATTTTTGCACATATCCGCTACCCAACACAGTGCCTGATACATGGCATGTGAGCTATCGGTGTTTAGTAATTGAATAAATGAGTAAATAGGGAAATAGTATGACTTTGGAAACTATCACAACTATACAGAGATCTGTATTCTCATTCTTGGTCACATTCTCTTTTTCCCCTCTTAGAAACAGTGTTTCTCTATTGATGGCCCCTTTTGCCCCTCTGTGACTCTCACTTTATGTGTGTGTGTACGTGTGTATATGTGTTTGTGTACGTGTGTATATGTGTTTGTGTATGTATATGGGTGTATGTATGTGTATCAATGTGCATTACACAGTGGCTTCACTTTGAATGTTTCTCCCATGCCATAGATTAGGAATTTAGTAATATTTGATGCATAGACATATGTCCATGGATTATAGCAAAATTATAGGTTATGTGTGCAACCAGCTACTGCTGGAACTTTAATTTCTTCTGCCCATTCGTTGTAGCAGCCCCCATTGGAACTTGGTTCTGGTCACCTACACAAGTTCCACTTTGATACTGGTCCACGATCCTCCCAATATTTTTGAATTAAAGGACCTAACAAATGTTCTGAATGTGTTCTTGGCTCACCTGCCTCTTCTGTGGGCCTCGGAGACAAAATTCTGGCCCTCTGGTCTCCAGAACATATAAAGAATATACAGATAATTTAAGAATATCATTTGGATGCCAACATTTAATATCCCACAAAATTTGCACTGGCTTAAGCCAATTTCCCAGCACAGTGTTCTCTCATTTCTATTTCTCTCCATCTCAGGGTTTTAAAAGAAAACAAACCTCTGCATGCATAGATTAGAGCCCTCCCATAAACACATGTTCCTATCAAAACCAATCAAAACAGAAAAAAAGAAAGGACAGAATATTATACATTTTTCTTTAGATCTGCTGTCTGATTTTCATTAGGTTTAACCTTATTTCTTTTAGATCCTAGGCAATGACCCAATATTTATTTTCCTGGCTGGGCCCTCTTCTTGCCAATATTTCACTCTGGCTCCTAGAGGCCTGGCTGAGGAGTTCAAGGCTCTCACACTCCCTCTTTTCCGCTGCACTTTGGAGACACATATCCGTAACATGTATTCTTCATTTCATCTCAGAGTTAATTCTGAGCACTTTCTTCCCTCCTATTCACAACTTCTTAATTTCTCCCTTTCTTATTGGATTTATGACTGAATACTTTAATTTATTCATCATATAATGTCTTTGTAACTCATTTTTTCTAGTAATTTACACTGGACCATATGCTTTCTGCTGCTGCCTCCTATTATATTGATCTGTAAAGCTTCTGGGGGCAATGATTAGCATGAAAGCAGCCCTGCAAATGAAAGTTATATTGCATCCTATTTGTTCTTTTTGAAAAAAATATATTTCAGAGTTCTCCAAGTGGTATCAGATGTTCCTTAATTTTGCAGAATCTGTGTGATTTCAGTTATGCATATACATTTATACATATGTGTGTGTGTTATATGTGTGTGTGCCTTTTTTGAAACATGAAATAAAAACATTATTTTAAAAAAATTTGACATTTACTGAAATTAGTAAGGTCTTCAGCTGTATTTTGTAGACCATGTTGATCCTCAAGGCCAAAACTTCTAAAATTCGTTATAAAGGGAGCTTGAACCACATGGCAACCAGCTTATGTGCATGGCGTGTTCTCTGTTAAATTTGTCTGATCCCTTTGCATAGGTCACATAAGATAACATGTAAGCTAGTACTTTAACTGTAATGATGTTACAAATACCAAGGTAGGAATCATACTTCAGGGATGGCACTCACATCTCTTGACTTCTGATTTCCTTAGGCATAAAACATTAACGCCTAGCAGTGTCCTGAGGATCATGAGGGAAAATGTGTGCAAAAACACTTTACCAATAGAAAAGAAACTTACGAAATATTGATGAACATTTTTTAAAGGCACTATGTAATATTCATATTCTTTGTTATTTGCTCATATTCTGTTCTTTGGATTTCACAGGGACTAAAGAATGCTCAAACTACCTCACAATTGCACTCATCTCACACGCTAATAAAGTAATGCTCAAAATTCTCCAAGCCAGGCTTCAGCAATATGTGAACGGTGAACTTCCTGATGTTCAAGCTGGTTTTAGAAAAGGCAGAGGAACCAGAGATCAAATTGCCAACATCCACTGGATCATCGAAAAAGCAATAGAGTTCCAGAAAAATATCTATTTCTGCTTTATTGACTATGCCAAAGCCTTTGACTGTGTGGATCACAACAAACTGTGGAAAATTCTGAAAGAGATGGGAATACCAGACCACCTGATCTGCCTCTTGAGAAGTCTATATGCAGGTCAGGAAGCAACAGTTAGAATTGGACATGGAACAACAGACTGGTTCCAAATAGGAAAAGGAGTACGTCAAGGCTGTATATTGTCACCCTGTTTATTTAACTTATATGCAGAGTACATCATGAGAAATGCTGGGCTGGAAGAAGCACAAGCTGGAATCAAGATTGCTGGAAGGAATATCAGTAACCTCAGATATGCAGATGACACCATCCTTATGGCAGAAAGTGAAGAGGAACTAAAAAACCTCTTGATGAAGGTGAAAGTGGAGAGTGGAAAAGTTGGCTTAAAGCTCAACATTCAGAAAACTAAGATCATGACATCTGGTCCCATTATTCCTGGGAAATAGATGAGGAAATAGTGGAAACAGTGTCAGACTTTATTTTTGGCAGCTCCAAAATCACTGCAGATGGTGATTGCAGCCATGAAATTAAAAGACACTTACTCTTTGGAAGGAAAGTTATGACCAACCTAGATCACATATTCAAAAGCAGAGACATTACTTTGTCAACAAAGGTCCGTCTAGTCAAGGCTATGGTTTTTCCAGTGGTCATGTATGGATGTGAGAGTTGGACTGTGAAGAAAGCTGAGTGCCAAAGAATTGATGCCTTTGAACTGTGGTGTTGGAGAAGACTCTTGAGAGTCCCTTGGGCTGCAAGGAGATCCAACCAGTCCATCTAAAGGAGATCAGTCCTGGGTGTTCATTGGAGGAACTGATGCTGAGGCTGAAACTCCAATACTTTGGCCATCTGATGTGAAGAGCTGACTCATTGGAAAAGACCCTGATTCTGGGAGGGTTTGGGGGCAGGAGGAAAAGGGGAAGACAAAGAATGAGATGGCTGGATGGCATCACTGACTTGACGCACATGAGTTTGGGTGAACTCTGGGAGTTGGTGATGGGCAGGGAGGCCTGATGTGCTGCAGTTCATGGGGTCACAAAGAATCAGACACGACTGAGCGATTGAACTGAATTGAACTGAACTGAAATTGTGTCCATTTGCATTCCATAAACAAAGCTTTGGCCAGGGTTATTTGTGCTAACAAGTAATATGCCATGTCAACTGAATGATATCAATCAACCAAAATTATACAGTGTCACTATTACTAAAGAAGAAACTTAAAATCTGTGACATTCAGTCTCAGCCAAAGGATACCAGCAATAAGTAGCCTGGCAGCCCCTAAGTGGTCTCTCATAGGAAACAGCATGTGGAATGCTGGGAATTTTGTATCCTCAGATCATTTTAGGAATTAACTCTAAGCCCAGTCCGTAACTCTGAGGATTATCCTTCTTAACTCTGAGAAGAGCCAGAAAAGATAAGCCCTGGAGAGAATGTTAGGACAACAGTTTAACTGGGCTCTACATCAAGCGCCAATGGATCCAATACTGCATCCGATAACCATATTGCATCCAATATGACCTTGAGCCAGTCTGTGAATCTATGAGAGAGTTGCACTGAACCATAGGATGGGAAAGTCTTTATCAAGGGAACCCTGAGTTCAAAGTTGTGTACATGGAAGCCCATTTTATGAAACAGATACAGATTGAAAACTCTTGGAGTTGAAATGGGTGTGGATGTCTAAAGCCCTGTTCACATGAGGTCTGCTCACCCCATACCATGCCACCTTCCACTTTAGAGTTCACAAAGCACCTCAGAAAACCACTGAATGAAATGAGTTCCCATTTTCCTCTGGTTTCTTCATAGGAAGATTTTTTCCTTCTGTCTTATATCATCCAAATCCTAGCTCCAAGTCTTTTCTGCTTTTTTTATGACAATGTTTGCTCCTCCATTCTTTTTGTTTTGAGAAATTAAAGAGTTATGAAAAAACAGAGAAACAGTAAAACAAATGCTCACATTTATAAAACCTAATATTAGTAACATTTTGTCTTATTTGCTTTTAATATTTAAAAAAATAAAACTTTGCATATATGTTTAAGAATATATATTGCACACAAATATATAATATTACTTGTATTTATTAACTAATAAGTTATTTAATTAAATATTAAATGATTGTTTATTTCTCTCTCCCTAGAGGCAACAATTATCATGGATTTGCCATGCATGCTTCCCATCTATATTTTAATAACAAAACCTATATATGCTTCCATAAATAATATATGACATTTTTGCTATGATTTTGTAATAGATGGAACATTTTTTTTATTTATTTTTAAACCCTTCTAAGGATTATGCAAAAAATATAGCCAAGTTGATTATTTTACTAAACTGTTCTGTAGTTCTTCATGTGAATATTCCACATCTTATTTATGCATTTCCCTATCTATAATATGATCTTTTAGGAAAATTTTTCTTTCCATTAAAACAATTCTAAAAATACATATTTTTATAGCTTTTTATAACTATTTCTACTCTCCACAACTGTAAGAGTCTCTCTATATTGTACACCCAACTGTCGTATTGTTGCACCCTCAGGTAGTGTTGCCAGATGAGATCAGATCAGATCAGTCCCTCAGTCGTGTCTGACTCTGCGATACCATGAATCGCAGCACACCAGGCCTCCTTGTCCATCACCAACTCCTGGAGTTCACCCAGACTCACGTCCATCGAGTCAGTGATGCCATCCAAATTCTCTCCAAAGTGTTGGTAACAATTCAACTCTTAGAATTCTCAGTATTTTATATTCTTGAACTGTTAAACTGCTTTACATTTTGATTAAAAATAGATACTATAGAAGAGGTCCTAAATTGGGAGATTATAATTTTTATTTGGAGATTATATTTCAAATTTTTTGTGAATTTTTTTTTGCAATTCAATATCTTGACTAATTTTCTAATTTTACTGCTGTCTTTTTCTTATTGTTTTTAAAAGTTATTTTTACATATTCTGGAAGTTAATTGATTATCAATTATCTACCACATATTAAAAATATCTTCTCCAGTCTCTTAACACTATTTAATCTTTATATTATCTCCATTTTACAGGCAAAATAATGGAGTGTAGAATACAAGAAATGAATTCTTCAAATTCACAGGGAAGAGTAAAAGTATAAGAATAAGCAAGAAAGTTTGAAATAGATGAGCAAAGAGATGGTGTTGGCAGCTGTTTGCAGCTGCAGGATGGAGGCCCCCATATTTTGCTGGCTATCAGAGCCAGAGGCTGGATTCAACTTCCAGGGGATAGCCACTTTTTGCCATTTTCCTTGCCACATTGTCCTATCCATGTTTAAAGATAAATAATGGAGACTCTTTCATCAAGTCTCCCTCGCTTCAAATGTCTAACTCCAGGAAGAACCTAGGTCCTTTTAAAAGTTCACATGGTTAGGTCAGTTTCCATATAGCATAATCTCTCTATTTTAAGGTCAATTGATTTGAGACCTTAATTAGATCTGCAGATCCTTCAACTGCACCAAGATTAGTATTTGTTTAAATGACAGGAAGACTGTGTGTACAACAGGAGGCAGTAATCTTAGAGAAAATCTTAGAATTCTGTGTATATGGAAAGTCCTTTCTTTCCTTCCTTTCAATATAATTTTCTTTAAGTCTGTGTCCTCAGCCAGAAGTAACTTGCCCCAGGTAATATTCAGTAGTGTTGATATCCAGCAAAGTAATATTCAAAATGTCTAGAAACATTTTAAGTCGTCAAAACTAGGGGAGAAGGTACCACTGTTGTGTAGTAGGGTAGATACTACAATGCACTGGTCAGCCTCCTACAACAAATACATTGCTGCCTACAATGTCAGTGGTACAGAAGTTGTGAAACCCTGCTTTATATTTGCATTGATTTACTGGTACACCTCCGGGGGCTGGTGATGGACAGGGAGGCCTGGCGTGCTGCGGTTCATGGGGTCGCAAAGAGTCGGACACGACTGAGCGACTGATCTGATCTGATCTGATCTACCTGATCTGTCAGTGCTGAGTCATTTCAGTCATGTCCAACTCTTTGTGACCCTATGGATTGTAGCCTGTCAGGCTCCTCTGTCTGTGGGATTCTCCAGGCAAGAATACTGAAGTAGATTATCATGCCCTCTTCCAGGGGATCTTCTTGACCCAGGGATTGATCCTGAGTCTCATATCTCTTACATGGGCAGGTGGGTTCTTTATCACTAGTGCCACCTGAAAAGCCACTTACTTTCTCCCAGATCTTTATTTTCTACCTTCTCTATTATTTGCTTTTAAAATAGTCTCTTGAAAAATGCATATATCTGGATTTGATATTATCTGAGAGCCTTTATGTTTTAATCCATGAGTTTGCTGCTTATATGAGTTATTATAATTTATATGTTTGTTATTCTCCTATAGTCTTAGCTTTTTGCCCCTTTGTTTTTGCTTTCTGTTTGATAATGAATTTTGCTAGTTTCTTTTTCTACCCCCTTCTCTGTTGGCAAATACTTAGTTTATTCTTAATACTTAAATAATAGTATATTTTTAAATTAATATTTTTCTAAGCAAGTTAGGATAAATATCTTTATTTTCCTCCTGAAAAAGGTAAATTTCCTAACATATTTTAAATTTTCCTTTAAATTAGCATCTTTTCTAATGTTCAAGCTTTATCTATTCTTTCTTGTACCGTAATGAATGCTATTAAATATAGTAAAAATATTATTAACTATTGTTGCATCATAATTACATCAGTGTTATTTATAAATATTTGTAGTAATAGTATGTTTATTATGTTCTTCATCATTACTGCTTTAGCTTTGCTACCATCATTTATCAATGTCCTGACACATCTCTTTTCTTCTGGAAGCCCACATTTTCCTCCTAGTATCCTAGTATATTTTTACCCCACAGAAGCAATTTAAAAGTAGCCCTTTCAGTGAAGTCCTGTAGGTAGCAAACTTCAAGATTTCTAGGTCAGTTTTCACTCCAGTCCCAAAGAAAGGCAATGCCAAAGAATGCTCCAACTACTGCACCATTGTACTCATCTCACATGCTAGCAAAGTAATGCTCAAAATTCTCCAAGCCAGGCTTCAGCAATATGTGAACCGTGAATTCCAGATGTTCAAGCTGGATTTAGAAAAGGCAGAGGAACCAGAGATCAAATTGCCAACATCCATTGGATCATCAAAAAAGCAAGAGAGTTCAAGGAAAACATCTACTTCTGCTTTATTGACTATGCCAAAGCCTTTGACTTTGTGGAACAAAACAAACTGTGGAAAATTCTGAAAGAGATGGGAATACCAGACCACCTGACCTGCCTCCTGAGAAATCTGTATGCAGGTCAAGAAGCAACAGTTAGAACTGGACATGGAAAAACAGACAGGTTCCAAATAGGGAAAGGAGTACATCAAGGCTGTATACTGTCACCTTGCCTTTTAAACTTCTATGAAGAGCACATCATGAGAAATCCTGGGCTGGATGAAGCACAAGCTGGAATCAAGATTGCTGGGAGAAATATCAGTAAACTCAGATGTGCAGATGACACCACCCTTATAATAGAAAATGAAGAGGAACTAAAAAGCCTCTTGATGAAAGTGAAAGTGGAGAGTGAAAAGGTTGGCTTAAAGCTCAACATTCAGAAAACGAAGATCATGGCATCTGGTCCCATCACTACATGGGAAATAGATGGGGAAACATTATTTGCCCATTATATGGGAATTTATTTTGCGGGGCTCCAAAATCACTGCAGATGGTGACTGCGGCCATGAAATTAAAAGAAGTTTGCTCCTTGGAAGAAAAGTTATGACCAACCTAGACAGCATATTAAAAAGCAGAGACATTACTCTGCTGACAAAGGTCTGTCTAGTCAAAGCTATGGTTTTTCCAGTAGTCATGTATGAATGTAAGAGTTGGACTATAAAGAAAGCTGAGCACTGAAGAATTGATGCTTTTGACTGTGGTATTGGAGAAGACTTTTGAGAGTCTCTTGGACTGCAAGGAGATCAAACCAGTCCATCCTAAAGGAAATCAGTCCTGAATATTCATTGGAAGGACTGATGTTGAAGCTGAAATTCCAATACTTTGGCCACCTGATATGAAGAACTGACTCATTTGAAAAGATCCTGATGCTGGGAAAGATTGAAGGCAGGAGGATAAGGGGATGACAGAGGATGAGATGGTTGGATGACATCACTGACTCAATGGACATGAATTTGAATAAGCTCTGGGAGTTGGTGATGGACAGGGAAGCCTGGCATGCTGCAATCCATGTGGTCACAAAGAAACATGATTGAGTGACCGAACTGAACTGATGTCTATTAATATATCTATTTTAATCTCAGTTTAAGTGATAGGTTGGTTTGTTTTCAGTTCTAGATTTATGACAATTTTTAACAAATTTATGACATATTTTCAAATGTATTAATTAGATTATTTTAGACATTTATAGCTGCTGCTGCTGCTGAATCTGGTGCTAAATTTATTGTTGTTCTCTTTGGAATGATCTCTCTCTCTCTCGTGAGTTTTATGATTTTTTTATTTATCTATGTTATTCTATAAATTCTCTATAGTGTTTCTAAGTGATAGACTTATTTTTAATTCTACCAAGTCCTCAATGTGTCCTTTCAATTTAAATTCCTTTTTCTGTCTTATCTGGAAATTTCTCAACTGTTCTTCAAATATTACCTACTCACTATTCTTTCTGCATTTTTCTTTCTAAACTCCTGTCAGAAGTAGATGCACCTCTTTCTGTTCCTCCTGCTAAATACATCTAAGAAAACTTAGATCACATGTAAAGTGAACATCAAGGATTGAAAAGCAAAAAGAAGGCAGAGCATTGAGGACCTCAGCACTTTCAGACAACAAGGGTAGTGGGCTATATTTTTGCCATATTGGGTGCTGGAGAGCCCAGCCATCCAGAAACATTATGGGCATAAACAACAAAAGACCCAAGAAAAGTTAGCTCATTTTGCACTAAAGACTAGGAAGAAAAGCCTAGAAAAATAGAAAACTTTTAAACAATAATACTCAGCCCCAACCAGAGTTGGCCTAACCCCTACCTCATCCCTCGTCATAGTCTTGGGCATCTAGTCTTCACTCTTGCCTGACTTGAATGAGGTGTTTCTTTGCCCACACCCACCAGGGTGATATTAGAGAAGGCCAAGTATGAAGACAAGATTTCAACCCACAGACAGTAACTAGGAAACTCACCATGCGGGGCTCCTGTACCTCCCCCATGACTTATTGGTGGTGAGGCATGCCTCACCTCTCCCCTCCTTTCTGCACTAGTGTCAAAGGAAACCTAGAGGACAGCCAGAACTTTCACTGCTTTTCAAAGGTAATGGAGTCCCCCCACCTTTCCAGTGTCAGTAGAAGCCCTGTGGGGAATCTGGACTCCTGACCTCATCTGGCAATAATAGCAAGGTGATGCTTCCCTTTCCCACTCGTGAAGCATCATAGAAGGCCTGTTAAACAGAAGATTTAAACAAAAGCTTGAATCTCAAAACATAACACCCCAAATAGCCAGGGAATAATTGAAATTCACACCTCATAACATAAGTGAGGAAAATCTCAACTGGAGTAAGAAAAGAGAATCAGTGGATGCCACCACTGGGATGGTATAGCTGTTGGAATTATCTGATAAAGATTGTAGTGCAGTCATCAGAAAAATGTTTTGGGTGAGTGATCACAAAGAAACTTGATGCAAATGAAAAAATAGAAAATCTCAATAGAGAAGTAGAAGATATAAAGAAAAGCCAAAGGGACTTTTTTTTTTTTTAATTTGAAATACAGAACTAAAGTGAAAAACTCATGGATGAACTCAACAGCAGAATGGAGAGGACAGAAGAAATACTCAATGAACTTGATGACAGAACAACAAAAATCACCCAATTTGAACACACAAAAACAGACTGGGACAGTAAAAAAAGAAAGAAAGAAAAGGAAAAACAGAAAATTTAAAAAAATAAACAAACAAAAAAAAACAAAGCAAAAACAGTGGCTCCAGGATCTGAAGTATTGCAACAAAAGATTTAACATTTGTTTAATTCAAGTCCAAAGGGCAGGTGTAAGAGACAGCTGAAAAAGTATTTGAAGCAATGAAGGGCTGAAAATTTCTCAGATTTAGAAAAGTAAACAAACAAAAAGACAACAACCCATAAAGTCTACAGATTCAAGAAGCTAGGAAAACTCAAAACAAACTCAAAGAAATCCATGTCAAGACACATAATAGTCACACTTCTAAAAAGCAAGCAAAGAAAAAAAAATCCTGAGAGCACTATGGCACTTTACCTTTAAGGGAAAGTAAGTTTAATGACTGTGCTTTTAAGTTAACCAAAAGGTCAAGGTTCAAAGTCAGCAATGATAATTCATGTTGGTAGTATGTATCCTTGATATGATGGGGTTCAATGTCTCTTTATCTCCATGGATTTCCCCTAAAAATCATACTTCAGTTTAATCATGAGAAAAAGGTCAGACAAATCCTAATTGGGGGAAATTCTGCAAAATACTTCGCCAGTACTTCACACAATTAAAGACATCAAAAATAAGGAAAGCCTGAGAAACTGTCACAGCCAAGAAAAGCCTAAGGAGACATGACAACTAATATAATGTAGTACCCTGAGTGGGAAATCAAACAAGGACATGAAGTAAAAACTAAAAAAAACCCCAAAAATATGAATAGAGACTATGAAAATGAATAAAGGTAATGGTGTATCAATATTGATTCATTAATTGCATCAGAATACCATAACAATGTAAATAATAGTGGAAGTTGGGGTTGGTTATATGATACCATTCCTATACTACCTTTTTTCTATAAATCTAAAACTGTCCTAAAAAGTCAAATTTATTTTAACTTTAACAATAAGTGAATAATTTAAATACACCAATATCCAATTAATATGCAGTTTGGGTTACCTGAAGCATATACTGCCTGTAAGAAACTCACTTTAAGTTTGTATATAGAAATAGGCAAGTTAAAAGCAAAAGGTATACTAACATTAATCCAAAGAAAGTAGGAGTGGCTATACTAACATTAGAGTAAGTGGACATCAGAGTAAAGAAAATTATTAGGAATAAGGAGACATTGGTACAATTATACATATTATGCCACTATTAATTTACCTGTTTTGCTTCCCTGGTGCCTCAGATGCCTGCAATCCAGGAGACCCAGGTTTACTCCCTGGATTGGGAAGATCCCCTGGAGAACGATGTGGCAACCCACTCCAGTATTCTTGCCGGGAGAATTCCATGGACAGAAGATCCTGGCAAACTGCAGTTCATGAGGTGGCAAAGAGTTGGACACAACTGAGCAACTAATACACATGTATATGATATATATTAAATGACATATTAAGATGTAAGATGTAACCTTTAGAAGAAACTAGGTCAAGGGTATATGGGACCTCAGTTGACTGTTTTTAAAAATTTCTGTGAATCTATGATTATTTTAAATAAAATTTTAAAGTAACTATCATATATATATATATATTTTTTTTTTTCCATTTCTTTTCCATGGGGGTGGTCTTGATCCCTGTCTCCTGTACAATGTCACGAACCTCATTCCATAGTTCATCAGGCACTCTATCAGATCTAGGCCCTTAAATCTATTTCTCACTTCCACTGTATAATCATAAGGGATTTGATTTAGGTCATACCTGAATGGTCTAGTGGTTTTCCCTACTTTCTTCAATTTCAGTCTGAATTTGGCAATAAGGAGTTCATGGTCCGAGCCACAGTCAGCTCCTGGTCTTGTTTTTGCTGATTGTATAGAGCTTCTCCATCTTTGGGTGCAAAGAATATAATCAATCTGATTTCGGTGTTGACCATCTGGTGATGTCCATGTATAGAGTCTTCTCTTGTGTTGTTGGAAGAGGGTATTTGCTATGACCAGTGCATTTTCTTGGCAAAATTCTGTTAGTCTTTGCCCTACTTCATTCCGTATTCCAAGGCCAAATTTGCCTGTTACTCCAGGTATTTCTTGACTTCCTACTTTTGCATTCCAGTCCCCAATAATGAAAAGGACATCTTTTTTGGGTGTTAGTTCTAAAAGGTCTTGTAGGTCTTCATAGAACCGTTCAACTTCAGCTTCTTCAGCATTACTGGTTGGGGCATAGACTTGGATTACTGTGACATTGAATGGTTTGCCTTGGAAACGAACAGAGATCATTCTGTCATTTTTGAGATTGCATCCAAGTACTGCACTTCGGACTCTTTTGTTGACCATGATGGCCACTCCGTTTCTTCTGAGGGATTCCTGCCCACAGTAGTAGATATAATGGTCCTCTGAGTTAAATTCACCCATTCCAGTCCATTTTAGTTCGCTAATTCCTAGAATGTCAACATTCACTCTTGCCATCTCTTGTTTGACCACTTCCAATTTGCCTTGATTCATGGACCTGACATTTCAGGTTCCTATGCAATATTGTTCTTTACAGCATCGGACTTTGCTTCTATCACCAGACACATCTACAGCTGGGTATTCTTTCTGCTTTGGTTCCATCCCTTCATTCTTTCTGGAGTTATTTCTCCACTGATCTCCAGTAGCATATTGGGCCCCTACTGACCTGGGGAGTTTCTCTTTCAGTATCCTATCATTTTGTCTTTTCATACTGTTCATGGGGTTCTCAAGGCAAGAATACTGAAGTGGTTTGCCATGCCCTTCTCCAGCGGACCACACCCTGTCAGATCTCTCCACCACGACCCGCCCATCCTGGGTTGCCCCACAGGCATGGCTTAATTTCATTGAGTTAGAATGAAATAGCTGGAATGAAATAGAATGAAATAGCAAAATGAAATTTTTGCAAATAGCTGCGAAAAGAAGAGAAGCAAAAAGCAAAGGAGAAAAGGAAAGATATAAACATCTGAATGCAGAGTTCCAAAGAATAGCAAGAAGAGATAAGAAAGCCTTCTTCAGCGATCAATGCAAAGAAATAGAGGAAAACAACAGAATGGGAAAGACTAAGGATCTATTCAAGAAAAACAGAGATACCAAAGGAACATTTCATGCAAAAATGGGCTCGATAAAGGACAGAAATGGTATGGACCTAACGGAAACAGAAGATATTAAGAAGAGGTGGCAAGAATACACAGAAGAACTGTACAAAAAAGAGCTTCACGACCCAGATAATCATGATGGTGTGATCACTGACCTAGAGCCAGACATCCTGGAATGTGAAGTCAAGTGGGCCTTAGAAAGCATCACTATGGACAAAGCTAGTGGAGGTGATGGAATTCCAGTGGAGCTATTCCAAATCCTGAATGATGATGCTGTGAAAGTGCTGCACTCAATCTGCCAGCAAATTTGGAAAACTCAGCAGTGGCCACAAGATTGGAAAAGGTCAGTTTTCATCCCAATCCCAAAGAAAGGCAGTGCCAAAGAGTGCTCAAACTACCGAACAATTGCACTCATCTCACACGCTAGTAAAGTAATGCTCAAAATTCTCCAAGCCAGGCTTCAGCAATATGTGAACCGTGAACTTCCTGATGTTCAAGCTGGATTTAGAAAAGGCAGAGGAACCAGAGATCAAATTGCCAACATCCGCTGGATCATGGAAAAAGCAAGAGAGTTCCAGAAAAACATCTAGTTCTGCTTTATTGACTATGCCAAAGCCTTTGACTGTGTGGATCACAATAAACTGTGGAAAATTCTGAGAGAGATGGGAATACCAGACCACCTGATCTGCCTCTTGAGAAATCTGTATGCAGGTCAGGAAGCAACAGTTAGAACTGATCATGGAACAACAGACTGGTTCCAAATAGGAAAAGGAGTACGTCAAGGCTGCATATTGTCACCATGTTTATTTAACTTCTGTGCAGAGTACATCATGAGAAATGCTGGACTGGAAGAAACACATGTTGGACTCAAGATCGCTGGGAGAAATATCAATAACCTCAGATATGCAGATGACACCACCGTTGTGGCAGAAAGTGAAGAGGAACTAAAAAGCCTCTTGATGAAAGTGAAAATGGAGGGTGAAAAGGTTGGCTTAAAGCTCAACTTTCAGAAAACGAAGATCATGGCATCTGGTCCCATCACTACATGGGAAATAGATGGAGAAACAGTGGAAACAATGTCAGACTTTATTTTTCTGGGCTCCAAAATCACTGCAGATGGTGACTGCAGCCATGAAATTAAAAGACGCTTACTCCTTGGAAGGAAAGTTATGACCAACCTAGATAGCAGATTCAAAAGCAGAGACATTACTTTGCCAACAAAGGTCCTTCTAGTCAAGGCTATGGTCTTTCCTGTGGTCATGTATGGATGTGAGAGCTGGACTGTGAAGAAGGCTGAGCGCCGAAGAATTGATGCTTTTGAACTGTGGTGTTGGAGAAGACTCTTGAGAGTCCCTTGGACTGCAAGGAGATCCAACCAGTCCATTCTGAAGGAGATCAGCCCTGGGATTTCTTTGGAAGGAATGATGCTAAAGCTGAAACTCCAGTACTTTGGCCACCTCATGCGATGAGTTGACTCATTGGAGAAGACTCTGATGGTGGGAGGGATTGGGGGCAGGAGGAGAAGGGGTTGACAGAGGATGAGATGGCTGAATGGCATTACTGACTCGATGGATGTGAGTCTGAGTGACCTCCGGGAGTTGGTGATGGACAGGGAGGCCTGGCGTGCTGCAGTTCATGGGGTCTCAAAGAGTCGGACACGACTGAGAGACTGATCTGATCTATCTCCATCTCTTTTTTATTCTTTTTTATCTCTTATTGCTTATTCTTGTTTCATAACTTTACTGTTACAGTATATCTCTTATCTCTAATTCCCCTCAGAGTAATTTTTTTCCTTTGCTACACATTGTCTCTTAACAGTAGAATTTCTCACGTTCTATAATTGCTTTCTTCCAAGTGTATCTTGGTTATGGAGATCCACTCTGAGATGGCTTTGCAGTTACTATGTAATCAGGCCCTAGAGTATTCTAAGTAATGATTTCGCTCTTTATATTCCCCCAACACATGGCTTAAATGGGCTCAATTAGTAAATTGTGGATTTCTGTCCATCATAGATTATTATTTATATTTGTGGGCAAAAGTTAACAGCTATCTTTAGGTTCCAACCCAGTCAGAATAAAGATGTTTTAAAGTTTCCTTTTATGGAAGTTAGCTAGTCCTTGGCTCCCATCTTAAGATGCTGAGATCCCAGCTTCACCTCCCTTTTTGCATTTCACCTCCCAGGTTGCATTTTTTAACTACTATCACGACATGGTTGTTAAAACCCCCTCTCAACATTTTCCTTCATAACTCATTTGACTTTCAGTTACTTCATTGGATTTCTTAAACTTATCTGGTACCTGAATATTTCCCTTCCTTCCATTCAAAATCAGCTGTATGTTTTTGAAGAGAAAAATTAACTATTTTGCTTGGTACACCTAAGCACTTGGAGTAGAAGAGGAAGATGTTTAATAGTTTCTTAATATCACCAGTTTGTCTCAAATGTTTCTATACATTATCATGTATTTCTGAGTTTATCTGAGGTTCTTCTTCTTTTAAGGCAGAAAGCATAGTTCATCAAACATTGTATCCCTCATAATATCTATAATATTTCTTAGCCCAGAGTGAATTCTTATTGAATAAATGCATTAATTAAAGGATTATATAACTGGACAAGCATTTTCTTGCCACACCCTATTTTTGATGGATACCTCTGTTTAGATATATAACTCATACAAGATTTATTATCTCTAGATGTCTGAGATTCTGTTAATGACTTGTCCAGGACTACAGAGCTGAATAAAAATAACACAACAAAGCATTCACAAAATTATTAATTTTCTTCACTCCCAAGCCTATTTTACAGTTTAAACTGGCTCAGCCTGGTGAATATCATCCTAACCCACTAATGGCAAAAGGACATTAAGTTCCACAGTTAGTCTAGAAGGGACCTCCAGACTCAGAGGAAGTAGCTACTGAAAAATAATAAATAAAGGAGTCAAGGAAAGCAACGTGATGAAGAACTAATTCTGTTTATTTTTAGTGGTTATGAAATATAACTTGAACAAATGTGTCAATGCGTTATATTCCCTACAACTTTTTTTTTTCCCTTTCAAATAGTCATTTTTCAGGAATTACAATAAAAATAAACCCAAGAGTTGTTGGTTTGGTTTTGACCACATGCTGAGAGCTTTATCCCTTTCAGTCATTTCATTACATAAAATAATCCTTAGTTGGCTCAAGATTATTCTGGCTCACATAAGCTCTCCTCGCCTGACACAGGTAACCTTTCTAGCTTCATCTACCTTTATAAAAGCTACTCTGTTCTCACATCTGATGTCTTAGAATTTTCTGGAGCAGACAAGTCTTCTTCATGGCTCTGTCCTCAAGCAATTGACTCTAGAAATTAGATAGCATCCCCTTATTTGCCTGAGACATACCTACGTACCCAAAATTTAAAGCCAGGCTCTAAGCCTATACTGTTGCTCTCTTCTTGGGCAAAGTTAAATATTTCTTACAAATCTTCCTGTTTAGACCTTTTATTAAAGTCACTAGTTTAACAAGTATAATATGAAATAATGTTCTGGGTCTTTCTTTGGGTATAAACTAGAAAATTTTAAAAGGAGACATTTTTAGGGCACTGTGTTGCTGTGTTAGTCGCTCAGTCATGTCTGACTCTTTGCCACCCCATGAACTGTAGCCCACTAGGCTTCTCTGTCCATGGGATTCTCCAGGCAAGAATACTAAAGTGGGTTGCCATGCCCTTCTCCAGGGGATCTTTCTGACCCAGGGATTGAATCCAGGTCTCCTGCACTGCAGGCGAATTCTTTACCATCTGAGCCACCAGGGAAGCCCTTTAGGGCACTAACTGGTACCTAGTAGATACCGAATGTGCATTCATGCTGTCGTTTCAGTTGTGTCCAACTCTTTGTGACCCTGTGAACCATAGTCCACCAGGCCCCTCTGTCCATGGGATTCTTCAGGCAAAAATACTGGAGTGGGTCGTCATGTCCTTCCCCAGGGGCTCTTCCTAACCCAGGGATGGATTCTGCATCTCTTATGTCTCCTGCATTGGCAAGCAGGTTCTTTACCACTAGGACCACCTGGGAAGTCAATATACCCAATAATATTTGATAAAACAAAATTATATCCAGAAAATTTTATACATAAGGACATTTTTTTACCCATAGATTCTGACTCTCAAATGAGGAGGCAACTGACCTATGTTGAGAGCTCAGCATCAAAAGTTCTGGGCTTTCTAGGACTCCTCTGCTTTCTTCACCTCTGCTTCCTTCTGCTTTCTTCAGTTGGTTGATGCCTGTGCCTGCTCCTTTCTGCCTTAGCTGACCAATGAGGACTTAGCCTATTACCAGAACGACCATATCATCCATCATGAATGAAAGGAAGCAATGTTAACAATTATACCAAGACAACAGGTATAAATTGGTGCTGTCCTGAGAAAACTGGGATGTATGACCCAACCCACCTATTGACTTCTTAGCCCAGTATATTGTGCCTGGTATTATAGCCCGGTATTTTTCTGATTGAAGGTCATATTCTTTTATAATAATAACTACCACCTACAGAACACCCCTTATAGACTAGAGTCTATAATAAACTACTTCTTTTTGACAGATCAGGAAATTAAAGCTATAGACTAAGTGATTTGGCCAAGACCACCCAGCTGTGAATTGATAAAAGATTTGAACATGGGTCCATCTGGCCCCAAGACATCTTTCCTTTTTGCCATGCAATCCTTATTTTATACCACACCAAAGGATCGTATAAATTCCATTGCTGTGGGCAAGTTTTACGATATAAAATCTCCCTTAACATAAGTGAGGCATTTTCTAAGACTTGGAATTGTTTTGGAGGATTGAAAATTTTCTTTGTTATGATAAGACTTAACTCGAACAGCTTAGATTTTCATTTCTCACTGTACAATTTTCCAAGGGCTCCACATCTGTCTAGTCCTTTTTCTCTGTTATCCTTGTCCCTTTTAGTCTTCTTTATTCACACCCCCCACCATGATTAAAAGTTCTTTGCATGACTGAGATTCTATGAATCTCTTGTTCAGGGAAACAGGCTTAGGTGTTGATTCAGCTCTTCAGTATGTTAATATATGGAGCTCACAGCAATTTGACACTCCATACCTGATGAACCAGAAATTGAGTGAACTGTAGTTGTTATGTTTCCCTAGGTTGTTATAAGGTTTAACACTTACAGACAACGGTGCAACTCCAGGGAAAAGACCAGTTTTTCCAGGGGTTACTGAATCCCTGGGCTTGGTTTAGACTAATCCTTCCTGTTACCAGCACTTATTACTATTACAAGACAGGACAGCCTTCAGTGCCAGAGCTTCCCACCAATAGAGAAAAGCTCAGGGACCTGACTTAGTAGCCACAGATTCCAGGTGTGATGTGGGAGAATGTCTGAGATAAGAGACAATAAAATCAGTAGGAACTGTGAAAAATCTATTGTACAAGAGGTGAAAAGGGAGAGATTAACTCAGTAAGTTGTCAGCTCATTTTCTTACTGTGCTATCAGGAGCTTTAACCAAAAATTAAAAATAAAATAATCTGTTTGATCTCCTGTATTGGAGATGTATTTCAAGGCCTGTACCTGTCACTGAAATCTACAAAGTGTGCTTCAGCTATAAATCTCTGTCCTTGAATGTACACATGCAATTATCTTAGAGAGATCTGGCTCCCATAAAAATGACAATTGTCATTCCTGGTCTTGCTTTCCTTCATATAAATATAATGTTTATGTTTTACAAATAGCCTTCAATTGTTAGGTAACAGAGAAATTTATGCCATTATCATATTAAACGCCACATCCTTAAGTATTTTTTAGTAGTCAGGAAAAAACAAAAATTTTTGTTTAAACTTTATTTCTTCCAGGGAGCAACGCTGAAAAGACATCAGTAAAATGACAAATTCAGTGTTGTGAGATTCCGTGTTTGAAACATTTTGGATTTTCATTCATCTTGATTGTGATGATGTTTCTGATTATAACAGTGACTTGAGCTGCTTCCTCTAAGCTGCCATGCAAAAATTGAACAATTTTGCCATTGCCAGACACAGTTTTCCACATGAACCTAAGTTCCTACTGGTTAATGACTGTGCTCTGTATTTGAGATCTGGTAGTGCTTTTCAACGGGGAAGGCAATGGCACCCCACCCCAGTACTTTTGCCTGGAAAATCCCATGGACGGAGGATCCTGGTAGGCTCCAGTCCATGGGTTCGCTAAGAGTCGGACACGACTGAGCGACTTCACTTTCACTTTTTTCACTTTCATGCATTGGAGAAGGAAATGGCAACCCACTCCAGTGTTGTTGCCTGGAGAATCCCAGGGACGGGGGAGCCTGGTGAGCTTCCGTCTGTGGGGTCGCACAGAGTCGGACACGACTGAAGCGACGCAGCAGCAGCAGTGCTTTTCAAATATAAGAGCCTAAACTAAAAATGAGTTTTAGTTTTTAAAAATATTAAAAGTAAGTCAATATGGTAGGGTCTAATAACCATGAAAAACTCTCATGAGTTTTGCACTCATGTCAGTCAGATCATGATTCTGTGGAGCAGGGACTGTGACTGTGCCTAGAATATTCTGTAGTAGGTGATAGAGCAAATATACAAACACCTGTGACCTGAGTTCAAAAACCATGTTCTCAGTTACTATTAATATATTACGCTGAATGAAAGTTTTGACATTTCTATAACTAACTTACAGCTTAATAGCTTTTGCTTCATTGTTAATAGTAATAATAAGTAGTGGTTGTTACTTTTTTGAAGTCATTATCCTGTGTCAAACTCAGTATGATGAACTTGCCATACTTTATCTTTTTTTAATCTTTCACTGGTCAAGAGGTTGCTGTTACTATTTTGATGCTGCTGCTGCTAAGTCACTTCAGTCATGTCCAACTCTGTGTGCCCCCATAGATGGCAGCCCACCAGGCTCCCCCGTCCCTGGGATTCTCCAGGCAAGAATACTGGAGTGGGTTGCCATATCCTTCTCCAATGCATGAAAGCGAAAAGTGAAAGTGAAGTCTCTCAGTTGTGTCTGACTCTTCACGACCCCATGGACTGCAGCCCACCAGGCTCCTCCATCCATGGGATTTTCCAGGCAAGAATACTGGAGTGGGTTGCCATTGCCTTCTCCTTGATGATACTGATGAAGTAATAAACTGTCAGAGAAGTCAGGAACCAACCCCAGGTCATATAACATAAGTGTCATACTGAAGTTCTGATATGTATATGATTTTAAGAAATTAATTGCCTCATTGCTGCTGTGAGGCTGGCAAGTCTGAAATGTATAAAGGAGGGGGACAGGCTGGAGATTCAACAGCAGCTGACATTGCAGTCTAGAGGCATATGCAATGGGGTTGATTATAAAGATCTGACATTGAAGTCCACTAAAAACATTCTGCCAAACTGCATTCAAAAGAGAGCCCTCAAGGCCCCACAGGACGGTTTCCTAGTCTCCACCTCTGCTCAGTCAGTACTGCCCTAGATTTGGGCAAGAGAGACTTTGGGTCAAGGATCTGATCTAGGTTGGGACCTGGGACCTGGGACCCTTTGCTGCAATGCTTGCCCCTAAACAAATGTCTCCCTAAACAACAAAATACAGAGAAATTATAAGGGGTTAAAAAATAAGCATGCATGCACAGTTGGGAGAAATTATGGACAACAAAATACAAAAAAAACCCCCAAAAATCCCAATTGTAATTGTCACTTCTGAAGAGCTAGGAGCAAAATCAGGGTGCTACATATGCCCCCTGCACACACCACCACCAAGGGGGTGGGCAAAACACCCAAGCCACCCCTTCAGCCCAACCTCTGGACACACCCTTACCCTCACCTCATATAAGGAACCAGCTTGCCTCCCCTCTACAATGAACAAGCAAGCAAGGGAAACTGCTACTTGTTTTCTTCCCATTTCTACAGCAGGGACCCCACCAAAGCCTTGCCTGAATTTCTTGCCTGGCCTTTTGTCAACTTCCATTGACTAAGGAAGCCAAGAACCCTGGTTGGTAATGGTTTCACACTTAAAGCACATTGCCTGGGTGAGTGTAACCCTCCCCAGGCAATACTATCTGAGATCTATGGGCCTGATGGACATGTGCCCACCAGGAGCCACTGCCTGCTCTCTAAGCCATTGTCTGGGCGGCATTCTGGGCTCTGGATTTCTTTGCTCAGATGGTCTGAACCTGAATAATCCTCCACCGCAAGGTTTTATCATCCAAGGATGTACCACAAAGCCACTTCACAGAAATTGAGGCAGTGTTTCTAACTGTAAGCTTGGTGCTCACAGGATGCCTCTCAATTTCCACCATGGGAGATGGAACTGTGAATAGTAAGAAAAAAATGAGTGGACTCTAGGCTGGGTACCAGGAACTAGGGGCCAGTAGCTGGCTTATCTCATTCCAGAACTTTCCATCACAAACTCTGAGGCATCTAAGAATTCTATATTTGAACATGTTCTTATCCATCATTCAGTTCAGTTCAGTTCAGTAGCTCAGTCGTGTCCGACTCTTTGCCAGCCCATAAACCGCAGCACGCCAGGCCTCCCTGTCCATCACCAACTCCTGGAGTCCACCCAAACCCATGTCCATAGAATGGTGATATCATCCTACCATCCCATCCTCTGCCGTCCCCTTTTCCTCCTGCCCTCAATCTTTCCCAGCATCAGGGTCTTTTCAAATGAGTCAGCTCTTCTCATCAGGTGACCAAGGTATTGGAGTTTCAGCTTCAACATCAATCCTTCCAATGAACACCCAGGACTGATCTCCTTTAGGATGGACTGGTTGGATCTCCTTGCAGTCCAAGGGACTCTCAAGAGTCTTCTCCAACACCACAGTTCAAAAGCATCAATTCTTTGGTGTTCAGCCTTCTTTATAGTCCAACTCTCACATCCATACATGACCACTGGAAAAAACCATAGCCTTGACTAGACGGACCTTTGTTGGCAAAGGAATGTCTCTGCTTTTTAAGTTGTCATAAGATGTCTAAGTTGGTCATAACTTTCCTTCCAAGGAGTAAGCGTCTTTTAATTTCATGGCTGCAGTCACCATCTGCAGTGATTTTGGAGCCCCCAAAAATAAAGTCAGCCACTGTTTCTTTCCACTGTTTCCCCATCTATTTGTCATGAAGTGATGGGACCAGATGCCATGATCTTAGTTTCCGTCATTATGAATATTTATTTGATGAAGTAGGAGGATGCTTATTTTAATGGTTAATACTTATTATTTTAATGGTTAAGCATAATGGAATATGCTTATTTTAATGATTATTTAATTTCGTTTATAAATGCTTCATTTTAAATGTTTAGATGTATGGTCTCCATTCGTACCTTTGCCCTGGGCTCCAATAATGTTAAGGATGGACTTCTTTTTAGGACCCCTTAATGATCCTTCAGGGGTCCTTGAGGAAATAAAGAGGCTGAGAACACAGGGTGTGGGCTTCCCCATCTTATTTTTAATCAGAGTAGTGCTTCTGTTCGTTTCTTATTTCAGATTTTGTTGGAAAAATAATAATTTTACTGGCTTAAAAATAAATACTTAAGGGACTTCCCTGGTAGTCTAGAAGTTAAGACTTCACCTTCCAACACAGAGGGTGAGGGTTTGATCTCTGGTCCCAGGGAGCTAAGACCCCACAGGTCTGGTGGACAAAAAGCTGAAACATAAAACAGAAACAATATTGTAACACATTCAATAAAGAGTTTAAAAATGATCCACATCAAAAAAATCTTTAAAAAGTAAATGTTTGAAGAAAACCCCAGCAATTATAAGACTAAAATTTAAAGGGACTTTCATGCTTATGCTCAGTTCTTAATTCATATCCAACTCTTTGTGACCTCATGGAGTGTAGCCTGCCAGGATTCTCTGTACATGAGATTTTCCAGGCAAAAATACTAGAGTGAGTTGCCATTTCCTTCTCTAAAAGGGCTATAGAAGTCCACTAAAACACTGATTTTACTAACGAGGAAACCAGGTATCATGGAAGAGTAGAGAGTTTCATACTTCTTGCTTAGTGCTCTTTACCTTCTTGGTTATGGTTATGGCTTGCCTTTGGCTAGGCTCCTTGAAGAAGCAATCTGAGGTGGAAATACAGAAGCATCTAGTTTTCTTTAAGATACCCAACATACCTTTTCAGGTACCTCCTCACACTTATTTCAGTGGCTCAGTTATCCAGACTCCTCTCTCCCTGCACCCATATTTATTGAAATTTGGGCATGAGAAAACTCAATCATTTTAAGAATAAAAATTATGTAGTACACATTTTAAGCTATTGTCTGATAGTAGAACAAAGTGTTTTTTGGTGGCAAGTGTATTTTGAGTATGCAATGGTTTTAAAGCAGCAGGAATTTTTTGGATTTGGGATATACCATATTTGTCCCATCAGTCCCCTTCTAGAGGTAAAGAGTTATTAATGGTATTAGTTACCTTGAAAGAATTTGTTTCTCACATTTTTTTTAACCCCTCAGGTTGCAGGGAGAATCTAAAAGCAGTAATCCTACCTAACAGTGGTCTCAGATTTGCCATCCCAGGACCCATGAAGCTGCAGAATGTCACTGGAAGACATCTGTAGGTAAGAGGAAAACCTGTTCTACAGCAATGGAATCTTTAGCTTTCTGCTTGAGAGACCAGAGACTTAGAGTCCATCTTCCCTAGGCTGAGCACACGTTCACAGCCACTGCTTTTCTCCATACTTCCCATTCTGTACTTTACCCCAGCCACTGCTTTCCCCAGTCCTTCTCATCTCCCTTTCGTAGCTTTCAGCTTTTCTCTGCTCTCCACCAGCACTCTCCACATGCGACTGACTTCAGCCTTCCATAAGGATCTTCTCACAACATCCTCTCCCATTAAGGTTTTATCGTCTCACACTCAATAACTCAGTTTGCTTCCCCTCAGAGTTGCGATTAAACTCCTTTAGGAGATGGAGGAGCACTGACTTTGTCTAAAGTTTCCGTCTCTATTTGCTGATAGCCCCGAATCTCCATCTTGAGACTCTGGGGACACAGGAGCTCTTGGTGGATGACTTTTACGTTCTGATCAGGAAGCAACTCCATTGCTCCCAGCAGCATACCATGTGCACGGAGCATTGTTTCTGGCTGGAGCAAACCCTACAGGTAGAGGAATCCAAGATACTAGCTTGTTGAGTTCAGGATATGATATTCTAATATGCATATCAGTATGAGTAGGTAACAAGACCTAATTATATATTCTGGTAAAAAAATCTGCTGATAATGATGATGACTCTAGATTCTGGGAACCAACAAAATGGGAATGAAAAATAGAAAAGCATAATTTTGTTATGTAAGAGTATTAACCATTATAGTACTCTCTGGTGCCTCTTGAGAAATTTGTATGCAGGTCAGGAAGCAACAGTTAGAACTGGACATGGAACAACAGAATGGTTCCAAATAGGAAAAGGAGTTCATCAAGGCTGTATGTTGTCACTCTGCTTATTTAACTTATATGCAGAGTACATCATGAGAAACGATGGGCTGGAAGAAGCACAAGTTGGAATCAAGATTGCTGGGAGAAATATCAGTAACCTCAGATATGCAGATGACACCACCCTTATGGCAGAAAGTGAAGAGGAACTAAAAAGCCTCTTGATGAAAGTGAAAGTGGAGAGTGAAAAGGTTGGCTTAAAGCTCAACATTCAGAAAACGAAGATCATGGCATCCGGTCCCATCACTTCATGGGAAATAGATGGGGAAACAGTGGACAGTGTCAGACTTTATTTTTCTGGGCTCCAAAATCACTACAGATGGTGACTATAGCCATGAAATGAAAAGACGCTTACTCCTTAGAAGGAAAGTTATGACCAACCTAGAGAGCATATTCAAAAGCAGAGACATTACTTTGCCAACAAAGGTTCGCCTAGTCAAGGCTATGGTTTTCCCAGTGGTCATGTATGGATGTGAGAGTTGGACTGTGAAGAAGGCTGAGCGCTGAAGAATTGATGCTTTTGAACTGTGGTGTTGGAGAAGACTCTTGAGAGTCCCTTGGACTGCAAGGAGATCCAACCAGTCCATTCTGAAGGAGATCAGCCCTGGGATTTCTTTGGAAGGAATGATGCTAAAGCTGAAACTCCAGTATTTTGGCCACCTCATGCGAAGAGCTGACTTATTGGAAAAGACTCTGATGGTGGGAGGGATTGGGGGCAGGAGGAGAAGGGGACGACAGAGGATGAGATGGCTGGATGGCATCACTGACTCCATGGATGTGAGTCTGAGTGACCTCTGGGAGTTGGTGATGGACAGGGAGGCCTGGCGTGCTGAGATTCATGGGGTTGCAAAGAGTCAGACATGATTGAGTGACTGATCTGATCTGATCTGATATGACTATACCACAATGATTATGCATTTTCTTATATGTATTTTGCAATAATATTTTATATGTTTAATTTGATTATATACTATTTTCTCTTTATGTTCAGTTTTCAAAATCTGTTGCTCAAGTAATATAATTTTTTAATGCAACATGATTAGTTGCTCTTTTCATGCAAAAAAATTTAAAAATATGTATGTTTATCCAAAATATAGTGATAACGCAAGATATTCTTGACAAAACCACATATGCAGTTTATATAGTATACTTTGAAACTCCATGGTATTTTGTCTGCATGTATTTGTTACAATAAAGTGGAGTCGCTCAGTTATGTCCGACTCTTTGTGACCCCATGGACTGTAGCCTACCAGGCTCCTTTGTCCATGGGATTTTCCAAGCAATAGTACTGGAGTAGGGTGCCTGCCATTTCCTTCTCCAGGGGATCTTCCCGACCCAGGGATCAAACCTGGGTCTCCTGCATAAGATGTATAATATTAACAATATATGGTGTGAAATAATGCATAATTTATTAAATAGAGTATAATCTTGCTCTCTGAATTTGAAGTTAGGTTAAAGATGAGCTGCTGCTGCTGCTAAGTCGCTTCAGACGTGTCTGACTTTTGCGACCCCACAGACGGCAGCCCACCAGGCTCCGCCATCCCTGGGATTCTCCAGGCAAGAACACTGGAGTGGGTTGCCATTTCCTTCTCCAAGGCATGAAAGTGAAAAGTGAAAGTGAAGTCGCTCAGTCGTGTCCAACTCCTAGCGAACCCATGGACTGCAGCCCACCAAGCTCCTCCGTCCATGGGATTTTCCAGGCAAAAGTACTGGAGTGGGTTGCCATTGCCTTCTCCAAAACATGAGCTAGGGGACCATAAAGACTACTGAATAATTGGGTTTTCTAACATATTTCAGGTGGAAGAGACCAGAAACCACCCTTCCTTTTAGGAAGTCTGCTGGCTTAGTGGAGAGGTTGTAATTGTTGTGGTTAACAATGTAAACTCTGGAGCCCCATTGTGTGGGTTTAAATTTCACTTTTGTTACTTTTTAAACAAATTACTTAACCTCTCTGTCATAGTCTCCTCAGGTGTAAAATGGAGATAATAACAGAACCTACTCCATAGAACTTTTGTAAGAACCAAACCTCTTAATACATATTCTATTTTTTTTAAACTTTTTTTTAACCAAATCAGTTTTACCTTTCTCAAAATGGTTAGGAGACCTGGGAATCCAGATAGTAAAAAAACTGTTTGATAGTTATGGCAAGGGAATGTCATCCCTCATTTGTGATGAGTTATAAGCAGAGATCAGTAGAATCCTATGAGAATATTAAACATCTTCAACTGAAGATTCCCGAATGCTTGACTCAGTAGCTGCCTATTTATCCCAGTGGACTTCAAGATTAAGTTCAAATTCATTGGGAGTATTGTGTTCTATTTGAACAGAAGGCTGAGGTTAGACGTAAAAATTGTTAACAACTTATTTGCATTAACTTGCACCTAAGCATTATATTTCTTAATATATATATATAATTTACTTAAGTAAATATGTATAGATTTACATATACATATATATGTATATGTATGTATGGTGTGCAAGGTATTTATATATACATATATACATACATACATATATACACACATATATGTATTTACTTAAGTAAATATGTTTATATTTACATATACATATATACATATGCATATATATGTATACACACACACACACACATATATATATATGTATATATATGCCTTCCCTTGGTGGTTCAAACTGTAAAGTGTCTGCCTGCAATGTGGGAGACCTGGGTTCAATCCCTGGGACGGGAAGGTCTCCTGGAGAAGGAAATGGCAACCCACTCCAGTATTCTTGCCTGGAAAATCCCACGGACCAAGGAGCCTGGTAGGCCATAGTCAGTCCATGGGGTCGCAAAGAGTCGGACACAACTGAGCAACTTCACTTACATATATACATGCATATACATATATATATATATAAACATTAAAATAACAAAAAGTTCACACAGTAAGAACAGCATATGTATGCATAAACTACATACACACATGAATGGAAGCAGGTACTCAAATCAAATATTCAGTCTATTTGGGAAACCTATTTGCTTACACAGAAGACCATAGCCTAGACACCATTACTCACCCTGTGACAGGTACTAGAGCTGTAGATATGGTATCTGAGAGGAAATAAACAGTCTTACACATACACACCTTGCAAACAAAAACTAAACTGATGATTGTTGTCACCTCTCCAGCAACTTTGACAAAATTTTTCCATTTCACTAAATTAAGTGGGAAGAACACCGGGAATCCTAGATGCTAAACCTGCCTTTGCCTCTGAGCATCTCTGTGGGCTTGGGCTGACTACTTCACTTCTCTGAGCCTCAGCTTCCTCATAAGAAGTCTTGACTAGATGATTGATAAGGCGTCTCCTAGATCTAAGATTGCATAACTTTGCATTCCTTACATGTGAGGAGTTTGAAGGAAGATGAAGCCAAATCAATTTTGACAGGAAATAAAATATATGGGGCTCAGAAATAAAACTACTGAAAGACCTGAAATAAAAATATAAACTCCAGGCTAAAGTTCTTAGAAATTTTTATCAATAATTATTTTACATCCTTTTAAAAGGCTGTATACTTTGCCCTTTACTAATTTCTAGTTTTAGGTATGTTTCTTAGAAACACCATTGCTAACCATGAACAATTATCATCTCTCATGTCATAATTAACCTTTTTTTTTTTTGAATGTTGATTAAAAGGGGGAATAAAATCTTTCCTTTTGATAGATGCCATTGCTTGACAATTACGAGTGCCAAAATATGTCACAAAATAAGATGTTGGTTAATCTTTAAACCTGATCTTTGTTAGTTTGAGTCTTTAAAATCAGGAAGATTTTATACTACAAGAATCCTACTTCTTGATAACTATATTGAAGTTTCATTACCAAAAATGTATCATGGCCTCCTAATTAAAAAAATAAAATTCTCTGTATTACTGGATGGTTGCTATATGTCAAACACTGTACTAAACATTTATTTAGTCCTCACCATAATCTACTGCAAGAAGTGCTATAAAAGCTCCTTTTACAGATGAGGAAAGTAGAATGCAGAAATTTTAGTTACAAGTTTGTAAACATCAGTTAGAACTCAAAACCTTTGTCAGTTCTGCTTTAAATGTTACACAATGTTTTAAATTATCGTCATTGGCAATGCTGTAAATGCTTAGTTTTCAATAATTTATTTTAATTTGAATACATACCATGACACTGGAATATTTAATAATTGATGGATTTAGTTCTGTGCAATGTATGCACTTTTTCCACGTATAGTACTTACAAATCTGACAAGGGACTATTATCCTCTAATCAGTGACCGCATCTTGAGAGTATTTTATTTAACATATATCTAAATGAAGTTATTATATACTAATCACCAACCTCTTACAGATATCATCAATTAATTATCACTCTAATAAAATGAGTAAATACTATTATTATCTTTTGTATATATCCGATTTTACAGAGGAGAAAACAGACAGAGAAAGGTTAGAACTCTGGCCTGAGACCATAACGGCTAGTGAATGGCTGGAACTGAAACTCAGGTAGTCTGACTCAAGAGTCCGGGATTTTAACTAACTTATTGCACTTGGGATATTTTGTTTGTTTGCTTGTTTTAATTTTTGATATTGTCTTCTCACTTCGTAGTTTTAGAGGTTTGCACTTAAATGAACTGCTCTGACTACTGACAGATATTTGCCACCTCTCACAGGACCGCATAGTGAACTCACACAGGAATAATCCGAAACCGTCCCCAGCACTTGAGGATGTGCTGCCTTGTAGGCACTGGACAAATGCCACAGGCAACACAAGTTATAGAAAAACAAGTACAGTGTATCAGTCTTTTTATTGCACTTGATTAACAGCATAAATAGTTTGGCAGTGATCTTCTTAGATAGTTTTACAGTGACAAGAATTCTAGGAATAAAAGTAGCAAGCATAGAGTTTGACTTCAAAGTTTGTCCATGCTAGTCACTGAGCTAGTTTTTTCTCAGTATGGCAGCATTTTCCAAAGGCTTATACTTCAAATTTGAGTCTTTCTGGGCTCCACTGTATCGATGAGCTCCCTATTTTAGAAAGCTCAGCTAACATGAAGGCCATCAGCTCACTATTGGGTGGGAAGTCTTGAAAGGTGGGTAATTTTGGCAGCATACCAACTATATCAACTACACACCCCCACTTTTCCTACCCTCTATGCTCCTTACTCCCCACAGGGTGCCTAAGAAAACAATCGGGTTATATTAGCTTGGCTTTATGGAAAAACTCAACTAACATATTTAACACACTGGCTACGGGTTCATTAAAAACTGCCTTACGAAGTTGGCCCTGATACCAAGCAATATGAAGAGGAAAAAGCAAATTGTATTGAAAATCAGGACTTTCCAGCTGTTAGAATGAAACCCCCCAAGGGCTGTGGAGTTGTAATGTCTCAAGAATGGAAAGAAAGTGCTGACTGCACTGCATTTCTGATGGCACCCACAGTTAGTAGATATGCAGGTGATCCTGATGAGTTTAAGCTTCCTTCCCAGTTGGGGGACAGATGCTGTGACTGCGGTAATAGTGGGTGCATAAAGAGACCCCAGCAAGAGTATAAGTGAAAGGGAGGGAGCCTTCCTGAAGACATGAATATCAAAGCTGAATGCTGATAGAGGACACAGTCAGTCAGCTTAGCTGGTGATGGCAGGCTCCTGCTGTGATAAAAAATATGAGGCAAAATATGAGGCAAATCTGATAAAAAGCATATTTTTAAACTGCTGTGCTTGAGACAGCATGGTTTAGTGCTTGGGCTTTCTCCCCAGTTCAGTTGCAAACTAAGCTGGCTCTGAGAACCTCTCCCTGCTTGGGAAAGCTGCTCCTCCAAGACAGGGCCGACATTTTTGGCGTGGTGGTCTGGAGAAGTTTGCATTGGCACCCTCTGGATTGAAACTGGACGCTGGATAAACAAAGTTCTGCAGTTCCCAGGGCTGCCAGGCCCTTAAACTCCATAAACATCAGTATTCATCCCCCACCCCCACCCCAGTGAAAATGAAAAGAAAATGAAACTGCGTTGGAGATTGTTTCCCTTGAATAAACACCAAACATACTCCAAAAACCAAAGCTGCTCTCCTCTCTGATATTAAACCCAGTAATTACACTATGAAACCTAAGCCTATAAATTCAAGCTTGGGAAGGTAAAATTGTGCAGAGGGAGAAACCTAGTAAAATGTGTCCACCCTGTCCATGTATAGACCTTTTTCTTTTGAATGCTCTTCAGTATGATATAAATCTCACTCCACTGCAGTGAAAATCATTACACCCCACTGTTTCTACAATGTACCTCCCTTTCATACTCAGAATACTTGACTCTAATGCATAAGCATCTCAGGTACAAGAAAATTGGTGCCCTTCAGTATGTTAGAGTTTATTTTGTGTGTCTGGCAATGTGTGTTTCCCCCACATATCTGAAATGATGAAATCTTTGAAAATAGATGCCGGGGCTATGTTATCCTGTCTAACAGGTAACCGGCTTACCAGGAGGCTAAGTGTCTGAGAACAAGTTATGTTGTTTCAAATCAGGCCCAATTTGGGGTTGTCTGTTTGCTCAGGTGGCTACCATTCTCCTAAATAAAATAATATCATTCGGGTCTCCCCAGAACTCTGGTTACAATGACACTCTTCCCTTCGCCATTCAGAATGAAATTCAGGCAATGAGACTTTGGAACTGACAATTAGGTACAAACATTGGAAGAAGATTTTTGGCCTCACTTTTTTATCCCTATTTTGCCTTCCTCTGAAGGTTGCATTAGTTTGAAAATAATGACAGAAGAACTTTGAGTTTCAGTTCAGAATTTATTTGATTCATTTAATATTTTAATATAGAGAAAGGGTGGAATAGTTTGGACAATTAAAAGAAACATTTTTAAAGAAAATTTTCTTATACTTGAAAAAATAGACCTTTTCCTGTTTAATAGAATGTTTTATATGCCAGAGAGGCTAAAGCTAATACAGCAGTGAAATAAATAAACCCTCGGCCCACTTGGCCAAACGTATCTCTTAGAACTGGATTTCTCAATTTTGAATTTAAAGGGAATTTGTCTACATTTTGGGATATGTATTTGTGCTTACTTTTGTCCTTTCTCTCCAATCTATTCTGTTTACAATATCTTTCTCTCTCTTTCCAGAAACATGCGATTAGGGTCTTATCTTGCTGTTTTAATGTGGCTCTCTGCTTCCTTAATTTAGGTCACAGCTACATTTGTGCCAAGCAGGGCCTTGTGCTGGGCCATTTTGCCACATCTCTAAGTGCACCTGCTGGATGGCAAGGTCAATGCCTTCTAGCTCCGTGTGGTGCATACCCCTTCCACTGACCCAAACTGGAAACCATTTAAACTTTGCTTGTGGCCTTTTCTTTCTCTCCCACATTCTATTTCTATATGTTCTCAAGCCTTCTTTTCCTCAGGCAAAGATAGATGAGAGTCACCACTTTTTATTGTCCTGGTGCCATTGGGGTGTTTTATTCTGCAGATGATAGCCTTTCACACACCTGTGAACACACAGATAAGCAGGATGATACATAAAAACTATTTTATTAAAGGCTAAGATTTGCTAGAGATACAGCCATGTGCGTCTGTGGGCTCCCATTCTAGCACAGCTTCCTTCAACTGCCTAACATTCAACTTTTATAATTGTCGGTCTATTAATTTCTATTCTAAAATGACACACTAAAAAATCCATCTTAAGAGTAAAAGTAGAACCGGATAGTAAGCCCAAATAGATATAAGGCACATTTCCTAATTAAATGGTAAAACTAGAGTCTCAGCTTTCTAATGGGTTGATATTTATAAACTTATGCTAAAAAAAACAAGAGCTCTACTAATGTGACAATGGAATAATAGTGATGTTAAATACAGTTTTTAAAAACTGTGTTGGTCAAAGGGTAACTTCACATTTGGATAATAGAGGAGAGGATGGGTTATCAGAGTGAACAAGGATTGGATAGAACATGAAGATGAGAAAGACAGAAAATAAACTTTGAAGGGACTTCCCTTGTGATCCAGTGGTGAGGGGTTAAGAATCTGTCTTCCAATGCAGGGAATGTGAGTTCCATCCCTGGTAGGGGAAGATCCCGAATGCTGTGGGGCAAATAAGATCTGTGCTGCAACTAAGATATGATGCAGCCAAATAAATAGTTATTAAAAAAAAGAAGAAGGAAGAAAATGCATTATGAGAAAGGCCCACAGACTAGTTAAGACTTTGGGGCCTTCTGTGTTATGATGTAGTTTTTCAGTAAATACATCCTAGAAAGTCAAGTGATTATCTGAAGGGGTTATCATATGAGTGGTATCTCAGATTCAACAGTACAATATAATTAGTTCATTTGCAAATTTCAATTAGGGTGGGCAGAACAAAGTAGGAATGAACACTAATTGTTGTCAACCACATTCACAATGGCTAGATTTGTATCTCAGAATGCCGATTCTGTTAATTTAGAACAGCAGATATAACTGATTAAAATATATCTCTTAGCTGTGTGGAACTGTGTTCCTCATAGAGAAGTCTATTTAAGAAATATATTCAATAAGGAATGAAGTTGTATTATCTTAAAGAAAGGTTACTGTCATCAAGTAACAATCAATTGTTCTCCAATAGAATCATAAAGGGAATCGTCCATACAAATGAGTAACTAATTAGTGTCAGAGTGCATACTCACTCCCCTAGATCATGTGGATCAAGGTACACCTACATTTCCCAAACTTAGCCTTTTTCATATGACTATAGTATGGGGTATAGTTGATTAAAATTTAAAATTATTTTACTTTATGACTCTTTAGTTTCCTCAATAAGAGGAATCATTAACAACCAAATTACAAATAGCATAAAGGAATATCTTCTAACAACTTGTTTCCTAAATTCTATTCTTACATTTTGGTTTGGTTAAGGCAATGGCAACCCACTCTAGTACTCTTGCCTGGAAACTCCCATGGATGGAGGAGCCTGGAAGGCTGCAGTCCATGGGGTCGCTAAGGGTCAGACATGGCTGAGTGACTTCACTTTCACTTTTCACATCCATGCATTGGAGAAGAAAATGGCAACCCACTCCAGTGTTCCTGCCTGGAGAATCCCAGGGATGGGGGAGCCTGGTGGGCTGCTGTCTATGGGGTCACACAGAGTTGGACACAACTGAAGTGACTTAGCAAGATAACCTAAGGACACATACTGCTGCTGCTGCTAACTCGCCTCAGTCATGTCCGACTCTGTGCGACCCCATGGACTGCAGCCCACCAGGCTACTCTGTCCATTGGATTCTCCAGGCAAGAACACTGGAGTGGGTTGCCATTTCCTTCTCCAAGGCATGAAAGTGAAAAGTGAAAGTGAAGTCGCTCAGTCGTGTCCGACTCTTCGTGACCCCATGGACTGCAGCCTACAGGCTCCTCCATCCATGGGATTTTCCAGGCAACAGTACTGGAGTGGGGTGCCATTGCCTTCTCTGAAGGACACATACAGTTTTTTAAATGATGAATTCATGAAAAAGGAATTGTTAAGAATCAAGGGAAGAACAAGAGAAAATTACAATCAAGTCCTTCTTCCCTTGCTTCACAAAGAAAGTGGTGAGGAAAAGGCACAATCCACTCAGTTATTCTGAATCTTTCTTTCAGCCATTTCCCCTGATGTTTACCCCATTCCCACTCTCTTAGTCCAGAAATTTATGGCCCTATATTTGTCATTGCTTTGGACAGAAAGAATCACTTCCTCTGGTATCTCAAGCTCTCTATTTCCCTGTTATATTTTCCTGGTTAATCAAGCACCATCTGTTTTATAACTTTCATGTTTTTCTCATTTTTTTTTTTTTTGTTTTGTTTCTAGTCTATTCCTGCTCAATTTTTTTCTTCTACTAGCATTGTGTGGTATATGTTTGTAAATATACGTATCTTGCACTAAGTGGAACCGCAAGAGGAAAGGAAGGTTGAGTCACATATGAAGTCTGCCATTTTGAATCAGTCTCTCATAAAAAGATTTCTTGGAGAGAGACTACTACTGGCTCAGTGCTGGGGTAAAAAGTGACCAGGAGTATTAGGGTATGGTGCTGTGCTCTCACTTTTCACTTTCATGCATTGGAGAAGGAAATGGCAACCCACTCCAGTGTTCTTGCTTGGAGAATCCCAGGGACGGGGGAGCCTGGTGGGCTGCCGTCTATGGGGTCGCACAGAGTCGGACACAACTGAAGCGACTTAGCAGCAGCAGCAGCAGTTGTGCTTTTATTTAGTAGTTCTGTTCATTTTTTAATCTGCTCTGTTTTCTGTCTATTCTTTCATTAAAAAATCATTCTGATTTTCATAGCTTTGTTTTGCTCTTTCATATCTGCTACTACAAGTTCCCCTCATTTTTCTTTGAAAAGGTGAAGTTGCTCAGTCATGTCCAACTCTTTGCGACCCTATAGACTGTAGCCCACCAGGCTCCTCCATCCATGGGATTTTCCAGGCAAGAATACTGGAGTGGGTTGCCATTTCCTTCTCTCATTCTTCTTTATTTCTTAGTTATTAATGGTATTTTTTCTAAATAATCTCAATCATTTTTTCTCATTGATGTAATTTTATTAACTCTGGGTACACAATGCAACTGGTTTTTGATATGTAAAAATATCAATCAAGCAATTTTATCATTTCAGATAACATATATTTTAAGTTAGCAAACTTGATTTATGACATATAATAGTTTTCCACAGACTTGAGAAGACGTAGTCATAAAACTTTATTATTAAAAGAGGTGTAGGACATGTTTGAGAGATTTTTCAGATTTACAAATGACATCAAAAATTATACTGTATCATAAAGATTATAATAAATTTAAAAGTAATTTCAATAAAAATCTCATTTTCAACATTAAAACTTCTTATCCAAGAATATGATAAATCTCTTCATATATTAAAGACTTCTCACATCTTTTAGTAAAATTTTATAATTCTGAGTGTTTTATATAAACTTAGGTATATTTGGGTAAGCTTATGTCTAGATTTTTTATATTTTTGTTTCCTATTAAGAATGATATTTTTATGTCATGATTTCTAACTGATTTTATTGGAAATCTATAAAAGTTACTTTTTTATACAATTATTTTATAGCTGATCCATTTACTAAATTAGTTCATATTAATTTGAATATATTTAATTGATTCTTTGGGTTTTCTAAATAGGAACATTTAGGTAAGAAATTATATTATAAGCAAATAATTTCCATGTCTCAGTGTTCATATATCTCATGCCTTTCCCTTGTTTTTTAAAGAGGCTAAAATTTCTAAAGGTGGCAGTTTTTCATTCCTTTCTTGTTCTTTGTTAAATGATAATGCCTTTAGTGTTTAAATGTTAAACATATATTGGCCAAAGTTATTTATTTATTTATTCATCACCTTTTTTTCAACATGTCTGAGTGTTGAGAATTATAGAAGTACAGAAAGCAAAATAAAGACTATTGATAAATTTAATGCAATCCCAATGAAAATACTTTGCAAAATGATTCTGAGATTTATGTAGGATGGAGACTTCTTAAAAATAAGCAAAATCTTTTATAAAAGAAGAACACTAAGAAGAAATTTTTCCTGCATGATAACAAATATATTTATGAAATATAATAACAAATATAATTACAAATTCTAATGGAGTGTTCAATACATACCAACTGTACAGTTTTAGATTTAGCAGGTAAAAATATGGGAAACCAAGTTAAATTTATATTTCAGGTAAACAATGAATAATTTTTCTTATCATTTTGCAAAAATACAAAATGGCTGTCTGGGGAGGCCTTACAAATAGCTGTGAAAAGAAGAGAAGTGAAAAGCAAAGGAGAAAAGGAAAGATATAAACATCTAAATGCAGAGTTCCAAAGAATAGCAAGAAGAGATAAGAAAGCTTTCTTCAGTGATCAATGCAAAGAAATAGAGGAAAACAACAGAATGGGAAAGACTAGAGATCTCTTCAAGATAATCAGAGATACCAAAGGAACATTTCATGCAAAGATGGGCTCGATAAAGGACAGAAATGGTATGGACCTAACAGAAGCAGAAGATATTAAAAAGAGGTGGCAAGAATACACAGAAGAACTGTACAAAAAAGAGCTTCACAATCCAGATAATCATGATGGTGTGATCACTGACCTAGAACCAGACATCCTGGAATATGAAGTCAAGTGGGCCTTAGAAAGCATCTCTACAAACAAAGCTAGTGGAGGTGATGGAATTCCAGTGGAGCTATTCCAAGTCCTGAAAGATGATGCTGTGAAAGTGCTGCACTCAATATGCCAGCAAATTTGGAAAACTCAGCAGTGGCCACAGGACTGGAAAAGGTCAGTTTTCATTCCAATCCCAAAGAAAGGCAATGCCAAAGAATGCTCAAACTACCACACAATTGTACTCATCTCACACGCTAGTAAAGTAATGCTCAAAATTCTCCAAGCCAGGCTTCAGCAATATGTGAACTGTGAACTTCCTGATGTTCAAGCTGGATTTAGAAAAGGCAGAGGAACCAGAGATCAAATTGCCAACATCCGCTGGATCATGGAAAAAGCAAGAGAGTTCCAGAAAAACATTTATTTCTGCTTTATTGACTATGCCAAAGCCTTTGACTGTGTAGATCACAATAAACTATGGAAAATTCTGAAAGAGATGGGAATACCAGACCACCTGATCTGCCTCTTAAGAAATCTGAATGCAGGTCAGGAAGCAACAGTTAGAACTGGTCATGGAACAACAGACTGGTTCCAAATAGGAAAAGGAGTACGTCAAGGCTGTATATTGTCACCATGTTTATTTAACTTATATGCAGAATATATCATGAGAAATGCTGGACTGGAAGAAACACAAGTTGGAATCAAGATTGCTGGGAGAAATACCAATAACCTCAGATATGCAGATGACACCACTCTTATGGCAGAAAGTGAAGAGGGGCTTAAAGTCCTCTTGATGAGAGTGAAAGTGGAGAGTGAGAAGGTTGGCTTAAAGCTCAACATTCAGAAAACGAAGATCATGGCATCTGGTCCCATCTCTACATGGGAAATAGATGGAGAAACAGTGGAAACAGTGTCAGAATTTATTTTTCTGGGCTCCAAAATCACTGCAGATGGTGACTGCAGCCATGAAATTAAAAGACGCTTACTCCTTGGAAGGAAAGTTATGACCTACCTAGATAGCATATTCAAAAGCAGAGACATCACTTTGCCAACAAAGGTTCGCCTGGTTAAGGCTATGGTCTTTCCTGTGGTCATGTATGGATGTGAGAGCTGGACTGTGAAGAAGGCTGGGCACCGAAAAATTGATGTTTTTGAACTGTGGTGTTGGAGAAGACTCTTGAGAGTCCCTTGGACTGCAAGGAGATCCAACCAGTCCATTCTGAAGGAGATCAATCCTAGAATTTCTTTAGAAGGAATGATGCTAAAGCTGAAACTCCAGTATTTTGGCCACCTCATGCGAAGAGTTGACTCATTGGAGAAGACTCTGATGCTGGGAGGGATTGAGGGCAGGAGGAGAAGGGGACGACAGAGGATGAGATGGCTGGATGGCATCACTGACTTGATGGATGTGAGTCTGAGTGACCTCCGGGAGCTGGTGATGGACAGGGAGGCCTGGCGTGCTGCGGTTCACGGGGTCGCAAAGAGTTGGACACGACTGAGCGACTGATCTGATCTGATCTGATCATAAGTATGTTTCATTCAATATTTGAAACACAGTTATACTAATTCATATTTAACTGGAAGTCTTATGCTTTACTGGCACATTAACTGAATGCTTGTGTGTGTGTGTGTGTGTGTGTGTATATGCATATAGATGTACCCTGTGTACCACTGAGGTACAGAATGGAGAGACAGACATAATTCTCATAGAACTCTCAGAATATAACCCTCATAGAACTCTCTGAAATAGCAAAAAAATACCTTTTAAAAAATATTTAATTAATTTATTTTAATTGGAGGATAATTCTTTACAATGTTGTGATGGTTTTTTCCATACATCAACCAACATCAATCAGCCACAGGTACACATATGTCCCTCCATCCTGAAACCCCTCCCACCTTCCTCCTCACCCTATCCCTCTGGGTTGTACCAGAGGACTTGCTTTGGGTGCCCCTGCTTCATGCATCGAACTTGCACTGGTCATCTATTTTACATACTGCAATATACATGTTTCAATGCTATTTTCTCAAATCATCCCACTCTCGCCTTCTCCCACTGAGTCTGTTCTTTCCATCTGTATCTCCTTTGCTGCCCAGCATGTTGGATCATCATTACTGGCTTTCTAAATTCCATATATTTAGTATTAATATAGAGTATTTGTCTTTCTCTTTCTGACTCACTTCATACTGTAAAATATGCTTCAATTTCATCCACCTCATTAGGACTTACTCAAATATGTTCTTTTTTATAGCTGAGTAGTATTACATTGTGTATACGTATCACAGCTTCCTTACCGTTCTCTGCTAGTCAACATATAAATTGCTTCCATGTTCTCGCTAGTAAAGTAATGCTCAAAATTCTCCAAGCCAGGCTTCAGCAATATGTGAACCGTGAACTTCCTGATGTTCAAGCTGGTTTTAGAAAAGGCAGAGGAATCAGAGATCAAATTGCCAACATCCGCTGGATCATGGAAAAAGCAAGAGAGTTCCAGAAAAACATCTATTTCTGCTTTATTGACTATGCCAAAGCCTTTGACTGTGTGGATCACAATAAACTGTGGAAAATTCTGAAAGAGATGGGAATACCAGACCACCTGATCTGCCTCTTAAAAAATCTGTATGCAGGTCAGGAAGCAACAGTTAGAACTGGTCATGGAACAACAGACTGGTTCCAAATAGGAAAAGGAGTACGTCAAGGCTGCATATTGTCACCATGTTTATTTAACTTATATGCAGAGTACATCATGAGAAATGCTGGACTGGAAGAAACACAAGCTGGAATCAAGATTGCCGGGAGAAATATCAATAACCTCAGATATGCAGATGACACCACTCTTATGGCAGAAAGTGAAGAGGGGCTAAAAAGCCTCTTGATGAAAGTGAAAGTGGAGAGTGAAAAGGTTGGCTTAAAGCTCAACATTCAGAAAACGAAGATCATGGCATCTGGTCCCATCACTGCATGGGAAATAGATGGGGAAACAGTGGAAACAGTGTCAGACTTTGTTTTTCTGGGCTTCAAAATCACTGCAGATGGTGACTGCAGCCATGAAATTAAAAGACGCTTGCTCCTTGGAAGGAAAGTTATGACCAACCTAGATAGCATATTCAAAAGCAGAGACATTACTTTACCAACAAAGGTTCGCCTAGTCAAGGCTATGGTCTTTCCTGTGGTCATGTATGGATGTGAGAGCTGGACTGTGAAGAAGGCTGAGCGCCGAAGAATTGATGCTTTTGAACTGTGGTGTTGGAGAAGACTCTTGAGAGTCCCTTGGACTGCAAGGAGATCCAACCAGTCCATTCTGAAGGAGATCAATCCTGGAATTTCTTTAGAAGGAATGATGCTAAAGCTGAAACTCCAGTATTTTGGCCACCTCATGCGAAGAGTTGACTCATTGGAGAAGACTCTGATGCTGGGAGGAATTGAGGGCAGGAGGAGAAGGGGACGACAGAGGATGAGATGGCTGGATGGCATCACTGACTCGATGGATGCGAGTCTGAGTGACCTCCGGGAGCTGGTGATGGACAGGGAGGCCTGGCGTGCTGCGGTTCATGGGGTCGCAAAGAGTCGGACACGACTGAGCGACTGATCTGATCTGATCTGATCTCTAGCTATTTAAATAGTTCTGCAATGAACACTGGGATATATATGTCTCTTTCAATTCTGGTTTCCTCAGGGTATATGCCCAGCAGAGGAATTGCTGGGTTGTATGGCAGTTCGATTAAACTTAAAAGCTTTTGCACATTGAAGAAAACTATAAGCATGGTGAAAAGACAGCCTTCAGAATGGGAGAAAATAATAGCAAAAGAAACAACTGACAAAAAATTAATCTCCAAAATATACAAGCAGCTTATGCATCTCAATACCAGAAAAACAAACAACCCAATCAAAAAGTGGGCAAAAGAACTAAACAGACATTTCTCCAAAGAAGAAATACAGATGGCTAATAAATGAAAAGATGCTCAACATCATTCAGTATTAGAGAAATGCAAATCAAAACCACAATGACATATCACCCATCAGAATGGCCATCATTAAAAAGTCTACAAACAATAAATGCTGGAGAGGGTGTGGAGAAAAGGGAACCCTCTTACACTGTTGGTGGGAACGCAAACTGGTATAGCCACTATGGAGAACAGTGTGGAGATTTATTATAAAAACAAATAATCGATAATCAATAGATAGTTCAAAACAGTTCTGAGTGTACTTAAATACTTAATATATGATAAAGGTAGTTTTCAAAATTAGTGAGAGAGCAGATAAATTAGTTTTAAAATATCAGTGGTATAATTGGTTATCCATTGAAAAGAGAGTTAATTAAACTAGACTGCTACACTTAAATTCCTGGCAACTAGGGAAAAAAATGAAGAAACTGTAAGAATACATTTCGTCTTTTTAGAATGAGCAAGATATTTCTAAATAAGATGCAAAACTTAAAATATGCAAAAGGAAAATATTATATACTTTAATTATAATTTCTTTTAACAAGTCTATAAAGATAAGTAATAGATTGGTAAAAATATAAGAATAAAATATATAATCATGTTAATTTAAAAATGATTGCTTACAAATTTAAAAAAAAGTTGAAAAATGAAGAATGAGAAACTATACAGATAAAAAATTTTAAACCTATTAATAATGAAGAGAATTCAAATCAACAACGATAAATTTTCAGTTTTCACTTTTCAAATTTATAAGAACAAAGATAAAATATATAATTTTGACAAAAATAGGAAAAAAGCATTCCATGAAGTATTTTGTAGACTATACAGTGTTGTGACACAACATTTTTCAGAGAACACTTGGCACTATTTAACAATATTTTGTAAGGAATTTTATACTCTTTGATTTTGAAATTTTGCTTTTAGGAATCTCATCTACCAAAATATTTATATATGTGTACAAATATAAATTTCAATGATCATAGTTTCTGTGTTGTTTTATTAAGAAATATAAAAACCTAAATACCCACCATAGTACACAGAATAATGACCAAAAAAAGGACTGTAATTTGATTCCAAATTTGACTTGTAAATTAGAATATTAATAAGCTAAGAATTTTGAGGTGAGAAAATTATCTTGGATTATCCAGATAGGCTTGTAAGAGGGAGTCAGAGGATAATTTGACACACACTGAAGAGAAGGCCATATGAAAACGGAGCACAGAGAGATTTGAAGATGCTGTCCTTGAAAACTGTAGTGATGTGGCCACAAGTCAAGGGGTGCTGGCAGGCTTCAAAAGGCAAGGAATGGATTTCCCTGAGCTCCTTTGGAGAAATCAAAAGCTGGAAGAGGCAAGGAGTGGGTTCCCTGGAGGGAGTATAGTCCAACTGCCAAGCTGATTTTAGCCCATCAATATTGATTTCAGGCTTTTGGTCACAGTACAATGAAAAAATAAGACCCTGTTTTAACTCATCTAGTTTGTGCTTAATTGTTACCATGGCCATAGGAAATTAATACACCCACAAAAAGGAGAATAGTCATATAAATTATGTTCTGTCGATATATAATAATTTAATCATTGCAATAAGTGGTGGCTTTACCTATGTACATGAAAATTTTTCTAAGATATAAATTTAAGCAGCATAATATTTAGACTATGTATGTGATAAAGAAAAGTAAGTCTGTATATGTGTTCATATAAGTACAGAGGTGGGTACTTACCTAGATATTATTTTTAAATGTAAAAGTGCAATATTTACCTATAGAAAGGGTGTAGGTTGGAGGGAGAAGGTAGAGAATTTTCACAGTATTAATTGTTTAGGTGTTGTGCAACATGCATAATTTGTATAATATTTGTATCATTTTTAAAAGTGGTAAGAATTTCTCCAAGCTATATTTTTTTGCAGATTCCAAATATACAATCTCTTTGACTACTCATTAAATATTTGATTCCGTCACTAGACTTAAAGTTGCTTGAGAGTAAGAACGTTGTTCACTCTTGTTTCCAGCACCTAATGCACTGCTGTCACATGAAATACTTAAAAAAATATGTCTGGAATGAATGATGGGCTGTAATGTCTGTCAGCAGCAGCCAAAGGTGAGTACACCCAGAAACTGAGAGCCAAGGCAGGCAATACCTAAGGAAATGACAGCTCATCCCTTCGTTTTGCCTGTCCTTTCCCTGCAAGAATATGACAGCAGCAGCAGCAGCTTAAGCAGAAAGATAATCCTAAATAACTCACCTCTGTTTCCATCAGGCCACCAGTTCACTGTCACAAGCTTGGGATATTCTGAGGGAATCCCAGCTGGTGTCACTATTACTGTAATGCCAAGGACAGGGTCTTGTCAGTCAAAAGCAGTGTGGTGAATCAGTGCTCAGACACAGGGCAAATCCAGAATGCCATTTGTAAGAACACGTATGGCTCCTTTCCTGCAGAAGTTTCCAGGGCAGAGGCCAATGTCTTTGCCACCCATTCATCCTGTGAGAGAAGGGCTTGCTTGACCGAGGCAAAGTAGGGAACTGAGCCAGTTGACTGCCCTGGCCGATTAGCATCCCATACTACCTGTGGCTGCTGTGGACCAGATCTGTGCAGGCTGAGTGCATGAAGGCTCTGCTGCATGATACATTTAAGGAAAAATTAATCTGAAAAAAGAAAAGGACACAGCACTCAAATGTCTAGCTATGTTTATAGAAGTTGGGGGTTAAATTTCACTTCACAAGCTCTGTCCTTTACATTGACAAGTTAGATAAGATGATCTCATTTTTTAAATATTTTTTTGTGTTTAGGTACTTCTCTGGCAATTTTGTATTACAATTTAAAAATAAACTAGCTTATGCCTATACTCATGTTGGTTATGTTATTTTGAACTTGATTTCTGAGACTCCTGACAGCTTTCGAAAGATTTAACAACAGGCAGCAAGAAAAACTCCTATAGAATCTGTGTGACAAAATTTTTTTCTTCTGAAAAAAATGGCATCATTTAGCAGGTAATATATTGCAATAAAAATATGGTTATGCAATAATGGTTCATTAACATGACAAATCATAACATAACCTTTTCTATTAACTGTAGAAAGCAATTTATTGAAATGAAGACATCTTCCCTATGGTGCTTTTCCATAGTCATGGGTTTGAAAGGATTTTTTTTTATTATTATTCAAAACAGTCATTTTGATTTGCAAGGAGATAACAGTTGTTCATGACATTTTTATTTCTGCATAAACAGATTTCCATTTTGGCGAAGGTTAATACAGTAGGAATTTGTTTTTACTTTTGGATATACTATGATACCACTAGAGCACTTTGTTTGGTATGGAACTGCTAATTTATCCTTTATGCCTTTACGATCTTGTCAGGACTGCATGTCTCCCTTAGTTTTTCTAATCTAAAATAATCCCAGTGAAATCCTTTGATTGTCTGTTTGGACCTGCTCCATTCCTAAAGCAGGAATGTAATGGGCTTTATGGCACTACTTGGGAGTAATTTATCCAGCAGAGTGACTATAGATACTTGTTTTAATAAGAATATGCTTTATGGTAAGTGGGGACTGCTATTTAATTAGCCAAAGGGAAAGTAGTTCATGATACAATCTGTTCCAATCATCTTGGACATTAAACAAAAAGTCAGGCTAAGTTATTTATGTACATGCACTTTATTTGTAGTTGCTTTGAGCAAACCTCTTCTCTGAAACTTTATAGCATTTTCTGAGTGAGCTGAATTGTAGCAGGGAGGAATAGGGGAAGAAAAGGACATGAGATTATCCCATAAAATTTTTGAAGAAGAAACAGAAGGTTTGCTTATTGCTATCAAGGTTGTGAGTACAGCCATACCAAATGGAAAACAGGCAGAGAACGATGATTTATCATCTACCATTTGGTACTTTGCATCTTTAGTGCTTTGTTGGTGGAAGAATGTTGCAGGATGTTCGTAAAGCATTATGGGGGTGTGTGTGTGTTTCCCTTAGATTTCCATTGCCTTCCACAGAAAGATGTTTCTGAAAATTCACATCTATGGTCTTATACTTTTTATTTTTAAAAAAGTAAAAGAAATTTAAGATGTTCAACAAAGATCCAATAATCATCTTAATTCTTAGAACAAAATTAAGCAGATGGACACATCTTAAGAAATTTTTTTCCTTCCTAAGAAAATTATAATGATGATATAATGAATGTGCACACATGCTCAGTCATGTACAACTCTTTGTGATCCCATGGACTTCAGCGAACCAGGCTCCTCTGTCCATGGGATTTTCTGGGCAAGAATATTGGAGTGGGTTGCCATTTCCTCCTCCAGGGGATCTTCCCAACACAGGGATCAAACCCAAATCTTTCTAGTCTCCTGCATTGGCACCTGGATTTTTTACCACTGAGCCACCTGGTAATAAATGTAAGCACTATTTATTTCTAATTGGCACACAGTTGTGGCAAGTAAGTAACTGATGATTCAAAGGACTGCTACAAGTATATTTGTGGATGGATGAAAAAAAGGAAACAAAATATGAGACTTTAATCCTAGAATATCACCTCCCAGATTTTGCTCAGTAGGTATATTTTTCTCTCTTCCTTGGTATAAACTAGAGCTTCTTGGTGGCTCAGCAGTAAAGAATCTGCCTGCAATATGCAGGAGCTGCCGAATACTCAGGTTCGATTCCTGGGTCAGGAAGATCTGCTGGAAGAGGGCATGGCAACCCACTCCAGTATTCTTGCCTGAGCAATCCCATGGACAGAGGCTCCCTGGTGGCCTAGAGTCCGTAGGACTCATAAGACTCATAAAGAGTCGGACATGCCTGAAGCGACTTAGCATGCACACACAGGTGTAAATTACTCCTGTTGTAAGCACAAAGAACCCAGGTGCTGAAATCATGGTTCCATTTCACTTCACTCTCAGGTGTTTGGGAAGCAAGGCTTAAACCACCTTCCCAGGGTTTTCTCTCCACTAGGTAGCCCTGCCCAGGGTATCACATGAGCTAACATTTGTGAGTGCCTTTTGTAGAGTGGATGTCTAGTGTAAGTTAACACTTGCTTGTAAAACTCAGTGAGCATAAGCTTTGGATTATAATTGTGTTTGCACACCCTCATGCAGGGCATTGTGCATAGCCAGGCTCCCTGAGTGAAATCTGGGTGAACTGGTCTCTGCTCTCCAGCAGAGAGAGGCATTCTGCCCCTGTTTCCTGCCACATTTATTATTTTGTCCATAGTGCATGTCTTGCTCTTTTCAAAATAACTTATAAAAGTACAATTCAAATTAGTGAGTTTCAAATTATGTAGTTTTTCTCCAGCCATCTGAGCAACAAATCGTTACCTTCACAATTCACCAGTCTCTTGGTAGCAAGGCAAAGCCGTGGTGCCCAGTCTAGAGGCACAGTGTGAACTAAGAAATCTAGTGGCTGGCCAGGAAGCCAATGTTAATGATTACCCTACATAAGACCATTGTATAATTTTCATGTTATTTTCATTTTACACCTTTAGTTTCTCTCCACCATCAGCAGGTTTTGTCTGACTCTTTGTTTGCTCCTGGGAAAGTCTTTTCAGCTGCCTAAACAACACCTCAAGAATGGTTGCGTATTGTCACATCCTAGACAGCTCAGAGAGGTGACAAAAGGTTTTAGAGTCACTACTGTTTTAACAATTGACTGCCACACCATCCAGGTCATTAGGAAACAGAGACAGTGCAATTGCCCCCATGAAATGATACTGGTCGAATCTGTGTTTAGTGCTTTTAACGTAAGAAGACAGAAAAGGAAATACTAAAGACCAAACTTTCCTTCAACTCTGCAGTCTCACACAACCCTCAGTGACTTGGAAAGTTTTCTGACAGGAGACAATGTGCAGAGCGAACAAGTCACTCCCCTTCCTCCTCCTCAAGACGCGTAAGCAGCTGGTGCCTGCAAGCCCTGGCTGGAGTAAATGCACGACTGATATTAAACAAATATAGGCTTGTGCCAGAAACTCAGAAAGGATCCTGTATACAGTGGAATGGTACGGTTCAAAGGGCCTGGCATGGTTCATGATCACTTCAGGTGTTAAGTGTCAAGGGTTGGTGTATCAGAGTCAATAATTTTTTAAAAGGCATTTATTTGATTTTTCTTTGGAGTTCTCTAGGTTATTTTGCTATACTTTTCTTAGCATGGCATATTGTTTCATTGTGAACATTGTTGATTACCATAAAGCTAGTGTTCTTCAATTTTTGTTGGTTTTCATTGTCAGATTTGATTCACTTTCAAGTGTCACATTATTTTTAATCTTTTCTTAACAAATCAATTTAACATCATTTTTTCATTCAACCCAAGACTGAAACTCATTGTCACCAATCTGAGCTGGGTGTGGGGATAAAAGTAAGTGTGAGTTCAGCTTCTGTTCATTACACTGGTGTTCAAAGGTCTGGGCCAAGTAACAGAAAGCTTGGACACACAGTTAGAAATGAAGACATCTCATTCATCAAGTAATACTTATGAAATGAGTCTGAGTGGCACTGATCTAAGTGGTGAGTAGAATGAATTAAATATCCTATACCTGTTTTCCAGGATGGTGTCAGTCTTGTTGACACTGAAGCTGAGTGAGCCACAGTTGTCTACATCTTGTTACGTGATAGCTACTCCACTGATCTGTTGACAAAATTGAATGAGATGTATAAAAAAGAAAAAGAAAAACCCTGAAAGTCAAGCAAACATAGAACTTAATAGGAATGAACTAGATGGGCTAGCACCTTTTTTATCATCAACTTTGCAATGCTGGAAGTTCTGAAAAAGTTTAAGAGGAGTGGAGTGGATATCTAACTCTGTATCAAGATTTATGCTTATAGTTACCATTATGGTGTGTTTCAGCTTCCCAGATTAGCTCTAGTGATAAAGAACCTACCTACCAGTGTAAGAGATGCAAGAGACACTGGTTTGATCCCTGAGTTTGGAAGGTCCCCTTGAGAAGGAAATGACACCCCGTTCCAGTATTCTTGCCTGGAAAATTCCATGGACAGAGGAACCTGGCAGACTTCAGTCCATGGGACTGCATAGAGTCAGACACGATTGAGCATGCATGGTGCGTTTCACATTGTATGGCTTACTTTTTTTCTTTCTCACCAAATCACAAACTCCTAGAAGGCAGCTTTCATGTTTTGTTTTGTTTTCTTCTTTTTTTGTCCCCAGCATGTTTTACAATTTCTGCAGCAGGAAAGTGCTCAAGAACTGTTCCATACAGGATGACAAACGTGAATGAATGAACAAATGAATGAACATAGCTTAGTCAGGAGTAGGACCTATGTGCATCAAATCCTAGTTATTCTTTTCACTTTCCCAGGGTCACTTCACACCTCAGATGATGGTCTTTCCTATATAAGTAAATTTTCAGAGAAAATAATTATGTTATGCTGCTGCTGCTGCTAAGTCGCTTCAGTCATGTCCGACTCTGTGCAACCCCATAGACAGCAGCCCAGGAGGCTCCCCCGTCCCTGGGATTCTCCAGGCAAGAACACTGGAGTGGGTTGCCATTTCCTTCTCCAATGCATGAAAGTGAAACGTGAAAGTGAAGTTGCTCAGTCGTGTCCGACTCTTCATGACCCCATGGACTGCAGCCTACCAGGCTCCTCCGTCCATGGATTTGCCAGGCAAGAGTGCTGGAGTGGGATGCCATATAATCACATTCAAAATGGACCTCAGCCTGAAATTGCTGCACTGAAATGACTATCTTGTAGGAACCTGAGTGTCTTAAGAATAATTAGCATCTTCTGCCAATTGGTGTTTGTTTCTTCTGTCGGAGGTCCCGTGTTATAGATTTCCTAACATTATTTTTTAATAGGAAAGAGAAAAGTATAGATTATGGAAATTAAGATATTAATGTTTCTATTTATTCTATTGGTCATACTCATAACCCAATTTGTAAGGTTCTGTGCTAAGAGTTTAGCATATATAATCTGAACTTTATTCTGTTTTGGTTAAACATTTTGCTATTTCTTGTTCTGGGAAGGCAACAAAAATAATTCATAACCTGTTTGGAAAAATGTTAAAAACAACCTTTAAAAACTTAAATTCTTTCAAAGCACCCTTGAATCGATTAGCTCCTTTTGCGTCAGCCATGGAATAAGATCATACCTGTATGATAGTATGATCTCTATTTTACAAATATGTAATCTCTATTTTACATATGACCTCTATTTTACAAAGAAAACTGAAGTTTTTTAATCTATTTAATCCTTGGATAAGACACTGCCTACGTATGAGCCACAGGAGGATCTGCTGGATATGCTTCCAGTAACTCCTAGCCTAGATGAGGCTGGCTGGTCCTTAGACTCAGATATCCAGGGTCCCTGCATTAGACATGGATCTTTAGAGCATCCTACTGCCCTCCTCTGACTGTTTTTGTTTTTTCCCATAGGACCAAGGAGATGTGTTCACCTAGAACTTGAGCCACCATCCTTTCTAGACCACACGCCAGGTACCTGAGACTCAGAGTTCCCCACTCAGTGAGGAAGCCCTGCTTCCTGGGTTTGTGCAGAGCCTCTTCCCCAGGTTCATTCTCTCAAGGGCACACCACTAATTCCTAGGCCAGATAGGTTTCTGCAAAATAAAAGAAAAAGAAAAAAAAAAAAAAACGGCCAATATGGAGCCAAAAACAGCAAAGAACGGGAAGAGTGGACAGCTCCAAACAAAATTTAGGGACAGGTCTGAGAAAGGGAGGTTAAGTTAGAAATTACAACACTACCCATGGTAAGAGGTATGGTGGACGTGAACAGAGAATGCTATGGAAAATGGAAGAAGGACGCAACTCAGGTGGGCAATGCGGGTGGGAGGAAGATATGTTGGCAAAGGCTCTTAGAGAAGTTAAATCTTAGAGGCTTGGTTAGAATTATGTTATGAGGGAAGAAAAAAAGAAGGTTTGTTAGTAGAGGGAAGGATGTATACAAGCACGGAAGCATAAGATCACTTATGAGATCTTGAGGTCTTATGAGATCTTCAGGTCCAAGAAATTTATGGACCTGAAATTTCTTCTGTATGGCTGAAAAAACAGAAAGAGGGGCACAAATAAATTGGAGGGGAGAGATGGACAATTGTTGCTATTTAGCTGCATTCACTACCTTTCTTATGGAAATATGAATTTGATTTTATTTGGATTCTTTCCATTGGGAACCATTGGGCAGGACTAATATGATGCCTGGTTTCTGTTAGCCTGAGAACAAAAAGAGTGACAAAAGACTGAAAATTACTGAGATCCTTATGTTTACAGAGGCACTCCCATGTGAAACAGTCAAGCAGCTTCCAGCTTTGAGCCTTTTTGAAATACCCTGGTTTTCCCCAGCATTTAATCTTGCTTCTGTCTCCTTCTATTCCAACCTATTAGCACCATATGTGCTTCTAATAAATTTGATTTTTTATTAAATAAATTATAGTCAGTATCAATAGATTGAAATCAGAGTCCTAGATGATATTAGAAGAAAGCATGGCCTGATTATCAAAGGCCTTGAATGTCAGCTGTGGAATTTGGACTTTGTTTTTAAGGTAATGAAGAAATGTAATAAACATGAATGAAATGGGGCTAAATGACTTGTCAAAATGTCTGGCCGCTTTAACTTACCAACTTCCTAAGAATCTGGATTCTCCATAAAGGTAATATATTAAACATGTAGCCCTCCGTAAGACAAAGAAAACATGGCAACCATTATTATTCTTCCTAATACTATTAAAGTCATTGTAGCTTTCCAAATGATTTAATTTTGCTCAAGAATGAATGAATATCGAGCTCATAGCACTCCTTGTACTTTCCCTTTTTATATTTGGAACACAAAATAGTAATTGTTGCTTAGATGAAGACATTTATAAATACATAGGAATAATGCTGTGTATGCATTCTTCTTTATGATTTTCAAACACTTTTATCTGTTCCATGTATAAATATTAAGAATAGATTCACTATGAATTAGTTAAGTGAGAATAAACTTGTCTATTCTGAAAGCACATATTTATTATGATTTATCTGTCCACATTGACCAAAAGTTATTTTTATGTTTTAAAGAAGAAAGATAACTGTGATATATTTAACTCTTGAACTAACTTATTCATTCAATTAGCAACTATTTATTAAGATATTTTAAGGCAAGGTACTATACTAGGCACATTTTATGATGATTCACCCAAGTAGTTCTTAAACATCAAGTGGGTGACAAAACAATTGTGTGCCATGCATTGTTTTAGAATTACTCTGGCAATTCTAAGTTTAGTCATCTTGAATAAAATCTCTTCAAATCTTTGAAAATATAAGTGTTCCAGGGATCTGGCAAATGCAAGAAATTATGTGTGATTGTCTGGGGGTGGGGTGTGCATCTGTGCATCTTTGTGGTTTTTGCAAATATGGGGACCACAAAGTAAAAATTAAACCTTGATGCCCTTATGACTTTATTGGCTATTGTACTCTGAAGACAGCAAGCCTAGATGTTTTGAGATTTACAGTTTCCTGGAGCTTTTCCATAAACAGTTTTGACGTAGTATAGAATACTTGATCAACTGTCACCCAAGGCGATTTGAAGGAAATGCAGGAAAAGGAAAGGACTATTTTGAACCTTGAAAATGCAAGCTCTTCTTTTCCACCACGAGGAGGAAAAATTACCCTTTTCCTTCTAGAGAATATCTATGGAACACTGAGGTTGAAATCCCAAGCTCTACAATACTAAGATTTCTGGACATCATCACTAAACTTCTAAGAAGCATTTGCAGCTCTTTGCAAAGCTTGCCAGAAGACAACTTTAGTAAGAACTGGAACTTTATGATCATAGATATTATACCTGACACCATCTCGTGGTTAAAATGAATTTGGAAAGATACACAGACTCAATTAGCAAAGCAAAGACGAACAAGCAGCATTCCAAAAATCCTCATTCTCTGATACTTTGACATTTATAGCTGTCTGATTTTAAGGATAATGCTTAATCTTATTCAGTTTCAGTCATCTCATCTTTAAACAGAGCTAAGAATACCTACTTCTTCAGATTACTGGGACAATTTCATGAGATAACGTATATAAAGTGCAAAATAAAATTCCTGGCATATACTGCTGCTGCTGCTAAGTCGCTTCAGTCGTGTCTGACTCTGTGCGACCCTATGGACTGCAGCCTACCAGGCTCCCCCATCCCTGGGATTCTCCAGGCAAGAACACTGGAGTGGGTTGCCATGGCTCTCTCCAATGCATGAAAGTGAAAAGTGAAAGTGAAGTCGCTCAGTTGTGTCTGACTCTTCATGACCCCATGGACTGCAGCCTACCAGGCTCCTCCATCCATAGGAGTTTCCAGGCAAGAGTACTGGAGTGAGTTGCCATTGCATATACTAGGAGTTGAATAGATGCTGTATCCTTTCTGCTCTTGTTAGTGCCTTCACGATTTATGCCTTGGAGATGGTCAGGTTCTTTGCAAAATGGTATTCACTTTATCAATAGTAGGAATAAGAAAGTTATCTACCAATTATTGAACACCTACTTTGTTCCAGATTAAGAAGGTATTCAATATTATGTCTCTATCACACAATTATGTGAAGTAAACCTTATTACTTCATTTTGCAGATAAAGGAAATAAAACCCAGAGAGGCTAGATGACTCATCTAGGAACATATAGCTAGTCACTGAAGCTGCATGTGATTTTAGGCCTGGTTCTACAGCTTATACTCTTTCTATTTGTCCACACATGTCAGTCAAGAGACTGTAATTAAGAAGTTAATCAATCATTTATACAAATGACTACAGGAATGGATACATCAAAAGTGGTTAAGCATATAGACATCATAGTAATGTCTGGGTATTTTTCTTATATCTCTGAATTCTATTGATAGTAAACATTTTATTTCTCAGTTTTCTTAAAATCTCAGTTAAAAAATATTAAGATTTTATATTTACAAGCATGCTCATTTGAATTTTTTTAAGAAAAGGATTTTCCCATGATGTCTCATCTGTTAACACACATATGCTGTCCCTATACACACAGAGTAATGTGAGGCTTTCTTGTCTAACAGGAGCAAGCTGGAGGAGGAATTGAAGCTATCTATACCTTAGTTCCCTGGGTTGGAGTGTTAATGTATGAATATCACTTGGCCTCAGGGTGCAGTCACATGAGGCATTCTCAGTTAATTTCACTATTTGATAAAGAATCAAGAATATCTTATCAGAGGTCCTTCCACAGGGATTTGCCTTCCCATTTCATACTGTCAGTACCCTTTACAGTAAGGCTGGATAAATTCTCACTAATGATTATGATCCAATGTACTTATATTTTACTGTCAACAATTATATATGTGAATGCATGCATGGATGCCCACCTGCACCAGATGAAGAGGGCCAGAGGCTTATTTTCCAAGGTGATTTTTCTGAATAACTGTTTTGCCTTATTGTAGCCATTATGGAGAGCAGTTTTCTTCTTCCTTTGCTGTTCTCTTCTATTCTCCTGGTGAGAGTACTGTGGTGTGAGTGGGTACCCTCTGTAATCTCAGTGCTAAGCACATTGGTATGTTGTTCTAACTTGCCATTTTCTCCTCTTAAAAGTCTTTCTGTACTACAGTATAAATACCAAAAGAATGTTAGTAGAAAAAACACATAAATGCATGTTATTTTGTTTTTAAAGACTTTATAAGAGGTTGAGTTTTTTGGGGGGAGGCTGGGACAAGGAGAAGTATTGTTTTCACTTTTAATTTCATGTTGACCAATATTTTTACTGTGGGTAAAATTAAAATAGACTTCTTCCTGTATTTTAACCAAGATATGTATTTTTAAGCACTAGGCATTCTAGGGTATATACCTAACTTCTTCCAAGAGTCAAGCCAATGGACAAATCACTTTTGCTTGAAGATATAGTTCCTCCCACCACCATCCATTAAAACTTGCTTATGATGACAAATTCAAGTTTAGCAATAAATGATTTCCCTTTGCCTTTTTTCCCTCTAAAGAGAGAAAGTGAATTTTCTTCTTGAATATCTGAGAAATGTATATGGAAATCAATCATTGGGCCTAGTCTAGTGGGTGATAATGAAACAAGTCAATTAAAGAAATGAAATGAATGATGAGACTCAAGTATATGGGAGAGAGTGACAGAATGTATTAATAAAATCTAGTGAGAAACATGACAGGGCTGGATTCCTACATCAAAGAAGCCAGTGAGATTCCCTACTCATGGCAAACAAATGTTTTGTTTCTGATTAGTAGTGATAATAATGCCAACCCTAAAATGAAAGTAACATGTGAATACAGTACTGCCTAAGAATTGAAGCCTTGGAATGGTTACTTCTTGAAAGCATGAAGTTTTTTTCTTTGAAAAATTCATGAGAAAAAAAATGAACAGCAATTTTAAAGATTAGTTTAGGTACTCTTTAGACCAAAATGTGTTCATTGATTTATTTTAAGAATATATAAAGACACTATACTTAATAAATGATAAAATTATAGAGTAAGCCAGAGTCTTCTTTTATCACAGCATGCCTGCGTGCTCAATTGCTCCAGTTGTGTCCGACTCTTTAGACCCTATGGGCTATATAGCCCACCAGGCTCCTCTGTCCATGGGATTCTCCAGGCAAGAATACTGGAGTGGGTTGCCATGCCCTCCTCCAGGGATCTCCCTGACCCAGGGATCAAATCCCCGTCTCTTGTGTCTAATGCAGGCAGATTGAAGGAGGATTCCTTACCCACTGATCCACTGTGGAAGCCCCTCTAATCTCAGAAGTAACCACTATTCTGAGTTTGATGTGTATTCTTCTAATCCATTTTTCCTCCCTAATCCCACCGATTTGTGTTATGACTTCTTGACTGCAAGCACAAGTGTGAATATGGCAATAGCACTGATTTTCAGGTATGGCTTGTAGAACTAGTCTCATTACTTTAAAGTCAGATCTTGTATGATTCATTTTTGTAATTCTGGTTAGTATTTCCCCAGGCCTTCCAATACTTAAAAATAAACACACAGCAGGGAAATAACTCCTGAGGTAGCACTCAGATGGTGGGAATTCTACAATCACTTATTAAATTATTCTCTTAAATCCTGAGTGGCTTTAGTAAGATTGAATTTCAAAGGATGCTACAATGTATTGAATACCATTATACTTAAAAGAAAAGGGAAGTTGAGAAAGTTAGATCTAGCAGAGCTTCTATGGGAAGCCTTCTTTTTCTTTCACCTCTCATCACCTCCCCCTTCTCTTAGCATCTTGCAGAGAAAAGGAAGAAGAACCAAACATCAAACTAAAATTATCCAAACCTTTGCTCTTGCTTACTTGAAGTCAGCCACTCTACTCTTTTATGATGCTGCTTGGTCAGAGAGTTATTATTAGGATTTATAAGCAGTCCCATGATAGACTTAGATTTTTTAGGTGTTTATAACTGTCATAAAAATTTAGTATGGCATGCAAGGTCTCAACCTGGCAGTAAATTTTGTAATAATACTTCTCTGTATTATAAGAAAGTTGTTTGTCCATCCTCAAGGAGTTGGAAAAATGGTGGAACAGAATAAGATTTTATCGTACCTGGAAAATTTTGACAGTGAGAGGAAGAAGCCATCTTGTTTTACACAAAGTGTTCAAAGTGCCAAGAGGAATGATAACATAGGGCAAAGTACATTAGACCACAGAACAGTTTCTGCACTTACCAGCTAATTCAGTTTGGACAAATCGTTTAATGTCTCTGTCCCTGAAATTCCTTATTTGCACAATGAGGATAATAACAGTAACTGCCTTATAAGGTTCATGGAACATTGAATAAATTAATATATGGTAAACGTTTAGAATAGTACCTGGCATATAAAATAACTATGTGTTTGTTATTTAATATTATCTTAGAGAGCCAGCTAAATTCTCTAAGTTCTTGTCAGACAGCTTCACTGATGATTAAGTTATGTTTTCAGGTTACATATAGGTTAACACAAAACATACTTCTTATAATTATTATGTGACTTATATAGTCAGAGAGTAACTGTGAGTAGCATTTCTCACTTTTATATTTTTGTTCGACACAGTCTAGGGACAAGAAACATAACTCTATGAAATGCCATCACATACACAGAAAGGGAGAGACAGACAAAGCTGACTCCAAAGTAGAGTAGAGGGTGTGCATTGGACTGCAAGGTAACGTATCTAGCAGAGATCACGGTTTTGATTTTGGTTAACTTGAGTCTCAAGCAGATGTTAGACTCCGATCTCACTTCCCAAAGGGTCTTATTGTTTAGGATTAGATGTGATTGGCTCTAAAGAAAACATGAAGTTTCTTCTAAACAACTTTTCCCAAAGATAAGAATCACTTTAGTGGGTAGACAGGGCACTTTTTCAGAAAACCCTTGGCAGGTTGATGTTTGTAAGAAGCTGCTCTTTGAGCTCTTTGACTGCTGAATGACAATCTCTTTCTAAAGATCTTTGTTAATCTTTAGCATGACATATAAGAAAAAAATGGGGTCAAAGCATAATGCTTCTATTTTTCACATTGTAAAAGTGCCTGCTTCTTTTTTTTTTCCTCCCTCTAAGTCAGTGATGTATATGTGGTGCGAGTGTGTGTTATGAGCATTTGTAAATTTTTTTTAGATGGCACATTCATCTCTACTATGTCTTAAGCCTGTACTGAGGGCATTACACATTATCTCACAATAATATTGAGAGGTAAATACTCTCACTACCATTTAAAAGAAGAGAAAGAGGTCCAGATAAGATAAACTTGCAGAACTAGTTAGATAAGGAACCTAGACTTGAGGACAGGTATGACTCCAAGCATTACTTTACTAGCGTGTGAGATGAGTACAATTGTGCGGTAGTTTGAGCATTCTTTGGCATTGCCTTTCTTTGGGATTGGGATGAAAACTGACCTATTCCAATCTTGTGGCCACTGCTGAGTTTTCCAAATATGCTGGCATATTGAGTGCAGCACTTTCACAGTATCATCTTTCAGGATTTGGAATAGCTCAACTGGAATTCCATCAACTCCACTAGCTTTGTTCATAGTGACGCTTTCTAAGGCCCACTTGACTTCACATTCCAGGATGTCTGGCTCTAGGTCAGTGATCACACCATCATGATTATCTGGGTCGTGGAGATCTTTTTTGTACATTTCTTCTGTGTATTCTTGCCACTTCTTCTTAATGTCTTCTGCTTCTGTTAGGTCCATACCATTTCTGTCCTTTATCGAGACCATCTTTGCATGAAATGTTCCTTTGGTATCTCTGATTTTTTTCAGGAGATCCCTAGTCTTTCTCATTCTGTTGTTTTCCTCTATTTCTTTGAATTGATCGCTGAAGAAGGCTTTCTTATCTCTTCTTGCTATTCTTTGGAACTCTGCGTTCAGATGTTTATATCTTTCCTTTTCTCCTTTGCTTTTTGCTTCTCTTCTTTTCACAGCAATTTGTAAGGCCTCCTCAGATAGCCATTTTGCTTTTTTGCATTTCTTTTCCATGGGGATGGTCTTGATCCCTGTCTCCTGTACAATGTCATGAACCTCATTCCATAGTTCATCAGGCACTCTATCTATCAGATCTAGGCCCTTAAATCTATTTCTCACTTCCACTGTATAATCATAAGAGATTTGATTTAGGTCATACCTGAATGGTCTAGTGGTTTTCCCTACTTTCTTCAATTTCAGTCTGAATCTAGCAATAAGGAGTTCATGGTCTGAGCCACAGTCAGCTCCCAGTCTTGTTTTTGTTGATTGTATAGAGCTTCTCCATTATTGGCTGCAAAGAATATAATCAATCTGATTTAAGTGTTGACCATCTGGTGATGTCCATGTATAGAGTCTTCTCTTGTGTTGTTGGAAGAGGGTATTTGCTATGACCAGTGCATTTTCTTGGTGAAACTCTATTAGTCTTTGCCCTGCTTCATTCCGTATTCCAAGGCCAAATTTGCCTGTAATTCCAGGAGTTTCTTGACTTCCTACTTTTGCATTCCAGACTGTAGCCATGAAATTAAAAGACGCTTACTCCTTGGAAGGAAAGTTATGACCAACCTAGATAGCATATTCAAAAGAAGAGACATTACTTTGCCAACAAAGATTCGCCTAGTCAAGGCTATGGTCTTTCCTGTGGTCATGTATGGATGTGAGAACTGGACTGTGAAGAAGGCTGAGCACCGAAGAATTGATGTTTTTGAACTGTGGTGTTGGAGAAGACTCTTGAGAGTCCCTTGGACTGCAAGGAGATCCAACCAATCCATTCTGAAGAAGATCAGCCCTGGGATTTCTTTGGAAGGAATGATGCTAAAGCTGAAACTCCAGTATTTTGGCCACCTCATGCGAAGAGTTGACTCATTGGAAAAGACTCTGATGCTGGGAGGGATTGGGGGCAGGAGGAGAAGGGGACGACAGAGGATGAGATGGCTGAATGGCATCACTGACTTGATGGATGTGAGTCTGAGTGACCTCCGGGAGTTGGTGATGGACAGGGAGGCCTGGCATGCTGCAGTTCATGGGGTCACAAAGAGTCGGACATGACTGAGCGACTGATCTGATGTGATCTGATCTGATGACTCCAAGACATGGGCTCTTGCTCTAATAATGAACTCATTTTTGACGCATGTCTGTGTGTTCATTGAAAGGACTGATGTTGAAGCTTAAACTCCAATACTTTGGCCGCCTGACGCGAAGAGCTGACTCATTTGAAAAGTCCATGATGCTGGGAAAGATTGAGGGCAGGAGGAGAAGAAGACGACAGAGGACGAGATGGTTGGATGGCACCACCGACTCAATGGACATGGGTTTGGGTGGACTCTGGGAGTTGATGATGGACAGGGAGGCCTGGCATGCTGTGATTCATGGGGTTGCAAAGAGTCGGACACGACTGAGCAACTGAACTGAACTGAACTACCTTTAGGAGTTCCTAACTTTCTAAGTCATGGAAATATTAGTTATTGTATAGAAGAGATAGGTAGAATTTGTTTCTGGTTCTCCTTTCACTCATTTTCTTATCATCATCCTTTTCAATCATTCACTCTCATGTTCCTTCTTTCTCATTTTGTTGTAAATCAACAAATCAAATTAATTTGAAACCTAATTGCCGAAGTTTCAGTTATCAAGGGCATGTTTGGTAATTAGAGCTAATCTAGTAGACCAGTTTATAGGAAATCTACTCAGTTTCACTTGCAGAGCCGCATTTCTGGCCCTTCCACCCAGCCTGCTCCACTGCTTCCCAACACTATCAGGACACTTTAACATGGAGCATGCCAGCATGAATTGAAACTGACATGAAGCAGAAACAAAAAGTAGCTCTGATGTATTTTCCCACAAACAATTTCCACAATAGACAGTGTGGAACTATTTCCTCTTCATTCTTCCTGTGCCAATGACAAGCTCTTATTTGAAACTTTTTGAGGCTGAAGATTGATAACTTCCATGTTCAGTTCACATTGAGCACTTCCCCCCCTCTGTTTCCTCTCTTAACTGTGCTATTTGTGCACATACCTCAATCCTAGTAGATAATGGATAGATTTGCCCACCTAGGGTTTGGTGATTTTATTTATTTATTTATTTTGTTTAAAACTTTTTATTTTATTCTGATGTACAGCCAGTTACCAGGCAATGTTGTGGTAGTTTCAAGTGAATAGCAAAGGGATTCAGCCATATGTATACATGTATCCATTCTCCCCAAAACTTATCTTCCATCCAGGCTGCCACATAACACTGAGCCAAGTTCCATGTTATACAATAGGTCCTTGTTGGTTATCCATTTTAAATACAGCAGTGTGTCCATGTCCATCCCAAACCCCCTAACTGTCCCTTCCCCGTTGTCCTTCCCCTTGACAACCATAAGCTCATTCTACAAGTCTGTGAGTCTCTTTGTTTTGTCTTTTTAGATTCCACATAAAAGGGTAGATTCCACATAAAAGGGGTGGTGATTTTATTAACCTGTGAGTTCTCTTCTTCAGCGTTGGTGCCTTCTATGAATTGCAGTGAAGCAAAGGTTAGAGTCAAGTTAGGGGCATTTCAAATTCAAATCCTTGCTCTGAGTTCAAATTCTTATTCTGTTAGTCAGTAACAGTGTGATAATGGACAGATTATTAAACCTCACTAAGTCTCAATTTCCTCATGTAAAATGTAAAGAATTATAGAACCTAGGTCATGGAGTTGTGGATTCAACAAGACAATTCATATAAAATATTGCATACATTATGTCAATCATATCTCAAAAAATGCAGTACTTGGATGCAATCGCAAAAATGACAGAATGATCTCTGTTCGTTTCCAAGGCAAACCATTCAATATCACAGTAATCCAAGTCTATGCCCCAACCAGTAACGCTGAAGAAGCTGAAGTTGAATGGTTCTATGAAGACCTACAAGAACTTTGAGAACTAACACCCAAAAAAGATGTCCTTTTCATTCTAGGGGACTGGAATGCAAAAGTAGGAAGTCAAGAAACACCTGGAGTAACAGGCAATTTGGCCTTGGAATATGGAATGAAGCAGGGCAAAGACTAAGAGAGTTTTGCCAAGAAAATGCACTGGTCATAACAAACACCCTCTTCCAACAACACAAGAGAAGACTCTATACATGGACATCACCAGATGGTCAACACTTAAATCAGATTGATTATATTCTTTGCAGCCAAAGATGGAGAAGCTCTATACAGTCAGTAAAAACAAGACCAGGAGCTGACTGTGGCTCAGACCATGAACTCCTTATTGCCAAATTCAGACTGAAATTGAAGAAAGTAGGGAAAACCACTAGACGATTCAGGTATGACTTAAATCAAATCCCTTATGATTATACAGTGGAAGTGAGAAATAGATTTAAGGGCCTAGATCTGATAGATAGAGTGCCTGATGAACTATGGATGGAGGTTCGTGACATTGTACAGGAGAGAGGGATCAAGACCATCCTGATGGAAAAGAAATGCAAAAAAGCAAAATGGCTGTCTGAGGAGGCCTTACAAATAGCTGTGAAAAGAAGAGAAGCAAAAAGCAAAGGAGAAAAGGAAAGATATAAACATCTGAATGCAGAGTTCCAAAGAATAGCAAGAAGAGATAAGAAAGCCTTCTTCAGTGATCAATGCAAAGAAATAGAGGAAAACAACAGAATGAGAAAGACTAGAGATCTCTTCAAGAAAATCAGAAAAACCAAAGGAACATTTCATGCAAATATGGGCTCAATAAAGGACAGAAATGGTATGGACCTAACAGAAGCAGAAGATATTAAGAAGAAGTGGCAAGAATACACAGAAGAACTGTACAAAAAAGATCTTCACAACCCAGATAATCACGATGGTGTGATCACTGACCTAGAGCCAGACATCCTGGAATGTGAAGTCAAGTGGGCCTTAGAAAGCGTCACTACGAACAAAACTAGTGGAGGTGATGGAATTCCAGTTGAGCTATTCCAAATCCTGAAAGATGATACTGTGAAAGTGCTGCACTCAATATGCCAGCAAATTTGGAAAACTCAGCAGTGGCCACAGGACTGGAAAAGGTCAGTTTTCATTCCAATCCCAAAGAAAGGCAATGCCAAAGAATGCTCAAACTACCGCACAATTGCACTCATCTCACACGCTAGTAAAGTAATGCTCAAAATTCTCCAAGCCAGGCTTCAGCAATATGTGAACTGTGAACTTCCTGATGTTCAAGCTGGATTTAGAAAAGGCAGAGGAACCAGAGATCAAATTGCCAATATCTGCTAGATCATGGAAAAAGCAAGGGAGTTCCATAAAAACATCTATTTCTGCTTTATTGACTATGCCAAAGCCTTTGACTGTGTGGATCACAATCAACTGTGGAAAATTCTGAAAAAGATGGGAATACCAGACCACCTGATCTGCCTCTTGAGAAATTTGTATGCAGGTCAGGAAGCAACAGTTAGAACTGGACATGGAACAACAGACTGGTTCCAAATAGGAAAAGGAGTTCGTCAAGGCTGTATATTGTCATCCTGTTTATTTAACTTACATGCAGAGTACATCATGAGAAATGCTGGACTGGAAGAAACAAAAGCTGGAATCAAGATTGCTGGGAGAAATATCAATAACCTCAGATATGCAGATGACACCACCCTTATGGCAGAAAGTGAAGAGGAACTAAAAAGCCTCTTGTTGAAAGTGAAAGAGGGAGTGAAAAAGTTGGCTTAAAGCTCAACATTCAGAAAACAAAGATCATGGCATCCAGTCCCATCACTTCATGGTAAATAGATGGGGAAACAGTGGAAACAGTGTCAGACTTTATTTTTCTGGGCTCCAAAATCACTGCAGATGGTGACTGCAGCCATGAAATTAAAAGACGCTTACTCCTTGGAAGGAAAGTTATGACTGATCTAGATAGCCTATTGAAAAGCAGAGATATTACTTTGCCAACAAAGGTTCGACAAGTCAAGGTTATGGTTTTTACTGTGGTCATGTATGGATGTGAGAGCTGGACTGTGAAGAAGGCTGAGCACAGAAGAATTGATGCTTTTGAACTGTGGTGTTGGAGAAGTCTCTTGAGAGTCCCTTGGACTGCAAGGAGATCCAACCAGTCCATTCTGATAGAGATCAGCCCTGGGATTTCTTTGGAAGGAATGATGCTGAAGCTGAAACTCCAATACTTTGGCCACCTCATGCGAAGAGTTGACTCATTGGAAAAGACTCTGATGCTGGGAGGGTTTGGGGGCAAGAGGAGAAGGGGACAACTGAAGATGAGATGGCTGGATGGCATCACTGACTCAATGGATGTAAATCTGAGTGAACTCCGGTAGTTGTTAATGGACAGGGAGGTCTGGCGTGCTGTGATTCATGGAGTCGCAGAGTCAGACACGACTGAGCGACTGATCTGATCTGATCTGATCTCAAAAAAACTAGGTAAGATATGCTTCATGTAAGATCTGACACTTAATAATGTATCGTTGTTATATCTGGCAAAACTGTAAACTGTGAAAGCCAGCCTCAGCAGGCCTATAGTGTTGTCATTTGTAAAGACTGAAGTAGAACACGGAGCATCACGGGAAATGTATATGGTGAAATTAACCACTAGCTGTAGCTTGTTCCCTTCGTAATCTGGGTTTGTGCCTTATAAGATATATAAAAATATTCTAGATTCTGAATCCAAGATCATTAGTTATTATTATTTAGTTATAATCTCAAGTAACTATTGAATATTTAGTATTTACTACTGGTAGTTAATGGCACCCCACCCCAGTACTTTTGCCTGGAAAATCCCATGGACGGAGGATCCTGGTAGGCTCCAGTCCATGGGGTCACTAAGAGTCGGACACGACTGAGCAACTTCCCTTTCACTTTTCACTTTCATGCATTGGAGAAGGAGATGGCAACCAACTCCGGTATTCTTGCCTGGAGAATCCCAGGGACAGGGGAGCCTGGTGAGCTTCCGTCTATGGGGTCGCACAGAGTCGGAAACGACTGAAGCGACTTAGCAGCAGTTATCAGAGAGCTAGTTATCCAAGAACAAGCTGGGTTTATAAAAGGCAGAGGAACCATAGGTCAAATCACCAACATTCCCTGGATCATACAGAAAGAAAAGGAATCCCAGAAAAGCATCTACTTCTGCTTCATTGAGTATGCTAAAGATTTTGACTCTGTGTATCACAACAAACCGTGGAAAACACTCAAAGAGATAGGAATATAAGCCCACCTTATTTGTATCCTGAGAAACTTGTATGCGGGTCAAGAAGCAAAAGTTAGAACTGAACACAAATCAACAGACTGGTTCCAAACTGGGAAAGGAGTTTGTCAGTGCTGTATATTGTCACTTTGTTTATTTAATGGATATACAGAGTACATCATTTGAAATCCCAGGCTGGATGAAGCATAAGCTGGAATCAATATTGCCAGGAGAAATATCAACAACCTCAGATATGCAGATGATACCACTTTAATGATAGAAAGTGAAGAGAAACTAAAGAACTTTTGATGAGAGTGAAAGAGGAGAGTGAAAAAGCTGGCTTAAAATTCAACGTTAAAAAAACTAAGATCATGGCATCTGGTCCTATTACTTCATGGCAATATAAGGGGGAAAAATGGAAGCAGTGACAGATTTTATTTTCTTGGGCTCCAAAATCAATGAGGACAGTGACTGCAGCCATGAAATTAAAAGATGTTTGCTCCCTGGAAGGAAAGCTATGACAAACCTAGATAGCATATTAAAAAGCAAAGACATCACTTTGGTGACAAAGGTCCTTATAGTCAAAGCTGTGTTTTTTCCTGTCATGTATGGATGTGAGAATTGGACTGTAAAGAATTGAGCACCAAAGAATTGATGCTTTTGAACTGTGGTTGCTGGAGAAGACTCTTGAGAGTCCCTTGGACTGCAAGGAGATCAAACCTGTCAGTTCCAAAGGAAACAAAACCTGCATATTTATTGGAAGGACTAGTGTTGAAGTTGAAGTCCCAATACTTTGGCCACCTGACTTCAGTCCATGGGGTTGCAAAGAGTCGGAAACGACTGAAGCAACTTAGCACACAAGCACCTGATTCAAAGAGCAGACTCATTGGAAAAGACCCTGATTCTGGGAAAAATTGAAAGCAAAAGGAGAAGAGGGTGGCAGAGGATTAGATGGTTAGATAGTATCACTAACTCAATGGCCATGAATTTGAGTAAACTCTGGAAAATAGTGACATACAGGGAAGCCTGCTGTGCTGCAGTCCACTGGGTCGCAAAGAGTTGAACATGACTTAACGATTGAACAATAGCAAAAAGAAAACAACAAAAGTTATCAGAGCAAGTATACTCAAAAGATAGAGGTTAGTAAACATTACCCCCAAAAAGGTATTTAAAGGTAATGTGCTTCATTTTATATAAATCTGTCTGTCTTTTATTAAAAGAAATTTGATGCCATATATAATGCATTCAGTAATATGACCTTTTCTTGATCTGATTGCAAGATACAAGTCTTCTTGCTTAAAGGCAGAGTTAAATTTCAGTCTACAGTCATCTTGGTGACTCTAAAATGATTTTTACTATTTGAGACAATTCTTTTGCATCAATGTGATATAAATGATCATATATTGTTATATAAATTATAATATATGATAACAACCATTATAGCTTACAATGTGTGTTGCAAGAACTGAAAATTTTTTTGTATAGTCTGTTCACTCCTGAATGCTCAACACCTAGAACAGTTCCTGATACATATTGCTAATGATATGTTTTGCTATTATATACTAGATTTTTGTGCTATATTCTATCAACATTGATAAGAAATGGCTCCTCCTAAAAAGATACTCACCCTAAGCTAAGTGAGAATATAAGTAAATCCATTAAAATAAATTAAAAGATATATGCTTGGGTAGAATAATGGCCATTTTGCCTGATGAATTTAGAGAAGGAGAATTTAGGTTTTCAAATGAGTAGTTTTCCAGATGAACATAAATAGAAGTTGGAAGACATTTAAGCCTAAAATGATGGCTCTATGGAAAATCATGTTACCTTCAATATTTTCAAATAGTTTGGAATGACAAGATCTCATAGCATGAAAGAAAGGTGTCAAGGAATAAGGCAGGAGAAGAGGGCAGCATCCAGGTCTTAGAAAGTCTTTGTGCCCTTAAGAAGCAAACTCTCTTATCTTATAGGTAAAGGGGGACCATTCACGTAGAGTTGTGAAAGTGGAGACTTGTAATTTTTCCTATGATAAAGATCAATTTTTAGATGGTAACAAGACTAGAGGAAATCAGCAGGCAACTTGCTATCATTTCAGAAGAAATAATAAAAGCATTAAATAAGACAAAATCAGAGTGGCAACTTGAGGAGATGTTAAGAGGTGGAAGAAAAGGAATGAATGAGGCAAGCAAAGTGGTCATGAATGAGGCAAGCAGAGGAGAGGCCAACCTTTCTTGCTTGGGTAGAAAGTGGATGGTAGAGCTATTAATCAGAAAGGTAAACTCAATTTTGGAAATGTAGGATTTTCATGTGGAGATACCCAATAGATAATTATTACATACTGGGTTTGTAGCACAGAAGTAAAGTTCAGGCTGGTGGTATATCTGGCATTTTCAGTATTTATAAAATCATCCAGAAAGATTATTAAAAATTAAAAGAGAAACAGTACACCTTTAAAGAGAGTTCTCTGAGCAATTGTCATAAAGCAGAGGTCTCCAGTGGACAAGTCACATCTGCATACACAAGGCTCTCCAAACAGCTTTCTGTATTACGCCCTCATCCTAAAAAGATGAATGGAAATCTTAACAATAATATCACCAATAATAAAAATAATAATAACCTATTGTATACAATGATCCACTGAGGTACAGAAAGAAAATACTGAAGCTTCTAAGTATGTTTATTGTACATATTATGAAAAAGAATGCAATTAATTTATAAGAAAAAATCTAATAACAAATTAAAATAACTCTCACTCAGTCCATGTTTCAAGGTCCTTCAGTTCAGTCTCTCAGTTGTGTCCAACTCTTTGTGACGCCATGGACTATAGCACACCAGGCTTCCCTGTCCATCACCAACTCCCAGAGCTTGCTCAAACTCATGTCCATTGAGTAGGTGATGCCATCCAAACATCTCATCCTCTGTTGTCCACTTCTCCTCTTCCCTTCAATCTTTCCCAGCATCAGGATCTTTTCTAAAGAGTCAGTTCCTTGCATCAGGTGGCTAAAGTATTAGAGCTTCAGCATCAGTCCTTTCAATGAATATTCAGGACTTTTTTTCTTTAGGATTGACAGGTTTGATCTTACAGTCCAAGGGACTCTCAAGAGTCTTTTGAAGGGATAATAATTCTATAAGGCAAATACTTAACAGAGTCCTCTCAACTCATTTATTTTACCTGCATTGTAGTATTTTCTAGTTGATGTAGGGCCAGTGATGAGAATCCACAGATTATGTTATCAGATTTCAACTAAACTAACTCTTCTAAGGGCTTTCCAGTTTGCACTAGTGGTAAAGAACCCTCCTGCCAATGTTGGAGATATAAGAGATACAGGTTCGATCCCTGGGTCAGAAAGATCCTCTGGAGGAGGGCATGGCAACCCACTTGAGTATTCTTGCCTGGAGAATCCAATGGACAGAGAAGCCTGGCAGGCTACAGTCCATGGGATCTCAAAGAGTCAGACATGACTGAAGCAATTTAGCAGCCTAATACTTCTAAATTAGCAAGCAGTTCACAAAATTTCCAGTAAGGAAGGAATGTTGACTAAAGATAATACCAGTAAAGCAAGCACAAATGATATAGGAAACATGTAGAGCTGACATGTACACTCATAGAATAAACTCAGGAACTAAAAACAATGAAAATTTATTTGGATATTCCAATATTCTTTCAAAATGAGTTTTAAAAAATCAAGAAAAGCTACTTGAAATACAGATTATCATCCACTGTCATGACAAAGAGCTTCAAATAGAAAATATGAATTGAGATATTAGGTAATGACCTTTAAAAATAAGGTTTATTTCATTATTGTAAACTTATATTTTGTGCATATATTTTAAGGTATTCAGAGACTATCACATAATGTAATTAACAAATAAGGTACATATATAGAAGACTAGAGTGTAGAAATGAACAATCCACAAGATTTGGAAAGCAGTGAATGAAGGAGTCAATATGTCCTTCGAGTAGTATACTCCCTGTTAGTTCAATGGTAAAGAATCCGCCTGCAATGCAGGAGACTCAGGAGATGAGAGTTTGATCCCCCGGCTGGGAAGATCCCCTGGAGGAGGAAATGGCAACCCCTTCCAGTATTCTTGCCTGGGAAATCCCACGCACAGAAGGGCCTGGTGAGCTATAGTCCATAGGGTCACAAAGAGTCAGACAAATGAACGTCTAAACGCACACACACAAGGATTGTCAAAAGGGATTGTGACTGCTTATATCCCTTCATCATACTAGCTGAGAAAGGAGTTTACTTTATTTCTCTGTGTAACACATCCCTGAAAAGAAAGCCACAATCTTCTCATCACACTATTGATTTCATTATTGAAATTAAATCTCTGAGCTGTAACAGGGCATGGAGGCAAGAGAAAAAAATTTTAGTTATGTGATGATTTTATTAAATGTTTGAAAGTCTTAGTGCCAGAAATTACAAGTGCAATCATTGGTCCTACTTTCACAGTCCATTAAGCAAACAAGCTGTTTCTGTTTGGACTATTTTATTTGATTCAGTAACATAAAAGTCTTTCATAACAAGAAATCCATGAAGAAAAGTTGACTGATCAATACGTTCCTTTTTAATCTTGTAAACTTTCATATAAACAATATAGCTACATATTCAAGCTGTGGCGTTTACACTGGCATACTGGCTATGGTTGAGATTCATGAATCTTCCCATGGCCCTCAGTTGGTTCTGGGTGATCAGAGAGTGCAATCTTCACTAGAAATCTTAGTTAAAGGTTTATAGTGATAAATCCGAAATAGAAACTGCAGTGTGAACTCGATTTAACTTCAAGGTTTGAATTGCTTCAGTGATGTGTGTTTCCAGAATGTAAAAGGCTATAGGAAAGTAGTAGCAATACATTCAGTAAAACCAAAGATTAGACTTTCAGTGGCAGCTATGCACACCTGTTAATGTTTAGGAATTAGGTAACTATCGATAAATAAAATAACTATAAAATTTAAAGAGAAAAATGGAGACGAGTAAATTTGTTTTTTTTTTTTTAAAAGAAATACATATTCTTCATAACTTATGGGGAAAATTAATACAATCTACAAAGCTGGATATAAAAATAAATAACACCTGCTTTGTAGGTGGCATATTATGAGAATTTGTATTTGGCATTTAAGATTTTGGTGGATGAGCAAAGGACAGGTAGAACTCAATTCGGAGAAGAATGTGGCAGTGATGGGGCTTGTTTGTTGTAGTAGGAGAGGTCTCAGGTCAGATCAGATCAGTCGCTCAGTTGTGTCCGACTCTTTGCGACCCCATGAATCGCAGGACGCCAGGCCTCCCTGTCCATCACCAACTCCCAGAGGTCACTCAGACTCACCTCCATCGAGTCAGTGATGCCATCCAGCCATCTCATCCTCTGTCATCCCCTTCTCCTCCTGCCCCCAATCCCTCCCAGCATCAGAGTCTTTTCCAATGAGTCAACTCTTCGCATGAGGTGGCCAAAATACTGGAGTTTCAGCTTGAACATCATTCCTTCCAAAGAAATCCCAGGGCTGATCTCCTTCAGAATGGACTGGTTGGATCTCCTTGCAGTCCAAGGGACTCTCAAGAGTCTTCTCCAACACCACAGTTCAAAAGCATCAATTCTTCTGTGCTCAGCCTTCTTCACAGTCCAGCTCTCACATCCATACATGACCACAGGAAAATCATAGCCTTGACTAGGCGAACCTTTGTTGGCAAAGTAATGTCTCTGCTTTTGAATATGCTATCTAGGTTGGTCATAACTTTCCTTCCAAGGAGTAAGCGTCTTTTAATTTCATGGCTGCAGTCACCATCTGCAGTGATTTTGGAGCCCAGAAAAACAAAGTCTGACACTGTTTCCACTGTTTCCCCATCTATTTGCCATGAAGTGATGGGACCGGATGCCATGATCTTCATTTTCTGAATGTTGAGCTTTAAGCCAACTTTTTCACTCTCCACTTTCACTTTCATCAAGAGGCTTTTTAGTTCCTCTTCACTTTCTGCCATCAAGGTGGTGTCATCTGCATATCTGAGGTTATTGATATTTCTCTCAGCAATCTTGATTCCAACTTGTGTTTCTTCCAGTCCAGCGTTTCTCATGATGTACAGTGCATATAAGTTAAATAAACAGGGTGACAATATACAGCCTTGACATACTCCTTTTCCTATTTGGTACCAGTCTGTTGTTCCATGTCCAGTTCTAACTGTCTAGAAGCTGGATAATATTTATAAAAAGTATAGCTGTAAGAATGTTGAGAAGCTACCTTCTTCAGCCCACTCTAATCATCTACCATCAGGGACACATGCAAGTAGTTATAGGACAAAAATGTTATAATCATCACAAGGATTCAGAATTTTACCTAACCATAGTATTTCTTAACTTGCTTCCAAGTTTGCTCAAGAAGTAGAGGTAAACAATTTCTCTAAGTTCTCAAGTTTTCTGAGAGGGTTCACCAGTGAGTAATGAGGATAAGGAGAAATGATCATTCAAGAAGAAATTTAACCATTGGATCAAATATGGGATCTACCATGATAAGCCCTTACTATTAACAAAATGAAAAAATATAGTTTGTTGGATTAAAACATTTTTATGAAACAAATGAGGTGAAATGGGAGCAAAAAAGCAAGAGTAAAAAAACCCATGACCTTCTGATTAGGGAAGGGATTGGGAAGTAAGAGAGCTAGGTGGCCTAAGTCTCATCCAGAGACTTAGAGAGGCTCCAGAGGGAAGACATCTTTGGCCACTTGCGTTTATCTAAACAGAAACTCATGTGCATCTTCGGGCAGTTTTGTGAGTCTGAAAGTTTTGTGTGTACTGAAAAATTTACATTATGTACAAATCAATTGTCATCAAATAGTGATCAATTTTATCTTTAATCTGTTTTGAACAATTTCATAGTGATACTTGACTGAGATCTTCTTTGGCTTTAAAAATGGACTGCTTTCCTCTTTTTCTCTGTTACTGTTTTCTACTCCTGCCAACAGAGCCTACTCTGAATGAAATATATTAAAAACAAAGCCCCTTGCACTTGGTCTTCTTTGCTTCATTCTGAATCACTGACGAGTTCTCCTTTTGCCAGCTTTTAATCCCAGATGTAACCCCAGGTTTGGTTGTTCTTCTCTTAAAACTAAGCTTTTCATTTTCTTGACATTTATGCCTTTTTTTGTTTGTTTTTTCTTCTGTCTTCTGTTACCACCAGCATGGCAGATCTCTTTTTTCATTTTCTTGGATTTTCTTCCTCTAATACTTCTCTTGATTGTGCAGCTGATATTTCCATGTCCTGGGTCCATTTCATTTGGTCTCTCTTTTACAGAATATAGTTCTAGTTGAAGAGGTCTCCTTTCCTTAAGATTTCATGAGCCAATTCTTATATCTCAAATACCAATATTAAACTTTCCTCTAAGACATCACTGGAGCGTCATCTCTGAGCGTACTCCAGAATTTATGTCTAAATACTTGCAGAGATTGGCAGACAATTCTTTTAATTACACACAAGAGTTTGCTACCTCTAGTTCTACCTCTAGTTTGCTGAAAATGGAACATCTCATGCAAGCAGTATTTATGGATACAGTAGTAGAGAACTCAATATCAGGAAGCAGATGGATAGGGGAAGGGGAAAAGGGGTATGAAATGTTTGCCTTTCTTAGATGACCAAGACAAAAGAAAACAAAAAAGGGCTGCTACCATTCTGACAGTCATTGTATAAAACTACAAAAATAACCAATTGGGATACATCCCTTTCAAGCTCCTCCTAACTCTCAATATTTTGTTTCTAAATTTGCCACCTCTGTTTGTCATCTTGAAATGGTAGCTAACCTTTCCCAAGGCTAGTAGTCTTACCTCCTCACAGAAAGCAGCCAACATATAATTTCTAGATATCAACAGTGATAAGAGGTAGAAAAAGGCAGCAACAGAAGTTATAGTATAGAGTAATAGTAACAGCTAAATAACAACAGGAGGCAGAGAGCTGCGTTTCTTGACTGTCTAAGACTGCTCCTGATGATATGTAGAGCAGTTCCTAGAGTTGGTGGTAGTGAATACACATCTCTGGGAATCAAAGCAGAATCTAATTATGAATGAAGCCCAGTAGAATTCCCCCTCATCACCTGGTATTGTTACTATTGTCAATGAATGCCTCTCGCTCTCTACGAGGACTTTGGGGAATCGGCTGCATAACACAGGTTTTTGTGAGCTCCAAAAATCATAAGATATTTAGCATCTCTGCACTTACGTCTTCCTGTAACAATATGTTTTATCGTTTGGAGAAAGAAGGAGTAAATCTACTTGAAGCAAAAGTGGTGAAAGCTTTTAGTAATGTTTATGGTTGTATGTAAATACACATTTGGCAGACTCCATTGCTGAAAGATTTGTTTGTGTGTGTATGTGGTAGTAATGGTTTTCCCCCATTTCTCCTTCTGATGCCCGCTTTTCTCTTCTTGCTCCTGTTGGCATTGCTCCTCCCTTTCCAATCACTTTGCTTCCTCTCTCTAAAGAACAAGATAAGCTGGTCCTTGGGAGAAGAAGCTTCTCTTCAGATACAGGTACAGGTACAGATACAGATTAAAGAACAAAAGGACATGCTCCCCACTCATTTTCCATTATCTCTGTGTATCAATGGCTGTGTTTCAAATGTGATCTTGTAAGAAGCCCCAAAGAGGCAAGTTGCCAGTGTGAAGCAACTAATATCAAACCTGGCCAACCTCAAAAGGATTTCAATTTAGACTATTGAGAAGACATCAAAACCTGAGGTTTCTGCTTATTCTCAGCCTTTCACTGCCTGTAGTCGGGGTGAGGTAGTCCCCACAATAAAAATCCAGGGCAGCAAGGTTGTTGAACCAAATCTTCAAGTCCAAGTATGTGCTCTGGAATCAAAGGAAAGCACCTTCTGCTTAGAGCCTGCTGAAGTGCCTGGTCATAATAGGTTTAAATGAATAAGTTATTAACCTGTGAGGTTTCTGATGTTGTGGGTTGAAAGGCAGGCCATTGGTGCTGTAATTCTAATAGCAGTGGTGATGATGGTGGAGGTGTTTTCTGTGTGTGTGTGTGTGTGTGAATATTTATTACAAACTTATTCTTCACCCAGGAAGTTCTTGGCAGGAATTTAAAATGCAAGGGTTATAAACTAACACATGTGCTTTGAACAGTGCCAGGTTTACAGTCAAGAGAGGGCAGTACATGGCACTATTAAGGATAACAAGAAGAATTCTCTGATGGGAACTCTAATAAATGTAGTAGCATGCTGTAATAAAGAGCACTGGAAAATGGATGAGGTATAACAAAATTATTCATAAAGAGAAATGGAAAAGGATGTCATGCTGAGTGGATACATGCAGTTATATAGACACTAACAAGGTTATCACGAGAAGCTGAGTGCTAGGACGTCCACATATGTTTTCTAACTAGCTCAAAGAGAGACTGTTTTTATCTTAAAGAACAGGAGAGCCTGGAGTTAGAGGTGTGCTAAATCTTGCTACTGATTTTTAATAATTCAGAGCCAAATAGCAATAATGGTTCATGTAGGTCAGTTTAATGAACAAAGCAACCTCACTTCAGGTTGTTTGATGGAAGGTTCTCTGCCGAGTTGCTAACTGGTATACTTTAAAGCTATCTCCAGGGTTCTTTTTGATATGATATTATCCTCCTCACATACTGCGCTTTCTATACACCAAAATATAATGTGATGCCACGAGCTAGAATGAAAACACTAAAAGAATTTTCAAATGAGCCCATGAGCTCTTGCTTTGAGGGGCAGTAATACTAGAAAAACAGAGGCAGCTGCCCTGCTCACACACCATTCAATAAAGTTTTCTAGGAATTGCAGTAATTCAGAGTTGGCTAGGAAGTCTTCCCTGGGGAAGGAAATGGCAACCCACTCCAGTATTCTTGCCTGGCGAATCCCATGCACAGAGGAGCCTGGTGGGCTATAATCCATGGGGTCGCAAAGAGTCGGACACGACTGAGTGACTAACACACACACACACATACACACACAGAGGAAGTCTTCTATCCGTCCTTGGAACTAAGGAGAGCTTATTCACAATATGTTTATTATCTGAGGCTAACCAGCATAATATTACAACAGATTTAACTGGTATTAAATGGACTGATTGAAACCAATTCACACAATATATTGATGAGGAATCATTTTATTGTCATGCAGGATATGCAGGATCCTCTATTTCTGTGAATTTCCTTTAATAATAAATCAAATAGTGCAATTACATGTGTGTCTTAAGTTTAACCCATGAAAAGAAGATTAATTATATATTTGAGGCACTCAAGACTTTCTCTAGAACAAAATTATATCATGACATGGCTAGGAGTACTGGTGGCTTGAAAACCAATAAAAATAATTGAAAGTATTTTCTGACTGAAATGGGCCCTTGTGGATGTTTCCCATTCCATATGAGAGGAGACCAGAAAGCCCACTAACACTGGACTGCCTCGCAGAACTTGGAAGTTTTGGCCATACAATCTTCTTGACTAACCTGAGCCTTATAGAATGGAGACTTGCTTCAGTTCCTTTTCATTTTAGAGGCCCCTCATGATATTTGGTTTTCTATTTAGAGCAGTCATGTAAAGAGTAAATAGCACATATGTTTTTCAGTGTATTAATTTTTGGAATATTTCTTCTACTGCTTTCTCTGTTCTCCTCTGGCACTTCAAAATGTACACTTACACATTTGGGAAACACTTAGGAAGCAAAGGCTCAGGCATGACGAGTGGACCCCCTCTGACCCCCATCCTTGAGGATTTTGTACCGAGGGGGCTCCTTTGACAACCAGCTTCACCTAGGTGTCACACCTCGTCACACAATATTCAGTTACACTCAGCCTCTCTTGCCAGATGTTCCTAGTATCTTTGAGGTATGTATCATCTCTCTCAAGTGCCACTTGCCCTGGATTTATTTAGTGGGGCTATAGGCCTGGAACAGAAACTGGGTTCTTACTCCCGGGTTATAAATACTATCATTTTTTTTTTAATTATCATATAGTATTTTTTTAACTTTACAATAGTGTATTGGTTTTGCCATATATCAAAATGAATCTGCCACAGGTATACATGTGTTCCCCATCCTGAACCCTCCTCCCTCTTCCCTCCCCATACCATCCCTCTGGGTCGTCCCAGTGCACCAGCCCCAAGCATCCAGTCTCATGCATCAAACCTGGACTGGCGATTTGTTTCATATATGATATTATACATGTTTCAATGCCATTCTCCCAAATCATCCCACCCTCTCTCTCTCCCACAGAGTCCAAAAGACTGTTCTATACATCAGTGTCTCTTTTGCTGTCTCGTATACAGGGTTATTGTTACCATCTTTCTAAATTCCATTGATGCTTTTGAACTGTGGTGTTGGAGAAGACTCTCGAGAGTCCCTTGGACTGCAAGGAGATTCAACCAGTCCATTCTGAAGGAGATCAGCCCTGGGATTTCTTTGGAGGGAATGATGCTAAAGCTGAAATATTTTGGCCACCTCATGTGAAGAATTGACTCATTGGAGAAGACTCTGATGCTGGGAGGGATTGGGGGCAGGAGGAGAAGGGGACGACAGAGGATGAGATGACTGGATGGCATCACTGACTCGATGGATGTGAGTCTGAGTGAACTCTGGGAGTTGGTGATGGACAGGGAGGCCTGGCATGCTGCAGTTCATGGGGTCGCAAAGAGTTGGACACGACTGAGTGACTGATCTGATGTGATCTGATCTGATACTGTATTTGTGTTTTTCTTTCTGGCTTACTTCACTCTGTATAATAGGCTCCAGTTTCATCCACCTCATTAGAACTGACTCAAATGCATTCTTTTTAAAGGCTGAGTAATTCTCCATTGTGTATATGTACCACAGCTTTCTTATCCATTCATCTGCTGATGGACATCTAGGTTGCTTCCATGTCCTTGCTATTATAAACAGTGCTGCGATGAACATTGGGGTACACGTGTCTCTTTCAATTCTGGTTTCCTCGGTGTGTATGCCCAGCTGTGGGATTGCTGGATCATAGGGCAGTTTTATTCCCAGTTTTTTAAAGAATCTCCACACTGTTCTCCATAGTGGCTGTACTAGTTTGCATTCCCACCAACAGTGTAAGAGGGTTCCCTTTTCTCCACACCCTCTCCATCATTTATTGCTTGTAGACTTTTGGATCACAGCCATTCTGACTGGCATAAAATGGTACCTCATAGTGGTTTTGATTTGCATTTCTCTGATAATGAGTGATGTTGAGCATCTTTTCATGTGTTTGTTAGCCATCTGTATATCTTCTTTGGAGAAATGTCTGTGTAGTTCTTTGGCCCATTTTTTGATTAGGTCATTTATTTTTCTGGAATTGAGCTGTAGGAGTTGCTTTTATATTTTTGAGATTAGTTGTTTGTCTGTTGCTTCATTTGCTATTATTTTCTCCCATTCTGAAGTCTGTCTTTTCACCTTGCTTATAGTTTCCTTTGTTGTGCAGAAGCTTTTAAGTTTAATTAGGTCCCATTTGTCTATTTTTTATTTTATTTCCAATATTCTGGGAGGTGGGTCATAGAGGATCCTGCTGTGATGTATGTCAGAGAGTGTTTTGCCTATGTTCTCCCCTAGGAGTTTTATAGTTTCTGGTCTTACGTTTAGATCTTTAATCCATTTTGAGTTTATTTTTGTGTATGGTGTTAGAAAGTGTTCTAGTTTCATTCTTTTGCAAATGGTTGACCAGTTTTCCCAGCACCACTTGTTAAAGAGATTGTCTTTAATCCATTGTATATTCCTGCTTCCTTTGTCAAAGATAAAGTGTCCATATGTGCATGGATTTATCTCTGGGCTTTCTATTTTGTTTCATTGATCTATATTTCTGTCTTTGTGCCAGTACCATACAGTCTTGATGACTGTGGCTTTGTAGTAGAGCCTGAAGTCAGGCAGGTTGATTCCTCCAGTTTCATTTTTCTTTCTCAAGATAGCTTTGGCTATTCGAGGTTTTTTGTATTTCCATACAAATTGAGAAATTATTTGTTCTAGCTCTGTGAAGAATACCATTGGTAGCTTGATAGGGATTGCATTGAATCTATAATTTGCTTTGGGTAGTATACTCATTTTCACTATATTGATTCTTCCAATCCATGAACACGGTATACATCTCCATCTCCATCTATTAGTGTCCTCTTTGATTTCTTTCACCAGTGTTTTATAGTTTTCTATATATAGGTCTTTAGTTTCTTTGGGTAGATATATCCCTAAGTATTTTATTCTTTTCATTGCAATGGTGAATGGAATTGTTTCCTTAATTTCTTTTTCTATTTTCTCATTATTAGTGTACAGGAATGTAAGGGATTTCTGTGTGTTGATTTTATATCCTGCAACTTCACCATATTCATTGATTAGTTCTAGTAATTTTCTGGTAGAGTCTTTAGGGTTTTGAATGTAGAGGATCATGTCATCTGCAAACAGTGAGAGTTTTACTTCTTCTTTTCCAATTTGGATTCCTTTTATTTCTTTTTCTGCTCTGATTGCTGTGGCCAAAACTTCCAAAACTATGTTGAATAGTAATGGTGAAAGTGGGCACCCTTGTCTTCTTCCTGACTTTAGGGAAATGCTTTCAATTTTTCACCATTGAGGATAATGTTTGCTGTGGGTTTGTCACATATAGCTTTTATTATTTTGAGCTATGTTCCTTCTATTGCTGTTTTCTGCAGTTTTTATCATAAATGGATGTTGAATTTTGTCAAAGGCTTTCTCTGCATTTATTGAGATAATCATATGGTTTTTATTTTTCAATTTGTTAATATGGTGTATTACATTGATTGATTTACAGATATTGAAGAATCCTTGCATTCCTGGGATAAAGCCCACTTGGTCATGGTGTATGATCTTTTTAATGTGTTGTTGGATTCTGATTGCTAGAATTTTGTTAAGGATTTTTGCATCTATGTTCATCAGTGATATTGGCCTGTAGTTTTCTTTTTTTGTGGCATCTTTGTCAGGTTTTGGTATTAGGGTGATGGTGGCCTCATAGAATGAGTTTGGAAGTTTACCTTCCTCTGCAATTTTCTGGAACAGTTTGAGTAGGATAGGTGTTAGCTCTTCTCTAAATTTTTGGTAGAATTCAGCTGTGAAGCCATCTGGACCTGGGCTTTTGTTTGCTGGAATATTTCTGATTACAGTTTCAATTTCCATGTTTGTGATGGGTCTGTTAAGATTTTCTATTTCTTCCTGGTCCAGTTTTGGAAAGTTGTACTTTTCTAAGAATTTGTCCATTTCTTCCACGTTGTCCATTTTATTGCCATATAATTGCTGATAGTAGTCTCTTATGATCCTTTGTGTTTCTGTGTTGTCTGTTGTGATCTCTCCATTTTCATTTCTAATTTTATTGATTTGATTTTTCTCCCTTTGTTTCTTGATGAGTCTGGCTAGTGGTTTGTCAATTTTATTTACCCTTTCAAAGGACCAGCTTTTGGCTTTGTTGATTTTTGCTATGGTCTCTTTTGTTTCTTTTGCATTTATTTCTGCCCTAATTTTTAAGATTTCTTTCCTTCTACTAACCCTGGGGTTCTTCATTTATTCCTTTTCCAGTTGCTTTAGGTGTAGAGTTAGGTTATTTATTTGGCTTTTTTCTTGTTTCTTGAGGTATGCCTGAATTGCTATGAACTTTCCCCTTAGGACTGCTTTTACAGTGTCACATAGGTTTTGGGTTGTTGTGTTTTCATTTTCATTCATTTCTATGCAAATTTTTATTTCTTTTTTGATTTCTTCTGTGATTTGCTGGTTATTCAGGAGTGTGTTGTTCAGTCTCCATATGTTGGAATTTTTAATAGTTTTTATCCTGTTACTGAGATCTAATCTTACTGCATTGTGGTCAGAAAAGATGTTTGGAATGATTTCAATTTTTCTGAACTTACCAAGGCTAGATTTATGGCCCAGGATGTGATCTATCCTGGAGAAGGTTCCATGTGCGCTTGAGAAAAAGGTGAAATTCATTGTTTTGGGATGAAATGTCCTATAGATATCAATTAGGTCTAGCTGATCCATTGAATCGTTTAAGGTTTGTGTTTCCTTGTTAATTTTCTGTTTAGTTGATCTATCCATAGGTGTGCGTGGAGTATTAAAGTCTCCCATATTATTGTGTTATTATTAATTTCTCCTTTCATACTTGTTAGCATTTGACTTACATATTGTGGTGCTCCTATATCGGGTACATATATATTTATAATTGTTATATCTTCTTCTTGGATTGATCCTTTGATCATTATGTAGTGACCTTCTTTGTCTCTTTTCACAGCCTTTGTTTTAAAGTCTATTTTATCTGATATGAGTATTGCTACTCCTGCTTTCTTTTGGTCTCTATTTGCATGGAAAATCTTTTCCAGCCCTTCACTTTCAGTCTGTATGTGTCCCCTGTTTTGAGGTGGGTCTCTTGTAGACAATATATGTAGGGGTCTTGTTTTTGTATCCATTCAGCCAGTCTTTGTCTTTTGGTTGGAGGATTCAACCCATTTACATTTAAGGTAATTATTGATAAGTATGATCCCATTGCCATTTACTTTATCGTTTTGGGTTCGAATTTATACACTCTTTTTGTGTTTCCTGTCTAGAGAATATCCTTTAGTATTTGTTGGAGAGCTGATTTGGTGGTACTGAATTCTCTCAGCTTCTGCTTGTCTGTAAAGGTTTTGATTTCTCCTTCATATTTGAATGAGATCCTTGCTGGGTACAATAATCTGGGCTGTAGGTTCTTTTCTTTCATCACTTTAAGTATGTCTTGCCATTCCCTCCTGGCTTGGAGAGTTTCTATTGAAAGATCAGCTGTTATCCTTATGGGAATTCCCTTGTGTGTTATTTGTTGTTTTTTCCTTGCTGCTTTTAATATTTGTTCTTTGTGTTTGATCTTTGTTAATTTGATTACTATGTGTCTTGGGGTGTTTCGCCTTGGGTTTATCCTGTTAGGGACTCTCTGGGTTTCTTGGACTTGAGTGATTATTTCCTTCCCCATTTTAGGGAAGTTTTCAACTATTATCTCCTCAAATATTTTCTCATGGACTTTCTTTTTGTCTTCTTCTTCTGGGACTCCTATAATTAGAATATTGTAGTGTTTAATATTGTCCTGGAGGTCTCTGAGATTGTCCTCATTTCTTTTCATTCATTTTTCTTTTTTCCTCTCTGATTCATTTATTTCTACCATTCTATCTTCTAATTCACTAATCCTATCTTCTGCCTCTGTTATTCTACTGTTTGTTGCCTCCAGAGTATTTTTATCTCATTTATTGCATTACTCATTATATACTGACTCTTTTTTATTTCTTCTACATCCTTGTTAAACCTTTCTTGCATCTTCTCAATCCTTGTCTCCAGGCTATTTATCTGTGATTCCATTTTTATTTCAAGATTTTGGATCAATTTCACTATCATTATTCGGAATTCTTTATCAGGTAGATTCCCTATCTCTTCCTTTTTTGTTTGGTTTGGTGGGCATTTATCCTGTTCCTTTACCTGCTGGGTATTCCTTTGTCTCTTCATCTTGTTTATATTGCTGAGTTTGGGGTGTCCTTTCTGTATTCTGGCAGTTTCTAGAGTTCTTTTATTGTAGAGTTTCCTCGCTGTGTGTGGGTTTGTACAGGTGGCTTGTCAAATTTTCTTGGTTAGGGAAGCTTGTGTCGGTGTTCTGGTGGGTGGAGCTGGATTTCTTCTCTCTGGAGTGCAATGAAGTGTCCAGTAATGAGTTATGAGATGTCTATGGTTTTGTATAACTTTGGGCAGCCTGTATATTGGAGCTCAAGGCTGTGTTCCTCTATTGCTGATGGATTTGCTTGGTATGTCTTGCCCTGGAACTTGTTGGCCCTTGTGTGGTGCTTGGTTTCAGTGTAGGTATGGAGGCGTTTGATGAGCTCCTGTCAATTAATGTTCCCTAGAATCAGGAGTTCCCTGGAGTCAGGGCTTGGACTTTAGCCTCCTGCTTCCAGTTATGGGTCTTATTTTACAGTAGTCTCAAAACTTCTCCTTCTATACAGCATCATTGATAAAACATCTAAGTTAAAGATGAAAAGTTTCTCCACTGTGAGGGTCACCCAGTGAGGTTCACAGCGTTACATGGAGAAGAGAAGAGGGAGGAGGGAGTTAGAGGTGACCCGAATGAAATGAGGTGCACTCAATAGAGGAGAGAGTGGGCTAGCCATTAATCACTTCCTCATGTGCACTCCACAACTGGACCACTCAGAGATGTTCATGGAGTTATACAGAGAAGAGAAGAGGGAGGAAGGAGACAGAGGTAGCCAGGAGGAAAAAAGGGGGAAATGAAAAGGAGAGAGACAGATCCAGCCAGTAATCAGTTCCCTAAGTGTTCTCCAGTGTCTGGAACACACAGAAATTCAGAGAGTTGGGTAGAGTAGAAGGGTTAGGGAGAAGACACAGGCGACCTCGTGGAGAAAAAGGAGAGTCCAAAGGGGGAGACAGCAGTCAAGCCAGTAATTTCGCTCCCAAGTAAAAAATGGGTACTGAAGATTGGGTTCTTAAAGGTACAAAATTGGTAACAAATACCTAAAAGCAAAAATTTAAAAATCTAGAGTAGAGTTTGGAATTTCAAAAATACAATGTTAAAGAAAAGAAGAAGGAAAAGAAAGAGAAAAAAAAAAAACAAAGTCACAAAAATTATAAAGAAAATATAGGTACAAAATTGATAACAAATACCAAAAAGCAAAAGTTAAAATTCTAGAGTAGAGTTTGGAAAATACAATGTTAAAGAAAAGAAGAGAAAAAGAAAGAGGACAAAAACAAACAAAGTCACAAAAATTATAAAGAAAATATAGATACAAAATTGATAACAAATACAAAAAGCATAAATTAAAAATCTAGAGTAGAGTTTGGAATTTCAGAAATACAATGTTAAAGAAAAGAAGAAGAGAAAGAAAGAAAGGGGGGAGTCAAAAATTATTAAAAATATATATATAGGTACAAAATAGATAACAAATACCAAAAAGCTAAAATTAAAAATCTAGAGTAGAGTTTGGAATTTCAGAAATACAATGTTAAAGAAAATAAGAAGAGAAAGAAAGAGGAATAAAAGAAAAAAACAAAGTCACAAAAATTATAAAGAAGATATAGGTCAAAATTGATAACAAATATCACAAAGCTAAAATTAAAAATCTAGAGTAGAGTTTGGAATTTCAAAAATACAATGTTGAAGATAAAAGAAAAAGCAAGGTTCCCAAAATTATAAAATATATATATATGAAGTTTGCTTTAAAAAAAATAGGGTCTTTCTTTTCTTTTCTTTTTTTGCAAAGTAATAGGTTATAATAGTGAAAATTAAAGGAGTAATAGAGGTCTTAAAATTTTTTTTAATTAAAAAAATAAAGAATGATTGTAAAAATAGTAAAAATATATCCAGGACTTTCTCTGGTGTTATTGTGGGTATTGTGGGGTCAGTTCATTTTTAGCTAGTTCCTTGGTCCGGCTTATATTTCTCAAGATCTATAGGCCCCTTCCTACGTAGTCAGTACTAAGGACAGTGTTTTAATCTATTGCCTGTTGCTTCCAAGGCGTTTCCCTCTGTTATAGCTTCTTCTGTTTGCTGGTCTCTTCAGTGTCTGATTTCCACCCTGATACAAAAGGGGCGGTGGTGGACACTTTTTTTTTTTTTTTTTAGGCTCACTTATTCGGTGGCGCTGTGGGGAGGGAGGGATGCTGCAAACAAATAACACTGGTGTTTGCTTGCAGTGCCTCAGCCACACTGGACCTGCCCCGACTCACGGCACATGTAGCCTCCCTGCCCACACTGCTCAGGCTCTAGGTTGCTCTGCCGGGAACCATTCGCAGCTGGCCCTGGGCTGCTTGCACCTCCCAGGTCTAAGCCACTCAGGTTCAGGCACTCGGGTAGTCCTCAGAGGCACAGACTAGGTTGGGCCTGCATTTTGTGCCCTTCCCAGGTCCGAGCAGCTCAGGTGATCGAGGTGTTTGGCGAGTGCGGCTGCTGCAACTTATCGCTTCCCCACTGCTCAGTTATCTGGGTGTACAACCGGTGCACCTTCTCAGGCAGATGTTGACTGTCCAGAGCCCCAAGAAGTCTTAGTTGGCAAAGAAGTCTGCTTACAGTTTTGTAGATAATGTCTCTCTGGGGCTGCGATTGCCCCCTTCTGGCTCTGGTTGCCTGTCCTGGAGGGGGATGGTCTGCAGCCGGCTATCTCTGTTCAGTCCTTTGTTCTGTGTGCGGGTCTGGTGGTGTCTTAGGTTAGGGCTGGCTTTTCGCATGGTAAATACCCCACAGTCTGGTTTGCTAGCCCAAATTAGTTTGCTTAGCTAGCGCTCGGGGCATTCAGGCCAGATCCTTACTCTAAGCGATGCAGCCAGCGCCTCCCTGCCCAGCCCCCGCTTGCTAGTGGTGGGTGCCTACGTCTGAGCTGCTTCTCCACTGGGGGAGTTACCGTTGGGCTTCTAATCTGTGGGTTTTAATTGTTTATCTATTTTTCCTCCCTGTTATGTTGCCCTCTGTGCTTCCAAGGCTTGGCACAGACTCGGCAGTGAGAGTGTTTCCTGGAGTTTGAAAACTTCTCTCTTTTTAAGACTCCCTTCCTAGGACGGAGCTCCATCTCTCCTTCTTTTGTCTCTTTTTTCGTCTTTTATATTTTTTCCTACCTCCTTTTGAAGACAACGGATTGCTTTTCTTGGTGCCTGATGTCCTCTGCCGGCATTCAGAAGTTGTTCTGTGGAATTTACCCGGCATTTAAATGTTCTTTTGATGAATTTGTGGGGGAGAAAGTGGTCTCCCCGTCCTATTCCTCCGCCATCTTAGCTCCTCCCTATAAATACTATCATTGTGCAGCACTGGTTCTCTAAGGGAAATCACCTGTCCAGAGAGATTGGGTTTCTCAGAGGGTTTTCACACTGAAGGTTTGCTGGAGCTAAAGCATTTATGAATCAAAAGCTTGAGGGCTGGGAGCTGGGTGTGGGGTTCAAATTAAGAAACTGAGTACCTGTTTCTTGACTCAGATAAACACACTATACTCTGCTCTCCAGGAAAAGACCTGCACACTGGGTGGAGCAGGGTCAACTTTTGTGCTGAAAGTAAAAAAGTGTAACGTTTCTTCCCCAGTCACATGAATTAAAACAATATTGTACTGTTGTTAAACTTATAGTTGGCAAGGAAATTCACCTACTTCACCTAATTTGAGCCTCTGTAGGCTATGTATTGTTAATTCCACTTTATAGGTGAGAAAAGCAAGTCTTATAAACAATCAATTTGCCACCCAAATGCCAAGTGGAAGAACTGGTATGGGAATTGAGACCTTCTCTTTCTAAGTCCACTGATTTTTTTTATTTTTTTTACCTCCAAAAACATCTATAGGTCCTTTGTCAGATATTAGCAACATTACTTAATTCTTTTTATAGCTGCTGTGCAAAACAGGAAGCAGAGATCTCGAGGAGGAAGACACAGGCTCGTGACCTTAGAGGAAGTTGTGTAGATTTGTGCTGTGACATCATGCCTGGGTCAATTTTCAGGCCCAGGGAAGCCAGTACACCAGGGACTCAGGGAAGAAGCAGATAGTGGATGTTCCTAATAGAGGAGAGAAAAAGAGCTTGGATAAACTCTCAAGACCAACTTCTCCTTCTCAAGTTTGCCTTAGGGAGCAATACAATCAGAGCCGATTAACGCAGGCCTTAATGCTTTATAGCAAAAGTGAATAACACTCATTGAGGGGAGACTAATGCAAGCTAAACTTTCATTTCCAAGGATAAATTAAAATTCTGCTTAAGTTTCCTAATTCCCTAGCTCCCTGGGTCATACAGGTCAATAGTTAGTATGGTAGAATCCCTGAAACAAGTTCTCCTAAACAGACTGTGTTAAAGAAATGAGTGCTACAGAAAAAAGAAAAAATGATAAACACCAGAAAATGCTTCAGAAACACTGTATCATTGTTACTGGGAGGAAGTGTCACACGTAACTTCAGACTAACTGTTTATATGGTGGAAAATCAATTTTGAAAAATGTAAGCAGTGGCCGCTGTGGGGCCCTAGCTAGGGTTTAAAATAAAACTCCTTTAAGTAGGACATAATTATTTTCTTTGGTTTCTAAAATATTGGCTATCATAAGCCATAAAAAAAATTTATTTAATGCAACTGGCCCTAACCTATTTATCAAATGTAACCGTAGCCCCAGGCACAAAATCCCAGCACTGGCTCACAGGCACGTGGGCGATGCTGCTACCGATGGAGGGCATGTCTTGCTGACACACACTGGAGAGGGGGTCAGAATGAGAAGCATGCAGAAGGCATGACCCATCTTATTCTCTATGCTGAACCCCCACCAACTTTACTAGCTACCTTTTATTCACGAAACAGATTTATGGTTCTAAAAAACACAACAAACTCATCAAATGAATTTATTTTAAATACTGAAGCCAAATTAGAGGTTTTCTTTGCATCTGTGACTTTTTACAATGAATCTGGATATGGTTTTGTTCCCACTTTCAGTCTGGAAAAAGACTGATCTTACAAAGTATTTGGTCTATCCACCTTCCTCTGTGAACCACCCTCACTCAAGTGGGTTTCTCCAAAATCTACAACTCAGTATGTATTTTCAGGGCCTGAGAAATGAGGTTGCTAAGTCCGTTGTTCTTTATACCCCTGGCCTGTGAAGAAGTGTCACATTCTAAAGAATTTTATGCTCTTTGAACTTACTTTTATATAGTGAGAGATAAACAGAGTTGGTGCTCAATAAAGCTTTCGGTTGTAAATGACTATCTAGGTTTTGCTACCTAGATTGTTGTTCAGTGACTCAGTCATGGCTGACTCTTTGTGATCCCATTAACTGCAGCACACCAGGCTTCCCTGTCCTTCACTATCTCCTGAAATTTGCTCAAACTCATGTCCATTGAGTCAGTGATGCCATCCAGTCATCTCATCCTCTCTCGTCCCCACCTCCTCTTGCCTTCAATCTTTCCCAGCATCAAGATCTTATCCATGGAGTTGGCTCTTTGCATCAGGTGGCCAAAGTATTGGAGCTTCAGCTTCATCATCAATACTTCCAGTGAATATTCAGGGTTGATTTCCTTTAGGATTGAATGGTTTGATCTCCTTGCTGTCCAAGAACTAGTTGGTGTAGCTAACAAATAAGTAATTGAATGTGACTTGAACCTTAAAAGAAGCCTGGAGTTTGTAGCCTTCTTTATTGTGAAATACAAGGCATACACAAAATCCCCACAAATCAAAAATGTGCAGTTCAATGATTTCTTGTAAGGCAATACCTCTGTGACTACTACCTAAGCCTAAAAATGTAAAGCCTGTTGAAGTGTTTCTTACAACATTCATGAATTAATTTAGAAATTTTTCATGTCCCTACTATGCCCAGCACTATCTTAGGAATCCTTAGAGTCAGTGGGAAAGATAAACCATATGCAAATAAAGATATAACATGTTAGGCAGATATATGATAGGCAGAGAAATAGAGGGGTTTAGGGAGACACCAGGTGAAGGTGCAAAGGGTTATTTTATATGTAGAGAGCCTTTGAAGGACAGGAATCATGTTTCTTTTTAGTCTGTGTTCCTGGGTGACTCACCCATAGTATTAATTAATAAATGTCTATCAAGTAAACTGGATAATGATGGAATCAAGTATTCATGAGAGGACAAAGCAATCACAAAAACAAACAGAAGACAGAAAAAAGAAAAAAACTAACTAAATAAAAAGACCAATTGAAGATTAGTTGGCTATGGAACAAGTCTAGGCAAATGGCATTTTGTTTGGGGCAGGAAAAAAAAAATGGTTCAGACAATGTATAGCATTAGGACAGGAAATCTGATTCATTGTCAGGCACTTCCTTTCAAACTATTGCACTAAGCTAAGATTTTACAAGTTCAAGAGAGCTCCAAATGCAGACTTGCTCAGTTGTGTCTTTGCACTTCCATGGACTGTAGCCTGCTAGGTTCCTCCATGGAATTCTCCAGGCAAGAATATTGGATTGGGTTGCCATTCCCTTCACCAAGGGGTCTTCCCAACCCAGGGACTGAACCCAGGGTCTCCTGCATTGCAGACAGATTCTTTACCATATGAACCACGAAGGAAGCCTAAATACAAACACCAGACTACAAAATTTGAGCCAGTGTTTACCTATCTGTGACTGGCTTCACTTTCCTAAATGTTTCCAAAAATCAATGATTGTGTATTTTTAAATGCCAATAGAAGATAAAGAAAGTAGTAGGCACAAAGTATTACAAAAAATAAAAATCTCAAGTATTTAGTTAAATAGTCTTCAATTTTAATATGGACATTGCTAAACAACTCACCAAAGATCACTTTAGACCTCTGAAGATAAGAGGAACTAACTAGAGAGGGAGGGAGGGAGAGAGAGTGAGAGAGAGAGAGAAAGAGAGACTCTTCCTTTAATATTGAGACCCAGGTCAATCAAGAATGTTATTTGGCCAAAGCTGCAGAACCCAGACATAGAACTGGCTCAGAGTTTTAAATACAATGGAATCTAAATGGAAAATTTCAAGGGCCAATTTTAATAGAAAAAGAAATATTTGCAGGGTTTGTTTGTTTTTTTTTTTTTTTTTTTTGCTTAGAATATTTAATGATGTAGCCTGTAAGTGTTAGTCACTCAGTCATGCCAGACTCTTTGTGACCCCATGGGCTGCAGCCCACCAGGCTCCTCTGTCCATGAGATTTCTAGGCAAGGATACTGGAGTGTGTTGCCATTTCCTTCTCCAGGGGATCTTCCCAACCCAGGGATCGAACCTGGGTCTCCTGCACTGCACAGATTCTTTACTAAGTGAGCTACATATTTAACGATGTAGCCTGTAAGAGCACTGTAAAGGAAAGAAAAAAAGAGAGAGACTTTTTTAGGGGGAGAGAGGGTAAAGAAAGGGGAGGATAAGAGAGGAAAGAAGAAAGAGGAGGAAAGAGGGAGGGACCTTTGATATCAACAATTTGAGGAAAGTTCACTTCAGTTCAGTTCAGTCGCACAGTTGTGTCCGACTCTGCGACCCCATGAATCGCAGCATGCCAGGCCTCCCTGTCCATCACCAACTCCCGGAGTTCACTCAGACTCATGTCCATCGAGTCAGTGATGCCATCCAGCCATCTCATCCTCTGTCGTCTCCTTCTCCTCTTGCCCCCAATCCCTCCCAGCATCAGAGTCTTTTCCATGAGTCAACTCTTCGCATGAGGTGCCCAAAGTACTGGAGTTTCAGCTTCAGCATCATTCCCTCCAAAGAAATCCCAGGCCTGATCTCCTTCAGAATGGACTGGTTAGAAATTTGCAAAAAGAATTGAAATGTCTGAGGAGTTGTTGCATGGCTCCTTTATTAGAAAATTATCTTCATGTTAAGCTGCCTCCATATTTGGCTTCTTTTTTATGCCCATTGCAAATTGATACAGTATTCCAAGCAGTGTGCTCTCCATGTAGTAGTCCTTCAATAAATGCAAATGATGACATTGATTTTACTAAATCTATTTCCCACTTCCTTTTTAATGACTTCTAATAATCTTCATAATTAAGTTAAATCAATAGTAGCACAAGTGGAGAATGGGGCATTAAAAAAAAAAAAAAAAACTCATGTAATCAATCATTCCATCAACCAATAAATATTAATTGCACTTCAGGCATTGTTCTGGGGCTTTAACTATAAACAAGGTATATATGGTCCTTGATCTAAGGATTGTAAAAACCAGCTAGAGTGATATTTGACAATAATCTTTATTATTGCCTTGGTCATCATCTTTTTCTTCATTATCATTATTGCTAACACATTTTGAGAATTTCTTCAGTTCCAGGTAGTCTTTTAGCATTTACGTATATTACCTCATTTGGGCTCCACTGGTAAAGAATATGCCTGCAATGCATGAGACCCTGGTTCGATTCCTGGGTCAGGAAGATCCCTCAGAGAAGATATAGGCCCACTCAAGTATTCTTTGGCTTCCCTTGTGGTTCAGCTGGTAAAGAATACGCCTGCAATGCGGGAGACCTGGGCTCGATCCCTGGGTTGGAAAAATTCCCTGGAAAAGGGAAAGGCTACCCACTCCAGTATTCTGGCCTGGAGAATTCCATGGACTGTGTAGTCCACGGGGTTGCAAAGAATCAGACGTGACAGAGTGACTTTCACTTTTCACCTCATTTAATCTTTACAACAACATTTTGAGCAGACAATATTAGCCTCATTTTTCTAATGAAAAAACTAAAGCTCTAAAAAATTAGGAATTATAGAGTGAATTTCAATATACTGCTAAAGTTGTTATGAACCATAATGTGACGGTTTAAATGGTGACTAAAAGCAGCTCTCAAAATTCAGAAAGAGAATCAAGATACTCTTCCTCCGTATACCCTCCCTCTGCTCAAAGAAAAATACATCTGAAAGTCTTCAAGTAGCTTTATTTTAAAGGTTATCTTTTACTTTCTTAACTTTTCAAAGAGGGAATCACTGGTGATCATGGTTACAGTGTTTTATATACTTGATGTTTTGGAAGTTGTTAAGATAGGGACGGTAATACAGATGATGTGATGTGATCCAGAGCCTTCTAAAATGAGGGGAAAGGGCACACCAATTGAGATGTAAGCCAAGGCACTCTCCTTGGGAATTTAGAGCCCTGTGTTTCATTTTCTGACCCCACTACAGAGACTTCCACATCATCCAGGCCTGCCATTGGATAATAACTATGTCCAGCAACCCCTGGGACCCAACCAATTTATCATCTACTCTGCTAGAGAGATTTTTGGTTCCTTGCATCCCATCTTGTGCTGTGGGGTCTAGCAAAGCCAAAGGGTTGCTAATTGCCATGTTAAATTCTCCTGGCCTCAGCTATTCTCTCCCCAGTGTCTCTCAATCTCCCAGTCCAATTGGGGACATTCATAGGAATTTATCTGCCCGCCAGGAGCTCAAAAAGCATTTACTGCTAGTTTGTCTGTATCAGCAAAGGAGAATGGTGGTTTTAGTCAGGGTGACTGTGCTCTGCATTTTATGATGCTATTTCATAATAGGAGGTTGCAATCTTCTCCCTACTATAAGATAAAAGGAAAAAAATTCACAACAAGTTGTGTTTGGGGAAACATTTTCTTGAATTTAAGGTTATCTATCAAGATAACAGTTATTACTAATGTCCTTATCTGATGTTGTCTAAATAAAGTCCATTAACTGACTTTACATTCCCAGGTCCAGTTGCAATAACTTTATTATAGCTGTCAATACCCTGTTGAAAATAATAATTCCAGCATTGATTTCTACTTCTTTTTTGCTTAAAGACCCTTTGGCATCTCCACCAAATTTCTGGATTAAAAAAAACCTGTGGCATTGGGTAAAGGATTTAAAGTTATTGTGTGAACAAGAGTCCCTAGGTGATCCTTCTTATGCAATATTTTAGACAATTTAATTCTGTTCCACAAAATATAGAATCTGTGACTCAGGGTGATTTTTTTTTTCTCCTTCCACTTTCAAGTTTAAAAATATTTTAGGCAGCATGAAATGCATTTGCATCATTTTCACATGCATCATAATAAACAAGGGCATGCCTACTGCATCATAGTTACCATGCCACCATCTCTGATCTGACCTACACATTTTTAGGCTGACCTAAGAACACAGAAAAAACCTTCGTGCAGCTGACTCAATGGGAAGGATTATCATTTCTTTTAGTGAGGATATGTTTGATAGATATTTGTTGGGAAATGGGCTTTTTTTCAGAAATTGGAAAGAACAGTGTTAAGTGCATCACCAACCAAATGCAAATGAACAAAATGAACTTCTAAATCCCTGTGCAACAATGGCAGAAGCGGTTTGCGGGTGTCAGGTATATTTGAATGTTACTGACTTACATGGCACCAATGTAATTGATGCAGGTACTACATTACAAACCACAGTGGTCTGTTCCATTGGAACATGGATTTGGAAGATTGTTGTTCTTGGTGAGACCTTTTTGACTCCCTTCTGCTTGTACACTTCTTTTTTTTTTTTTTCAAAGCAGATGATGGGGACTAATGTCACAGCCCCTGAACAAAAGGATTGAAAAATTTGGACTTTATTCCTGGCCCAGTCATACAATGTTCTCCTCCCTAGATCATGTTGATTTTTGTCTGTTCATTTGTTTGTTTTTCTCTTTCAGGTAAGACTTAAGCCCATGGTTTTTTTAGAGGTCACTTAACGTGGTGGAAAGAACACCAGCTTTGGAGTCAGCAAAATCTGAGTGGTGGTCCTGATTCTGCCACGAATACGGTGTGAGACTTTAGGCAAATTATTCTTTTGGAGATTCAGAGTCTTATCTGAAAAATGGAAATCAGATTACCCACCTTGCAGAACTGTTTGTGAGAATTTAATTAAACTTCATAAATATAGTGACCAGCACAATATAAGTTACATTGTAGGGAACCAATTATAATAATAATAGAACATAAACAGACAAGTAAAAACATAGGGTATTGTGATCTGGTATCTTTGTTTTTCTTTTTTTTTTTTCAACGGATGCAGTGTCACTTCTGAAGAAATATTAGTTGTCTAGTGAAAGAGGAATTTGTTTTTAGACACTTTCTCCCTTTACTAAATGACAGCGAAGTTTATATTATTTCTCTGCTTCTTTGATGCAAACATTGAGTGGAATAGTGAGGACATTAAATTGTTAAGTCAGTCTAGTTGGTAAGCCTAAAAAAAATTGCTTTATAGCCTGTTTAGGAAATGTAGTGATCTGATTTTAATTTTCTTATTTAAAGGATATTCTGAATACCCATCCGCTGTTTGAGCTGTTTATTTGCATTTTCAGCTTCTGTATGTCCCTGAAGGTATTTTTCTGTGATGCACATATGAGAGGATATGAGCCTGAGTTCCCTGAACTCAAGAAGGGACCCTTCTTTCCATATGACTAAGTCATTTCTGGTTTGCATCAATCACCCATGACGTGGAGGCTCACATATGCTGACTTAGTCAGCCTCCAAGAAGAGGACAACTTTCAATTTACCTCCAAAAAATTTGTTTTGAGGATTGATGTGAGATAGGCCTTGAATTCTAAATTTTCTGTTTTAAAAGTTATGATATCATTTTACAATTTAACAATCAATGTTTGATATTAAAACCGATGACAATATGATCTGAATTTACTCAGAAGTTTTAGTCCTAGATTTTTTTTTAAAACTGGCTGTGACTTCCCCCAGTGTCTTAACTTCTCTATTCTCTGATCTTTCATCTATAAAAGAAGGTATTTCAAGTAGGGGATGCCAGATTTTTCTTCAATAGTAAGTTATAATACTGCTAAGTCACTTTAGTTGTGTCTGACTCTGTGCAACCCCATAGACAGCAGCCTACCAGGCTCCCTCGTCCCTGGGATTCTCCAGGCAAGAACACTGGAGTGGGTTGCCATTTCCTTCTCCAATGCATGAAAGTGAAAAGTGAAAGTGAAGTCGCTCAGTCATGTCCGACTCCTACCGACCCCATGGGCTGCAGCCTACCAGGTTCCTCCATCCATGGGATTTTCCAGGCAAGAGTACTGGAGTGGGGTGCCATTGCCTTCTCCAAGTAAGTTATAATAGTAAGCATAAAAAGGAAAAAAAGAGCAGCTCCCAAGATTAATCAGTTTTATAATTATTGATGAGACCCTGAAGTTTGCCTGAATTCAAAGAACTAGTTATGTGACCTTGGGAACTTTAATTTCCTCACCTGTGAAATGGGAACACAAGTAACATGAACCTCAGAGGGTAGTTGTGAAGGTTAACTGAATAATACATGTAAGATGTTTGCCACAGCTTAACCATAAATGCCAGCCACTTGTAGCGGTGAGGATAGCAGTGGGGACCAGGAACTAGCTCTTTAATTCAATTCTCACAGCTTAAAACTTTATAAGTATTAATATCCATATTTTATAGACATAACTGAAGTTCAGAAAGGTTAAGCAATTTTTAAAATGTCATGTGGTTAGGAAGTGACAGTCAGATTTTTAAACTAGGTCTGTTTAATTTTAACCACTAGGAAGGATATTTTCTAGCTCTATGATTCTGTGAAAATTCTATTTTGATTAGAATTACAAAATGGTTATGAGTTAGTTGTTCTGTATTTTTGCTCCCAAAGCACTTTATACATACATATATAAAACTAGCAACACATTCATCATTTCTTGTAACTTTTTTTTTTTTAACTTGTCTGACCAACAACAGACAGCAAGATTTGAGGACAACAATCTTGGTTTATGAGGCCAAGAGATGGATCTTGGCACACAGTAGGCATATAAGAATTGTCTTTTGAACAAAATATATTTTAAGAAAATACAGCATCTAGGGTGAAGCAAAGCAAAACAAGACAAACAATTTCATTGGATTAATTTGGCTTCAGGGAAAAAACAGAAAAATAGAGACTACGGAAATAGGATTTTATCAGGGCAGAAGGGTAACAGACATTTAAGGTCAGCTACTATTTAGCCTTGAGGCAGGGAATGGGATTCATTTTAGGAACTTCCTCCTAAAACAATTGCTCTGAACTAAGATTTGACTGGTTCCTGCAATGAACGTAATTAAAGTTAATCACATTTTTTTATATCCAAAGTAGTTTTAAACTTAGAGACCTGACTATTAAATTTGGACCAAACAGAGGCAGTTCACTTTCAAAGACATTCTAGGAGAAATTCACTACGGTTGATGTTTTGTATTACAATTTATATCATCCATCATCCTAATAGATTATACATATGATTTGTCCATCACATTATAAGAACAAAATGCTATCTTGTCTCCTTGATACAGTGTCTTAAAGGAAAAAAAAAAAAAAAAAAACAAGAAAGAAACACCACTCTGTTCCTTTTTTTTTTTTTCTTTGAAGTTGTTCATAGCACACAAGGTCTGGCATTGGGAGTAATTAGAGTAAACCATGCAGAAATCCCAAAGGAAGCAGGCAGGTAGGGTAATGTTTGCTGCATTAAAAACTTAAAAAGAAAGCTTGGTGTTTTAGAGGACAAGAAGGTGAACAAACCCTTCTGAGGACGATTAAATGAGTGAATCTGTCTTACCTGTCTAAATGAGACTCCCTGGCCATACTCTGAGATGGAACAATAATTATGGGAAAAGCTTATGAGGAAATTTTTAATAATTAACAATGCTACCTACACAATAGGCAGACAAATGTTTTTGAAGATTATGACCAACAGTAACTGTGCACTAGGATCGCCCGAGATGCTGGATGCCACCCCAGGTCTAAGAAAGCTGAATCTACTAGCCCCAGGATGATTCAGTCCTCGCCACCAACAGGTCCCTTGGGAGACTGTAAAGTTCTATTGACAGGTGAAGACCTCTGACAGATAGGGCCCTTACAGAGGAAGCCGTCTTTTTCCTCAAACAGTGTCTAATTTTTTTTTCAGTTAATTTGGTTTGTGTCAAATATATCCCATGCGTATTGCCTTCGTATCTCCTTTCCTTATGAAGGCAGAAGGAAGCAAAGTATTTAAAAGCAAAAATAGTGTGAAAATAGGGTTTCTGGATTTAGCAAGTAAAAAGTCCCACATGTTACATGAAACACACTTATACTAAACAATTATTCATTATTTACCTCCAATTCCAGTGTAAATGAATGTCCTATATTTTATCTGTCTACTCCATGCAAAAAGGCATATGTCACAGCCTGGAGGCAGTCAGCACACTATTTGCAAATGACCTTGCCTGTGAACTGATGCAGATAAAATTGCATTTGTCACCTAAAATAATTAATCTAAATCTTAAAATGTTTCCTTTATTTAGGAAACAAGAGTTCAAAAGTAGTTTTCACAATGTAACAGCCTCTGTTATAGACTTTGATTTTACTGTGTTCCTTAATTCAACCTAATTCAATGTTTTATGTTGTGGTGGTGGTTTTTTAAAGAACTAGGTTTTTAGTCAGTGAAAATAATCTGAAAGAAATGTATCTGTCCTCCAAACTCAAAGTTGTACTTGATTTTTCACCTAGTGAAAGTGAAGTGGCTCTTTAAATAATTACCAACACTAAAATGGACCTAGCTACCAAGAGCTTCAGGAAATCTACATAAAGTAGGTGATGATAAGCATCTCTCATACATTGAGGTCTGTCTTAGCGTCCTGAACAGGGCAACAGGTGTGGCCACAATGTGAACAGATGCTTCCACGTGTGGGAGTTGGGGTTTGAGTCTGCCTCTGCCTTTTCCTTTGTGTCATTCACTGTGGTGATGTGTGTTTCAAGCTGTTCAACTCCTTTGCCTCACTTTATGCCTCTATTTGGTAGAGCTGTGGGCTGTGGTGTGCTATTTCTTTCTTGCATATTTTTATAGGATTGTTAAGAACTTTTTTCTTTTTTTTAATTTTAGTCTTGCTGTTTTGAGACTTCTGAATCAGACTTTCTGGTCACTGGTTTAGGGTATGATTTTATAGCAGAGGGAGAGAAAAAGAAAAACAGTAGAGGCATTATTCTTAAGAGGGGAAAAAGCCCCAGCCAAAGACAGATGACCTTGCCCTTGTTCTGCCTTGACACGGGAAGTTGAACTGCCCCAGGAAGTCATTAACAGACTAGTAGTGACTGTTTTGTCAGGTCTTATTGTTTAATTAGATCACAACTTGGTCCCAATTCTAAAATCCTTTTGGCACATGCCATAATTCTCAGTACTTAGTATCAAATACTTCTAAGCAGCTGCCTATATAAGGCAAAAAGCAAGTAAATTTAGCATTTGAACTAATTTAATTAAAAACATAACAGACTCTTAGAGTAAGAAGTTTCTAGTGGTCAGTCACTCAAACTTTTGTGGAAGTGATTGCTCCCTGTGGCTGCAAAATGCTCAATTTGACTACAGGCTTCCTTTGAATCACATTAAGTGTTTTGCACCATCTCTGAAGAATAAGTTTCATCTTCTCAACAGCATATCCTAGTTTGAAGATGCTTCCTCTGTTCATGGACTGTGATGTGAATACCTTTAGACACAAAGCTGAGTCAAAGTTCTAGACCTGGAGAATGAGAGTTGCAGACTTTACATATTTGGCTCTGAGAGTCTGAGCCATCAGAGCTGAGCCTTCTGGGGATGCATCATCAGAATTAATGCCATGCAAAAATTAAAAGAGGAAAGATCTACAAAGATCTGAGAAATCTCAGTTTAAAATACAAAATTTCCTGGTCACTCAGTTTAAGGTTCAAGGGCTAGGTATTTTCAGTAAAAAATGCCTAAATGCTGGGAGTTATCAACCTTTCCAAGGAGAAGTTGCCAAAGACCAATGAATTTGATTCTTGAGATATTTTCCCTAGAGAATCAGCCTGCAGTTCATTTTTATTAATTTCATTCTTCTGCCTCGTGATATTTCTATAGACATCTTCCCTTTTTTTTTAAATGTGTCAAAGTCCATCAATTATTTCTGTTGTTTATATCTTCCTCCATTATCTCCATTTAACAAAGCTCATCCTGTTGGATTGTGTTAATATTTCCCTTTACATGTCTCTCCATTTCCTGTATCTGTAGAGTCATGATTTTGTTTTTCCAAATTTTGTTTTCAGTGTTTTTCCAAAAGGTACTACTGCTAAGTCACTTCAGTCGTGTCTGACTCTGTGCGACCCCAGAGCCGGCAGCCCAGCAGGCTCCGCCGTCCCTGGGATTCTCCAGGCAAGAACACTGGAGTGGGCTGCCATTTCCTTCTCCAGTGCATGAAAGTGAAAGTGAAGTCGCTCAATCGTGTCCGACTCTTAGCAACCCCATGGATAGCAGCCTACCAGGCTCCTCCATCCATGGGATTTTCCAGGCAAGAACACTGGAGTGGGGTGCCATCGCCTTCTCCGAAAAAGGTACTAAGTACTGTACAAATTGTAAGAGGATGGTATAGAAAAACTTAGGAGACATGCTACCTCAGATTGCTGAGGTTGAACAATCTTGGCAGAGAAGGCATCTTATGTGTGAAACTCAAGAAGAGTATGAAAAAGGAGAATAACTAATGAAACTGCAAGTGTGATTTCAGTGTGAAAAGAAAATAAATTGTGAAGGTTGAGCAATAGATGATATGGCTAAAAAGAAAAGCAAGGATAGAATTGTAAAGAATATTGCACACCACAATAGGGTTTGATTTTCATCCTGGTGGAAAAACGGCATAGTAAAGGATCTTAAAGAGAATAATTTCTGCTTTTGAAAGATCACTCTAGAAAAATGTGGAGAATGGATATAAGTAAGGAAAAATATGGAGTAAAAGAGTGGTGAAAGTGAAAGTGAAGTCGCTCAGTCATGTCCAACTCTTTGCAACCCCGTGGACTAGAGCCTACTAGGCTCCTCGCTCCATGGGATTCTCCAGGCAAGAATATTGGAATGGGTTGCCATTTCCTTCTCCAGGGGAGCTTCCCAACCCAGGGATCGAACCCAGGTCTCCCATATTGCAGGCAGATGCTTTAACCTCTGAACCACCAGGGGAGCCCTGGTAGAGTGGTAGAGACTATTTTAGTATATTAAGCAAGAAACAGTATCAGAAACTCAGATAGTAATCATGTAAAAAGCTAGGTAGAAAGAATCCATGATGAACAGTTAAATGATGAAAGTGTGAGTGAGTGACAAGACAGTGAAGGGTGATGGTTTCCAGTCTTGGTAAAAAGAGGAATTGTGGAGATGATTCATTCATTTATTGAGAAAGCATAAACAAAGATAAAAGCTCCAGTCTGGACAGGGATCAAATCCATTTTGGACATGTTGAACTTGCAGTATCTATTGTACGCATAAGTGCAGATATTCAGTTAGCTGAGAGTCATAAATGGAGGATCCATTGGTCTTTCTGTAGAGTGCTGTGGAATCTCAAGAATAAATGAGATCACCAAAAGAGCACTCTAGACTCTAGAGTAAAGTCTAGGACAAGAGGTAGGAATAAATTCAAAGAAGGCTTTATGTAACCAAAATGAGGAAGAAAGAATTTCAATAATTTCATGTAAAGATGGGCACAATAAAGGACAGAAATGGCATGGACCTAACAGAAGTAGAGATATTAAAAAGAAGTGGCAAGAAGTCCGTGGGGTTGCTAAGAGTCGGACACGACTGAGCAACTTCACTTGCACTTTTCACTTTCATGCATTGGAAAAGGAAATGGCAACCCACTCCAGTGTTCTTGCCTGGAGAGTCCCAGGGACGGCGGAGCCTGGTGAGCTTCTGTCTATGGGGTCGCACAGAGTCAGACACGACTGAAGCGACTTAGCAGCAGCAGCATACAAAAAAGATCTTCATGACCCAGACAACCATGATGGTGTGATCACATCTAGAGTCAGACATCCTGGAGTGTGAAATCAAGTGGGATTTAGGAAGCATCACTACGAACAAAGCTAGTGGAGGTGATGGAATTCCAGTTGAGCAATTTCAAATTCTAAAAGATGATGCTGTGAAAGTGCTGCACTCAATATGCCAGCAATATGCAGGCTACACTTAATATGCCAGAAAACTCAGCAGTGGCCACAGGACTGGAAAAGGTCAGTTTTCATTCCAATCCCAAAGAAAGGCAACACCAAAGAACGTTCAAACTACAACACAATTACACTCATCTCACATGCTGGCAAAGTAATGCTCAAAATTATCCAAACTAGGCTTCAACACTATGTGAACTGAGAACTTACAGATGTTCAAGCTGGATTTATAAAAGGCAGAGGAACCAGAGATCAAATTGCCAACATCTGTTGGATCATAGAAAAAGCAAGAGTTCCAGAAAAACACCTACTTCTGCTTTATTGACTATGCCAAAGCCTTTGACTGTGTGGATCACAACAAACTGTGGAAAATTCTGAAAGAGATGGGAATACCAGACCACCTGACCTGCCTACTGAGAAATCTATATGCAGGTACAGCAGCAACAGTTAGAACCTGACATGGAACAACAGACTGGTTCCAAATTGGGAAAGGATTCAAGGCTGTATATTGTCACGCTGTTTATTTAACTTATATGAAGAGAATATCATGTGAAATGCTGAGCTGGATGAAACACAAGCTGGAATCAAGATTGCTGGGAGAAATAACAATAACCTCAGATATGCAGATGATACCACCCTTATGGCAGAAAGTGAAGAAGAACTAAAGAGCCTCTTGATGAAAGTGAAAGAGGAGAGTGAAAAGCTGGCTTAAACCTCAACATTCAGAAAACTGAGATCATGGCATCCAGTCCCATCACTACATGGCAAATAGATGGGGAAATAATGGAAACAGTGAGATACTTTATTTTCTTGGGCTCCAAAATCACTGCAGATGGTGACTGCAGCCATGAATTTAAAAGACTCTTGCTCCCTGGCAGAAAAGCTATGACCAACTTAGCATATTAAAAAGCAGAGATGTTACTTTGCCACAAAGGTCCATCTAGTCAAAGCTATGGTTTTTCCAGTAGTCATGTATGGATGTGAGAGTTGAACCATATAGAAAGCTGAGTGCTGAAGAACTGATGCTTTTGAACTGTGGTGTTGGAGAAGACTCTTGTGAGTCCCTTGAACTGCAAGGATATTAAACCAGTCAGTCCTAAAGTTAATCAGTCCTGAATATTCATTGGAAGGACTGATGCTAAAGCTGAAGTTCCAATACTTTGGCCACCTGATGCAAAGAACTTACTCACTGGAAAAGACCCTGATGCTGTGAAAGTTTGAAGACAAGAGGAGAAGGGGATTATAGAGATTGAGATGGTTGGATGGCCTCACCAACTTGATGGACATGAGTTTGAGCAAGCTCTGGGAGTTGGTGATGGACATAGAAACCTGGTGTGCCGCAATCCTTGGTGTCACAAAGAGTCAGACATGACTGAGTGACTGAACTGAACTGCTCAATACTATCAATTAGAGAAGTCGGCCCTAAAAAGTTCTTTGTATTCAGTAGCTGGGCACTCACTGGTAACTTTATCAGAGATGGTTTCATAGAAGTAATATTGTAGATCTAATTGCAATGGGATTTGTTGAATTAGTTTTAATAACTTGTGTCTTTCAAAAATTTGAAATTTCTCCATTTTTAAAATTTGTCCGTTTAATCTAAGGTGTCATATTTATTGGTACAAAATATTTCATAATATTCTCTAATTTTGATTTAATCTCTATAGGAGTCATAATGATATCTTCTCTTTCTAGATGTGGGTAGTTTGTCTTTTCTCTTTTTACCTTGATTTGTCTAGCTGGAAGTTCATATTTTTTTGTTGTTGTTGAAATAATACATGGTTTCATTGTTTCACTATATTCTTTTTCTATTTCATTAATTTCTCTTCTTTATTATTTCCATTCTTATGCATATCCTTCCTCTTGTTTTTCTAGTTTTTAAGTTGGGAACTTGGATCGTTAAATTTTAAATTTTATCTTTTCAAATAGAAACAATTAACACTATAAGATTTGCTCCAAGTTTTAGTTACACTCATGATTTTGATATGCAATATTTTAAGTTTCACTCAAAACACTTTATAATTTTTCTCATGTTTTTTCCATGAGTTATTGAGAAGCATGTTATTTTATTTTCAAATGTTTGAGGATTTCCCAGATAATTTTCTGTTATTAGTTTATTTTATGGCTAGATAACATACACTATGAAATTTCAATTTCATTTAAAAAATTGTTGCAATCTGTTTGATGATTTAAATGAACATTTGCTTATTTTAAGATATGTATTCCAAGGACTTTGGGGCATTCTACAAAGCTAATTATAGCATATAATTGTTGCTTAGCATAGTTCAACTCTTTTATATTCTTACTGACTTTCTGTCAATTTGCTCCATCAATATTTGTCCTTTTGGTTTATTCAGATTTTGCTTTGTGCATTTTGAAGCCCTGTTATTAAGTGCATAGATATTTAAGATTGCTTGGTTTCCTTGATGGACTGACCCCTTTAACATCATGAAAGTTCAGGTAATACACCTTGTTTTATAGTTTATCTAATATTAATTATAGTCACTCCCATTGCTTTATGTTGAGTTTGTATAATATGACTTTATTTCCCTTTTTGTTTTTAACCTAGCTATGTTATTATATTAAAATGAGTTTCTTGTTAACAGCATAGAATTTGGACTTTAAGTATACAGTTTGATAATTTCTTTTAATTAGAAGTTCATACCATTCGCATTTAATATGAGTATTTGTATGCTAAGGTTTGTCAGGCTAGTGTATGCTCGTCGGTTCTGTCTCGTCACAACAAAGTTTTGGAGTGATGGACATTAAAGCCGTCGGTGGGTCACAGCTCTCGGGTCTTGGACAGACCGTGTTAGAGCTCTCAGGTCTTGAACAGACCGTGTTATAGCTCTTAGACAAATCAGTGTTACAGCTCCGTGTTACAGCTCTATTTTATTTAGAAAATAGCAGGAGAATCCATCCTTGAGGCGTGAGGGCATGCCGCCCCAAGGACACGAAGAAAAAAGAGTGAGGGAGCGTGCCAGCCTGTGGAAGAGAGAGAAACCCCTTTGGCTCCTCTTTTTATCTGTTTTTCCCTCCCCCTGGGCCTGCCCTATGTAAATTAGGCTAGCCAGGAGTGCTGTTTGTTCTACCTGAGGTCCTCACTCTGGTCCTTAGACCTTCCTTGACCTTCCTTTGTTCTATTTTTGTGGGCTTTTCCCTTCCTTTTCTTTTAGCCACCACCATTTTGGACTCCTGTTTCTTATTCTAACTACCTAACAGGTTTAAATTATTAGTTTTCTATTTTTTTTATTTGTGACATCTATTTTTTATTCCTTTTTTAGTCTTTTCCTGCCTTTTTATGGATTGAGTATTTTTAGTATTTTATTTTACTTTTGCATATTGGCTTATTAGCAATACTCTTTTGTTTACTTTTTACTGATTGCCTTAGAGCTTACAAAATGCATCTTACTATCGTAATTGCTTTTCCATTTTGAATCACTAACCATAGCAGTGTGCTACGTCTTAGGGATTCCCATCTTGAAATTTTTATGCTAAAATCAGGAAAGTCTCAGGCACATAAGAATGAAATGGATCACTACACTTCTCATATAGTATAAAAATATTTAAAAAATATTTAAAAAATATTAAAACATTACATTAAATAATAATAATAATAATAATAAATAAATAAAATATAATAAATATTATTATTTAATAATATTAAATAATATTAATAATAATAAATTAAATAATAAATAAATATTAAAACATTACATTATAAACCCCCAAGTGTACTACTATTTTGCTTGTTTTAATATGCCAGTAAATTTGGAAAACTCAGCAGTGGCCACAAGATTGGAAAAGGTCAGTTTTCATCCCAATCCCAAAGAAAGGCAATGCCAAAGAGTGCTCAAACTACCGCACAGTTGCACTCATCTCACACGCTAGTAAAGTAATGCTCAAAATTCTCCAAGCCAGGCTTCAGCAATATGTGAATCCTAAACTTCCTGATGTTCAAGCTGGTTTTCGAAAAGGCAGAGGAACCAGAGATCAAATTGCCAACATCCGCTGGATCATGGAAAAAGCAAGAGAGTTCCAGAAAAACATCTATTTCTGCTTTATTGACTATGCCAAAGCCTTTGACTGTGTAGATCACAATAAACTGTGGAAAATTCTGAGAGAGATGGGAATACCAGACCACCTGATCTGCCTCTTGAGAAATCTGTATGCAGGTCAGGAAGCAACAGTTAGAACTGGTCATGGAACAACAGACTGGTTCCAAATAGGAAAAGGAGTACGTCAAGGCTGTATATTGTCACCCTGTTTATTTAACTTATATGCAGAGTACATCATGAGAAATGCTGGACTGGAGGAAACACAAGCTGGAATCAAGATTGCTGGGAGAAATATCAATAACCTCAGATATGCAGATGATACCACCCTTATGGCAGAAAGTGAAGAGGAACTCAAAAGCCTCTTGGTGAAAGTGAAAGTGGAGAGTGAAAAGGTTGGCTTAAAGCTCAACATTCAGTAAACAAAGATCATGGCATCTGGTCCCATCACTACATGGGAAATAGATGGAGAAACAGTGGAAACAGTGTCAGACTTTCTTTTTCTGGGCTCCAAAATCACTGCAGATGGTGACTGCAGCCATGAAATTAAAAGATGCTTACTCCTTGGAAGGAAAGTTATGACCAACCTAGATAGCATATTCAAAAGCAGAGACATCACTTTGCCAACAAAGGTTTGCCTAGTCAAGGCTATGATTTTCCTGTGGTCATATATGGATGTGAGAGCTGGACTGTGAAGAAGGCTGAGCGCCGAAGAATTGATGCTTTTGAACTGTGGTGTTGGAGAAGACTCCTGAGAGTCCCTTGGACTGCAAGGAGATCCAACTGGTCCATTCTGAAGGAGATCAGCCCTGGGATTTCTTTGGAAGGCATGATGCTAAAGCTGAAACTCCAGTATTTTGGCCACCTCATGCGAAGAGTTGACTCACTGGAGAAGACCCTGATTCTGGGAGGGATTGAGGGCAGCAGGAGAAGGGGACGACAGAGGATGAGATGGCTAGATGGCATCACTGACACGATGAATGTGAGTCTGAGTGACCTCTGAGAGCTGGTGATGGATAGGGAGGCCTGGTGTGCTGTGGTTCATGGGGTCGCGAAGAGTCAAACACGACTGAGTGACTGATCTGATCTGATCTGATAATTTACGATTGCTGGTAACAAATGCAGCTTTTGTTAATTTAAATTTTATTAAAATTTTATTTTTTAGAGTAGTTTAAGATAGCTACCTAGAAGAAGTCTTGTAAGAAATTTACATTTTATTTCAAGTGCAAAGAAGTCAATGAAGGGTTTTAGTAGGTGGAGGATGAAAAGGTCTTATTTGCATTGGAAAGTGGAATCAAAGAAAGTGAAAATTAGCAAAGGGAAGCTTAGTATTTGAGGTATGAAAATGGACATTTTGATAAAAACACAATCTAAGGAATGACTATATTTCAGGATCACTGGAGTCAGCAAGCAGAAGAAATTGGAGAAACATACCTCTGTTTAGATGTCTAACTCTTTGAAAATGATAATAATCAATGATGACGAGATATGCAATGTCTTCCAGAAAAGGGAAAGCCTATGTCTGTGGGGTCACACAGAGTCAGACACGACTGAAGTGACTTAGCATAGCATAGCATAGCATATATATTTAAAAACATGAAATAGTGGCAAAACGTTTGCATAGGCCTATGATGTATTTATATGTTAAAAAAAAAATAAAAAAGAGGAAGCTGATGAGTGATGATGATGGGAAAATAGCTGGGCAACTCAGTCAAGTGCTAGTGTGCACTGGGCAGGATGATGGGCTGTAATGGGTATCCAGAGGATAAAGTTCGGTTTTAGTTAAAGTCAGAAATGGATTGAGGAAAACAGTGAATCTAGGAGACCTACTAATAAGAGAGCAGGTGTTCCACAGCCCACAATACGAGAGTATCACAGAGAGGGCAGACACCCTGATAAGAAAGTCTCTGCTGCTCTCACTCCAGGGCTGTTCAGGCTCTTGTGTATAGCTTCCAGAATCACTTTGATTTGGAATGAGCACATCTGGCAGCTTTGGACAGAGTAAACATTTCCATTCCATTTATAAAAATACAGTGGAAGTTGGTAAAAGTGGCCCAAACTGGAGAGGAAGAGGGGAAGATGAAGCATCTTAATTAGCTCAGAACAAACAACATTAATGTGGTAATCAGAGTGAGTGGTAGAGAGTGAGATACAGGAAAGAAAAAAAAAAAAAAAAATGCACAAGGAAACAAAGAAACAAGAAGAATGAAATGAGAGAAGAATGATAAAATCGACAAAAAAGGAAGAGACCAGACAGAGAAGCAAGCATAGGATATTAGTGGTTTTTTTTTTTTTTTTTGTATGCTAAGATATCTAAATATAACTGGACTTCAGTAAAAGAACTGAATATATTTCCTTGTCTATTAATTTGGTAATCTGATCAAAAAGCATTTGGATTTATGTAAAGATAATAGATAACAGAGCCAGAAGAATTAGAGCAATTTTCTTTTTTAAAAATATCATTTAACTTCCATACATATGAAAAGTAAATGTTTCCACTAGGGAATAAAACACTGAGCAAACCCTGCTTAGCGTCTATAAGCGAGTTTGTCATATGGTTACTAAAATGAGTTATATTCAATCTTCAGTTTGTATGTTCATTCTGTATATTCCTGGGCCTTGGCCTTAGGGATGGCACACATCTGATGGAAGTCACATACACTCTGTGAGAATCAAGATTAAAAATTATAGATGCTTCATCTAATAAGACAATAGGGAATGTCAGCTTATTATAGCCCTGCAGAAAAATTTTTCCCAATAATGTTTCAGTCACATTCTGTGGGAGGGTATCAGGCGCTATGGTTTAACAAGTGTGTTGGTCCATTGCTTCATAAAGAGTGGGCATACTGCATTACCTTGGGGGTGGGGTGTTCCTTTGACCCCCTTGGACCCTGGACTCCCAGTCAAACAATCAATCAGCCAACAATCCTAGAGCTGTCATTATTCCCTAACAAGCCTCTTTGCTCCAACCACACCATCCTGCTTTCTATTCTCTATCTATTATTTGCTAATTTTAGCACATATTGCTCTTAATCATAGCATGTCAAAGCTGAAAAGGCTCTTAGAGATTTAGATAAGCCCTCAATTTACACCTGAGGAGACACATTTCAGAAGTCCTTCAACTCCTAACTCAAAACTTACTTCCCACAAAATTGCTTTCCCTCTGAAGTTGAAGCCAGCTCTGGGAATCACTCCTTTCCTTAGTACTTCTTTTGTTATAATTTCTGTTTATCCAAGAAGGAAGTCTTGGATAAGTCAATGCTCCTCCCCTGGCTTCCATTTTTTCCTCTGTAACAAGCAAGGGCTGGATCTGATGACCTGTAAGTTCCCTTTTTACTATAGCATGTTTGTTTTCCAAATCTATCTCTGAAGTCTTGGATCCTTTATAAATTGTTCTTGGTCATACATGCAGGCAGTTGTCACTTTGCATGATTCCTTGTAACTGAAATTGGTACCTATTGATACCAGTTCCTCGCTGCAACATCCATGGTGTCAGAGGTCAAATGTTAGTTACCACATAACCATGCCAAGTGAAGAATCAGTGCCAGTATGCATGGGTTTCAGCTAGTATCACACAGTGCCAAGTAAGAACTGCCTGTATGTTCCTATTCCTTAGTACTGTTTTACTTCTTGGACCTCATTCTTCACATTTTCTTTGAAGAACGAACCTTGCCTTGGTAGATAAACTGTAATTCAAGGACCTTGTCTTTCCCTTGCCAAGTGTGATTACATGACCAGAAATAGGCCCGTTAAATGTTCCCCGTAGAACTTGTATCTTCAACCATAGCAATTCAAGGCTTGAAAAGGGCTGGAGTGGAGTCACAAGATGGCATTGCTCTGAAGGGACTGTTCACCAGATCCTCTCTACTTGCTGTTAGAATTGATCTTGTTCCTGTACTTTCTCGGGTTTAATTCTTTAGCAGTGAGGAAAACGTGCTGAGGAATCCTCTTCATAACCTGCCAGAAAATCTGCTAAATACCTGACCTGTGCTCACAGTTTTCATTGGCCTGATCCTTGTCACAAAGAAGATTAAGGATAGAAGAACCCCTAGTGCTTGGACAACAGCTACTAGGGCACCACAGATAGTAGAGCCTTCAGGATACCCTGGGGCACGCACTGCTGCTCATCTGTTCGCAGGGGATTTGAAGAAACGAGAAATAAGAGATTGTAAAGGAATTAAGATTTTGTTAGCCACATGTCCTTCTAGCCATAAGAGTGAGGACCTCCTACCTTAACCAGAGGTCTTCTGGAATCTGAGACTGAGCGTGTGAGCTTTCTACCTAGTTTGTTTTTGCTGTCCCAGTTTGGGATAAGCATGGTGGGCTTATTGTCACTTTCACCGTGCTGGGTTTTCTTGTGTTCAGCTTCCACCGTGGGAGCTTCTGCCAAGTTGGGCTTCTGTTGTGCTTGGCCTTGGCCTCGAGGGGGCCAAGCCAAGGTTATTTCAGCCAGGTTAAATCCAAGAAATGCCAGCACATATGTTGGGGGAGTATGTCATTTTCTCGGTTCTGTCTCACCACAGCAAAAATTTGAAGCATCGGACAAATCGGTGTTACATCTCAGTTTTTTACAAAAAAAACAAAGGATAGTATGCCCTCAAGGAGTGAGGGTGAGCTGACCCAAAAGAGGCCTCAATTCTTCTAGGCTTCCTCCTTTTATACATTTATCTCCTTCCCCAGGAACCTGCCCTATGTAAATTGGGCCAGCCAGGAGGGCTGTTTGTTTTACCTGAGGTCCTCACTTCAGTCCTTGGACCATCCTTTGTTCTATTTTCACGGGCTTTTCCCTTCTTTGTCTTACAGTCATTGACATTTTGGACTCTCTTTTCCTATTCTAGCTACCTATCATTTTGGTTCTGAGAATTACCCTATCTCATTGTACTAAATCCTTATTTTGCTTAGGTTATGCAATTTGTGTTGTAAGCAACAGTAGCATCTCAGCTGTTTCAGAGTTTCTGGTTTTACTTGACCCAGCGTATTAATTTCTTCCTACAAACTTCACAAACCAGGAGCATTCACTGGTTGCCCTTCCAATTTCTGAACACTTACTTGTTTCTTACTTTTATTCAATCTGACTCTTAACTCATTTGAACTCCACCTCTGAAAGTTACTTCTTGCTAAATATAAAGGTCTTTTAAACTTTATTTTAATTTCTCAAACTTTGAATATTTCCTTTGCATGTGTCTGACAGAATGGAAACTCTCACCCACATTTTTGTGTGCCAGTTCAGCCCTCACTTCTCTAACAGCTTTTACATTACCCTTTTAAGCCCTCCTTCTTCCTTTTATTTCATAAATGTTGACATACATAGGCTTCTGTCCCTAGCTGTCTGTGTTCCACTGGGGTCTATGTTGCTCAGCCTGGATCCTTCCTTCCCTACCCCAGAACATCTGATAGTCTGCTGAGAGTAAAGGCAAAGGTTACATAAGACACATCTCCTTAGATTATAAATTTTACTTGACACTGTGCAGTAGAAAACATAATTTTTATATTAATTCAATATTAAATTAATTTTTATATTGATTTAATATTAATTTAATATTAATTCTTATTTTTAGGATAAGAAATTTCTTCTTTCAGTGAGAGTTCCTATCTACTTCTTAATAACCAACCCTTTCCACTCAGGCAGAAATAGGATCAGCTAGCATACTTCTTAGGAGAAGGCAATGGCAACCCACTCCAGTACTCTTGCCTGGAAAATCCCATGGACCATGGACGGAGGAGCCTGGTAGGCTGCAGTCCATGAGGTCGCTAAGAGTTGGACACAACTGAGAGACTTGACTTTAACTTTTCACTTTCATTCATTGGAGAAGGAAATGGCAACCCACTCCAGTGTTCTTGCCTGGAGAATCCCAGGGACGGGGGAGCCTGGTGGGCTGCTGTCTATGGGGTCGTGCAGAGTCGGACACGACTGAAGCAACTTAGCAGCAGCAGCAGCAGCAGCATACTTCTTGGCCACAAGGTACCTTCCAGAAACCGCCTTAGAGAAGGACTGCCTGAGATGATTGTATTTTCTCTTACACCAGTTTAGCAAAGTAATTAAGAGTAGGGGCTTTGAAATCTGAAGGATATGGCTCCATGTTCCACCACTTCCCAGGTATGTGACCTTGAGAAGTTTTTAACATTTCTGAGCCTGACTTTTCATCTATGAAATGGGAAAAGAATATCTATCTCGTAGGGTTGCTGTAAGAATTAAACAAGTGCTGTAAAATAAAATGTGTCCAGTGAAAGCTAATTGCTGCAGAGAATTGGCCTTCATCTGTATAAATAATAGTCAAATCTTTATCTCTAGCCTTAGGGATCCTCTCAAGTTCTAGTCCATAAATTACAATGATCATTTAGTTGTCTTACTTGTTCCTTAAATTCTATTTATCTAAACTGAGGTTATCTCCCTCTTAAAACAAAGTATTGCCTTCGAACTTCACTATTTTTACCGATGGCACCACCATTCTGTCTAGCAATAAGGCATAAAGCTTTGACTCTTTCATCTAAATCACCACCACATGTCCAATCTCTTGACTAGAATAAAACTTAGCATCCTGCTTCTGCAATGTCTCTCATAAATCCCTTGCACCCTCCTTTTTTTATTTTGGTTACAATTGATGAACTTATACTGATAAATCACTATCACCTAAAGTCTACAGTTTACATTAGAGTTCACTCTTCGGTGTTGTACATTCTGTGGACTTTGACAAATATATAATGACATGTATTCACTATAGTATCACAAAACAGTCTTACTGCTCTACCTATTCCTACCTTCTTCCCTGCAAACTCCTTGAAAGTTGTCTTTTAGTGCTCTTGCTCATCTTTTATTGGGTTGTTTATTTTCATGTTGTTGAATTTTAAGAGTTATTTTCACATTTTGGCTAACATCTTTTACTGAATATATCATTTGCAAATATTTTCTCCCATTATGTGGCTTGTCTTCTCATTCTCTTGACCATCTTCCACAGAACAGAATGTAATGTGACAATTAAATACCAGTAAATATCAGTTCAGTTCATTTCAGCTCAGTGGCTCTGTCGTGTCCGACTCTTTGTGACTACATGGATTGTAGCATGCCTGGCCTCCCTGTCCATCACCAACTCCTGGGACTGACTCAAAGTCATGTCCATCGAGGGAGTGATGCCAACCAACCATCTCATCCTCTGTCATCCCCTTCTCCTCCTGCTTTCAATCTTTCTCAGCATCAGGGTCTTTTCAAATGATCCAGTTCATCACATCAGGTGGCCAAAGTATTAGAATTTCAGCTTCAGCATCAGTCTTTCCAATGAAAGTCTTTCCAATTCAGGACTGATTAACTCTAGGACTGACTAGTTGGATCTCCATGCAGTCCAAGGGAATCACAAGACTCTTCTCAACACCACAGTTCAAAAGCATCAATTCTTTAGCACTCAGCTTTCTTTATAGTCCAACTCTCACATCCATACATTAATATAGGAAAAACCATAGCTTTGACTAAACAGAACTTTGTTAGCAGAGTAATATCTCTGCCTTCTAATATGCTGTCTAGGTTGATCATAGCTTTTCTTCCAAGGAGTAAGAATTGTTTAATTCCATGGTTGCAGTCACCATCTGCAGTGATTTTGGAGCCCAAGAATATAAAGTATCTCACTATTTCCAGCATTTCCCTATCTATTGGCCATGAAATGATGGGACTGGATGCCATGATCTTAGTTCTCTAAATGTTGAGTTTTAAACCAGCTTTTTCACTCTCCTCTTTCACTTTAATCAAGAGGCTGTTTAGTTCTTCTTCACTTTCTGCCATAAGGGTGGTGTCTGAGGTTATTGATATTTCTCCTGGCAATCTTGATTCCAGCTTGTGCTTCATCCAGCCTGGCATTTTGCACAATGTACCCTGCATATAAGTTAAATGTACAGGGTGACTAATCTGTTGTTCCATGTCCAGCTCTAATTGCTGCTTCCTGACCTGCATACAGATTTCTCAGGAGGCATGTAAGGTGGTCTGGTATTTCCATCTCTTTCAGAATTTTCCACAGTTTATTGTGATCCACACAGTCAAAGGCTTTGGCATGTCAATAAAGCAGAAGTATATGTTTGTCTGAAACTCTCTTGCTTTTTCCATGATCCAGCAGATGTTGGTGATTTGATCTCTGGTTCCTCTGCCTTTCCTAAAACATCTGGTAGTTCATGGTTCACATACTGTTGAATCTTGGCTTGGATAATTTTGAGCATTACTTTGTTAGTTTGTGAGATGAGTGCGATTGTGCAGTAGCTTGAACATTCTTTGATATTGCCTTACTTTGGGATTGGAATGAAAACTGACCTTTTCCAGTCCTGTGGCCACTGCTGAGTTTTCCAAATTTGCTGGCATATTGAGTGCAGCACTTTCACAGCATCATCTTTTAGGATTTGAAATAGCTCAACTGAAATTCCATCACCTCTACTAGCTTTGTTTGTAGTGATGCTTCCTAAGGCCCACTTGACTTCACATTCCAGGATGTCTGGCTCTAGGTGAGTTATCACACCATCATGATTATCTGGGTCATGAAGATCTTTTTTTGTATTGTTCTTCTGTGTATTCTTGCCACCTCTTCTTAATATTTTTTGCTTCTGTTAGTTTCAAACCATTTCTGTCCTTTATTGTGCCCATCTTGGCATGAAATGTTCCCTTGGTATGTCTAATTTTCTTGAAGAGATCTCTAGTCTTTCTTATTCTATTGTTTTCTTCTATTTCTTTGCATTGATCACTGAGGAAGGCTTCTTATCTCTCCTTGTTATTTGGAACTCTGCATTCAAATGGGTATATCTTTCCTTTTCTTCTTTGCCTTTCATTTCTCTTCTTTTCTCAGCTGCTTTTAAGGCCTCCTCAGACAACCATTTTGTCTTTTTGCATTTCTTTTTCTTGGGGATGTTCTTGATCCCCGCCTCCTATACAATGTCATGAACCTCCATCCATAGTTCTTCAGGCACTGTCTATCAGATCTAATCCCTTGAATCTGTTTGTCACTTTCACTGTATAATTGTAAGAGGTTTGATTTAGGTCATACCTGAATGGTCTAGTGATTTTCTCTACTTTCTTCAATATAAGTCTAAATTTTGCAATAAGTGGTTCATGATCTGAGCCACAGTCAGTTCCCGGTCTTGTTTTTCGTTGACAATATAGACTTTCTCCACCTTTGGCTGCAAAGAATATAATCAATCTGATTTTGGTATTCACCCTCTGGTGATGTCCATGTATAGAGTCATTACTTGTGTTGTTGGAAGAGGGTATTTGCTATAACCAGTGCATTCTCTTGGCAAAACTCTGTTAGCCTTTGCCCTGCTTCATTTTGGAAACATAAGGTCATCTAGGGTAAACAAGGAACCACAAAGCAAGAACTACTGATATCCAAGAACTTTCATAGCTGGAAGAGACAGTTCGGTTCAGTAGCTCAGTCGTGTCCGACTCTTCACAACCCCATGAATCGCAGCACATCAGGCCTCCCTGTCCATCACCAACTCCCGGAGTTCACTCAGATTCACTTCCATCGAGTCAGTGATGCCATCCAGCCATCTTATCCTCTGTCGTCCCCTTCTCCTCCTGCCCCCAATCCCTTCCAGCATTAGAGTCTTTTCCAATGAGTCAACTCTTCGCATGAGGTGGCCAAAGTACTGGAGTTTCAGCTTTAGTATCATTCCCTCCAAAGAAATCCCAGGGCTGATCTCCTTCAGAATGGACTGGTTGGATCTCCTTGCAGTCCAAGGGACTCTCAAGAGTCTTCTCCAACACCACAGTTCAAAAGCATCAGTTCTTCAGTGCTCAGCTTTCTTTATAGTCCAACTCTTGCATCCATACACGACCACAGGAAAAACCATAGCCTTGACTAGGCAAACCTTTGTTGGCAAAGTAATGTCTCTGCTTTTGAATATGCTATCTAGGTTGGTCATAACTTTGCTTCCAAGGAGTAAGCGTCTTTTAATTTCATGGCTGCAGTCAGTCACCATCTGCAGTGATTTTGGAGCCCAAAAAAATAAAGTCTGACACTGTTTCCACTGTTTCCTCACTTATTTCCCATGAAGTGATGGGATTGGATGCCATGATTTTTGTTTTCTGAATGCTGAGCTTTAAGCCAACTTTTTCACTCTCCATTTTCACTTTCATCAAGAGGCTTTTTAGTTCCTCTTCACTTTCTGCCAAGGAATAGATTATTCCTTGGGGCCTCCAGAAGGAAACAGCCCCACTGACTGACTTTACTTTTTTCCCATAGGCTCATTTTGGACTTTGGGCCTCAAGAGCTGCAAAAGAATACATTTCTGTTTTTTGAGCTGGAAGATCAAACTACCAATCACTGGTGAGGTTTTGTACCTTATGGAAGAGAGCAAAGAGCATGACACTGTCAACCATCAGAAGTAAGAACTCACAGATTACAGCTCTGAATCACCAAGGAGAACTCCACTCACAAGGTGCTTGTTGGAAGAACATTTCAGTCACAAAGGGAAGAAAGGGCCTAGCAACAGTAGGGTCTGTGGCATCAGCCTGTCTTCCATGGGCAGCAGGATAGCCTATACAGGGTTGTAAACTGCACAGGCCTCTCTTGTCCTGTTGAGTGAAAATTCCATTCCCTTCCCTCAGAGGAGAAATACTAGTGGACTGGCCAGGTGCTATGCCATGCACCACTTAAGCAGTACAAGGAAGTTCACTTTGTACTCAGAATAGGGAAATATTTCCCCTAATAAGGAAGGAGAATCTGAGCTATGTCTCAGCACTGGTAATAAGGGAATGTTTCAGGCTCACGGCTCTGACTGGGCAATGTCAGACTGATGATAGGTTACTACTGTTTTACAGCATTAAATTCATTATGTTTTTACAGAAACAATAGAGAATGAATACAATTATATTTACCAAATTGGGTGTTTAAGAGGATCAAATGATGAAATTGAATATATATAAATAAAGTACCTATCATAGTGCCTGGCATAGTATCTTATACAGAGTAAGTATCATGCCAGATCTTTTAAAAAAATATCGCAACTACAGAGAGGCAAATGGATTGAAAATATTAATATGCGTAGGCAGCAATTACATGTTTATAGCACACTCTATATAAGAAATGAAGGTGACAGCAAATTAGAAGGAAATAGAAAGATTTCAAGTATTTCAAGAGGGTAGAGAAAGTTTGACCATAGATTCCATGGAGAGGAGTAGAGGTGAAAGAGTCAAGATTGACTTTCACCTTCCTGATGTGAACAATATAACCATCTACTCTTTCCTTTTCTCTTTGGGGATCTAAGGTTCACATTTGCTAAAGGTGAAGTTGTTCGTTTGTGGCAGTGAAACAAAATATCTGCCCCACTTTTCCACTGGTGTGATATCTATTTGTCCTAAACACTACCACAATCTGCAAATAACTAGAGCCATGGTTCACATTTGTTTGTTTGTTTTAATTCAGCATTTATTTCCTTAACATGCAGACTTATGGCACTTGCAACTTTGTTCTATAACCTCCAAATGGCCTTAAGTCTGGCACAATGACAGCAATCTCAGGTCCTTCCAAAGTACTGTGCTCCATAGAACTATTCCCTGGAAGAGAACAGTCAAGAATCAAGGACCTGATTCAGGAAATAAGGTACACTGTCCAGAAACATTTAGCAACAGTGTGACTGTTCTGCTTTGCTCCTGGATAATTTAATCAAGTGACAGATATGTCCAGCGGGTTTCCATTTAGTATGTGGGGTGGCCAGGAAAAAAAAAGATTAGAAGAAAAAGCCATCCAGCAATTTTGTTTGTCTCAGTCCACAGTTTATATGATGATATCCAATATAGAATTCTTTCTCTTCTGATACAATCAATTACACTGACAACTTTTTTTCCTAATCTCAGATCTGTGTATACCTGCACATTTCAATGTTTCCAGAAGACTCATTATAATCATCACTGAATATTTATTGAGAACCCACTGGGCACAGAGAACTGTACTAGGCATGTGATCAAGAGAGAGCCTATTTCCAGCCAAGTTCTTTTGTTTCCATCCTGTTCTGGGAGTAATAACATACCTAAGGAAAGTGGAATTCTACACATAATCAAACTTATTATCTGATTTGATCATTATTTTGATTGCTACTTATGATTTATAATAGAGGTCATTATTTTATTACATACTTTCTGTATATAATTAAGTTACTTTAAATGAAGACTTTCATTCAGCTCTAGTTAGTAAGAATAATGTATTTCTGATTTTCTCATCAGCAACTGAAGAAAAATTGAGCCACACAAAAAAAGGTATTATACTACTGAATAGGTTTTTTTTTTTTTTTTTTTTCAAAAGCTTAGAATTCATTGTATATATAAATGGGAAGATCGATGGCATTTAGTATGAGATAAATTTCATTGTTTCAAAAAATTATCAGAAGTATGTCAAGAAAACGAAGTTCCTAGTGTTCCATGTGGGGTTTGAATTCTCTGATCAAATTACAAGTTTCAAGTTTTAACAGTAAAAAAGATCACAGTGTCATAGTTGCACATATATTTTGTAAAAGACAAAGGGCTAAATTGATAAAGGAAAAAAGAAAAATCAGTGCCTTCCAAAACAGAATTTCATGATTTTCATTGTTAGTGAGTTGTTTTATGTGTCAGGTAAACTTTGATCTTAAAATATCTTTCACAGGCAGGATTTCCTCCAGAGACCATTTTCTGTCTTGATATCCTCATAAGAGAAGCAAGAATAAATATTTTGTTCCATAAAATATTCCTCCCATGACTACTCATATCTCTGAAACTTGTCTTTGTGTGAAGACAGTTGTAGCCAATTTTGGGGAGATATATTTAGCTTTTAAGAAAGCTTCTCTCTCTCTTAAATGGGAATCATTTTCTAATATCCTAAAAATTGGAACGAGGTTTAGGGGAGATATTCCCATATCAAAACACCTTAATTTAATATCCAATGTCCTGAACAAATTTCATCTGGTTTCTCTCCCTTTCTTTCTTTGCTCTCTGCTCTAATCTTCCCCTTCCTCTCTCCCTGTGCCCTCCCTCTCCTCTTAACAGGATGTCTGTGTCAGTGTAGAAAGTGAGAGAATGTTAGCAGTTGCACGTCGTTCCTTCCAGCTCTGATCTGGCAAGTGAAGATGCCTCACCCTTCTGCCCGAGCCATTTAGTACCAAAGCCATTTAGGTACATTCTGTGCACCCCCTCAGACAACAAGTTTTCCTTACCGTGCCAAAATCTTCTTGGAAACCTAAGCCAGATGAATTAGTCAAAAGTACGTTCTCTATGATCACAAAAAGTAATCTGGACTGTGTTTGGGCTATATTTAAACTGAATTTAAAATGATAAGGTCTGCTTGTGTTTCCCTCTCCAACAGAGGAGAGGCAATTGACTTTCCCACTGGCTCCTATTTTTGTTATCAGAATTTTTGAGTTAGTTGTGTCCTATTTAATTCATTCATCAATGTAAATTTGGATATTTTTGCATTCTGAGCTCTTCCTTAACTCATTTGCCGTGTTTATAAAGACATCATGACTAACAGAGGCAGACAATCAGCTTTGCTAGGAACACCCTAAGTTTATCCAACTGAGGGAGTCCAGTTCATCTTTCCATTATTGAGAATTCCACTGCACAAGTGGAGTCCTGGATTCCATCTAGGACAAAACTCTCATTTCTTCAAAGAATTTTTTTCCTATGGTCTTCCCCAAAGTAAGGCAATAAACTTCTGTTTAGTACTTTTGTAAAGGGTTCACTAGGGGAAGGCAATGGCACCCCACCCCAGTACTTTTGCCTGGAAAATTCCATGGATGGAGGAGCCTGGTAGGCTCCAGTCCGTGGGGTCGCTAAGAGTCAGACACGACTGAGCGACTTCACTTTCACTTTTCACTTTCATGCATTGGAGAAGGAAATGGCAACGCACTCCAGTGTTCTTGCCTGGAGAATCCCAGGGACAGGGAAGCCTGGTGAGCTTCCGTCTATGGGGTCGCACAGAGTCGGACACGACTGAAGCGACTTAGCAGCAGCAGCAGCAGCAAAGGGTTCACTATCAAGAACAGGTCCGCCTCACAGGAAAAGCTTACAATTCCTTTTAAAAGGCTGTGTATGCTGACCCTGATAGTGATTTATACATATTTTATTGTAGTATTTAAAGGTAGTCTGACTTTTCTCATAGAAAGTTCCACACTTTTGAATTTGGGACTTGGTAATAACTTGAGACTATGAATAGGCAGTGGCAATGATGGCCAAAATTTTTCTCTCCCTGTACCTTCTTCCCATCACCACCCACCATCCACTCCATCACTGCTGAGATAATGAACTGGGCTTTGTTTCAAAAGTCTGAGTGCCAGACCCAAACTATTACCTCTCCTGTGCCAAACAGACAGATAAGTTATCACTGGTCTGGATTCATCTTACCCAATACCAGAGTTCTCTCTCCGTCTCTAATAGGTCCTCTGATTGTGAATTTCTACACTTCTGATTGGAAGAGAGATGTGAATTATTTTCCATTTTTCAAATTAAAAGTTGATTCATTAGAGAAAAGCATATTTTATTTTTACCATGATGATTGTCCAAAAGAAACAGTCTATAAGCAGTATCTGACCTGTCATTAGTTCTAAGTCAAAATGTTTAGACAGCATGCTAGCTGGTGTCTTGAATTCCACATGCACATACAAGAAAATTTGTATTACTCTGGTATATATTTAGTCTGGAATACAGTACTGGTAGCATCAGTTCATCTATGTCTGAGTACCATATATCACATATAGTCCATGAAAATACACAAATGTGTTTACCTGGAACTCATACCCATCTCATTTTGTATTAAAACATGACAAGAAACAGTAGGTGCTTTGAGGGTACCAGTTAGATGTTTTCTAGCTCTTCAAATGACTCTTGCCATCAATCAATTCTTCACCTACTCAAAATAGAGAGTTGAGAACAGAAAGTTTACAAATACAGAGGTGTCAGACTCAATCTACCTGAAAACCTTTCGGATTGACAGTATCAAGATGAAGAACAGAGAATATGCTATGCAGACAGAAAAAGTAGACTTTAGCTTTAGGCTCCACTATTTATTGCTTGTTACCCTTTTTAAATTGTAATTTTTATAGGTTAAATGATAATAAAACAAATCCTGAATGTTCTTTGGAAGGACTGATGCTAAAGCTGAAGCTCCAATACTTTGGGCGTTCTTCTGATATGAAGAGCCAGCTCATTAGAAAAGACTATAATGCTGGGAAAGACTGAAGGCAGGAGAAGAAGTGGACAACAGAAGATGAGAAAGTTGGATGGCATCACCGACTCAATGGACATGATTTTGAGCAAGCTCCAGGAGATAGTGGAGGACGGGAAAGCCTGGTGTGCTGCAGTCCATGGGGTTGCAAAGAGTCAGATGTGACTTAGTGACTGAACAGCCGTGTTAGACTTCTTGGGGAGTTTTTAAGTTGGAATGTAAAAGGTATACTTAGCACAAAGCTTAATCAAGGGAATGCTAGATGTTACAGAAGACACTTTTTCTAACTATCTATCTCATAAGATTTCCTCTTCTCAGGGAATTACCTCCTCCAAAGCCCCGTTTTCAGGAATGAGAAGCAGTGCCTGTAATACTTGACAGTGTTCATTTGACCATAGCTAATTCGGAATGGACAGTGACTCAAGCTGGGCTAATTCTGGTTTGTGAATCAAGAGCCAGAAGCTATTTCACTTTAATGGCAGCAGTCAAGAGACAATTTTCCAAAACTCTTGCAGTTGAGGTTCCAAAAGTTCAAGTTTCCTATTTCTTACAGTTCTCAAGGCTGATTGTTGATCCCTTCTTCAGATTCCATGAGATATTCTAGATTCTTTGAATAGATTCTTATCCCCACCCATTTTCTAAGTTAAATTGGATGCAACTGGTTTTTGAAACTTACAAAATAAAAGTTTTAAACTGTAATTAGTAGTAGTCATTGTTATAGTGAACGTGACACCATCACTAGGAGTAGTAGGGATGGTATAATCCAAACTCTTTGGCTTCTCATGCAGTGTGTTACACCATCTAGTTCCAACACTTATGTTTATTTCACCTGTATGTTTTGTTTATATCCATGATGATAAGGTTCAGAGATTACTCTTGAATCTATGGCTCCATGGAACCAATAGATATTGCAGAGAAAAGTCACTCATTAAATATTTGTTGAATAAAAAATGGAAAAACTTGTGAAGAGAATAAAGTTAGATTAGGTATGTAAAAGTCTAGAATATGTAGAGAAAAAATGAGGTTTGTGAAAGTACTTTAAAACAAGGCACTTTGATGGTGGTAAAAGTATATACATCTCATGGTGTCACTGGGTTACAGGATAAACCTGAACTGATTAATAAATCACTTTCTTTCTCTAAGCTAAATAATAGTGTATAGAGGTTAAAGGATAAAAGTTTTTATAAAGTTTTTAAAAACTCTCAAAGTAAATGAGTCATAACAAACATCTCTTTACTTGCCAAAACACAACCGCTCCCTTCAACCTCCATAACACTTTTACTGTTATAAGGGTCATATATCACAGTGACTTCTGAAGGTAGTTTTTTGTTTGAGAATCTGAAGCAAATAGGTGTTGAGTGCAGCTTTTGCAATCTTTTGAGTTAAGTTGTCTTTTGGAACTCGGGCATTTACCTAGAAAGGACTGGTTACTTTGATAAGAGATCTGATTTTGAAAAGTCAAAATATTATAATGATGAAACATTTGGAAAACACCTGTAGAAAAAAAAATTTTTTTTTAATTCTTTTTCTTGGCAAAGAATCTGGAGGCTCTGTGAGGAGGTATAGATATAAATATCCATCAGACTACTGTCCTCCTGGACTTTCTACATGGGACTATTTCAGAAACTTAACCTGATTGAGTTCCTGTTCTGTTGTTTTAAGAGAGCAGAGATTCTTTTATGGGGAAGTGGGAGGAGAATGAAAATGTATTTTAATTTATTTTATGATAAATATCATTAAGTCAAAATTTAAAGCTATATAATTTTATTTTCAGTTTGATGCCCATAATGCAAGAAGGAGTCATTTAATAAGAGATTGAAATGAGCATTTGCTAACAATGAAGTCATTATTTTAATGAAACCTGATCAACTTTCATGAATAATTTGGGATTTTTTTAAACAACATATTTCAAGGCAGAAAAAAAGGGAAAAGACCATACGTTTGGCAGAAATGAAAAATGGTTACTATGGCAGCTTGATTTGGACATGGAAAACCTGTTTCAAGCTATTCATAAACCCAACTCTTGCAAACTATTTATTATGTACAATAAATTATATGAAACATGTAATGAAAAAATGAGAAAGAATTGTTTTAGAACTCAGAGAGTTAATGTAAACTATTTGAGAAGGAAGGACTGGGTAAGAAGTGGATCCTGATGTTCGCTGCTGAACTAGCTTAATGAACTTGTACCTATACCAAAAGGACACAGCCACACTTCTCCAGTTGACACAAATGTCCCATTCTTTAAGAAGAAAAAATGTGGAATGTGCCCTAACCACATAAAGCACACCATTTTCACAATTCTAACACAATTCATTTAGCCTCTATTCTTCATGCCTGAGTGGACATCCCTCATTACACACCCAAAGCGAAACTTGGAGATGGTGATGGGAGAGATGCATTGCCAACCCTCATATGCTGAGCTGCTTGTTCAACATGAGGATTTAAAAAAAAAAAAAAATGATTATATTCTCCAAGTGGAGCATGTATGTTCCCCTGAGTCCTGAGAAGCTGGTAATTCTGTATCAGAAATATGTGTTTCTGCATATGCATGACATAAGATGAAGACTTAGTTTCTGATCTCAAAGTCATTGTCAACACAAAATTTACATTCTCAGACTAAGAATCATTAGAAGCAATACTCAATCAAAATTATGAGTCGTACCTGGATAATGAATGCTTTACAATGAGACGAATCCATTTGGGTGGGAATAAAAATAGGCGTCATATTGCTGTATTTATTTCAAAATCTGAAGATTTGTGCTTTGTAGAATGGAATCAATTCAGAAAAGAGTAAAGAATAGGGGCACAAAGAGGTTTTAAAGCAGGAGTGTGGTGGGCAGGACACCGTGTGCTCATGAAAGCAGTGCATAGTCTGTGTTGAAGTATTATCTTATAAAAAGGCAGAAAGGAACCAACCTGCATGCAAAAATCCATTCAATATGTGGGCAGTAAGAAAACGAAAGTAAAATTCTATGGTACAGTTACTGAATCTGTGAAGTAGTCAAAATAAACTCTCTTTTTAAGCAAGATTAAATAGAGCTGTATCCCTGAAGCCAGACCACCTGGGTTGAAACCCAAGCTTTGCATTTATAAAACTGCTCCGCTCTGTGCCTCAATTTCATCATATGTAAGATGGGTATGTGTTAAGTCATTTCAGTAGAATTCATCTTTTTACTGCCCTATGAACCATAGCCTGCCGGGCTCCTCTGTCCATGATATTCTCCAGACAAGGGTACTGGAGTGGGCTGCCTCCTCCAGGCGATCTTCCCGACCCAGGAATATAACCTGTATCACTTACAACTCCTGCACTGCAGGCAGATTCTTTACAACTAGTGCCCTTTGGGAACCCCAAAGATGGGTATGGATAATGCCATATACAATGAATAGAATTACCACAGAGACTAAATAAGTCAATACTTGTAATGCACATAGAATAGTACCCAGCACAAAGTAAGCAATTTATTCAGTTCAGTTCAGTTCAGTTGCTCAGTCCTGTCTGACTCTTTGTGACCTCATGAATCACAGCATACCAGGCCTCCCTGCGCATCACCAACTCCCAGAGTTTACCCAAACTCATGTCCGTCGAGTCGCTGATGTCATCCACCCATCTCATTCTTTGTCATCCCCTTATCCTCCAACCTTCAATCTTTCCCAGCATCGGGGTATTTTCAAATGAGTCAGTTCTTCACAACAAGTGGCCAAAGTATTGAAGTTTAAGCTTCAGCATCAGTGCTTCCAATGAATATTCAGGATGGATCTTCTTTAGGATGGACTGGTTGGATCTTCTTGCAGTCCAAGGGACTCTCAACAGTCTTCTCCAACACCACAGTTTCAAAAGCATCAATTCTTCAGCACTCAGCTTTCTTCACAGTCCAATTCTAACATCCATAGATGACCACTGGAAAAACCATAGCCTTGACTAGATGGACCTTTGTTGAAAAAGTAATGCCTCTGCTTTTTAATATGCTATCTAGGTTGGTCATAACTTTCCTTCCAAGGAGTAAGCATCTCTTAATTTCAAGGCTGCAATCAACATATGCAGTGATTTTGGAGCCCCCCAAATAAAGTCTGACACTGTTTCCACTGTTTCCCTATCTATTTCCCATGAAGTGATGGGACCAGATGCCATGATCTTGGTTTTTCTGAATGTTGAGCTTTAAGCCAACCTTTTCACTCTCCTCTTTCAATTTCATCAAGAGACTCTAGTTTCTCTTCACTTTCTGCCATAAGGGTGGTGTCATCTGCATATCTGAGGTTATTGATATTTCTCCAGGCAATCTTGATTCCAGCCTGTGCTTCTTCCAGCCCAGCGTTTCTCATGATGTACTCTGCATGTAAGTTAAATAAACAGGGTGACAATATACAGCCTTGACGTACTCTTTTTCCTATTTGGAACCAGTCTGTTGTTCCATGTCCAGTTCCAACTGCTGCTTCCTAACCTGCATAAAGGTTTCTCAAGAGGCAGGTCAGGTCTGGTATTTCCATCTCTTTCAGAATTTTCCACAGTTTATTGTGATTCACACAGTCAAAGGCTTTGGCATAGCCAATAAAGCAGAAATGGATGGATTTCTGGAACCCTCTTGCTTTTTCCATGATCCAGCATATGTCAGCAATTTGATCTCTGGTTCCTCTGCCTTTTCTAAAACCAGCTTGAACATCAGGAAGTTCAGGGTTCACATATTGCTGAAGCCTGGCTTGGAGAATTTTGAGCATTACTTTACTAGCGTGTGAGATGAGTGCTATTGTGTGGTAGTTTGGGCATTCTTTGGCATTGCCTTACTTTGGGATTGGAATGAAAACTGATCTTTTCCAGCCCTGTGGCCACTGCTGAGTTCTCCAACTTTGCTGACATATTGAGTGCAGCACTTTCACAGCATCATGTTTCAGGATTTGAAATAGCTCAATTGGAATTCCATAACCTCCATTAGCTTTGTTCATAGTGATACTTTCTAAGGCCCACTTGACTTCACATTCCAGGATGTCTGGCTGTAGGTGAGTGATCACACCATCGTGATTATCTGGGTCGTGAAGATCTTTTTTGTACAGTTCTTCTGTGTATTCACTAAGAGCGCATCGGCGGCTCTGGCACACTAAGAGCGCCTAGGGGGCTGCTACCGGCACACTAAGCACAGCCGAGAGGAGCTACCCCACGACCGAGGTCAGGAAGGGCTGCGGTGAGGAGATACCCCTCCTCCAAGGTCAGGAAGGGCAGCGGTGAGGACCGGCGCACTAAGCGTGGCCGAGAGGAGCTACCCCACGACCGAGGTCAGGAAGGGCGGCGGTGAGGAGATAACCCTCCTCCAAGGTCAGGAAGGGTGGCGGTGAGGAGAGACTCCTCGTCCAAGGTAAGGTGTGATGGCTGTGCTTTGCTGGAGCAGCTGGGAAAAGATAACCCATGCCCAAGGTAAGAGAAACCCAAGTAAGACGGTAGGGGTTGCAAGAGGGCATCAGAGGGCAAACACACTGAAACCATACTCACAGAAAACCAGTCAATCTAATCACACTAGGACCACAGCCTTGTCTAACTCAATGAAACTAAGCTATGTCCGTGGGGCAACCCAGGATGGACAGGTCATGGTGGAGAGATCTGACAGGGTGTGGTCCGCTGGAGAAGGGAATGGCAAACCACTTTAGTATTCTTGCCTTGAGAACCCCAAGAACAGTATGAAAAGGCAAAATTATAGGATACTGAAAGAGAAACTCCCCAGGTCAGTAGGTGCTCAATATGCTACTGGAGATCAGTGGAGAAATAACTTCAGAAAGAATGAAGGAATGGAGCCAAAGCAAAAAGAATACCCAGCTGTGGATGTGTCTGGTGATAGAAGCAAAGTCCGATGCTGTAAAGAGCAATATTGCATAGGAACCTGAATGTCAGCTCCATGAATCAATGCAAATTGGAAGTGGTCAAACAAGAGATGGCAAGAGTGAATGTCGACATTCTAGGAATCAGCGAACTCAAATGGACTGGAATGGGTGAATTTAACTCAGAGGACCATTTTATCTACTACTGCGGGCAGGAATACCTCAGAAGAAATGGAGTGGCCATTGTCGTCAACAACAGAGTCCGAAATGCAGTACTTGGATGCAATCTCAAAAATGACAGAATGATCTCTGTTCATTTCCAAGGCAAAACCATTCAATGTCATAGTAATCCAAGTCTATGCCCCAACCAGTAATGCTGAAGAAGCTGAAGTTGAACGGTTCTATGAAGACCTACAGGACCTTTTAGAACTAACACCCAAAAAGATGTCCTTTTCATTATAGGGGACTGGAATGCAAAAGTAGGAAGTCAAGAAACACCTGGAATAACAGGCAAATTTGGCCTTGGAATACGGAATGAAGCAGGGCAAAGGCTAATAGAGTTTTGCCAAGAAAATGCACTGGTCATAGCAAATACCCTCTTCCAACAACACAAGAGAAGACTCTATACATGGACATCACCAGATGGTCAACACCAAAATCAGATCGATTATATTCTTTGAAGCCAAAGATGGAGAAGCTCTATACAGTCAGCAAAAACAAGACCGGGAGCTGACTGAGGCTCAGACAATGAACTCCTTATTGCCAAATTCACACTGAAATTGAAGAAAGTAGGGAAAACCACTAGACCATTCAGGTATGACCTAAATCAAATCACTTATGATTTTACAGTGGAAGTGAGAAATAGATTTAAGGGCCTAGATCTGATAGATAGAGTGCCTGATGAACTATGGAATGAGGTTCAAGACATTGCACAGGAGACAGGGATCAAGACCATCCCCATGGAAAAGAAATGCAAAAAAAGCAAAATGGCTGTCTCAGGAGGCCTTACAAATAGCTGTGAAAAGGGAAGTGAAAAGCAAAGGATAAAAGGAAAGATATAAACATCTGAATGCAGAGTTCCAAAGAATAGCAAGAAGAGATAAGAAAGCCTTCTTCAGTGATCAATGCAAAGAAATAGAGGAAAACAACAGAATGGGAAAGACTAGGGATCTCTTCAAGAAAATGAGAGATACCAAAGGAACATTTCATGCAAAGATGGGCTTGATAAAGGACAGAAATGGTATGGACCTAACAGAAGCAGAAGATATTAAGAAGAAGTGGCAAGAATACACAGAAGAACTGTAGAAAAAAGATCTTCACGACCCAGATAATCATGATGGTGTGATCACTGACCTAGAGCCAGACATCCTGGAATGTGAAGTCAAGTGGGCCTTAGAAAGCATCACTATGAACAAAGCTAGTGGAGGTGTTGGAAATCCAGTTGAGCTATTCCAAATCCTGAAAGATGATGCTGTGAAAGTGCTGCGCTCAATATGCCAGCAAATTTGGAAAACTCAGCAGTGGCCACAAGATTGGAAAAGGTCAATTTTCATCCCAATCCCAAAGAAAGGCAATGCCAAAGAATGCTCAAACTACTGCACAGTTGCACTCATCTCACACGCTAGTAAAGTAATGCTCCAAATTCTCCAAGCCAGGCTTCAGCAATATGTGAATCCTAAACTTCCTGATGTTCAAGCTGGTTTTAGAAAAGGCAGAGGAACCAGAGATCAAATTGCCAACATCTGCTGGATCATGGAAAACGCAAGAGAGTTCCAGAAAAACATCTATTTCTGCTTTATTGACTATGCCAAAGCCTTTGACTGTGTAGATCACAATCAACTGTGGAAAATTCTGAAAGAGATGGGAATACCAGACCTCCTGATCTGCCTCTTGAGAAATCTGTATGCAGGTCAGGAAGCAACAGTTAGAACTGAACATGGAACAACAGACTGCTTCCAAATAGGAAAAGGAGTACGTCAAGGCTGTATATTGTCACCCTGTTTATTTAACTTATATGCAGAGTACATCATGAGCAATGCTGGACTGAAAGAAACACAAGTTGGAATCAAGATTGCTGGGAGCAATATCAATAACCTCAGATATGCCGATGACACGACCCTTGTGGCAGAAAGTGAAGAGGAACTAAAAAGCCTCTTGATGAAAGTGAAAGTGGAGAGTGAAAAGGTTGGCTTAAAGCTCAACATTCAGTAAACGAAGATCATGGCATCATGTCCCATCACTACATGGAAAATAGATGGGGAAACAGTGGAAACAGTGTCAGACTTTCTTTTTCTGGGCTCCAAAATCACTGCAGATGGTGACTGCAGCCATGAAATTAAAAGACGCTTACTCCTTGGAAGGAAAGTTATGACCAACCTAGATAGCATATTCAAAAGCAGAGACATTACTTTACCAACAAAGGTTCGCCTAGTCAAGGCTATGGTCTTTCCTGTGGTCATGTATGGATGTGAGAGCTGGACTGTGAAGAAGGCTGAGCACCGAAGAATTGATGCTTTTGAACTGTGGTGTTGGAGAAGACTCTTGAGAGTCCCTTGGACTGCAAAGAGATCCAACCAGTCCATTCTGAAGGAGATCAGCCCTGGGATTTCTTTGGACGGAATGATGCTCAAGCTGAAACTCCAGTATTTTGGCCACCTCATGCGAAGAGTTGACTCACTGGAGAAGACTCTGATGTTGGGAGGGATTGGGGGCAGGAGAAGAAGGGGATGACAGAGGATGAGATGGCTGGATGGCATCACTGACTTGATGGATATGAGTCTGAGTGACCTACGGGAGTTGGTGATGGACAGGAAGACCTGGCGTGCTGCGATTCATGGGGTCGCAGAGTCGGACACGACTGAGGGATTGATCTGATCTGATCTGATCTGTGTATTCTTGCCACATCTTCTTAATATATTCTGCTTCTGTTAGGTCCATACCATTTCTGTCCTTTATCATGCCCATCTTTTCATGAAATGTTCCCTTGGTATCTCTAATTTTCTGGAAAAGATCTCTAGTTTTTCCCATTCTGTTGTTTTCCTCTTTCTTTGCATTTATCACTAAGGAAGTCTTTCTTATCTCTCCTTGCTATTCTTTGGAATGCTGCATTCAGATGCTTATATCTTTTCTTTTCTCCTTTGCTTTTCACTTCTCTTCTTTCCACAGCTATTTGTAAGGCCTCCCCAGACAGCCATTTTTCTTTTTTGTATTTCTTTTCCATGGGGATGGTCTTGATTCCTGTCTCCTGTACAATGTCACAAACCTCAGTCCACAGTTCATCAGGCACTCTATCTATCAGATCTAGGCCCTTAAATCTATTTCTCACTTCCACTGTATAATCATAAGGGATTTGATTTAGGTCATACCTGAATGGTCTAGTGATTTTCGTTACTTTCTTCAATTTCAGTCTGAATTTGGCAATAAAGAGTTCATGGTCTGAGCCTCAGTCAGCTCCCGGTCTTGTTTTTGCTGACTGTATAGAGCTTCTCCCTCTTTGGCTGCAAAGAATATAATCAATCTGATTTCTGTGTTGACCATCTGGTGATGTCCATGTATAGAGTCTTCTCTTGTGTTGTTGGAAGACGGTGTTTGCTATGACCAGTGTGTTCTCTTGGCAAAACTCTATTAGCCTTTGCCCTGCTTCATTCCGTATTCCAAGGCCAAATTTGCCTGTTATTCCAGGTGTTTCTTGACTTCCTACTTTTGCATTCCAGTCCCCTATAATGAAAAAGACATCTTTCTGGGGTGTTAGTTCTAAAAGGTCTTGTAGGTCTTCATAGAACCGTTAAACTTTAGCTTCTTCAGTGCTACTGTTTGGGGCATAAGCTTGGATTATTGTGATACTGAATGGTTTGCCTTGGAAACAGAGATCATTCTGTCATTTTTGAGATTGCATCCAAGTACTGCATTTTGGACTCATTTGTAGACCATGATAGCTACTCCATTTCTTCTAATGGATTCCTGCCCACAGTAGTAGATAAAATGGTCCTCTGAGTTAAATTCACCCATTCCAGTCCATTTCAGTTCACTGATTCCTAGAATGTCGACATTCACTCTTGCCATCTCTTGTTTGACCACTTCCAATTTGCCTTGATTCATGGACCCAACATTCCATGTTCCTATGCAATATTGCTCTTTATAGTATCAGACTTTGCTTCTATCACCAGTCACATCCACAGCTGGGTGTTGCTTTTGCTTTGGCTTCATCCTTTCATTCTTTCTGGAGTTATTTCTCCACTGATCTCCAGTAGCGTATTGGGCACCTACCAACCTGGGGAGTTCCTCTTTCAGTATCCTATCATTTTGCCTTTTCGTACTGTTCATGGGGTTCTCAAAGCAAGATTACTGAAGTGGTTTGCCATCCCCTTCTCCAGTGGACTACATTGTCAGACCTCTCCACCATGACCCTCCCATCATGGGTGGCGGCGTGGCTTAGTTTCATTGAGTTAGACAAGGCTGCATTCCATGTTATCAGATTGACTAGTTTTCTGTGATTATGCTTTCAGTGTGTCTGCCCTCTGATGCCCTCTTGCAACACTTATCATCTTACTTGGGTTTCACTTACCTTGGACATGGGGTATCTCTTCATGGCTGTTCCAGCAAAGCGCAGCCACTGCTCCTTACCTTGGACAAGGGGTATCTCCTCATGGCTTCCCCTCCTGACCTTGAATTTATTAGTGGTCATTAAATTAAAATTTTGAAATTTACAGATTATTTGCCTAATTTCTTAACGCTTGAATATATCTCTCCTCAGGTAAATTTTAGAATTAACACCCTTATTAGGATCTTTAAAATTTTTAATTTAAAAAGACCTGCACATATTTAAAGTATAAAACCGGTTTCCTAGGTGTATCCAGAGTACATCATACAAAATGCAAGGCTGGATGAAGTACAAGCTGGTAACAAGATTTTGGGGAAAATATTGATAACCTAAGATATACAGCCTTGTCTAACTCAATGAAACTATGAGCCATGCCATGTAGGGCCACCCAAGATGGATGTTCATGGTGGAGACTTCTGACAAAATGTGGTCCACTGGAGAAGAGAATGGCAAACCACTTCAGTATTCTTGCCTTGATAACTCCATGAACAGTATGAAAAGGCAAAAAGATAGGACACTGAAAGATGAACTCCCTGCGTCGGTAGGTGCCCAATATGCTACTGGAGAATAGTGAAAAAACAACTTCAGAAAGAATGAGATGGAGCCAAAGCAAAAGCAACACCCAGTTGTGGATGTGACTGGTGATGGAAGTAAAGTCTGATGCTGTAAGAGCAATACTGGAAAGTTGGGTCCATGAATCAAAGCAAATTGGAAGTGGTTAAACAGAAGATGGCAAGAGTGAACATCGGCATTTTAGGAATCAGTGAACTAAAATGGACTGGAATGCCTGAATTTAACTCAGATGACCATTGTATCTACTACTATGTGCAAGAAACCCTTAGAAGAAATGGAGTAGCCATCATAGTTAACAAAAATTCCAAAATGTAGTACTTGGATGCAATCTCAAAAACCACAGGATGATCTCTGATCCTTTCCAAGGCAAACCATTCAATATTACAATAATCCAAGTCTATGCCCTGACCAATAATGCTGAAGAAGCTGAAGTTGAATGGTTCTATGAAGACCTTCTAGAATTAACTCCCCCCAAAAGATGTCCTTTTAATTATAGAGGACTGGAATGCAAAAGTAGGAAGTCAAGAAACACCTGGAGTAACAGGCAAATTGGCCTTGGAGTACAGAATTAAGCAGGGCAAAGGCTGATCGAGTTTTACCAAGAGAATTGACTGGTCATAGCAAACACCCTCTTCCAATAACACAAGGGAAGACTCTACACATGGACATCACCAGATGGTCAATAACAAAATCAGATTGATTATATTCTTTGCAGCCAAAGATGGAGAAGCAAAAACAAGTTAGCAAAAACTAGACAAGGACCTGACGTTGGCTCAGATCATGAAAGACATATTGCTGAATTCAGATGTAAATTGAAGAAAGTAGGAAAAACCACTAGATCATTCAGGTATGACCTAAATCAAATCCCTTATGATTATGCAGTAGAAGTGGCAAATAGTTTCAAGGGATTAGATCTGATAGGCAGAATGCCTGAAAAACTATGGACAGAGGTTCATGACATTGTACAGGAGGCAGGGATCAAGACCATCCCCAAGAAAAAGAAATGCAGAAAGGAAAAATGGTTGTCTGTGGAGGCCTTACAAATAGCTGAGAAAAGAAGAGCAGCAAAGGGCAAGGAGAAAAGGAAAAATATACCCATTTGAATGTAGAGTTCCAAAGAATAGCAAGGAGAGATAAGAATGGTTTCCTCAGTAATCAATGCAAAGACATTGAAGAAAGCAATAGAATGGGAAAGACTAGATATCTCTTCAAGAAAATTAGAATTACCAAGGGAAATTTTCATGCAAATATGGGCACAATAAAGGGCAGAAATTGTATCGACCTAACAGAAGCAGAAGATATTAAGAAGAAGTGGCAAGAATACATAGAAGAATTATACAAAAAAAAATCTTCATGACCCAGATAATCACAATGGTGAGATCACTCACTTAGAGCCAAACATCCTGGAATGCGGAGTCAAGTGGGCCTTAGAAAGCATCACTGCGAACAAAGCTAGTGGAGGTGATGGAATTCCAGTTGAGCTATTTCAAATCCTAAAAATGATACTGTGAAAGTGCTGCACTCAATATGCCAGCAAATTTGGAAAACTTAGCAGTGGCCACAAGACTGAAAAAGGTGAGCTTTCATTCCAATCCCAAAGTAAGGCAATGCAAAAAATGTTCAAACTCCTGCACAATTGCACTCATCTCACATGCTAGCAAAGTAATGCTCAAAATTATCCAAGCCAGGATTCAATAGTATGTGAACCGTGAACTTCCAGATGTTCAAGCTGGTTTTAGAAAAGGCAGAGGAACCAGAGATCAAATCACCAACATCTTCTGGATCATCAAAAAAGCAAGAAAGTTCCATAAAAACATCTACTTCTGCTTTATGCTATGCTATGCTAAGTCACTTCAGTCGTGTCCAACTCTGTGTAACCCTATAGATGGCAGCCCACCAGGCTTCCCCGTCCCTGGGATTCTCCAGGCAAGAATACTGGAGTGGGTTGCCATTTCCTTCTCCAATGCATGAATGTGAAAAATGAAAGTGAAGTCGCTCAGTCATGTCCGACTCTTAGCAACCCCATGGACTGCAGCCTACCAGGCTCCTCCGTCCATGGGATTTTCCAGGCAAGAGTACTGGTTTGGGGTGCCATTGCCTTCTCTGACTTCTGCTTTATTGACTATACCAAAGCCTTTGACTGTGTGGATCACAATAAACTGTGGAAAATTCTTCAAGTGATGGGAATACCAAACCATCTGACCTGCCTCCTGAGAAATCTGTATGCAGGTCAAGAAACAACATTTAGAACTGCACATGGAACAACAGCTTTGTTCGAAATTGGAAAAAGAGTATGTCAAGACTGTATATTGTCACCCTTTTATTTAATTTTTATGCATGGTACATCATGAGAAATCTGGCTGGGATGAAGCACAAGCTGGAATCCAGATTGCTGGGATAATATCAATAACCTCAGGTATGCAGATGACACCACCTTTATGGTAGAAATGAAGAAGAACTAAAGATCCCCTTGATAGTGAAAGAGGAGAGTGCAAAAGCTGGCTTAAACTCAACATTCTGAAAACTGAGATCATAGCATCCAGTCCCATCACTTCATGGCAAATAACTGGGGAAACAGAAACAATGACAGGCTTTATTTTTAGGGGCTCCAAAATCACTGCAGATAGTGACCACAGCCTAAAAAAGATTAGAATTAAAAGATGCTTGCTCCTTGGAGCAAAAGTTATGACCAACCTACACAACATATTAAAAAGCAGAGACATTACTTTGCCAACAAAGGTCTGTCTAGTCAAAGCTATAGTTTTTCCAGTAGTCATATATGGATGTGAGAGTTAGACAATAAAACCAGCTGAGCACTGAAGAATTGATGCTTTTGAGCTGTAGTATTGAGAAGACTCTTGAGAGTTCCTTGGAGAGCAATGAGACCCAACCAGTCAATCCTAAAGGAGATCAGTTCTGAATATTCATTGGAAGGACTGATGTTGAAGCTGAAACTCCAATACTTTGGCCACCTGATGTGAAGAACTGACTCATTGAAAAAAAAACCCTGGTGCTGGGAAAGACTGAAGGCAAGAGGAAAAAGGGCTGACAGAAGATGAGATGGTTGGATGACATTACCAACTCGATGGACATGAATTTGAGCAAGCTCCAGGAGTTGGTGATGGACAGGGAAGACTGGTGTGCTGCTGTCCATGGGGTCATAAAGAGTTGGACGTGACTGAGTAACTGAACTTAACTGAAAAGGTATTTAGAGGTTTATCATTTTGATTCTAATCTTTTTTACTCTAATGATTAATAATGTTAAGCATACTTCATATGCTTATTTTTTATTCAAATATCCTCTTTGGTGAAATAGCTTTTGTGCGGTCAAGGTACTCAAGACAGCTGTTTTGTTATTCTCTGTACATCCCCTGCCTGTCCAGGGTCTGCTACACCTGCACCCTACTCACATGACTGTCCTTCCTGCATACTTGCCCCAGTCAATAATTGTTCTTATCAAAGGAGTGGTGAGGAATGTGTGCCTATCTACTGGTCTCCTTGGTAACTAATGAGCCCATCTGATGTCAATATCCCTATAAATGGCAATCTCCCCTTCCCTGGGAGAAAAGACTGCCACCATGCCTTGTCCTACCTGCCACAATTTACACACAGGGGGGTGTAATGTTTGCTGCTGCTGCTGCTGCTAAGTCGCTTCAGTCGTGTCCGACTCTGTGCGACCCCATAGACGGAAGCCCACCAGGCTCCCCCGTCCCTGGGATTCTCCAGGCAAGAACACTGGAGTGGGTTGCCATTTCCTTCTCCAATGCATGAAAGTGAAAAGTGAAAGTGAAGTCGCTCAGTTATGTCCAACCTCAGCGACCCCATGGACTGCAGCCTACCAGGCTCCTCCGTTCATGGGATTTTCCAGGCAAGAGTACTGGAGTGGGTTGCCATTGCCTTCTCCTATCTAAGCTAGATAAGTTAATATCTTGTCTCATTTTGCTATCTAGTGTTCAGTACGATTTGAATCAAAATAACAATAGTATGCATTTTCCCCATTTAGTGGAGTAGATTGAACAATGCATTCAATCTTTCAAGATTGTAATTGATTTTAATGTTAGAGGTATGTTTTTCATTGGTGCAATTTAACAATTTGAATAAATGCTCATGTATTCCTAATGTATTGATTTCAAATGTTAAGCCAGTCTTGGATTCATGGCATAAGCATCACTTGATCATGGTAATTTGCATTTTATATATTGTTGGATTAAATTTTTGTATCTTTGTTTGTGAAGGATTTTGGTCTATAGCTGTTTTTTGTTTCTTTGTTTATTTTATTTCCCTGATATCTTATTGGCATAATGCTGGCTTTACAAACTGAGCTAGGACATCATTCCCTTCACTTCAATTTTCTAAAAGAGTTTGTGCTGAATTGGTATTATTTCTTCTTTAAGTGATCCAGTGATGTCATCTAGGCTTACAGTTTTCTTTGTGGGATGGTTTTTAACTACATAACAATTTCTTTTCTACATATAGGACCATTTACATTATCTGTTTCTTTTTTATTATGCTTTCATAGTTTGTGACTGGAAGAAATTTTTCTCTTTTCCTAAGTTGTCATATTTATTTATACTAAGCTGCCATAATATTCCCTTATGATGCTTTTCATACCTGTGGAAGCTGTAGTGATGTTACCTCTTTCGTTCCTGATGTTACCAATTTGCATCTTCTCTCTTTTTTCTGATCATCTTGTTAGAGTTCTATCAGTTGGAGTGATCTGTTCAAAACACCAGCTTTTGGATTCATTAATCTTCAGTTCAGTTCAGTTCAGTCGCTCAGTTGTGTCCGACTCTTTGCAATCCTATGAATTGCAGCACACCAGGGCTCCCTGTCCATCAACCAACTCCTGGATATATATATTTAAACTTTTAATTGATTTTTGCTCTGATCTTCATTATTTCCTTTACTCTGCTTACTTTTGTTTATTTTTTCTATTAATAATTCCTTAACCAAGGCTACTGATTTATACTTTATTTATTTCTAATGTAGATATAGTAATTTAGTAGTAGTTTAGTAATATAAACTTCCTTCTTCATTTCCACCAGTAGTGCATCCCACAAATTTTTTTTATGTTTTGTTTTCATATTCATTGATTTCAAACCACTTTCTAATTTCCATTTTGATTTCTTACTTTACCCGTTGGTTATTTACACTTATGTTAATTAGTTCCAAATATTTGGGGACTTTTCCAGAGAGCTTCCTACTATTGATTTCTACTTATATTTCATACAGCTACATTGTAGTCAGAAAGTATGTATTTTTTAAGTTTCTTTTTATTTATTTTTTAAATTTTATTTAACTTTACAATATTGTATTGGTTTTGCCATATATCAAAGTGAATCTCCCACAGGTATACATGTGTTCCCCATCCCGAACCCTCCTCCCTCCTCCCTCCCCATACCATCCCTCTCGTCTCCAGTGCACCAGCCCCGAGCATCCAGTATCGTGCATCGAACCTGGACGGGCAACTCGTTCCATATATGATATTATACATATTTCAATGCCATTCTCCCAAATCATCCCACCCTCTCCCTCTCTCAGTTACTTGAGACTTATTTTATTGCCTAAACCATGACTTATTTTGGTAAATTCTGTGTGTATTTTTCTGTTTTGAGATAAGGTGTTTTTAAGATATCAACTAGATCTATATCGTTGATATAGTGTTCAAATATATGTTCACTGGTTTCTATTTGTCTCTTTTCCAATTATTGAGAAAGGAATGTTAAAAATCTCTATTTATAATTAAATATTTTTATATCTCTTTATAGCTCTATGGATTTTATGTTATATATTTTGAAGTTCTGTTATTAAATGAATAGACATTTGTTATTGCTGTCCCATTGCTAAATTATGTCTGGCTCTTTGCAACCCCATGAACTGCAGTGTGCCAGGGTCCCCTGTCCTTCACTATCTTCTGGAGTTTGCTCAAACTCATGTCAGTGATGCCATCCAACCATCATTATATCCTCTTGATGATTTCACCATATCTCATTAGTAAGATGTACTTCTTGACCCATGGTCAAAATTTTTTTGCTCTAAAATCTACTTTATCTGATATTAATTTGACTGCTCCAAAATCTCTTGATTGGTATTACCAGATTATATATACTTTTCCTCTCCTTTCCTTTTGTCTGTGTCTTTATATTGCAAATGTTTTTCTTGTAAGCAAGGTCTTCTTGTTTTTTCCAGTTTGATAATCCCTGTCTTTTAGTTATGGGCTTCCCGATAGCTCAGTTGGTAAAGAATTTGCCTGAAATGCAGGAGACCCTGATTCAATCCTAGGGTTGGGAAGATCTGCTGGAGAAGGGATAGGTTACCCACTCCAGTATTCTTGGGCTTCCCTTGTGGCTCAACTAGTAAAGAATCTGCCTGAAATGTGGGAGATCTGGGTTAGTTGGGGCATTTAAAATATTTACCTTTGAAAGTAATTGTTGATGTTGCTGAGTTAAAATCTACCATGTTTCTACTGGTGTATCCCCTTGTGGCTCAGATGGTAAAGAATGCTTCTAATAATTTCTAGTTATCTGATGTTCTTTATTTCCCATTTTAAAATTTCTCTTTAATAGTAATTGGCTCTTTTGGCTTATTATCTATAACTCTGTTTTGTATATTTTATTTGACTAGTTTATGGTATGTATCATTTACTTATTACAGAATATTTTCAAGTGATTTTATGCTATTTAATGTATCAGAAAGTTGCAGTGATATAATTTAACTTATCCCACCCTGTCCATGTTCTATTATTTTTATACATTTACTTCTATGGATGTTATCGATCCCACAGTACTTTGTTTGTTTTTTCCTTTCAACAGTCAACTATCTTTCAAAGAGATTTAGAAAATAACAAAATATACATAGTAACCTATATAATTACTATCTTAAGAGTCTTTCAGTCTTGGATGCAGGGTTCCTTTTTGGTCTAATTTTCCTTTTGCTTGAAGAACTTCCTTTAACCATTCTTATAGTCCAGGTGAGCCAGTGATGATCTCCTTCTTTTGTATATCTTAAAAGCCTTACTCTTTCTTCATTTTCAAAAGATATTTTACCTGGGTATAAAATTCTAGTTAGCTCTTTTTTTCTTGGAATGCTTTAAAGATATTATTCTTTTGTCTTCTGGCCTGCATTCTTTTTCTTCCCCTAAAATAAGTCTGAATAAATCTTATTTTTGTTCCTCTACATGTTATTTTCCAAATGTGTTTAAGATTTTTTGCCTCTTACTGTGTGCTTAGTTGCTCAGTCACATCTGACTCCTTTGTGTCTCCATGAACTGTAGCCCACCAAGCTCCTCTGCCCATGAGGATTCTCTAGACAAGAATACTGGAGTGGGTTGTCATTCCATTCTCCAGGGGATCTTCCCAATGCAGGGATTGAACTCAGGTCTCCCGCATTGCAGGCAAATTCTTTACCATCTGAGCCACCCCAGAAGCCCAATATATTGCTGATTTTAAGCAATTTATTATGAGTGTTGATATAGTTTTCTTCAAATTTCTTATGCTTGGGGTTCATTGAGTTTCTTGGATTTGTAGTTTCAGAGATTTAAGCACTTTGGGAAATATTTTACCCATTATTTCTTCAAATATATATATAGTTTTTCTTATCCTTTCTGCCTTTTATTTTCCCCTTCCTTCTAGGACTCCTATTACATGTGTCAGAATGCTTAAAGTATTTCTGCAAATCACTAATGCTTGATTACATTTTCCTTGATTATTTTCAGTTTCTTTTCCCTCTGAGTTCTGAGTAATTTCTGTATTTTCAAGTTCATTATCTTTTCTTCTGAAATGTCTAATATGCAGTTAATCCAATCCAATGTTGTTATTGTTGTTTTTCATCTCAGAGTTGTAGTTTCTGCCTGAGAAGTTTCATTTGGCCTTTCTCATATCTTCTTTCTTCTCTACTTAGCATGCTCAGTTTCCTCTTAACCCTCTTGAACATGTAGCATACAGTTACAATGTTTTAATATCCTTTTTTTATTACTTTCATCATCTGTGTGATTTCATGATTATTCTTCTCTTCGTTAGGAATTGTGTTTCCCTGTTTCTTGGCATGTTTTGGTAATGTTTGATTGTATGCCATACGTTGCAAATTTTGCTTTGTTGAGTGCTGGATAACATCTCTATAAATATTCTTCAGCTATGACCTAGGGTATAGTTAAGCTATTTGGAAAAAGTTGGACCCTTTTAAGTCTTGCTTTCTAGCTTTCTTAGACAGGGGCAGAAAAGTGTTCAGTCTAGAATTAATTTTGTGCTATTACTGAGGCAAAAATATTTGTGAGTGTATATCTTATCTACCATTAGTTATGAGGATTTTCTACTCTGCCTGGGAACAAAAACTTGCTTCTTTCTGTGTATGCTTTGGGCATTGTTTTTTTCAACTTTTTCTGGGTTTGGGGAAAATCCAAGTAATGGCTAAAATATTTCCCAAAGTACTTAAACTTCTTCTGGGGTTTACTTTTCCAGCTACAGAGTTTCCTCATACATTTGTACCTGCCAGTACTCAGCTGAACATTGAAGGAAGCCTTCCTTCTAGAGATTTCTGGAACTTTCTCTCTAGACAGTTCTCTCCTCTCTGTTATTCTCTTTTGCATGCTCAGCTGCTTCAGTAATGTCCAACTCTTCGAGATGCAGTGGATAGTAGTCCACTAGGCTCCTCTGTCCATGGGATTCTCTAGGCATGAATACTGGAGTGGGTTGCTGTGTCCTTCTCCAGAGGATCTTCCTGACCCAGGGATCAAACCCAAATCTCTTATGTCTCCTGCATTGGCTGGTGGGCTCTTTACCATTAGTGCCACCTGGGAAGCCCAATACTTTTCCTTTTATTAAAAAGAATTTAAAGCAGCTGAGAGAGTACCCCAGGAAGATGTTTACTCTCTTTCAGAAACTCCTAATTCCTTGGCTTCTCAAAACCCTAGTCTGTTTTTTCTCAACTTATGGGAGACCACTGGGCTTTATCTAGGTTACCTCTCTCTGAGCTACAACATGGCAGCTTTCTCCAGAGAACAAGTCAGGGCAAGTATGTGATTCATCTTACTTATTTCTTCTCTGTCAAGAATCCTTGTCTTTCATTAGTAATGGTAAATATCTTGAAAGCTTTTATTTCATGTATTCCATCTAGTTTTTAAGTTGTTTCACAAAGAAAGATAATTCTTGGCTAAAGTAACTGCCTCTTTGAAAGTAAATCTTTCTTCTTATTCACTCAACTTACTACTTTCTGGTGCAATTTACTCCTTGATTCCTCTGATATTCCTCAGGCAGTGGGCTATAGGCTATGCTTTTAATATATCCAGAATACAACCTCATCTTTCCATCTCTTTCACAAATAACCTCATGAAAGCCATCATCATGTGTTTCCTGGGTTATTGCAGGATTTTCCCCAGGGCTTTCCTGGATTATTTTTAATTATTCGCCTTGATCTGTCCTTTAATCACCTATTATGTATTCAAAATCCAATAACTGGAATAATCTCTTTAATTTCTATGGAAAAATAAACAAACAAACTGATCTTCTCCTGTAATATCCATAAATAATAAGTTAGATTTTATGACGTACCCATGCATTTGATTCTGCTTTCACTTTATCATCACCTCCAAGTATACTTCCCAGCTGGTAAAGAATCCACCTGCAACCCAAGAGACACAGGAAACATGAGTTTGATCCCTTAGTTGTGAAGATCCCCTGGAGGAAGAAAAAGAAACCCACTCCAGTATTCATGCCTGAAAAATCCCAGGGACAGAGGAGCCTGGTGGGCTACAGTCCACAAGGTCACAAAGAGTGGGACATGACTGAGCGACTAAGCACATCAAGAACGCTCCAGGCTGGTTATTCCATTTTAGTTATCAGGTCTCCTTCCTGTTCTTTGAACCACCCAGACACATGCCTTAGAGCCTTTCTACTTGATATTCCTCTTGTCTAGAAGGCTATTACCTCCAGAACCTGTAAGGCTTGCTTCCTTGCCAACTTTTTCAAGTGAGTCATTTTATCTACTTAAAGTTGCAACCACCCATGACATCAGCCAAGACACTCCTAATACCCTTTTGCATTTGACCTTTGAACTTAGCTTTCACTACTATCTGACAAAATTATTCTTTTCCAGTCTCTGGGACTCCTTTCCATTCCATGAACACAGTAAGTTCTTTCTTGCCTCCTTTTGTATTTACTATTCCCTCTTCTTGAAAGAGCCTTGCAGCAAAATGTATCCGAGGTTCTCTCCTTTAAGCTTTTCTTTATATGCACCTTATCCATGGTCTTTATTAACCATTGTATTTTATTTATTTTTTTGCAGGGGAAAATGGACAAAGGAAAGGATCAATGAGGGTGGGAAGGAAATGGGAAGAAAGAAGGGGAGTGATGGTGGGGAGGAGTATATGTAATTTCTTAACTAATGGCTTTCTGTTTTTAATCACAAAGAACACTTTTAAAAAAATCATGTTGAATTCATCCTATATTAGGAGGTTTGATCTGGAAATGAAAAGTTCAGGAAACTAAAAGTCCAGTCTGGGTGTCCTCATCTTAGGCACATCTTGGTATTTTGTATTGGTAGGTCTATCTTTACGGCAATATATTATTTAGGACAGGATCACCTTTGTCACTTTTTCCTCCCTACTACCGAAAGTGGTGCCAGACCCATAAAATAGTCAATAAACCTTTGCAGAGTGAACAAATAAGTCTATTTTTTTTTTTTAACTCTCCTGGGTGAACTGAATTTTTTTGAGTCTCATAAGTGAATATGTTTTCCTCTTTACTTTGTCTATTATAGCCTGATTATATAAGTATGAGTGAGGTATTAAAGTCTCCCACTATTATTGTGTTGTTGTATATTTCTTCTATCATACTAATTAATGTTTGTCTTAGATATATCAATGCTCCAGTGTTGGGTGCATATATATTTATAATTGTTATAACTTCTTTTTGGATTGTTCCTTTAAGTTGTTATGTATAACCTTGATTGTCTCCTTTTCAGGATCTTTAAAATCAATTTTATCTGATATTAGTATTGCTACTCCAATTTTCTTTTTGTCCATATTTGCATAGAAAATCTTTTTCGAGCCCTTCATTTTCAGTCAGTATATATCCCCTATTTTAAGGTGGTTCTCTTGTAGACAACATATATAGGGGTCTGGTTATTGTATCCATTTGACCCATTTTAGTCTTTTGGTTGTCTCTTGTAGACAAGGTATGTAGGGGTCTTGTTTTCGTATCGATTCGCCCAGTCTTTATCTGTTGATTAGGGCATTCAGCCCATTAACGTTTAAAGCAATTATTGATAAATAGGATTTACTTTATTGTTTTGGGTTCAAATTTATACACCCTTTTAGTGATTCCTATCTAGAGAATGTCCTTTAGTTTTTGTTGGAGAAATAGTTTACTGGTGCTAAATTCTCTCAACTTTTGCTTATCTGTGAAGCTTTTGATTTCTCCTTCATATTTGAATGAGATCCTTGCTGGATACAATAATCTAGGCTATAAGTTATATTCTTTAATCACTTTAATTATGTCTTGCCATTCCCTCCTGGCTTGGAGAGTTTCTATTGAAAGATCAGCTGTTATCCTTATGGGAATTCCCTTGTGAGTTATTTGATGTTTTTCCCTTGCTGCTTTTAATATTTGTTCTTTATATTTAATCTTTGTTAATTTTATTAATATGTGTCTTGGGGTGTTTCACCTTGAGTTTATCCTGTTAGGGACTCTCTGGATTTGTTGAACTTGAGTGGTTATTTCCTTCTCCATTTTAGGGAAGTTTTCAACTATTATCTCCTCAAGTATTTCCTCATGGTCTTTCTTTTTATCTTCTTCTTCTGGAACTCCTATGATTCGAATGTTGTAGCGTTTAATATTATCCTGGAGGTCTCTGAGAGTGTCCTCATTTCTTTTGATTCGTTTTTCTTTTTTCTCCTCTGATTCATTTATTTGTAGGATTCTTTAGAAGGAATGATGCTAAAGCTGAAACTCCAGTATTTTGGCCACCTCATGCAAAGAGTTGACTCATTGGAGAAGACTCTGATGCTGGGAGGGATTGAGGGCAGGAGGAGAAGGGGACGACAGAGGGTGAGATGGCTGGATGGCATCACTGACTCGATGGGTATGAGTCTGGGTGACCTCCGGGAGCTGGTGATGAACAGGGAGGCCTGGCGTGCTGGGGTTCATGGGGGTCGCAAAGAGTCGGACACGACTGAGCGACTGATCTGATCTGATCTGATCTTCTAATTCACTAATCCTATCTTCTGCCTCTGTTATTCTACTATTTGTTGCCTCCAGGGTGTTTTGGATCTCATTTATTGCATTATTCATTATGTGTTGACTCTTTTTTATTTCTTCTAGGTCCTTGTTAAACCTTTCTTGCATCTTCTCAATCCTTATCTCCAGACTCTTTAACTGTGATTCCATTTTGATTTCGAGATTTTGGATTAATTTCACTATCATTATTCAGAATTCTTTATCAGGTAGATTCCCTATCTCTTCCTCTTTGGTTTGGTTTGGTGGGTATCTATCCTGTTCCTTTAGCTGATGGGTATTCTTTTGTCTCTTCATTTTGTTAAAATTGCCAAGTTTAGAGTGTCCTTACCATATTCTGGTAGTTTGTTGAATTCTCTTTGAGGCGGTTTAGTGGTCTTCTCAATATCTGATCTCTGCCCTGTTATAGAGGGGGCGGAGATGAACACCCAAATCTAAACCGGCCAGGTTCAGGCACTTGGATAATCCTCAGAAGCACAGACTTGGTTGTGTCTGTGTTTTATGCCCTTCCCAGATCCGAGTAGCTTCCGCAGGTGATGAAGTGTTTAGCGAGCACAGCTGCTGCGACTTATCGCCTCCCCGCCGCTCAGTTTTCTGGGTATACCACAGGCGCACTTTCTCAGGCAGATGTTGACCATCCAGAGCCCCAAGAAGCGTGAGTCAGCACAGAAACCTACCTACAGTTCTGTAGACAGTGTCTCTCTAGGGCTGTGATTGCCCGCCTCCAGCCCTGGCTGCCTGTCACCGGAGTGGGACGGCCTGCAGCCGACCATCTCTGTACAGTCCTTTGTTCCGTACATAGTCCTGGTGGTGCCTTAAGTTAGGGCTGGCTTTTGATATAGTAGATAACCTACAGTCTGGTTATTTCGCTCAGATAGTGCTTGAGATAGCCAGGCCAAATCCTTTCTCAAAGCAATGCAGGCCTCGCCGCTCCTCCTAGCCCAGCCCCCGCTTGCTAATAGCAAATGCTGGTGTCCACGCTGCTTCTCCACAAAAGGAGTTACCGCAGGGCTTGTAATCTTGTTTTGAAGACAATGAATTTTCTTTCTAAGTGCCTGATGTCCTCTGCCGGGATTCAGAAGTTGTTTTGTAGAATTTATTCAGCATTCAAATGTTCTTTTAATGGATTTGTGGAGGAGAAAGTACTCTCCCCATCCTACTCGTCGGCCATCTTAGCTCCTCAACCATTGTATTTTAAATTGAATCTCTCCCCTGACTACCTGCTTTGTATGTCCTCTCTCCTGGTTTATTTTTTTTTTAAGACATATAAAATGATACACTATATATTTTATTATTTGTGTTTTATCTTCCATCTGTCCTACTAAACTATAAGCTACATGTGGACAGAGACTTTTTTCTTTTCTTTTTCTCTCTCTGGTTTATCTCCAGAATTTAGAAATATACCTAGTATGTCGTAGGACCTTGGTACGTATGCTGCTGCTAAGTCACTTCAGTCGTGTCCGACTCTGTGCGACCCCATAAACGGAAGCCCACCAGGCTCCCCCGTCCCTGGGATTCTCCAGGCAAGAACACTGGAGTGGGTTGCCATTTCCTTCTCCAATGCATGAAAGTAAAAAGTGAAAATGAAGTCACTCAGTTGTGTCCAACTCTTAGCGACCCAATGGACTGCAGCCTACCAGGCTCCTCGGTCCATGGGATTTGCCACGCAAGAGTACTGGAGTGGGGTGCCATTGTCTTCTCCGGTACATATAGTTGATTACATTTTAAAAAGTATTTTTCTAAGAATTACCAAGTTCATAACCTAGAAGAGAGTAATTAAATGGATTTAAAATATTTTCCATATTACATATGGATTTTGAAATACCTGAGTTGCATTTTTTTTTTTTCCCTCCAGAACTCCATTTTATGTTTTACATAGTTAAGAGTTAAGAAGTATCTCTAAATGCCCAATGTCAATGTCACAAAGTCTATATGGAATAAAACTGAGAGTACTGGTGTCTTACTCCTCAAAAAACTCATTAATCTGAATTTGTATGTAATTCTTTCAACTCAACCACCCAGATTCCATTTCCACAGCAGAATAAAAATTGCAAAATTCATTTTTATTAGTAAGCACCCTGATAGGAAACAGGAATTAACATTGGTTTATTTTTCACTATACTTAAGACCCATTATTTAATCTTTTCTCTCCTGCAATGTGGGAGACCTGGGTTGGATCCCTGGGTTGGGAAGTTCTGGGCTCGATCCCTGGATTGGGAAGATCCCCTAGAGAAGGGAAAGGCTGCCCATGCCAGTATTCTGGCTTGGAGAATTCCATGGACTGGATAGTCCATGAGGTAGTAAAGAGTCAGACATGCCTGAGCAACTTTCACTTTTCACTTTCACATCTCAATTAAGTGAGTTGCTGTGATCATTTTACAGATAAAGAAATTGGGTTGAGTAATTGACCCCCAAATTAAGAGCTGTATCTGAACACAGTTTCTTTTCCTTCTAATCCCACCTCTTTTTGCTTCACTATGAGCAACAAGAACAGCAACTGAGGATCTACTAGTAAAGGAAGAATATAACCTAGACACAAATATTCATAAAGACTAATAGGACCACAGGCCATCCTACATACTTCAAGCAGTGTCTAGGACGGCATCTCTGGATAGAACAGCACAGTCATTAATGTTCATAATGATAAAACCAAGTCATCAAAAAAAGATTAATTACATTCCATCCACTCTGTTTAAGAAGGCAGGGAAGTGTGAAATCCATTTTAGAAAGATTTCCATCAAAAATGATTAAAATTTTCAGCTATCCAGAATGATTCATTCCCTGGGGTTTCTACATAGCCAAATATGTAAATGAAAAAGCACAAATATTGCCCATTTCTCACAAAACAAAACAAATGAGCAAAACACAAAAAGGTACAGAGAAGACTCAAGTGCACTGAAGATTGGATATCCCTACAGTGTATACCTAAGCTAGTAGACATTCATTTCTTTATGTTATATCTGTTCTCATTGGTCAGGTCTACACTTAATGTTTGGTACTTTTGCTTGAAAGGTTTTAATTATTTTGATAGTTCTTCTGCTGTACAATCATTTAGGGTGGGTTAAATGTATTTCTATACTCCTGGGTGCATAGCTGGAATGATTGAGTCTGCTTTACTCACAGCTTCCTCAAAAATTTAACGTTGCTTCAGATACAAAAGAGGTTAACTTAACACTAAAAGTGACACTAACTACTATTTAATTCAGATTTCAGTTATAAAAACAAAACAAATGTACTCCTTACCTCAGTGCCATGCCTGTGGTATCTGGTAGCTAATTAATAAAGTTCGTTAAAAGAATTTTTGCTGTTTAGCAGAAGAATGATTAAATGAATTGTGTGAAATTATGGACTATCTAGGTTATGTAAGTCTGTATATTTATTTCAAATGATGACCTGACAGATGTTGACATGGATGTTTATTCACTCCTCAATCTCCATAGCTTAGAAAAATTTTTGGCATTTAAAAGCATCCATAAATAGTGGTTTCAAGAATGAAGGAATAGGTAAAACATAACATAAATGTTGGGAAGATCCCCTGGAGGAGGGCATGGCAACCTACTCTGGTATACTTGCCTGCTGTTGGCAGGCTACAAATCATAGGGTCACAAAGAGCTGGACACAGCTGAAGTGATTTAGCACAGCACAGTGCAATACAAATGAACAAGTGGTTAAAACTCTGATTATTGATATAATGATATGACCAATATGATATAATTTTGGGGAGGAGTATATGCATTTAGCTGAAATCAAGAAATATTCTGGAATGCCCCACAATAGTTTCTCTGGTAAATGTGGTAAATTTAAGAAACACTCTCACTTTTTACTTTATTTATACATTATTTAAATGTCCACAATACATATATACAACTTTAACAGTTAAAATAGTTTATTCTATATTTATTACAAAAAATGATTTATTATATCAGACAGTTTGGAATTTAAATGTTCATTACAGGAATACAAAAATAAGATGATATCAGCTGCCTACAATATAGAACACTAAAAAAAATAAATGCTGATGAAGTCAGAAACTATCTTTTAGCATAAAAAGTCTTAACTGGGCAGAGAGTAAGAGGTATGAGAAGTTAAACAAAAAGAAACTAGCGAAAGTATTCACAAAGTAGACAGTGGATGGGGAGAAACTGCCTAATGTCTATGATGTATCCTTGTGGGTTTTTTTAAAATGTTTTAGAACTAGTAGAGATGGTGATTACACATTATGAATGTACTAAATATCACTGAATTGTTCACTTTAAAATAATTACTTTTATGTTATGTAAATTTCACTTCAGTTTGAAAAGAATATAACTGGGACTACTTTCCAAAATAAAGGGACAGAATTGGTTCTAATCACTAGAGACCAATTCTTAGAAAAGTAAATCCTAGTATGTATTCTTGAGATAGGAGCTTTCCAACTGAATTATCTTCCAGAGAAAGGTATAGAGGAAAAATAATCGAATCCTCATACCAGGAAAGATCAACCTGTCAGCTCCATAGACCAGAGGATGTTGTGGCTAGCAATGAGCTCTTTACCAGCAAAGACCACATGTACTCAATTTTGGTGTTCTCAGCACAAGGTATAGTGCCTGACAGTAAATGATGTTGAACAAATGGGAGTTTACAAGAGTAGTGACGCTGGAGGGGGAAATGGCCCTCAAGTCCTATTTGATGACTAAAGGAAAACTGATTCAAGAGCTTACAAGGCCATCTCCAAGGCAAAGCAAGAAACTAAAAGGATCATTTCTTCTCAGTAGGACCTTCTATCCACCCAGACATCCAAGAATCAGTAACAAGCTAGTGAAAAATATATATTCCTGGCTCCACCTACAGATATTCTGGTTCAGAAGGTGTTAGGTGGGTCTGGAAATCTACAGTTCAAAAGAAGTTCTCAGGTGGTTTCATGCAGGTGGTCTATGGACCCGTGTTAGAAAAATGGATGCTCAGGATTGGGAATGGCCAATTCCTTTTTACATAAGAAAGTTCAAGATTCGTAGCCACTGCTTTCTTTTGACATGTTTTCATTTAATATTAGGACTTTATAACCACTAAAACTGTCCAGCAAATGAAAAATCTTTGTGGTGTCATGAGCTTTAGAAACATTTACAAGGTTGAATAGAGTCTCTCTCAAGCTTCCTAGTGGCTCAGATGGCAAAGAATTTGCCCTTAATGCACAATATCTGGGTTCAGTCTGGATCAGGAAGATCCCCTGGAGAAGAGAATGGCTACCCATTCCAGTATTCTAGCCTGGAGAATTCCATGGACAGAGAAGCCTGGCAAGCTACAGTCCACAGGGTTGCAAAGTCAGACATGAGGAACGACTAACACCTTCACTTTCATAGACATGTTATAATAAATTCCTTTGCACTAGGCTGGATTTCAGTTGGTTGACTCCTAGGGTTCTTGCAGCTCAGATTCTCTGATTCAGTAATGAAATCAGGTTGAAGGAGATGAGACAGATGATTCACATATATGTAACTTCTTTGAAAAAGTAGATGACTATGAAAATGTGAAATACTACCTTTGCTATTCATGATTTAGAGGCAGGGGTCTAACTTAATTTTTGAAAGTATCTGAACTTCATTTCTATTTTTATGAAAATATTTAATAGGATATTGTTTACAAACAGGTGAATCTGGGGAAACTTGAATTGTATTTGTAAAATATAATAGATGTGAAGTTTTCAGAACTTATTTTGTCTTCAGTACTGATCATTTTATTTTCTTTCTAGTTTTAAAACAAATGAACCTTTTGGTAGGAAATTTGTGAAACTCATAAATAGTAAAGAAGAAGTGTTAAAAAGAGAAAAGTTAAGAAAATTTTACCACTGAAAAATAAAATCTATTAGCACTTTGGACTATTTCTCCCCCCCTCCCAAATATACCAACACCAACAAAACTTTCATGGTGAGCGTTTTCTGTTGTCATATATACATATATCCTTTGAAAATGTTCTTAATCAACAACTTATTACATCATTAACAAAGGAACTAATGCCAGAATGAAATGGCCCCTTGGGTCAAGTCTGATGTTGGCAAGTATAGAATTGAATTCAAGAGCCCATGTTGCCATTTTTAAATTGGGCAAACAAAAACAGTTCTGTTTTGATTTAATTAGCTTCATATCTTTGGACATTTAGACAGTTTCCATTTTCTCCCTTACAATATTCAGTGAAAGTGCTTTCACATGATTCCCTGACATATCTTTAGATTCTTAGGTATGGAGACTGTGGTTCAAATTCCATGAACATTTGTTGATATTCCATACATATTTTCAAAGTACTTTACAGAAAGATTGCACCAAATTGTGCTTCTACCAGGGCTTCCCAGGCAGCTCAGTGGTAAACAATCTGCCTGCAATGCAGGAGTCGCATGTTCGCTCCCCAGGTTCAGAAGATCTCCTGGAGGAGGGCATGGCAACCCACTCCCATGTTCTTGCCTGGAGGATCCCATGAACAGAGGTGCCTGGAGGGCTACAGGCCATAGAGTCACAAAGAACTGGACACAACTGAAGTGACTTAGCATTGCGCTTGCACTCATACTTCCACCAACAGTAAATAAGAGTATCTCTCTTAGAGCCCAGTGGCAAGTATGAGTATTAATAATAAAAACAAAACACATGACTTTGTGTTAAATTTAGTGAGCAACAATTTGAAATCTTGTTTTTACTTCTCCTTGGATTACTAGTTAAGTTAAACATGTTTTTATATCCATATTATAGCTTGTATTTCCTTTTAATGTTTCGAGCTTTACTGTAATAACATTTTTACACCTAAAGCATAACTGTGGGAAATTCTTTTTGAGCGGGAGGGACATGGATTGGGAGGGAGAATATTTTAAAGAATCAGATATAATTATCAAGTTATTTCCATATTTTATTATAAAATTTGAAAAATGATGTGACATTATATGGTATTTGCAGAGCTATGAAGCAGTAGCTGTTTTCTTCATAAAAGTAATATAACCATAAACATGAATGACTTTTTCAAGAACACTGGAAGACACCAGGCAATAATAAATATACAGCTTACAAGTAAATATACCAAAGTTTTTTCTAATAAAAGGAGAGTTTTCAGCCAGAAAGAAACAGTTCCTGTCTTATTTTTATATCTTAAAAAACCCATATCTCAAATTGACAAGATTTCTTCAACTTCTATGATAATATAATTATCCTAAACAGATTACTTATGAAATGATGTCTTTATTAAAGTGATACCTGTTGCCACCTAATAGCTTTGAGACACCTCCCTGAAACTATATATCCTGTTTCAGTATCTGCCAACAGGCTATTGATGATATTTGACTTGCAAACATGAGCCCATTCTACAAGGGTGTGTGTGCACTAAGTTGTTTCAGTCGTGTCCAACTCTTAGTGACCGTAGGAACTGTAGCCTGCCAGGCTCCTCTGTCCGTGGGATTCTCCAGGCAAGAATACTGGAGTGGGTTGCATGCCCTCCTCCAGGGGATCTTTATGACTGAAGGGTTGAACCTGCACCTCTTATGTCTCTTACATTGGTAGGCGGGTTCTTTACCACTGAATCACCTGAGAAGTCCCACAAGGCACTGTACAGTCATACATTTCTGAATTTTATACAGTATATGTTTTCCCTCAATTAACCTTTTACTTATAAAACATTTATTAAAATAAAAATAGATAAATTGCTTTTCATGTTTTTGCTTAAGTTGCTTTAGTTGTGTCTGATTCTTTGCAGCTTCATGGACTGAAGCCCAACAAGCTCCTCTGTCCATGGGACTCTCCAGGCAAGAATATAAGAGTGGGTTGCATGCCCTCCTCTAGGGGATCTTCCCAACCCAGGGATTGAACCCAGGTCTCGTGTCTTCTGCACTGGCAGCAGGTTCTTTCCCACTAGTGCCACCTGGGAAGCCCAGATAAATTGCTACATTTTATCATTTCCACAGTATATCAAAAGAGGGACACAGTTTAGAGCAAGATTTAAATAAACACAACTTTCTAGAAGCTATACCTGGAGTAATAAACTTTATCCTAATCTACATTATTTAATCCCAGCTTGCTTATTTTAGAAAACAAGCTTTTTCCTTTCATCTATGATGCTTCAGGTATTGAAATGTGGATTGTGTTCAGTTTCCTAGCAGTAGCACTCATCTTAATAAGTGAATCCTGTGATGTGAGATTGGCCTTGCTTTACCATTACTATTCATATCCTACTGCTGCTGCTGCTGCTGCTAAGTTGCTTCAGTCGTGTCCAACTCTGTGCGACCCCATAGACAGCAGCCCACCAGGCTCCCCCGTCCATGGGATTCTCCAGGCAAGAACACTGGAGTGGGTTGCCATTTCCTCCTCCAATGCATGAAAGTGAAAAGTGAAAGTGAAGTCGCTCAGTCGTGTCTGACTCTTCGCGACCTCATGGACTGCAGCCCACCAGGCTCCTCCGTCCGTGGGATTTTCCCAGCAAGATTACTGGAGTGGGGTGCCATTGCCTTCTCCTTTAATTAATTTATTTACATATCGTACTACATATTCTATTTTCTTGTACAAAGGAAAACTTGTCTTATTTCCAGTTGTTTTTTTACCTACTTTTCACTGTAAATAAAAAAAATGACAACAAAATATCATGACAACTTAAAAAATGGCTTTCTCAAAACCATGTTTTCCAACATTTTTGTTACTCTCCTATTAGTTTGTGTATCAAAATGTTTAGTCTGTGATTCAAAACGTGCAAAAAAGAAATGCTGCTACTCGTTTGCCATGACTAATGCTCAAGCCCTCCATCCTGTTGGGTATAAGTAAATACAAACCTAAACCTGGTAATTAAAAGAATCGCAGACTTCTGCATTTAAGCTGTCCTCTGGAAAATATTCTGTTAATTTAAAGGTAAGCTTCTTCATAGTGGCATTTCTCTTCTTTCAGTCCTTTTTCTCAAGATGATGTCTGGGTTTATGGAAAAGCTTCAGCATTCTCCTTGCAAAGAGAAAGGTAGTCTACATGTTGTCCTTCATATCTTTGCTGGTCTATGATGTGACAAAGGCAGTCTGGTTCCTTTAGTTACTAGCCATATGGCACTAGTGCCCACTGAATTGTTGTTAATATTGCATTTTTTTTTTTTTTTTTTGGTGTGTGATGGGGACTGGGGTGGCATTCAGTAATGCCATTACTGAAATTTATGGCTTGTAAATGTCAAAGATAAATCTATCTCAGTTTCCATTGGTCTATCAGCTTTACCTCAGCTTTTATTGATTCTAAAGAATCTCTGGTTAATTTCCTTTCATCTGCTTCTAGTCTCACTATGGTGGTCTCATTGAACATCTGTTGCTTCTCAATTCAACTACTTTCTTGTGCCTCCTACTTTCTTAAGGAACAGCTAGATTTCTTCCCCACTATCCCTTCCACTCTTCCTCAGTATGCCATGCAGCCCTTTCTCCCCTATAGAGGTTACCTTGATGTTGATGTGAGCAAGCCTGTGAAGGTTTTTCCAGGACTTTCCTCTGATTAAACACTTCCAGGATAGCAAATTTTAAAGGACATCCTAGAAACACATTAGTTGGCTCCATATGGTCACCATCATTCTGATCTGAGGTATTTTCTTCAGAGATCTGTCATTTTCCTGAGCTACATCGGAAACATCTAGTACAGAGAACCTTCCCTCTTAGCTTTTGCAACTTCTTTAGGGGAAAACCAGGACACATAATTAGGATTCTTGCCTCCTCCCCTTGAATTCTCTCAGAATCACTATCAGGACCATATCTTTTGCTTTCTTTTGTTGAAGTTGAGCTTTCCCTACATTTTTTTTTCTTTCTGTATATACTAAAGCATATTTTCATATCTCTAAGGTTTAATTTGTATAAGTAAGTAGCTCTTGGAACTTAGAAAGCCACTTTCTTTTGCCACAAATCTTTATTCATAAACTTTTGTCTCACTACACACTGATAAAAAATAAAAACAACAGCCTTCCTAGAACACTGATTTTTTTCCTCTTTGTATCCCCGCTTTAATAATCCAAATCCTGCCTCGGATAATGAATGCCTCTGGCTGGATGGGGGAGGGTCAATTAATTTATTTCAAAAAGTCTTATCCTTGTTACAGCTGAATTGATGATATTGATAAATTACTCTTATCTTCCACTTGTTTCCAAATTCATTTCTTAGAGGAACCATTCCTTTTCTCCAGAACCTACTTTTAAAAAAGCACAGTGTTTTAAACAAAGATATACTACAGTTTATCTTCAGCTACACAAGAGTTACTATGTTGTACTATACATAAAGATATCAATGAATAAACTTTTTTTTACAATTTCAATCCAATTCAATAAGAATCATTTAATATTTTTTTAACCAGCCTATAACTGTTCCCTGTATAGGAAAGAAAGGTTTACAAAAGGACAATATAAGATTTGAACTTTTCAAATGTAAACAATATAATTTAACATGTCAAATGTATTAAGAGAATGAGAGGGTGTATACATGAAATAATCAGAATACTGTACAATGCAAGACTTGGAGTAATTGTCAATGTACGTGCATTGTTTATAAAGGTATTTAATTGATATTTGTTACTCTTTTTTATGCATTTTATAGACAGTACAGTGTAGTTTATCTGAACATCTTGAAACTACTGTGAGTTAGAGAAGATATCAGGGAGGAAGTATGATGGATTAGACTTCACATTTTGAGTAGAATCTGGAAATGCATTAATGAGGAAATAATCTATTCCAGGCAAGAAGAAAACAACATGGGGAACAACTTGGAAAATAAGAATTGTGGGCTCAGAAGACAATTTTGCTCTGTTAAGCTTTAAACTGGCTGAACAACACAAGTAATTCTAGAAAAATGTATTTTTTTTAAAGATATTTGTTCTTGGCATTGTTTCCCTCTTTCTCCCTACCCCCATATTTTTCCTAAAGCAAATGCTTTGTCATATTCTTCCTCTTCATGGGATTGATGTTGGCTTATTCCACTGCTTCTGTTTGCTTGGTCACACTACCCATGAGAGTCTCTCCTCTCCCAAGTGGTTTGACTAAGTGAGGCTCATAGCATGTATTGGGCAGCCCAAGGGCAACCCCAATGGGGCTCACAAGCCTTTAACTTTGGACTAAAGCCATTTTTGCTACTAGTAAGTCTTATGAGAGTTTGTTTTTTTTCTAATGTTGTAGCTAAATTTCCATTGAAATAATAACAGCTCAAGAAAAGAAAAACAAGAGCTACCCTTTCATTTTTTCTCATTCCTTTTGCTTTCAAATACATTAAAAGAATGAGAAGATATACACGGCTGAAGCTCTCTCAACCCACAACTCTGCTGAAACTGCATCCTTCAGGGTCCTAGTGGCTTAAAGAGAATCATCTAGAAGACTTTTATGAAGACTTTTAGTTCAATTTAATCATCCTTGACCTCACTGCCACCCTTGGCACTTTAGCCAAGCCCTCTTAAGATGCATTTTCTTGGTTTCTAGAATGGAACACTCTTCTGATTTGCCTCCTACCTCTCCAGACTATTCTTATCCTGCCTCCTCTTGCTCCCCAAATCAGATATTTTCTCAGATCTGTCATTATTTCTAATTTTTCTCTCCCTGAATTCTCTACTAAGGTAATTTTCTTTACCTTTAATATAATTTCTATGCACAGAATCCCTATATATATATATATATATATATATATATATATATCCAGGGGTTATATGTACTTCCTCCCTGATATCTTCTCTAACTCACAGTAGTTTCAAGATGTTCAGATAAACTACACTGTACTGTGTATAAAATGCATAAAAAAGAGCAGCAATCCAGATTTCCAACTGTTTGCTAAATGTTACCCCACTTGCCAATGCAAGAGACATAAGAGAAACAGGTTCAAGCCCTGGGTTGGGAAGATCTCCTGGAGAAGGGTATGGACAGAGGAGCCTGGAGGGCTACAGTCCATAAGGTCACAAAGAATTGGACACAACCGAAGTGACTTAGCATGCATGCATGCAATTTCGATACTCTCACTAATCCCTAGACAGATATTAAAAAGCAGAGTCATTACTGTGCTGGCAAAGGTCTGTATAGACAGAGCTATAGTTTTTCCAGTAGTCGTGTATGGATGTGACAATTGGACCATAAAGAAGGCTGAGAGCTGAAGAATTGATGCTTTTAAACTGTGGTGTTGGAAAAGACTCTTGAGAGCCCCTTGGACAGCAAGGAGATCAAACCAGTCAATCCCAAAGGAAATCAATCCTGAATATTTATTGGAAGGACTGATGCTGAAGCCGAAGTTCCAATACTTTGGCCACCTAAAGCGAAGACCTGACTCATTAGAAAAGACCCTGATGCTGGGAAAGATTGGAGGCAGGAGGAGAAGCGGACAACAGAGGGCAAGATGGTTGGATGGCATCACCAACTCAGTGGAATGTTTGAGCAAGCTCCAGGAGACGATGAAGGATGGGGAAGTCTGGCGTTCTGCAGTCTATGGGGTTGCAAAGAGTTGGACACATTGACTGAACAACCACTAATCCCTGTAAATTCAATATGTGCAGGGTTGAGGTTCCTAGCTCCCTTCTCAGAGCTCCTCAGCTTCACTCCTTCATGCCCATCACTGGCAGAGGTGTGCTAGATCTGACTCTTACCAGCATATGAGGGCTTACTGTGTGTGTCTCTTCCCAACACTGAGGTTGGCCATACTGGAAATATTTACACCACACATAATGGCAAATCCTATAAATCAGGGCTTCATTTTCTTCTTCCTTCTTTCTTTCTCTTTTTATAACTGATTGTTGAACATTTTCCAACTCACCATTTATTATCATAACCCCCAGTAAACTGAGCTTAAAACTTGGAGTTAATTTTGGACTATTTTCTTTTGCTCGACTTCTAAGTCCATTCAACTACTCAGTCCTCTAATATTTACACCACTCCAAACTTTATCATTTCCATTGCTCCTGGCCAGCTTCTTACTAGGCCTTGCCTTATCTCTAACCAACTCGGGAAAATGCTGCTAAATTAATCTTCCTAAGGAACAGCTGTGACCATAATCAAAACTTTGGTGATTGTCTTTGCTTACCAAAGTGAAGCCAGTAACTTTCAGTCAAGATCAGCCATAGTCTAGCTTCTAGCTCCACTTTAGCCTGTCTCTCTATGTTCCTGTCACATAACAGGATCCTGACCTCTTAGTTTACACTTGCTTCATAAGTACCTGGGAAAACCTGGGGGACAGATTATCTAATTGACCAAATGTGAAGGCATTTTGGATTCTGTGCATATTTTTTTTTGTCCTGGACTCTTCCTTTGCCATTTCCACAAGCCTACTCAGACCAATGACCATTTATCCAGTCTAAATGATCTATTTTCATCATCTGAGAGCCCAATCTCAGAATGTTTTACTTTTACAGCCACATGATCATTATTATTCTTTGTCTTTTATTAAGATTTCTGGTGAACATACTATATTCTAAGTATATAAAAGTGAACAGGACCATGATGAGTTTCTTCTTGAGCCTAATGAGCATGCAACCAAACTGTGCTGAATAAATAAATATAAACAAGAATATCTAGGTTTTATATAGCATATTTTCTCTCATAGATTTGTAGTATTTCTTTCATTTTTCATAATATTATAATGCAGGAAAAAAAATATAAATTTTATCTTATTTGTACTATTACTCATTGGGAAACTGAGAGCTACTACTGAGATGAAGTTTATGTATGAGACTTCAGATTTCCCACTTTCCCAACATTATTTCCTAGCATGCACACCTTTGCTCTTTAAATTCTAGGTAGAGTTTATATGATTGGATGATTGGTTAATATCTATCTTTCCTGAATGTAAAAAAAAAGGATAATTGGGATACTAAGCAATAATATCATAAGCTCTATGAGGACAGAGACCAAGTCTGTTTTATTCTCCAGAATCATATCAGCACCTGGTTTGGTTCAACATTATTCTGTTAAATCAACAAACTGCACTGCCTGTGTTTTTTCAACACCATAGGTAGAAAGATAAATATAGTTCCTAGTATTATTTTGCAAAAGTTTATTTTCCAAGTTTTTTTTTTTTTTCCCAAGCTACAAAATCACTGTGTTGTAGATTAAGGACTTTCCCCCAAGGATTTTATTGGTTTATTTATTTACTGAGTTTGACTATAGCTTGGCAGATAGTATCAGTAACTGAGCACAGAGAAAGAGTAATTGGGCACTGTTTTAAAATTTACTGATGGTCTCTTACAGCTGTAATACTTTAACATGGGCAGTGTGAGTAACATCTCTAAATATTTTTTACCCTTTTTATCTGTTAGATGATGTCTGTCAACCTTAAGTGCATAAGGTTAGAGTTAATGATCATTGAGCATATTTATCTTGTTCTAAATATATTTACCTTGTTCTAATTCTAGAGAGGGTTTGTTTGTTTGTTTTTGCTTTATTTCTTAAAATAAAACTGAGAGGTTTCTCCTTTGTTTTACTTTCTGATCTGGAAATGGCTCCACTAGCAAAAGCTAAATATCTCTTCAAAATGTATGTACACGGACCAGTTGACAATACAAATTGATAAACCATGTGAGTAGCTATTGCAATCTAAAGAATATCACCATAGGCCAAGATCCAAAATGAGAAAAAGACATTTCTGAATCCTATGAAGGCAATAGATAACATGTCAGGCTTAAACAAAATTGGTGACCCAGCTATTAATATTCTATGTATACTAGTACATTTTATTTTGCTTCTCCATATCCTTCTCTGAAAACAGCACATGTTTTTGTCATATTAATATTTTATCTGCACTTGATTGCTTTAATTTTTTTATACCATGCTCCTCATAGCAATATTTATGATGGAATCCTTGGTCTACTAAACATACTTCTCTCATGGAAAGTTTTAATGTTCTTCATGCTTCTTGTGCAACTAACAAGTATTAGATTTGGGTTTATGGAAGCTTGCTTCAAGGTGCAGATTTAATAAACTTTTTTTTTTTGGTATTTAGTATCAAAATGGACCATTAACCCATCTGACAACCTATTTTAAGATAGGATTCTAAAATATGAATATAAAAATGAAAAAGCATTATCTTAGCCTAGTCTCTTCCATTTCTGTCTCTGGGTAATATTTTCTCAGATCAGTGTAGTTGATAGACTTGTTTAAACTACTCAATGCAAATTAGCCTCGTAATTTCTTTTGTAATAAAAGTCTGTTCTTGCTTACCTCATCTGTAGTTGAATATTATTCAGGCTGTTGCTTTGAGCTTCCATTAAAGACAGAGGAGTCAAGAGTGGTAGATATAATCCACAATCATCTACTTCAGGAATGCGTTTTAAATGATTCTTTTTTCTTCACATTAGTTTTTCTTAAGTTTGATGAAACATTGGTTGTCATTTTGAAAGAGCTGTACTCTACATTTTTAAAATAAAGTTCTTGGAAAATGGTAAATAATTAAAACTTCCACCAGTTATCATGGCCAATGACCAACACTACCTAATTCTTACACCAATAAAGGAATAACATGTGTAAATTTATAAATGATATGAATTATATTTTCATTGCAGGAAAGTGGTTGTAAATTAAACAAGTCCTTTGGCTTTCTTAATAATTATAATAATAATGGCCTTAATAACAGACATCATTTATTGAATGCTACCTATCTGCCAAACTCTTAATGTAAATTAATGCTAATCCTCATAACAACTCTAAATATGCATTATTGCTGTTCTGCAGGAAAGAAATCAAAGCTAAGAAAGGTTATACAACTGGCTCAAAGCTTCATGTTGGACAGTTAAAGTTAGAATATAGAACCCTGTCTCTACAGTTTCAGTGTCCATCCTCTCTGAAGATCTTTCCATCCTCAAGCCCCATATAGCTAGCTCCATCTATTTGGAAAATGTAAACTTCCTGGTAAGATTTATACACTTCTTAGTGGACTTAATTAACTCATAACATTTTTCATAAGCAAGATTATTCTTATCAATATTTTTAATAGAACTCTAAATACTTATTTTTATGGATTTTATTTCAATCTACCACATTGTATAAAACTATGTGTTGACTTCTGATTCACACCTCAGCTCCCACAGTCAACACTGATGATGACCTTCTCAGTCGGCTAGTTGCTATCTCTACCTATGTTCCTATGCTAGGAAGGACCTTTGCCTGGACGCCTCCTACCAAGCAGGAAGCGTCTCTTCTTCATTTCTTATCTTTTGCATCTCTCATGATGTCTGGCACTAAATGAATGGGAGTTTTTTAGTTAGTTGCTTCTTTACATAGACCTAGAGCTTCGGACACGACTGAAGTGACTTAGCAGCAGCAGCAGCAGAGCTCCTTCGGAGAAGGCAATGGCACCCCACTCCAGTACTCCTGCCTGGAAAATCCCATGGATGGAGGAGCCTGGTAGGCTGCAGTCCATGGAGTCGCTGAGGGTCAGACACGACTGAGCGACTTCACTTTCACTTTTCACTTTCATGCATTGGAGGAGGAAATGGCAACCCACTCCAGTGTTCTTGCCTGGAGAATCCCATGGACGGGGGAGCCTGGTGGGCTGCCATCTATGGGGTTGCACAGAGTTGGACATGACTGAAGTGACTTAGCAGAGTTCCTTGGATGTTAGGACCACCTCTAAGTCTTCTAAGGTGACTGCCTCAGTGCCTGGAAGGGTAGAGGCAGAGCCCACACCCACATGATAAAATGCACTGAAATTAATGATGAGTTAACCATTCAATCAATTGATTAACTTCTTGAGCAGAAAGAGAGAGGCAAAGCAGAATAGCACTTTTCTGAAAAAGAATTAGAACAATAAACAAAAAGTCTAAGTACTGGCTGTTTTTGTGGGGGGTTTTTTTTTGCTAAAATTCTTTGCATAATAATACAACTAATACCAATAATAATAATAGTTATCACTCAAGGACCCACTATATCCCAGAAGCTGTATCAGATTCTTTGTATATAAGTATTATCTCATTTAATTCTTAGACAATATGGGTAATTTTTTTTTTTTTTTTTTTCTGTTTTAGAGGTGAAAAGCTTGAAATTCAAAGTTACTGCTATGAAATGCAAAGATACAATTTGGACAGAGGTTTGTTTCCCTTTAGTTCACATGCTTTTCCAAAATGCCAGATATGGAATTTTTCCAGGAAAACAAGAGATTCCTGCATCTTTTAAAATACCACTGATTCTTACACATACTTTGTGTAAGTACATGTTTACAGCAGTTTAATGAGCTTTTATAAATTATTACACACTTAAAAATATACTCTGCCCTAAACAAAGTTATTTTTATACAATTATCAAGTGTACATCCAAGAATTGAAAGCCAAATAAAGTAACCATTAGCCACATTGCTACTATTTGGTTTGTTTTATGGAGATGTGTGTGTGTGTATGTGTGTATTACCCACCATATTAAGAGAACTCAATTCTTGAGACTGATTATTTTCCATTTATCTCCAGAGTTAAATAAAGAAGAAGTCCTCAAAATACATCATTTATATTGTAAGCTAGCTTATGCCCTGTCTGGTGAAAGACAAATTGAGAAACATTGCAATGTTGTATGCAGGCCTCAATTTGGGGTACTATCTATTAGAACTGCATGTAATCTTGTTATGCTATTATCCAAATAAATGATAGATATAGAGAAGTAGAATAAAATACTAAGCATAGCTTGTTCTTTACCTAAGTTCACCCTGGAAGATGTTTCCTTCTGTGCGACCCCATAGACGGAAGCTCACCAGGCTCCCCTGTCCCTGGGATTCTCCAGGCAAGAACACTGGAGTGGGTTGCCATCTCCTTCTCCAATGCATGAAAGTGAAAAGTGAAAGTGAAGTTGCTCAGTCGTGTCCGACTCTTAGCGACCCCATGGACTGGAGCCTACCAGGATCCTCCGTCCATGGGATTTTCCAGGCAAAAGTACTGGGGTGGGGTGCCATTGCCTTCCCCGCTATTTCTTATTACAACTTCTTAATTTAGTTTATGTTTATGTAATTATTCATTTATTTCAAAATGAGATTTACCAGTAAAATCACTAATTTTTAAGAAGAAACCAAATGTATCTCAGAGACTCTGCCAATGTGTAATGTCTTCTAACACTGGCCAAAAATAGCAGTAGACTAATTTTGAAATAACTCTTTTCTCTGTAGAATTCTTGATGCTATTCTCATTTGCCCTCTTTTCTTGAATCCCCCACCTTCAAACTCCCACCCCGGAAAAAAAAAAGAAAAACAGATTACAGTAAATTTTGGCAAGGAATTCAATTTGCATCATTTTCTTAGAAGTCACGTGCTTTGGATTTCCTCTTGTTTATGATATATTAAAATGCCTTCCAGATGTTTTTAATTATAAAAAAAATCTTCAAGAAAGCAGAGTAATCCACAATAAAATTTCCTCTTTTTTTAACGGCCAATAAATTAGTATATCCCAGCTTATCAAACTGCCCCATAATTCTGAGGATGACCTCTTTAAAGAAGGTCAGGCATTGAGTTAGACAGCTAGATTTGGGCACATACAGAATTTTACCAAGAACACTTTCAGTTCCTGTTTCCAATTGAGGCTGTTCCCTGCCTGGGGCCTAGCCCGATGTAAAAGCCCATTGGCTGGAACTGCTTAAATGTCCCACACAAATATAAACACCTCCACAGTGTTGAGAAGATGAAAGGCACAGCTTATTGATATTGTATATGCTAACGTTTGGATGTGGGACAGGAAAGACAGCCTTTAACTGCTGGTATGCAGTGTTGAAGCTGGGCTGCATGAAGAGGTTTTCATTTACTGATGTTGGATGTGTGCCCAGATTGCCATAGTAGAATTTAGGAAAAAGCACAGTAAGGAGAAGAACCACAGAATGGTTTGGGGAACATCCACATGAGGCAGAAGAACAAATACATCTGAAGACTATGTTTCCAGAAATGAAAGGATTAACCACTGGGGAACAGTTGTGAGCCCCCCAAATCCCAACCTGGCCCTCTACTTGAAGGTAACTGTCTGTTCATTCTAATTTTCACTCAGAGTAACAGTAAGACTGTAATTCAGCTGAAAGGCCAAGAGAGAGCGGGCAGAGCAGGGCAGGAAGAAACCTTAGCTTGGTTTGCCTGTTGTTTTAAGCTTAACAAGGAAAATAAATTGTTTTTCTTTTACTAATGTTACCAAAAGAGAAAGAGCTTTGTGGATTAGAGACATGGTGGCTTTTTAAAATGTATCTGCTAATTATCTCTCATGTGGGACAAACCAGGAAACTTTGAGGGCATAGAGATTTTGTGAGTCACAATGTAAATTTAAATTTGAATGGGTCATTGATTCACTCACTTCATAGAATATTTTCTGATAATTAACTCTCTCATCACTCTACTTCACCTCTTTTCTTTGCTTGTAACTTTAGCATATTTGCCAAATATGTGTAAATGATGATGGCTTTGGAGAGGTAGTTCATCAAAATAGGTGTCTGCAAGGATATGGTACTTGAAGAAATGTTAAATAAAGAAAATCAGATACTGTGACTTGTACAAACTAGTCACACAATCCATATTTATTGAGCTCCCATGTTATACAGCGGAGAAGGCAATGGCACCCCGCTCCAGTACTCTTGCCTGGAAAATCCCATGGATGGAGGAGCCTGGTGGGCTGCAGTCCATGGGGTCGCTAAGAGTCGGACACGACTGAGCGACTTCACTTTCACTTTTTCGCTTTCATGCATTGGAGAAGGAAATGGCAACCCACTCCAGTTTTCTTGCCTGGAGAATCCCAGGGGCAGGAGAGCCTGATGGGCTGACGTCTATGGGGTCACACGGAGTCAGACACGACTGAAGTGACTTAGCAGCATGTTATACAGAGGAAAAAAAAAAAAAGGATCTTATAGAAGGGAAAAATTGAAAGAAGTGTCACTGAATAAGAATGAATGGATCAACAGAGGAAAGCTATGGGACTACTGTGGAGGTCTTCCAGCTCAAAAATTAAGAGACTGAAATTTACAAGAAAGAACAGGAAGACTGAATATGTGTTTCAAAGGCAGAGAGAAAAAAAAAAAAAAAAAGATCACCAGTAAGTCAAGGACAGTTACCTGGCTACAGGCATTTACTATTTCCTGGTGGCTCAGAAGGTAAAGCATCTGTCTACAATGTGGGAGACCTGGGTTCAATCCCTTGGTCGGGAAGATCCGCTGGAGAAGAAAATGGCAATCCACTCCAGTACTATTCCCTGGAAAATCCCATAGACAGAAGAGCCTGGTAGACTACAGTCCATGGGGTCGCAAAGAGTCGAACATGACTAAGCGACTTCACTTTCACTTTCAGGCATTTAAGACTTGGGTTTTGTAGCCATGCACAAAATAAATTCCAGATGGGGTCAAAATGTTAGTATTTGTTTCTGCAGTCAAAATATGCCTATTAGTGATGAGCAGAAGATACCAGGACAAAGGAATACAATGTGGGGTTATCTATTAACAGCAGCATTGTTTGTAGTGATAGCACTATAGTAAGAAAGGAAGGATGAAGGAAAGCATAACTAATGACCATTCTTTGTAATTACTTGATGCAATTTGAGTTAAAAATTTAGAAGAATCTCTGGAACAGTGTCACATTTGAAAGAACAGATCAACAAATGATATCATGCAAAATAGGGCAAATTAGGAAACTTCCATCCTCACTGAAATGATGAGGCTTTTGTAGTTACCATATAGTATCAATCCAATGAATGGACCTAAAGATCGAGGGGCTCAAGAACTGAGCTTAGTAAACATTTCATGGATTCTTTACCACTCTGCTACCTACCTGGGAAGCCCTTAGCAAACATTTACTTCTAACTTATTACGACTTAGCCAGAAATATGCCTGATTCCCAGGTGTGCTGGTGGTCAAAAATCTGCCTGCCAATGCGGGAGATGCAAAAGATATGGGTTTGATTCCTGGTTCAGGAAGGAAACGGCAAACCTGGAATAGGAAATCTCAAACCACTTCAGCATTCTCGCCTGGAAAATCCATGGACAGAGGAGCCTAGTGGACTACAGTCTACGGGGTCGCAAAGATTCAGACATGACTGAGCAACTGAGCACACAATACACACAGGCTGAAATATGGGTACTACTAAAGAAGCAAGGATTATCAGTTACTGTGGAGCAAGAATTCTCTTAGCTATTCTAGCCAGATAATGCACTGGCTGATGTGGCTTCAACCAAATGTCATCTCTTTTAGATGTAGGAAGCCCACTCTAATCATTCAAACTTTCAACTTTAGGAGGAAACCAAGTGGAACAGTAAAAGAAGAAGTCCCAGCCCTTCCTCCTGCTAAATCAGAGCTTGTTCCACAGAGAGAAATGGCCCAGCCAGATCACTCTCATGCACAAACAGTATTCCCCAGTTCATGGTCCTTGCCCTGCGGAAGTTTCGTGTTTTGCATTCCAGGTATATTCTACTCAGAAATAACTTGAATGCTGCCCCTTTGCTATCTCTTTCTTCTCTTCTCCCTTCCTTTCCACCTTGCTCTCTCCATTCTAGGTGCACTGGTTTTCTTACCACTCATGGAATGCATCAAGCATACTGTTATTTTTAGATTCTCTTTGTCTGTATATTCTTATCCTAGATATCAGCATGGTACAAACTCTTTCTTCCTTGGATATATGTTAAAATGGGACTTCATCAAAGTGGCCTTCCCTGATCACTTCCTTCAGGATAGCTCCACTCCCTACCCCTGATCTTGTTCATGCTGCTTTATTTGTCTTTAGATAATTTATCACCACCAGACAAACCACACAATTTTTAGGCCTTTTGTTTGTTTCTGCCACTTGAATGTACAGTCCATGAAAGCAGGATATTTGTCCATTTTGTTCACTGTTAGTCTCCCAAGCCTCAAACAGTGGCTGGCTCTTGGTAGGTGCTCAATAAATATTTGTTGATTATATGAATAAGTACCCAAGGAAAAGCCCAAAATGCATTTGGACCACAGTGGTGAAAGGCAGTATCAGATGACTCATTATTAAGTATCTTTCAAACTGCCTTTTTGTATACTCACACACACGTAACAGTCTTTTAATTCTTGTAAATCATTCAGCTAATTTCTAAAACAGGATACTCAGTCAAAGTTGAAGTTTAGATAGGCACTGAATATTTTTATTATAAGTAAATTGCTTGTATTTTTTAGGGAAAAGTTATACCAACTTTTTCTTTATTATTTATCTGAAATTTAAATTTAACTGGGCATCCCATATTTTATCTGGTAAGCTTATGCTGTAGGGAGTAACATAATGAAAGAGAGTTGTGTGAGATTCTTCAGAATTTACATAACTAATGTAAGACATACCAATCAGGGGGATGGCATGCCGCAATTCATTCATACATCTCTGGCCTTCATAGCTTTGGGGCAGATTGAGGGTACTGATCTCATAGCCACACCACTCAGGGAGGTTCATTTATTTTTTTCACTTAAAAAATCATTCTTGACCAATTATTTTGTAGTTTTTGAGAGTCTAAAAATGTGTTTAATGTTGGTGTTTCTTTTTTGTTCACCATATTCTCTCCAAATTTTCAGAGTTCTTTGTCCTAAGTGATTTACAGTGCATTATGGTGGCTATTTGGCTTTCTTGCTATCTTCTTATCAAATCTAACTTTTAATTCAAAGTTATTTATTTGGAGCATATTTATTTAGTACTAATTATTAGCATTAATGTGGACAAGTGACTGGATTCACTTTTAATAGGCTGTAATTTTAAAATGATTATTGTATTGAAATTAAAATAACTACAAAATAGTAAAATGACTTAAGATAGATCAGATCAGTCGCTCAGTCGTGTCCGACTCTTTGCAACCCCATGAACCGCAGCACGCCAGGCCTCCCTGTCCATCACCAGCTCCCAGAGGTCACTCAGACTCGCATCCATCGAGTCAGTGATGCCATCCAGCCATCTCATCCTCTGTCGTCCCCTTCTCCTCCTGCCCTCAATCCCTCCCAGCATCACAGTCTTCTCCAATGAGTCAACTCTTCACATGAGGTGGCCAAAATACTGGAGTTTCAGCTTGAGCATCATTCCTTCTAAAGAAATTCCAGGATTGATCTCCTTCAGAATGGACTGGTTGGATCTTCTTGCAGTCCAAGGGACTCTCAAGAGTCTTCTCCAACACCACAGTTCAAAAGCATCAATTCTTCGGCGCTCAGCCTTCTTCACAGTCCAGCTCTCACATCCATACATGACCACAGGAAAGACCATAGCCTTGACTAGGCGAACCTTTGTTGGTAAAGTAATGTCTCTGCTTTTGAATATGCTATCTAGGTTGGTCATAACTTTCCTTCCAAGGAGCAAGCGTCTTTTAAAAATTTCATGGCTGCAGTCACCATCTGCAGTGATCTTGGAGCCCAGAAAAACAAAGTCTGACACTGTTTCCACTGTTTCCCCATCTATTTCCCATGCAGTGATGGGACCAGATGCCATGATCTTCGTTTTCTGAATGTTGAGCTTTAAGCCAACCTTTTCACTCTCCACTTTCACTTTCATCAAGAGGCTTTTTAGTTCCTCTTCACTTTCTGCCATAAGAGTGGTGTCATCTGCATATCTGAGGTTATTGATATTTCTCCCGGCAATCTTGATTCCAACTTGTGTTTCTTCCAGTCCAGCATTTCTCATGATGTACTCTGCATATAAGTTAAATAAACATGGTGACAATATGCAGCCTTGACGTACTCCTTTTCCTATTTGGAACCAGTCTGTTGTTCCATGACCAGTTCTAACTGTTGCTTCCTGACCTGCATACAGATTTCTTAAGAGGCAGATCAGGTGGTCTGGTATTCCCATCTCTTTCAGAATTTTCCATAGTTTATTGTGATCCACACAGTCAAAGGCTTTGGCATAGTCAATAAAGCAGAAATAGATGTTTTTCTGTAACTCTCTTGCTTTTTCCATGATCCAGCGGATGTTGGCAATTTGATCTCTGGTTCCTCTGCCGTTTCTAAAACCAGCTTGAACATCAGGAAGTTCACGGTTCACATATTGCTGAAGCCTGGCTTGGAGAATTTTGAGCATTACTTAGATAGAAGCATGGCTCAAATGATCCTGACAAAAGAAGAATATTTCTGTTTAGCAGCTAAAGAGGTGCTTTCATAAGGCTTAAATGTAAAATTATAAAGTTGTAAGATTCTTAACAACTTTTTAAAATTTTAAATTAATATTTAAAAATTATTTCAAATTTTGTGCATAAAGTGTTACTAATATTTTAAGTTGCACTATTTCAAAATGCCTACCTTAAAGATCCACAGAAGTGCAGTGGCCTTGTATAGGACTATCTCTGACCTTAGAGGCTTAGAAGTACTTTGAAAGGTAGTATGAACAGAAGTCACCAGGGAAATCAATGGAAACCCACTCCAGTGTTCTTGTCTGGAGAATTCCAGGGACGAGGGGAGCCTGGTGGGCTGCCGTCTATGGAGTCACATGGAGTCGGACATGACTGAAGCGACTTATCAGCAGTAGCATGAACAGAAATCAAACAATCCCAAGAAAATTGCTCATTCTGTCAAGATTGAAAACCAAGAAACTTAAAGAATGAAGGAGTCATCATGGGATAGAACAGTTAGAAATCTTCACCAAGAAATGGGGGCTTAATTTGTGCCTTGTAGGATGGACTGAGGGACTTTGCAGGTGGTACCACTGGTGAAGAACCTGCCTGCCAATGGAGGAGATATGAGGCTCCAGTTCAAATCCTGGGTCGGGAAGATCCCCTGGAGGAGGGCATGGCAACCCACTCCAGTATTCTTGCTTGGAGAAGAATCTCACGGACAGAGGAGTCCATAGGGTCACACAGAGTTGGACATGACTAAAGCAACTTAGCATGCACACACAAGATGGGCTGGGAATGTATTCTTGGAGAGGAAGATGAATGTAAAGTCAAGGAATAAGCAGTATGCACAAAACTTTGTAGAGGAAAATAATAAAAGTTGGAAGAGCCAGACAACAAGGAAAAATTAGAAATACTTCCATTAGGAATTGCTGGGACATGATCAGGAAAAAGAAACATTAGTCATATTAGTCAGGATCTTAAAGGCCATAACACAGAATTTAGAATTAGTGTCCTGAGGTATAAAACCATCGTATATCTGCCCATGGGAAAAGTCAGCTCAGCAAAACTGGCTCAGGATATGTATATACCCTCCCACCCAAACTCGGAGGACAGTAACTGGCGTTTTCATCTTTTGAGCATTTCTTTAAGGACAGTTGTCTTCCTTTACAGATTTTCTAGCTTGCAGAGTTATTTCTACTCAGAATGAAGCTCCACGAACTTCTGTCTGTGGATACAAATCAATACTTAGGTTTCTGAGAATTTCAAGTGGGTCGGTGGCTTTGTGACCAGAAGGAAAGTCTAGTTTGATCCCACATCCTCACCGCAGGCAGGTCCCCCATTGACAGCCACAGGGGTTCGGCTGATGTCACAGACCTCAGATCAGGCACCAAGATTACTTTCCAAGTACTAATCTAAGACCAGGCACACTGTTCAAAGAGGTGTCACTTCTATGCCATTCTCCCCAGTGGAAGACAGAGGCATTTTTGTGAGATATATATTTGCCAGCTCTTCCATCAGAGAATATTTATTTGTTCATTAATTTATTTTATGAACATTGTACAAGTTACACAGTACAGTAACTTCTGATCATTTATTGCCCAGATTTACACTCTGTTACTTGATAGAAAGTGCAGCTCCGGAATGGAGCTCTCTCAACTCCCTGTGTAAGCAGTTGTGCTGCGAGTCACAGGATAAAGACATTCTTTTTGGACACTGTAATTAGCACTTGTCTTATTTATACATCTCCTTTAACACTGTGTCCCTTTTAAAAATATTTTATTTCAAAATGGCTTGCAAGGAAATAGCTTGGCATGGATAAGGAAAAAAAGAAGAAACAACAAACCACTGATAAATCCATCTTTTAAAACCACAGTACGCAAATTACAAGCGTAAGTTAACATTTTATGTCTTAATCTCCTAGCACCATTGTTCATGCTTACTATTTCTTGCAGAATATTCAAAGGGTATTTTTTTCCAGTAGACCAACTCTTTTTTTGTTCACGCCTTGGAAATGTTTTGCTTGTTTTAAATGGCACTATTAATGTTCTCAGGCACCTACATATTTTGTAGGCCCAGCCTTAGTAAAGTGACTGGTCTGTATGGTTTTCCTCTTCTATTATTTATTTTATCTCCTCCAACTCCTCTTTCAAACAATTCATAGTTACCAAAAGGTTTATTACATTCCTCACCAAAGTTTCCCTGCTAAATGCAGAGTGGGATTCTGCCTCTAGCAGAGCAAGATGCAGTCACTCAACAGTCCAAAGATTTCTTTTCTTAATTCTTAAATGTTTCCCTTCCTCCATCCCGTGTGAGATAGGTGAGAAAAGCAATTGCCTCCACCACTTAATGCATCACAACTCAGAAACTCACTCCATCCTTGTGATTTTGAATCCCAGCCCAGCTGGCGGTTCCTGGATTTCAGTCTCTGAATATGAGTTCAGCACTTTTAAATCAATCACTCTGAACAGCATTTCTGTCAAATGGAAATCTTTTCTTCTTTGGCAGAAAGGCTTTCCCTGATTTCGACTGCAGCCCTGGAGAACTGAACAGTCTCATAAATGAAGCCAGGAGGTAGGAGAAAAATTAAACTAGATATAATTTTCTAACGTTGTCATTGGAAGAGTCTTGTTCCATTTACTGTTCAGTAAGATGAAGGCACCTCTGTAGCCTGTAAGATTTTTCAAACAGTTTCCTCATTCCTGGTGAATGGGTTACTGCAGTTTGACTAGCAAGGGGTTACTTGGAATAGACGGAAATAGAAGGAGAAATGAAATACTCCTTGGGTTCTATTTCCCTACCTTAAAATTATCCTTTCAATTATTAAAATGCTTTTAGAATTAGTTGTTTCATAATTTTGCTCGTCATTACTCTTAGCGGTTTACATCCTCCTCTGAATGTCCTGTTGGTGGTGGTGGGATTGACGAGACAATACGGAATCCTCTTGGCTTAGCTATTTTTGTAGCTGAAAAAATAATACCTCTTCCTCCATTTTCTTTGGACAAGCTTTAATATCAAGCCTTAAAAATAAAGGAACAATGTCAAAGCTCTGAAAATGATATAAAAGCCCAAATCTCTTTGGGGCCTTAAGTAATAATAACAAAAAAAGTTTACAAATTTTACTTTTCATAGAACACTATTCTTGACTCTTCACATGCACCTTCTGTGACTACATGATCCATTGTGCCCAAGCATCAGGGTAATACAGGAATTAATGTTCCCTATATTCTCAACCTTCTACTATGCTCTTTATTTTATATATACATGGACCTCTGATTATATAAAATAATGTAAAATATATACAGAAAGAGAGACTATAAGATTTATTAAGAAACATCCATGGAGAGGTGCTAATTTTTAACACCAAATTACACAGAAGGAAATTTATAAATGTCACTTCCTGTCAGTTTTTATACAATGACTATGTTTCCTATACATTAATTTCCTCACAGTCCCCTAAATATTTCATATAATCCCTTAGTTACTTTGAAATTATTGTATCTATAGACAACCACTGATTTATGGACATTAAACAAGAGATTTTTGAGCTCTCAGTTACATTGGAGTTGGTAGTTACAGAGAACTGTGAATAGTAAGTAAAAAAGATTTAAACACAAATGAAGTTGAACATAGCTGACAAATTATGGAAATAATTTGGAAATAAGTACATTCATTTATTCAATATTTATTAAACACCTATGTATTGTTTACTGTTATTGAATATTGAGTGCCAGGTACTATGTTAGCTATTGAAATTCAGTGGTAAGAAACACAGACATGGTTCCTGACTTCATGAGTTCAGGACATTAGCCCCTGAAGCAGGAAGGCAAAGTTCTTGAATCCTTTAAAGAAATGTTGCTGGATGCCGTTACTATAGAATTCTGAAAGTACAGCAATAAGAAAGGAGCAATAAGGAAGAGGCCATATGAGAGGTGTACTTCAAATGAACGGCTAAGAAAAGTATACAAAGTTTGAGATAAACAGCAACTTGAGGATCAAATATCCCAGCCTCATTACCCCAAATGAAACTCATGTTTATATCTACACCAGTGGTCAATGGCTGAGAGGAGTCCAGGACCCACCTGTCTCTCTCTTTTTTTTTTTCAGAACCCATATCTCTTGACATCCAGGAAAATACCTATCAAATGAATGCTCTTTGAATATTTTTATAATAAAATTCCACTCCTGAGTGTGTAAGAAAGAAAGTGCTATGGGTTGAATTGTGTTTCCTAATTCATATACTAAAGTCTTCATCTTCTGTACCTTAGAATGTGATCTTATTTGGAAATTGAGTCATTTTAGATGTAATTAGTTAAATTAAGATAATGCCATGCTGGCATAGGATAGGCCCCTAATCCAATATGGCTGGTAAAAGATAAAGAAGAAATTTGAAATCTGACATATGTGTACACACAAGGAGAATCCCATGTAAAAATAGGAGTTACACTGTCAAAAACCAAGGAACTACCAGAAGCTGAGAAACAGGCCTGAGACAGATCCTTCCCTAGTGCCTTCAGAGGAAGCAGGAATCTGTTGACACTTTGATCTCAGATTTATAGCCTCCAAAACTGAGATAACAAATTTCTGTTGGTTAAGTAATAGTTTGTGATGCTTTCTTACATAAATTCTAGGAAACTAATACAGAGGGCAATTCCATTTGAGGTTTACTCAGTTAGTTTTTCATTCATTTACTTATTCATAAAATAAATATTTATTGAGTACCTGCTATGTGCCAAGTAATGCACAAATCATTGGGAATACAAAGATGAATAATGCCCAGTCACTATCCTCAAAGTGTTAAATAATTACACTTCTGGGTTCCTCCCACCCCAGTCTGGAATCCACTTCTATCTGTGTGGTTCTTTCCCAATAAGTATGATTTATTCCTCCAATCGACCTTGAAAGACTAGATTCCACTTCTATCTTGGGCCTAGCCTCTTCACTGGAAATATATGAATCTGTTGCTTCCCAGAAGTAGTATCTCTCTCCAATCAGTGAGTCGTGGGCCAGGGTGGAATCCAGGCCAGCGACAGTCCCTTAGTGTGCTATTAAACCAAGCATCTCACATCTACCCACCAGAGGAGCACAGGGAGGCAGCCACTGAGTCCCTGTCATGCTTTATCAGGGCTATAAAGTGAGTATTTAAAATTTTAAAGTTTTCAAATGAAATATACAAAAGTGGATTATTTAGCAGTTTATCAACTTTACCCTTCTGTGGCACAGGGAACAGACAATAAAATTGTTCAAAGGAGGCTTCAAAGCTACTTTCTGCCATTTTATTGCAACTTTAAAGAGGACGGAAAACAAGGCCCCGGTAGGCCCCTGGCTGGCTCTGTGCTACCACTCCTGAGAGCGCCTGTGTATTCCTACAGCTGATGCTGCTGGAGTCAGGCCTTGTCTGCCCTCACTGGGACCACATGGCCATGGCTTTCAGGGCTGTGTCTGTGACAACCAGAAACCAGAATTGCAGGAACTCTGGCCCACAGAACAAACACTGGGGCAAGTCGCCATGCACTTGTCCCTGCTTCACAATTACCTGTTCCCTACCTCCATTTCTCAGTGACTGTCTGACCCAAATGTCCCTGTCCCAACTGACACAGCAGCCACTTTAATGCAGAGGACAGTAAGAACAAATTTAAAAGGAACACAAGATAATAAGGTTATATCCCTTCAGTCATTTCTCTTTCTGAGTATGTTAGGAGTCTCACATATACACTTACAGGAAAGGAGGGAAACAAAGCATGTTTCTCCTAAATTTTGAGGAACATCCATGCTATTTAGGAGAAGGCAATGGCACCCCACTCTGGTACTCTTGCCTGGAAAGTCCCGTGGATGGAGAAGCCTGGTAGGCTGCGGTCCATGGGGTCACGAAGAGTCAGACAAGACTGAGTGACTTCACTTTCACTTTTCACTTTCATGCACTGGAGAAGGAAATGGCAACCCACTCCAGTGTTCTTGCCTGGAGAATCCCAGGGATGGGGGAGCCTGGTGGGTTGCCGTCTATGGGGTCGCACAGAGTCGGACACGACTGAAGCGACTTAGCAGCAGCAGTAGCAGCATGCTATTTATGGGCTTCCCAGGTGGAGCCTGGGAAAGCTGGTAAAGAATCTGCCTGCCCATGCAGGAGATATAAAGAGATGTGAGTTTGATCCCTGGGTGGGGAAGATCCCCTGGAGTAGGACATGGCAACCCACTCAAGTATTCTTGCCTGGACAAGCCCATGGACAGAGGAGCCTGGCAGGCTACAGTCCATAGCATTGCAAAGAGTCAGACACGACTGAAGCAACTGAGTGAGCGAGCAAGTGGTGCTATTTATGCTTCTAGAAATCTCACTGGGAAAAGCCTGAAAGATGAACTTTTAAGTAAATTTATGAGGGTCTTATTGTCCATGGTGTTAGTCCTGTTGCTATTTTTTACTTGAGGCCAACTTCCTTTAAATCTCACCTTTTTATCTAGAAAAATAAAATACAGGCTTATAACATTCAGAGTGTCTCTTAGATGGCAGAAAAGGAGCCAAGAGGTCTAGTGCACTCCAGATCTCTTTAGGGCCTCTTGGCCCTTTTTTATTTTTGTTTTATTGTCTTTTCTTAGCTGCAGAAGAGCATAATGGTAAGCTGAAATATTTTCCCCCATGGGTTTATAGAGGACTTCCTGGAATTAAGTGTCTGCCACAGTGGGTACCATCCTCTCACCTACCAGTCTATGTACAGCAATGGGAACATCTACAACTGCACCTATAAAGTAGGTGATCCCAAGTACAATACAGAGAAAAATCCAGTTTCCAGAAAATGCCTGAGATCACATAGAGGAAAGAAAATTAAGGGAGAGGTTATTCTTAGAGTTATGTATTCATTCATTTATTTACTTATCCAAAAATATTTATTGAGCACCTACTATGTGTTGGGTTTATATTACTCTAGGAATGATGTAATGTTGCACAAAAACAAGCATACTTATCATCCCCACAGAGATCACAGTTTGATGAGAAGGAGACATCCATCAAATAATGATGTAAATAAATTAATTAAAAGCACAAGTGTAACTGCTGTGAAGGATAATTATAAGTGATATGTGGGCATAAAATGAGCCAGTTTTACCTAGGCTGGGTAGAGGCAGTGGTGAGAGGGTCTCAAAGAAGCTTGCCTGAGAAAGTAATTATTGAACTAAGGTTTGAAGAAATGGTAGGAATCATTTACACAGTTAGATTGGAGGTGGGGATGAGAATGGAGTAGAGAGCATTCCAGTCACGGTCTAGGAAGAAGCCAAACATCCTGTGCCAAAGGAAGAAGGGCACATTTAAAGAACTTACCTGAACACCTGGAGAGAAAGGTATGAAATGAAGCTGGGGTAGTTGGTAGGAGGCAGCCAGTCCATGCAGGGCTTGGCAGGCCCTACTAAAGCCTTGGAAGTGATCCAAAGAGCAATGCAGTGCCATTGAAAGGCTTACAACACAGAGAGTAACATGAGGAGAAAACCATTGTTCTTGCTAAGATCAGGTGGAATTAGCTGCAACCTACAAAAATTTCATGCTACTCCCAGCCCAGAGTCACTTCTCTAGAAATCCAAAATAATCCCAGTTTACCACGGGAATCCTAAAGGCTAAAACTAATTTTATTTTCTTGAACATTGATTGGATAACTTCATATTTTCCAACAAAGGAGATGGCACACAGCTATTTAGAAATGCAGTGATTTGGACTGCACACCTAGCAAAGATTAGCAACTAATAATAGATTTAGAAAACAAAACGCTCCATTTGGAGTATCTCAGCAGAGCCACCTGCTAAGAGAACAAGTAAATTCACTATATTTCTGTATTACCTTTAATTTGCTTCAATATCTGTCCCCAACTTCTAACACACTATATACTCTAGGCTATCAAAAATAATCAAAAGTGATAGTAATATAATTTAAGTTGTTTACTTTCAGAAATAATGAGCTGATTCATAACAACAGAGCAATAACCACACTTCCACGTTACTGGCCAAGAAAACCTGGCTATTACCCAAACTTGGGTAAATCACACCACAAAACACATGTTAATTTTGGCTGCCCCTCCTTACTTAATGAAATGTTTATTTCAAATTATCTGAGCTCCCTGCATTCATTTTCTCTCCTCTTCAATACACTGTGGATTGAAGGTTCGTTTCAAAACTTCAATCTACTCAGGCCATTGTGCCTGCTACGAAGCCTTCACTGGCCTTTCCACTGTTTAGGGGCTGAAGGTCAAACTCTGGTCATGGCCATATATAAGGCCCTCTGTGGCTCAGAGTCTGATAATCTGTAGTCTCACCTGTTACAATGCTCCTGAACATTTTCTGTGCCATGCACTCCATGGGAGGAAAAGCAGTGCTCTGAACAAAGATTTAGCCCCTCTCTTCAAGAGAAGCATCATTCCAGTGAGAGAAGTTAAGTTACCGTGCATGGATTCCATTAACGTTATGTAAATAGGTAATTTTTTACAGAGTAAATGCAGAATGCTAGCAGAACACATATGACTAACACTTAATCCAGGCTCATAGAACCTGAAAAGTTTTTCTGAATTTGGCATCATCTAACATGCAGCTTCAGAAGTGACCTACACAATTTAAAACTCCATTATATACAGTCTCTCTGTTTTTTCTTCTGTGGTATAATTTTGTTTCCCAAATTATATTGAAAACTGCTTAAGGCAAAGAACATGACTCTGATATATCTTGAACATTGTCCATATAGTGCTGACCACATGGTATGTGCTTCTAAATACATGTTGACCAATTAATAGGACAGTAAATCCTTACTGTGTGGGGCAGGGGAGGAAGTGGGAAAATGCTGGATCCACCAAATCAGCTAGGAATGAAAAGCGTGGCTATGTGGACTGGGCTGGCACAAAGACAAAGCTCTATTGGTACTTAATTTTTTTTTTCCCAATTTAACAGTGATAATGATATAATGACTATATGATTTAATTGGCAGGTAGGAGCCAGAAAAAGACCTCACTAACTCACACTAATGAGAGGGAGGCCCATTGCAGTCCAACTGAGGTTGCTCTTAGTAATTGATTTTCTATTTTTAAAATATGTGCTTAGTTCACTCTCGCCAACATACACACGATTTGACTGCAACACAGAATACACTTTGTTCTTTCATTTTGTCAAGTGCAGTTGCATTTTAATTATTTATGATAATACTTAATAGTATATTAGTAAGTGTCTTGTAGTGTGGCATGTAAAAATAATGAAGTCTTAGTAATAGGAGAAGATGATAGAGTTCTCAGCTATTAAATCTTTGCTGAGAAGTAAAGTGAGACTGCAGGGTTCTTTATGAGAATTGGGGGTTTGAAGATTAGGGAAGTGAAAATTAGCAAAGTTTTTCTAAATTACACTTATAAAGTATATAGATGGTGATATTTTAAAATGCATTGAATATGACTAATGTGTTTGACTATGACAAATATGTTAAGATACATGTTTCTTTTATGTGGGCTGATTAGTAGATATTAAGACTTAAAAAAAGAATAGACCTCAGCTGGTTTTCTACTTCGTGGCATACTTTTATATGCTTTATTTTTATTTCTGACTCCCACAAAACACATTCTATCTCCAGATTATTAAGAATAATTTGAGCATGTGAAGGTTTTTTAAATTTCAAATTTATCTTTCTTATGGTTATGGATGGAATTATAATCATTTCCTGAGGAAAAAATAAGATAAATGTTTTAAAAGTTATATAACGCTTGACTTTGTAATTTTGTTATTGGTATATTTTACATAGTTTCTTTTTTTTTTTTTTACTTAAATATTCTGTTACATCCAACTTTCCAATTCTAAATTCCAGAAATACATTTTACAAGATTCAGTTGAATAAACGTCTGCCAGAGGACTCCACCAAATTCTATGTCCAAGTACTTCCCCATCCCTCACTCAAAAGCACCCTCATTCTCTGCAGCAGAGCCTTTGTTCTCTACCATTTCAGAAGTGTTTGCCCAGTTACTTTGTCCTGGTAATTGCAAATGTTTCCCAACCCTTTTAGGGTTTTCTTTGTAAACCATATCTTCCCTTTCTTTGAACAGAAGCTCTTCCTTTCCTTCCAGTTTTGTCCTCTTTCCCCTAAACTCATCCCTCAATCTCTTTAACATCCTCATTCTAATTGGTCCTATTCCCTCACCCACCAGTTTTATGAGTTCTTTTTTTCTCACCTTGTACTGCACTCACAGAAGACTGAAAAAAGGCTTTTATCTTATTACTAGCACATTGAGAACATCTATGTTTTGGGATTGTACATTTAAAGTGGCCAATTTTTATTGTAGAGATGTAGTTGCTTTAAGTTTGTTGGTGAAAATAAGAATTATATGCTCACAATAAGAATTATCAAGGAAAGTATAATCTATTATATTATAAAAATAAAAATTCAGAGATAAAGGAGGTCATCTCTATTTTAAGGACTAATACCTAAGGCAAACTTGTTAATACATATAAAAATTATTAGCCAAAATGAATATTTTGGCAACATAAGTTTTTTACTTATGTGTTTTGTTTATAAAATGAAGTGGATATATATAAATATATTTATATATGCAAATAGTTGATAATGACATCAAATAGTTGAAATAACTTATCTGAAACCTTGGTTTTAAGAATTTGTGACACCTTTCATGAACAGGGAAAAGATATTCAAGGCATGGTGTCTAAAGAATATGACTAGCATAGTTAACTTAGAAAATATGAACTATCAGGCTTCCCAAGTCAAGGTCCTGGGCCCCAGGCCAATGGACAACTCATGGAGGTAGAGAATACAAGATGGTTTATACTTGTGAGAGTTCTTCAAGAGGTTTAGTGATGGTTGCAGTGCTTCTATCATAATACTTGCAATTGGGGCAGATGTTCTGTGAAATAGAACCCCAAAGCAGATTCAGATTCAGGGCTAGGCTATCTCAGAACATGAATTTTTAAGACAATGAGCAGAAACTCAGAAAGAAGTCAATTAAAGAACTTAGGCACATGAGGAAAAGCATTAATTCAGGAGCTCAGTGGTCATTATGGAGCACTGGAGCCTTAGTCTAATTACTAATTAGCACACAAAACATAAGGGTACAATGGTTAGGGCTGGAATGATTAGATTCCACTGCACTGCGATTGTGCCAGAAAAATATCACCAATTCTGATTCCAAACTGCTTTGGAAACTATGGTGAATGCCACTCCTCAGGAGAAGTAATTAAGAAACACAACTAGATAAGAGAATCAGAAACCGAAGAGCAGCAGTTTCCAAAGTGAAATATCTGCCCATATATCTGCCCATTTATGTACACAAATAAATTTGCATTTTTGGACAACTGTATACATATACCAATATTGCTATTCTCCATCTTGCATTAGAGAATTTTGTGACATAAAGGGTCTAGGCTAATCCACAGAAATACCACTCTTTTATATATGAGTGCAAATGCACCCAGACAGCTTTGAAATTTGATATATTCCACATTCTAGTGCTGTCCAGTTTTCAAAGCACACTAGGTACACACTATAGCACAAAGTGGGAAATATTTTTTTGACAACTTTCATTTCTAAGCAATTACAGGGTAGATAGCTTGAAAACTCTCCCAACAATGAGATATCTATAAATTTTAGAAAAAAATATATTTCACACATTTTTAATGCACAGGCAAGATCACAAGAAAGTCAGGGGAAACCCCATGACTTCAAAAATAGATAGTAAATTGACCAGCAGTGCAGTGAGCTGGAGCTGATACTTCAATGCTAGTAGGAAAAGGGTACTAGTTTCAGCAACCAATGGAAATACCTAGAAGTCCTAACAAGGGAGAGAGTCAAAACTCGGATTTTAAAATCCTTCCCTCTTATATAAGAAAATAATATATATGCTTTTCTATGTAAATATAAACTCTATTAAGAAAAAAGTGCATACTTTAGATTTTTAACATAATGCTTTCTTCAAGTGGGGGCACTTTAAAATTTATACTATCAATGTGAGCAAGGATCCCCTCACAATAAGAAATTTATATGTCATATACCAGGTCTGGGATGCTGTGTACAAGCAAACACAAAAACCTTTATGGGGGGATAGACCTGCAATGTGCTAAATATGATTCTCATAAATAAATTTCTGTTCAAAATGAGCTCACAACTTAGACTTTACAAAAAATTTCATGTTAGAAAATAATTCATCATAAACAAGAGTGATCACATGTAGGAAACAGGATTATACACTCTACTCTCACATAAATTTAGATACTATAAAATTACTGGGTTTAAAATAACTAGATAGTTTAAAAGGCAATTAGAATATGATAAAAGAATACAATACTCTAAGAAGACTAGGCAGCTATGTCAAGAAAGGAAAAATAACATTTTAGAAAATTAAATATAATCATTGAAAATATAAAACTAATGGTCTATTTAAACAAAAGATTAGATCTAGCTAAAGAGAGAATTAGGAAATAGGAATACAGGTCTTTGGAAATTATAGTGCAGCATAGAAAGATAAAGAGAAAGGTAATATGGTGGAGAGTTTAAGAGACATAGAGGATCAAATACAAAAAGTCAAACATGTATTCCAAATGAGTTCAGAAGAAAAGAACAGGGGGAATGGGGAAATACAATGAAATAAAATATGAAATGATACTTGAGAAATTCAAATTAATGTGAATATGATTTGTCAGATTCAGGAAGTACTAGCAGTCTCAAACATGATAAATATAATTCAATCCATGCTTGGACACACCGTAGAGAAATTTCAGAACTCCAAATTTTTTAAAAGTTTATAATAAAACTATAATGATAGAATTATCAATAGCAACACTAAGAGTCAAAACATATGGAGCAATGCTTTCAGTATGTTGAAACCAAACAGTCATCAACTAGAGCTGTATGGTGGTGTAATCACCACACAGAGATGGATGAGCTCTTCCCACACAACTTAGCTCAGATATCATGGCATATGCTCCCATACATACACCAAAAGGTATAAGCATGAAACGCTTTGTTAATCATAGAATGAGGCTATCTGGAAAAAGCAGACTCAGAAGCCATTCTGAAAGTGACTTGAAGGAGGAGGGAAAAGTGACTGTCTTAATGATGGTTATGTAGTTAGAGGCTAAGGTGTGGATTTCTTTGAATGATCCCAGTTTGCTTGATTTGAACTTTCTGTCACCACCAAGGGAGGGTGCTTACATAGCCAGGTAAAGTTGTATCGTGTCCCTTTGAAGGTGAAGGCAACCTGTGACTGAGAGTCTGTTGAAATAGGCACAGGATAGATTTAGCCAAATCTAAGACTAAAAAGGACTTACCAGTTGCTGATTGTATGGGGTCAGTAATTTCAATAATGCTGAATATGAGAACTACAGTATTAAACGGCAGTAATCCATCATAGGTGCTATTTGTTCTCTCCAGGTTAAAAACAAACTAAATTGGATTTTTAAATAGAAAAATCCAGTGGTGCAAAATGCTCTTTCTCTAAATAGGACTTGTATAATAGGTTCCAATCCTTGAAAGCCTTATTTTAATTTGTATTGAGTGTTTAAACTATTTTAAGTCAGGGATGGAAAGGTGAGGATATCCTTCAGGTCTTTTTGTCAAGCCAATTGAAAGTACCAAAGACTTAATTTAATTCTAATTTATTATCATTGGGTTACAGTATTTGTGTCCATTATGGGATAGTTCAGGGCAATGAGTAATATGGCTCTGAGAGATTTAAGCAAAGCAATAGTTCCAATGTTTAATCTGTTTTATACCAGTGAGTACTCTATTTTATGTTCAATAAATCCCCCAAGATTGAAGGTAGTGTTATGTTTAAATTTAGTGGAATATCCATGTATAACTGTAATTTGAGTCCCAGTAGTGACTTAAGCCATGAAAGTTTGCCAATTGATATATATCACTATGTCAAAGTTAATTCAGAACCTTTACTATAGAGGTACCAAAACCAATTACACTCTCTTTTTGCTGTATAATTTCTTTGAGTAAAATTGAAATTCCAATTAGGTCAACATATGGAACTCTGTGTCAGTTTTTTGTTTCCTTACCACATATCCAGTCTTCTAAAAATGTATTCATTTGTTTTTTGTGGCTATTATATAACCTCTAGAGTATATATAATACTAGCATCATCAGGGCTCGGGTTTTCCCTCATGCTAATGGTTGAATTAACCACTTGGCTGTGCCACAGGGTTGTCATAGGTGTTATTCTTACACCCTCAATATCAGGATATCTTTTTGGTGACTGAGACACAGCAATGGCAAAGGGATTTTTTCGGGTCCCAGTGAGACATCTGATTTTCGAAGCATGAACCTCAACATGCCACAGGGTGAGTATTCCTCCTATGAGTGATCACCCAATAGGTCTGTGTACTCCACAAGGCATTGGTCTTTCCCAAGAGCTCTGTAGAATTTAAACCAATACTTGGTTAAGAAACAAACCCCAAAATCACAAGATGAGAGTCATTCCCTTTATCTTAGCATCAGTTAAGACTTATACTAGAGTCAAGACAGACAATTCAATCTGAGACATTCAGATAGACCTTAGGCCACTTTTCAGAGGACCCCAATCCAATATGCTTGTCCTTAATGCTAATATCGGAGAAGGCAATGGCACCCCACTCCAGTACTCTTGCCTGGAAAATCCCACGGACAGAGGAGCCTGGTAGGCTGCAGTCCATGGGGTCGCTAAGAGTCAGACATGACTGGGCGACTTCACTTTCTCTTTTCACTTTCATGCATTGGAGAAGCAAATGGCAACCCACTTCAGTGTTCTTGCCTGGAGAATCCCAGGGATGGGGAAGCCTGGTGGGCTGCCGTCTATGGGGTCACACAGAGTCGGACATGACTGAAGTGACTTAGCATAGCAATGCTAATATCGAAACTTTCAAATTAGGTTCAGGAGGACTCAGTACATACAGTACAAAGAAGCACAGTTCAATGTGCAAGCTTGCCAGCAAGCAGCTCCACAACTAAAAGAACATGCTCGTCAGCAGGCAGCAGAGCCATTTATCAAGAAAAGAAATACCCTTAATGGCAAAGTTATTGCCTAGATACCTTGCTTACTGCACTGGTTATTGTGTGACTCCTCAAAGACAGACTGGATCCACCCCAACCCCAAATTTAGTTCAGATGTTGAAACGAATGCTGCACAGACACCAGGAGGATATGGAGAGCTTTATTAGTCTCATAATGAGGCATTCTGGAGAATGCAGGGCAGGTCCAAAGAGCTTGAGAGCAAAGAGCAGTAAATGGCCTGGGGTTCATGGTGGTTATGGACTGGATATGACATCAGGGTCCTCTTGCTTGCATCACATTTGCATGGTTTGAGCTTCCTGTTCATATTTGCACTGTGTGAGCTTGCTGTTGGCTCCAAAAGAAGGGGCACCCAGGCTTTCTTATTTATTAGCTTTCTCAGATGTGCAACAGAGAGAGAGGGACAAGTGGTGGAGCTTGAAAGGAGTCAGCAGTCAAGCATCAAATATGGACCCAAATTCAATTACATATGCTTCAGTTCAGTTCAGTTCAGCCACTCAGTCGTGGCTGACTCTTTGCAACCCCATGAATCACAGCACGCCAGGCCTCCCTGTCCATCACCAGCTCCTGGAGTTCACTCAAACTCACATCCATCCTGATGGTGATGCCATCCAGCCATCTCATCCTCTGTTGTCCCCTTCTCCTCCTGCCCCCAATCCCTCCCAGCATCAGAGTCTTTTCCAATGAGTCAACTCTTCTCATGAGGTGGCCAAAGTACTGGAGCTTCAGCTTTAGCATCATTCCCTCCAAAGAACACCCAGGGCTGATCTCCTTCAGAATGGACTGGTTGGATCTCCTTGCAGTCCAAGGGACTCTCAGGAGTCTTCTCCAACACGACAGTTCAAAAGCATCAACTCTTTGGCGCTCAGCTTTCTTCACAGTCCAACTCTCACATCCATACATGACCACTGGAAAAACCATAGTCTTGACTAGACATATGCTCACTTAATTATTATTAAAAGTGGGGATAAAATAAAGTATTCTTATGAAACAATAGCTGAGTTTATCTTAATGAAGGATATACTTTGAATCAAACATAAAGAAGGTCAGAGGAAGGTTGGAGATATGTGATGGAATGCTGAGCCAAATAAAAAGGGAATGGTGGTAATGGTAAAAGCTATGATGACAGCCAATTCTTTCCCAGTCCACTAAAGTTGTTTAAACTCGTGGACTTATTTGATAACATTTATAGAGCAATGGCACCCCACTCCAGTACTCTTGCCTGGAGAATCCCATGGATGGAGGAGCCTGGTGGGCTACAGTCCATGGGGTCGCTAGGAGTCGGACACGACTGAGCGACTTCACTTTCACTTTTCACTTTCATGCATTGGAGAAGGAAATGGCAACCCACTGCAGTGTTCTTGCCTTGAGAATCCCGGGGATGGGGGAGCCTGGTGGGCTGCCATCTACGGGGTCACACAGAGTCGGACATGACTGAAGTGACTTAGCAGCAGCAGCATAGAGCACTATTGTAGTTGCTGACATTGTAACAGTACACAAGCTAAAGAGTGTCCCAGACCTCATAGACTTTACCTTCTCCTGGAGAAGAGAAAGCTAAGAGCGTTCAGCTGACTGCTCTGCTGCTTCTGCAAGTTTCTGTAGTCTCAGCATCATATTCTGTTGGTTCCCATGCTTTCATTTTACAGGTTGTTCACCTCAGGTGCTGCTGTACATCTACTGCTCTGCTACTTCTCACAAAACAAAGTGCGGTGGGGATTAAGGTCACAGAGCCTCAGGCTTTTACCCTGAGTCAGAAAGGTGAGAGGGCACCTCAGTTCCTGAAACAATCACCAAACACTTTAAGCTGGGATTCAAAACTCTCTTGAAATCACCGATACATCTATGGATCAACAAACAATGCTGAAGTTCCTGTGCTGTGTGCTTAGTCATGTCTGACTCTTTGCAACCCAATGGACTATAGCCCACCAGGCTCCTCTATGCATGGGATTTTCCAAGCCAGAATACTGGAGTGGGTAGCCTATCCCTTCTCCAGGGGATCTTCCCAACCCAGGTATCAAACCCAGGTCTCCCGCAATGCAGGTGGATTCTTTTATTATTATTTTTTTTAATTGGAGGCTAATTACTGTACAGTATTGTGGTGGTTTTTGCTATACATTGACATGAATCAGCAACAGGTGCTCATGTGTCTCCCGGTCCCAACCCCCTCCCACCTCCCTTCCCTTCCCATCCCTCTGGGTTGTCTCAGTGCTGCAGTTGGATTCTTTACTGTCTAAGCTATCAGGGAAGCCCAAAGTTCCTAGTTAAACAATTTAAAATTAATTATCCCTTATTCTGTCCTCCCAAAGAACTTTTTCCTACCTCTCTTTTAGGCTTCCCACCCCCACCCCCACCCCCGCCTCAGTTTACTGGAATTATTCATCCTACCCTTGGCCAGCCACTAAATCATAATGCTAAAGATCATGATTACTGAATTTAGAAGATCTAAACTTGATTCCTGGATTGCTTCTTTATTGGCTATGTGCTCTTAGGAAAAGTGACTTAATTTTTCTCAGCCTCAGATTCTTTTTCTACAAAAAGGGAACACTAATAGTACTTAATCACTTAGTGTGGGGAAGATTAAAAGTGACACAGCCTGTTTGAGTTTCACTCAAAGAGTGGCATAAATGACAAAAGCAATGGCAGCAAATATTATTGATCTGTTTCTCCATTAAAATGTCAGCCTTTCCAGGTGAGAGAATGTCTTACGATCTGCTTGTTAGGTCAACATCCCCTAGCATTGTTCTATGTGCATAGCCATATCTTGATACATGACTCAATCAAATTAACATTTATTTTTAAATTCAAATTCAGATTGAATACTGACTGGATTTATTTTCTCTCTGCCTCACATGCCCTTTCTGCCTTATCTCAATGCTGTTTTTTTTTTTTTTTTTTTTTCACTTTTTGTCTTCTAAATCTCAAGAGTCATGAAAGTCCCAAGAAATAGGAGAGAAAAATAAGACTAAAAAATAAAATCTTTCCATAAAGCAAAATAGTCATGGAACGTAAATGAAATTTAATTTCAGAACCATACTAGACTAAGGATTGCTAGGCATCAGCTCATAACTCCTTGAACGACTGTCACAGCAACAAGCCTCCCTACCAGTTGCCCAGCAGAGGGTGGGCTAGCACAGAGGTGTGATGTGGTACAAGGGTAGTGAACTGCAGCCCTTGCCTGGGTGAACGTAGACATCCTTATGTGACTGTGTTCTCAGGGTCTGGCAAACCTATCAGGATATTCTGTCTCCATGCTGATTTCTTGAGTATAAAACTTCAAACTCCCTCACAGTGACTGCCACTAATTGATGAAATCAATTAAGCCAGCAGCACTGTCTGCTGAAAACTGACTTAGTAAAGACAGAGAGGGAAGGAATGGCAGGGTAGCACAGATAAAACGGAAAAACAGGGAACTGGGTTCTGTTCTCATTCTGTTTCTAGAAGCATAAGTTCCATCTATGTGATCTTTTACTTTGCTTTGAATCACTGCTTCCCCAGTAACTCTGAACAGCCCCCTACTGGGCCCCATTCCTTAACCTCACTGAGTGATTACAGTGAATACTGTGGTTAATGGTTTCTGGACAGACGGTATCTATCAGCATCAGAGTGCACACATTTGGGCCTAAATATTGAGAAACCGTAGGTATGTGATGCAAAGCCTGGGTGTGCCTTCCTGTAGAAAGGAGCTCGTTAGGATTAATCTTTTACCAAGTGACTAATGAGAAGGGAACGAGGCCCTTTACCCCCTGACTCTGTAGATATTTTGTTCGAACTTTCAAATAGGTCTCTTTGGAATGAGGCTGGTCACTGGTGAAGACTCTTTAAGCATATGGAACTTAAAAACCTTGGGTTTTTTTTTTAAACTTTTGTATACTCTAGCAAGTTCCTGAAAATCAAATGGCAGAACCTAAGCAGAGGACCGACTGCCAAAACGCATGCCCAGTTGGGGAAAAGTGTGTGGGGAATCATCCAGCATGCTTTGAGAGCTTCCAGCTCAGCCTGGTAGAACTCTGTATTACCTTCTGTGCCTGAGCTCTGCCAGACTTTTGTGTGAAAAAGCATCTTTATGAAGCAGTACATTTGTTACGTTGTATCTACAAATCCTTTCTTTTCACCTTGGTCTCTGTTTTTAACATGGGCGGTATGACTTCCTCTCTTGAGCTGCCCTTAGAGGAGAGACCCAAAAGAAATAAAGCAGGTGAGGGTACAGGGCAGACTTTCATCCTGGCCGAGGTGGAGAGTGGGGGGTGTTGCATTTTTTTCCTGCTAAAATTAGCATAAGACAATAGGATTTTTTTTTTTTTTACAACTTCTGTAGTTGGCTAATAGAAGTCAAATTCTTTTCCAGGGTAATGTATTTGTTAACCCAGTTAAAAAGGAGGGAAAAACTGCTACTTTATCAGTAAAAGCATACTGAGCTGAATACCTACACAAAGAAATTTTCAGTATAATTTATGGCATTTCATCATGTTGAACTGCATTTCAAGTAATTCACCCCGGCAGTTTTATTCTCAAAATGGAAATCTTTGTACTTTTCTTGCCTTCATCACATAAAATGAGTTTGTGATCAACTGTAGTCCATATACTCGATAATTTGTCTGACTGGATAGGGTTATTAGCAATTTAAGAAATAAACCCATTTGGATTTTCAGAGTGTTAAATGAAATAGGAGATTGCTATGATGATCTCTTAAAAATTACAATATAACACACATAAGTGAGACTTAAGAAACAAGATTTTCCATATACCACGGAAATTCAAGCTCAAATTCCATTGACTAATTTCCAGGGATTAAGGGATCCATATTGAAGTCAATGAAAAATACATCTTACAAAATTGAGAGGTCAATTCAATTCAGAAAAACAGACCAAATGGCACACTATCTTTAGAGATTCTGAGGCTAAAATGCATCCAGATCAATTGGATGAAAGATTTCATAAGATTCTCCAGACCCGTCAGAGTAAAGTGAATAGTGGTAGTCACAGCCAGAGGATTCTGAAGGTTCAACTGATAGGACGTTAGACGTGTAAGGCACTCGAGGATTACTTAGCACAACCTCCTAGTTTTATAAAGAGGAAATTGAGGCTTGAGGAGATTAAGTGACTTGGCCAGCAGCACTCAGCTGGCCTGTGTAGGTGCCCACCACCTATATTTCAGATGGATATCTTTGTAACTCTCCCATCAAATTCTTTCAGGAATTAATGATTTTCTTGAGTTGGTTTCCTTTGATTTTATACTGTGTAATGGGGCTGAAAATATAGGGTATAATGCTGATACAGAGAATTTTCAAAATTGGTACTATTTTTAGCCTCTTGAGACATTGCATAGAGGCAGATAGCATTCATTGTATATTTGGGTTCAACTTTTCAATTTACAAAACACTGAATATCTAAGACTTGCTAATAATATAAGCTGCTGCTGCTGCTGCTGCTGCTAAGTCGCTTCAGTCATGTCCGACTCTATTCGACCCCAGAGACGGCAGCCTACCAGGCTCCGCCGTCCCTGGGATCCTCCAGCCAAGAACACTGGAGTGGGTTGCCATTTCCTTCTCCAATGCATAAAAGTGAAAAGTGAAAGTGAAGTCACTCAGTCATGTCCGACTCCTAGCAACCCCATGGACTGCAGCCTACCAGGCTCCTCCATCTATGGGATTTGCCAGGCAAGAGTACTGGAGTGGGTTGCCATTGCCTTCTCCAAACAATATAAGCTACTTACTGTTTAACCCATTTACAGATACATTATTAGGATGAGCAAAGTTACATGACATTACCAAGGTCAGATAACCAGGCAATTAAGAATTAGGAACTTGAACCCAGTACTTTTTATTGTTTACAACTCATAAGTTATTCATGGATAACTAAGGAAAAGGGATCAACTCATAAAGTTCTTACTGAGAAGAAACTGAAGTATTCATTTGATATTTTCTTGTAAGAACTTCACTTAATGGCTAAAAGCATGAGATTTAGACTCAAACAGAAATTCTAGGACATTGGTTAGGTGATCTCTTTAAACCCCAATTGTCTCATCTGTTTAATGGTGATAATAACAACCATAGGTTTTATATAGCTATTAAGTGAATAATATATGTAAAAACAGTGTGTCTCATTGTTTGGCTTACAATAAATACTGTATGCTATTATTCCATGCTATTATTCTGAGTTTATACCATCAGCAAGACAAGCAATACTTCTCTTCTGTCATTAATATATAAGGATGTACATATATATATATAATTTATTTATATATGATTATATATAGATAAAGTATATATGAGCTTCAATGAACTGTCAGTAATTATCCTTTATACCTTTCAGAATTCAATCCTCTTGAGAGCAAAAATGGGTGTTTTGTCTTTGATGTAGAATATCAGCAATGACAAGGTATGATAAGCCATATATACCCAGAACACAGTATATTTTTTGGAAGAGAATAGTTGTTCAATAAAGAGTTTTTATTGTTGAAGTAGAGTTTAATATCGGGGAAGGCAATGGCACTCCACCCCAGTACTTTTGCCTGGAAAATCCCATGGACAGAGGAGCCTGGTAGGCTCCAGTCCATGGGGTCGCTAAGAGTCGGACACGACTGAGCGACTTCACTTTCACTTTTTACTTTCATGCATTGGAGAAGGAAATGGCAACCCACTCCAGTATTCTTGCCTGGAGAATCCCAGGGACGAGGGAGCCTGGTGAGCTTCCGTCTATGGGGTCTCCCAGAGTCGGACACGACTGAAGCGACTTAGCAGCAGAGTTTAATATTGATTTTGAAAATAATTCCTACTCTGGGCTAACTGGCTAATTGGCTTGCTTATATTTATTTATTTATGTGTCTGGAGTTTGAGATGAGAGGTATGAATTTGATCATCTGTCTTAAGGTCTCAGTTCCCACATGCTGCTCATACGGAGCATCTTCCTCTGCAGCTGTTCCTCTGATGTTTAAAGTTATAGTATATAAATCTTACAACATGGTTTCTAGCTCCTTATCTAGCAATAATCTACCTAGTCCGGTGGTAGGGAAGAAATTGGCTGTGTTGAACATACTAAGGATATATGCTTACTGTGCTTTTTGAAATTTAAGGGTTTTGGTGATATACAGATTTTAATCTATATGCTAACTTTGACTACCTTATAAGATCCAGCTCAGCTGTTCAAAATATGATATTTTTATTTTACATTGCATTAATTTTTTTTTGTTTACAAGTGAGGTAGACATTTCCTACAACCAGTTGAAGAGGAAAAGAAAGCTCTTTCCCAGTTTATAGATATTTCTTCATGATGGCACCACCCAGAAGTAAGCAGCTGTAGCACCACAGTCCCTTTCTGGGACATCCTTAAGGACCATGATAAAGGGAAACCCTACCAGTAGGCAGATCTTCGAGTAGGACACACTGGAAGAAGAAATGGCAAGAGGTAAGAGTCTATATAGATTTATGCAATGTGGCCAATGGTTTAACTAAATTGTTAGAGACTTGGAAAGAACATGATTGGAAAATTTGCAATAAGAAATGTGGGTAGACTTCTCTGAATGGCCAAAAAATGTGAAGATATATTTGTCCCATGTGAATATTCACCAAAATGTGATTATAGTAGAAGAGAATTTTATTAATCAAGTGGAAGGATGGCCCATCCTATGAATATCAGTAAGTCTCTTTCCCCAGTCACCCCTGTTTTTGTTCATGAACCAGATGGCCATGGAGACAGTGATGGAGATTATACATGGGCTCAGCAACATAGACTTACATTCACCAACACTGACTCCAGCCACTGTTAAGTGTCCAATATGCCAGCAGCAGATACCAATACAGAGTCTCTGATATGGTACCATTCTCTAGAGTTATCAACCAACTACCTCCTTGACTGCATTGTACTGATTATCGTGGAAAAGGCAATGCTTTGTTCTTACTGAAATGGACACTTATTCTGAGTATGGGTTTGCCTGCCTTCATATAAAACTTCTGTCAAACTACCATCTGTTTGTATAGAACTATATAATGTTGGAGAAGCAATGGCACCCCACTCCAGTACTCTTGCCTGGAAAGTCCCATGGATGGAGGAGCCTGGTAGGCTGCAGTCCATGGGGTCGCTAGGAGTCAGACATGACTGAGCGACTTCACTTTCAGTTTTCACTTTCATGCACTGGAGAAGGAAATGGCAACCCGCTCCAGTGTTCTTGCCTGGAGAATCCCAGGGACGGGTGAGCCTGGTGGGCTTGCCGTCTGTGGGGTCACACAGAGTCGGACACGACTAGAGTGACTTAGCAGTAGCAGCAGCATATAATGTCATGGTATTCCATATAGCATTACTTCCGATCAAGGAACTAACTTCACAGTAAATGAACATGAGAAAGGAATCTTAGACAAGGGAGGAAGCACATGCAAAGATCAGAGTGTATTCAAAAGCACAGAGGCAGGAAAGGCTATGATATATTTGGTGATTGCCGAATCTGAAGGCCTGTTTGTGATGTAGAAGCCTATTGAGGAGTGATGGGGATTGAGATTGACTATCTGAGACTCAGACAAAGAAACTCAGCCTTCTAAGAGGCTGGCAGGAGGACTGTCTGAGTAGTTACACTGTCATCTTCAGATTCACCTCTTCCTCTGTCATTAGTCTATATTTCTTAAGCCAAAACTTCTCTCTTTGTGTCTGTATTTGTATTTATCTTCCCTGATTTTTTGGCTTTGTTTTTCTTGAAGGTTCTAGATTTATTATAATAAAAGAGCCACTTGCAAGGTGGGCAGCCTTGCTTACCTGGGCCTGTCTCAGCATGCCTATATTCTATAGTGAACTCAACTGACCTCATACCCATACAGGGCCTATTGAAATCATCTTTGCAAAATATGACAAGGGCCTGAACCAAGAGTGGCAGAGTTAGTTGAGAGGTAGTGACATTAACCTGGGGAATTCAGGACACGGATCACTATGTATCCATTTATGGGTGATATTCAAAATATGTAACAATCAGTTTATCAAGAATATTGATCATCAAAGTTGATGCCACAAACAGTCTGAAGGGACCCCAGACATAAACTATGCTGTAGATGTGACCTATTGTGTGCTGGCTGAATCTTAGCTTGCCTTCCATGATTGTTTTGTGTCATATTTTCATAAGTTCAAGTTAAAAGAGATTTCGGAGCATGGAGGTTAGAGGATAAGAAGGGAAGATAATTACTGAAGTGCTCTGGCAGAGGGCAGGTAGCTGATAGAATCATCAGTAGTTGTATTGCTATCCTGTTATTGTTGTTGCTGTTGTTCATTCACTCAGTAGTTTCTGACTCTTTGCAACCCTATGATATGTAGCCCACCAGGCCTCTATCTAGGCAGTTCTTCAGGCAAGAATTCTGGAGTGGTCTGCCATGCCCTCCTCCAGGAGATCTTCCCAACCCAGGGATCAAATCTGTGTCTCTTACAACTCCTGCATTGGCAGGTGGGCTCTTTACCACTAGTGACACCTGGGAAGCCCTCATATTCTATTGGCTGGTCTAAATGAGTGAGTAGCTGACCACAGTTTAAGAACCTCTGGAAAAGACCCACCCTTGAAAACTCACCAGAAGGTAGCTGCCTATATCATACACAGAAATTAGACTTCTGTTTTTGTAATCATACAAAGCTATAGAGTACACAGACATTTCACCTATTGATCTGACTTTCCTGTGGACTTAAGCAAAGGCAAGAATTTTTACAATTCATGAAATTAAAATATCATTCTTAAGTTGATAATAAGCCTGCTAACTGTTCATTCTGACCTGACCCAGAAAAGCCCTATAACATTTCACAGTGCTAGACCTTTCAAACAGAAAGATTAATTTCGATATGGGGAAAAAGTTGCATTGCTATTGTATTTGATCTTCAAAACAGTAAAATTCTTGGTTATTTGAGGATCTAAAGCTTTTTCTTTTTAATTCACTAACCTTGCAAGTTTTATCAATAATACAGAGAACAAATAACTAACCTGATCAATGCCAGCATCTCCTTTAGATTTTCCTAAGTATTAAAACATAACTTTAATATTTACATTGGGCTGGAGTTGTATGGTTTTCATTTGTCTCCGAGTTAAACATTAGCTATTTTTACCCTACTCTATTTTGTTATCACATACAGATACAAAATTATGCTTTTTTGTTGACAAAGAAAGAAAAAAGTTAATGACAAAGTATTTTGTAGGTGTCTTGAAGGCCCAAAGAAGAAATAGGAATGTTGTTTGCAATTTTTCTGTATCTTATCTCTGTCCCCTCTGACTAATATTCTTTTCTCTAGATCCTCTAACAGATTTTAAAATGTCCAGTTCCTCTTTGTTCCTCATGAAGGGGGTGTGGAATGAGGCTCCAACTTGGTCAGACGTGCTCTGACAAGAACTATTCCAGCAACACATAATGCAGAGATCTGTTAAGGATTTCACCTTTTAAGAAATGACAGAATAATTACAGGACAACATGTCCTTCATGAGTAAAAACAACCAAACTAAAGTGCTTTCAAGGCTGGAGTGGCCTACTTCTCTCCTGGCAAGCTGCATAAATCATCAGCTGTGAAGGGACTGGTTCACAGCCCTTGGCACACGTGTGTGTGTGCTAGTGTGCGCCCATGCACGCGCATGTTGGAATGTACATGGACACATCATGGGTTAATTCACTCAGTTTCAGGTTAGTTGAAACTCTGATAATAAACCCCCCAATACATTTTACCTCCATCTCTCTTCCCCTTAATCTTTAAACCTCAGGCTGCTTTAAAGGGAAAATTTAATCCATATATGTCTGCCTCATTTTCATTTAAATCGTCAAAAAAAGTTGTTTTAAAAGAGTTCTTTGATGTCCTACACTCCCTTGAGCCTTTTCTTAGCCTATTTTCTTAAAAACAGGAATTAGCATTTTCCCAGGTATAGAGGAGTTCTAACTCTCTTGCTCCCCAAACACAACCCCCACCGTCCCCACCCCAGGTCTCAAGTGAAAAAAAGAAAAAAAGTTTTGGAGTTACTGCGGGAACGCTGGTAGAGAAAACAGCTTATCAGAGGGTCAAAAAGCATTTACAAATATGAACTCAATGTGGAGCCCCACACTGGGGTTAATAATTAACATTTCTGCTCTTTGGGGACCTCGTTCTACCCTGAGGATATGCCCGAGGAAATATTGGATCTCCCCACCCTTGGCTGGTGCCTACAGTCTGGAAAATTCAGAGACATGGATCTTAATACAAGCAGCTTTTTTTGCCTCTTTGATAGAACTACATGTTTTTGATAGAACTACAGATATGCCCACGTTGGAACCCGTAGTTTTTGCCTTCTGGGTGGTACTTTACTTCTTTGCTTTGTGCCTAATGTGTATCATTTCGTTCCAGTTTTCACATTCAGAACAGTACTTCTTAATAATTTTTAGATACAAAAAAGTAGGTATATTCCATCTTATTGTGCAAAGTATTATCCAAAGAATAATCTGAGTTTGGCTAAGACTCAAGGGTTCCCACGGTGAAATCCTAACTTGAATCAATGGAGAAATCTCAAAAAATTCTTTAGAAGAAATGCACAGTTAGAGAAAGAAAGCAAATATCATAGTGCCAGAATTCTTACTTTTTGAAAGACTTTTAAAATAAGGGAGTTACATTTCAAATATGCTTTCTCTTTCCTCAACACTACTGAAGCTTCCCATTTCTGATTATGCTGCATTAATACAAGAGGGGCTGAATTTGTGATCACAGACTCTATGAATCAACCTGAAGAATTCAGTCATCATGTATCGAGTGGTAAATAATTTGGGAATCTGGATATAAATTCCCAGTTCTGGAAGCTCACAATCAATGGAGTGTTTCTATATTGTTTTAGAATGCAAAGTTGACCATGATACTCCATTTAACATCTTCAGTGACTGCTCACTGATTTCAAGATAAGAATCAAAATTCAGATTAGACTCAGCTGAGCTCTGCAGGACTACACTGTGCTGAGGTTTCTGTTCCACCTCCATATGTGTGGTATCAGAACCACAGAGGTCCCATCTCTTCTTCACTAGTAGATACTCTCATATCTCTGTGCTTTTGTGGATGCTGATGTATCTCCCAGGAATGCTCTCTACTTTTTATGCCTGCTGCGTGTCTCCTCATTTTTCAAGGCTTACCTCAAAATATATCCCATCCCCTCTACATAGCTTTCCTTAACGCCTTCAGGTAAGGTTATTATGATTTGTCTCTTTACCTGTTTGTTGCTCTTTCCCACAACTTCCACTTTTGGAGGGGAGCCACTGTATAGTACTAGTTAAATCACCAATGCCCGGCAGAATTATGCTCTGGGAAGAGTGATCTGCACATAGCACCCACTCCCCTACAGAGCTGTAAACCTTAAATGATGCCAAAAGGAAGCCACCCATGCTGAGCTCTGGCTCCTCCAGCGAACTTCAACCAGAGTAGCCTTGCTTTCAACTGGTGACATTCTTAGGCTTCCATAGAAGCACACATTAGGTACATTTTTATAAGTGGCTGGATGGACAGATGGGTGGATGGATGGATCCATGGTTGTTAGGGTTCAAAATCTTAGAATTCAAGCCAATTGAACAAATTCACAGGTGTTTCTTAAGCACTTACATAGAGTATTTCAGCACGATCTAAAGAGGTCTCTATAAGAAAGTAAATAATTCAATGTCCACTTGGAGTTCGGGATTAAGTAGCAAGTCAAGTTTTTAAAAAATACATTACATTATAAGTTACATTTAAAAATAACCAGGAATTCCAGAGCCAAACAATAATATTACAAATCCTACAGGCAACTTTTGAGGCTGAAGCAGTAGATGCAATTCTAAGCTGAAGTAAGGAGGGCTAGTGATTTTCTAAATAATGTTTTAAATAATGTACTATTTTTAACTTGCCAAGTACTTTTCCATAGATAACCTGCTCTAAAATTCACTATTGCCTTGCCTTGAAAGTATTCTTCTGCTTGCTTTAAGGGAACATGAAGTAGAATTATTATTATTATTACAATAGCAGTAAATAGAAAAGTTAAGTGACAAGCCCAAATTTTCATAGCTAGAGAACAGAAGAGCCAAGAAAGAGGAATTCACATCTGTCCACCAGAGGACGGTCCATGTTTTGTGGAGCCCAAAGCATATACAACTGGAGTGGGAGAGTTTCTTCAAAGCAAGAAAACATTATTAAAAACATGAATTAGAAAGTAAGTATTTATTTAGAATGAGAAAGAAATCACAACATAATTTTAATTAATTGTTTGACATACATTGATGTTGCTTTTCTTCCCTGTACATTTTTAGCCATGTACTTTGCTCAGATGTCTAGCCCTAGGGTTTAGCCAGTATTTATCTGTCAATACCAAAGTTATGGTAACCAGTTAGCTTAGAAACAAAGCCATAAGACTGGAATAAGAATCGGATTTCAGTTAAGCTGCGTGGAAGTTCAGAACATCCTGCAATATTCACTTATGACCTTACCTGTGTGTGTTAGTTGCTCAGTCATGTCCAACTCTTCGTGACACCATGGACGGTAGCCTACCGGGCTCCTCTGTCCGTGGAATTCTCCAGGCAAGAATACTGGAGTCATTTGCCATTCCCTTCTCCATATGACCTTACCTACTCCCTTCCTTAAAGAGCAATCAGGTATGAGCACAATTTAAAACTGAAAAAAATTTGTGTTTAAAGAGTCACGAAATAGTCCTTCAGATAATCATAAAGTCTGTGTGCTGGGGTTATGGAGGAAGAGGTCATCTTGTTCAGATCCACCTCATTCCACAATCAGTTCACCAAAACACCAAAACTGTTAACCAAAACAGTTTCTCCTTAATATCAGTGATCATGCTATGTCTAGTTCTAAACATGGCCATGGCACGCAGACCATGCACCAACCACATTTGGTGAGTGAATGAATGAAAGAATGGCAGGACAGTGTTTCATATTAAAGACTATCATCCGGAGCAATGACGCTGAAGTGCTGGTTCCTGTGGTCCAAAGAGAATATTGAGGAAGATTCTCTGATAGATAGCTGCTGGAAAGAGCTCCCCCATCATCTAAGAAGTAGGACAGTTTATACAGAGAACAGAAGCAGCAAGGAGGTAGTGGGGTCAGTCAGTAAAAGAGCAGGAGTTTGTGGGACATGAGCTTCCCCGGTGGCTCAGGTGGTGAAGAATCCACCAGCAATGCGGGAAACCTGGGTTTGATCCACAGGTTGGGAAGATCGCAGCCATGCTGCTACTGCTGCTAAGTCACTTCAGTTGTGTCTGACTCTATGTGACCCCATAGATGGCAGCCCACCAGGCTCCTCTGTCCCTGGGATTCTCCAGGCAAGAACACTGGAGTGGGTTGCCATTTCCTTCTCCAATGCATGAAGGTGAAAAGTGAAAGCAAAGTAGTTCAGTCGTGTCTGACTCTTCGCGACCCCGTGGGCTACAGCATACCAGGCTCCTCCGTCCATGGGATTTTCCAGGCAGGAGTACTGGAGTGGGGTGCCATCGCCTTCTCCGACACTTAGCCATACCCTAGACAGTTTCTTCTTTTCATGGCATAGGAAACTGAGTCTTTGCTACATGGCCAGATATCACTATTGATTTCATTGTAAATTTTTTGTTGATTTTATAAGACAAGCTGCTCTGGTTTGCTTTCTGTGCCTCCATTTTATTTTTCAGCTTTCATAACTGTTTTGTCAATTGATAGTATTTATCATAAGCCCTGGAGAGCTGATAATATTGCTAACAACCCCATATGCATATGTGCTAAGGTTCTTCAGTCATGTCCTATGGACTATAGTCTACCAGGTTCCTCTATCCTGGGATTATCCAAGCAAGAATACTGGAGTGGATTGGCATGCCCTCCTCCAGGGGATATTCCTGACCCAGGGATCCGAACCCTTGTCTCAGCATCTCCTGCATTGGCAGGCAGATTCTTTACCGCTAGCACCACCTGGGAAGCCCAACAGCCCTGTATATATATCCACAATAGAAAAAAGCATTTTGTAAAGTTTGGAGACAGAGGAGTTCTCCCTTTCCTCTCTCATCATGGGTACTTACTGCAGTCATGCACTTTGGATGCTAACCATCAGCCCAGATCTTTCAGTTAGTTATCCTACATGTATAGCATCTCCCGCCGACTTTGGTAATCACCTCTCAAATTACTTCACGGGTAACCACATTGGTTCTAATACCCATATAGTTGGTTCAGTTTTAGGTCTTACATCTATATTTTTTTCCAGCCATGTGACTGCAGCTCTTCTGGGGCTCAGGATAAGGAATACTGCTTTATGTCTCACATTCGTCTCTTTCCAGAAAGTTCAGTTACTAACTCAGTTCCCATACCAAGAGTTTTTCATCTTGGTTACCCTTCTGAGCACCTTTCTAATTCTTCTCCAGTATATATTTTCCGTAATATGATATTTGTGTGGGAGCCTAACCATAGGGTTGCTATGCTCTGACCTTTGGTGTTCAAATCATTTTGTGAAATCTGCTGCCTGGCCTTTTCACTTTCAGTTTTCCATCATTACTTCCTTCCATTATTTTGCTTCGTTCACATCTGTGTTTGCTTATTGTGCACCCAAGTATGTCAGATATTTCAAGGGCAAAAAGAAAATACACAGACACACCATCATTTTCTTTTCTGAGTTATCATAAGGTAAGATCCCTAAACAGACTTCAGAGTACTCTACAGAAGATGATTATAAAAATAGGACAGTCAGTCATGGTGGAAACTCAATGAACTTCTTAATGAACTAGGCTGGCCTGAACACAAGGAGAGAAAGGGCATTATTAAGATCTTTTTTTGACATTTTCCAGTGCTCTTGTAATTTATCCACCTAATCTTTGCTGGACAATGTGTACTAGCCTTTCAAATTCTAAAGCACTTTGCAGAGCTTTGAAACACTCTTCAAACTTTATAGTTGTTGTTGTTGTTCAGTGTCGAAATCATTACGACTCTTTGTGACTCCATGGCCTGCAGCATGCCAGGCTCCTCTGGCCTCCACTATCTCCCAGAGCTCCCTCAAATTCTTGTCCATTGAGTCAGTGATGCTATTTAATCATCTCATCCTCTGCCGCCCCCTTTTCCTTATACCTTCAATCTTTCCCTTTATAGTTATTGGTCAGTATTTATCTCTCCTCCAATAAAACTATGGATAAACACAAGGAAGACAAAGAATTCATCTGCTTATTTGCACACCAGTTCTAGAAAGATAGTAGGTCCTCTATGCATATTTGTTGGAAGTATAATGAGTGAATCTCACCTTATTTTTTCATTGGTCATTTATCTTCAAAATGGACCTTTTCTCTTTTATATATTCTTTGTTCTAACTTGTCTTCTCTTCTCTTCATTCTTAAACTTGTAGTGCTTCCTGACCTCCACTTCAATCTTACTTTTTACTTTTGTGTTGGCTTTCAATTTCAGAGGCATCATAATGTGTTTTCCTCCCATTACTCTCTACCTTTCTATGGCTTTTGAACAGTTTGCTTTCCATAGTGAAGGTGGATCGAGGCCTTTTGGAATGTGGAATAGAATTAGGGGTGCCACTTTGAGACAAATAATTCAAAATTATAGTGTACAACTCAAAGCAGATTCGTAAGAATGGGGAGTTAGCCTCTGCCCACTGAACACTTTTTGGTTTGTTTCCCATAGATGTGGCAGGTGATGTGAAGACACTGAGAATAATTCTGAAAGCAAAACAAATTTAATTTAAAAAATTAACAGAATAAGGAGATAAAAGTGCTGCATAGGTAAAGGAGTTGTGATGATAGTTAAGCAGAACTAGGGATGAAAGGATAAATTTGTGAGTTGGGAATCTGGGGTATAACATCAGTGCATCTCATGAAAATCAATTATAGCATAGTTGGTAACAGCTTTTGATTTATAAATGCTTAGATATCACATTAGCTCTGTGACCTCAGGTTAACTACTTAACCTCTCTGTTTATTTGTAAAATGCCACAAAGGGTCTCTGTAATGTTTAGACTGGAGAATATGTGATGAAGTAGTTCACACAGTGCTCAACAAACAGCAGTTGTTACTGTTAATGGTTTTTTCAAACCATAAGAAAAGCCTTTGTCTAGGAATTGCAAAAAGAAAGAGCAAACAGGAGGAGAAAAAGCATTGTTAACTAAACCAGCTTCCAATTTCCTTGGCATTATTCTACCTTCCACATTATCCAGCCACCACTATGCACCAGGAGGCATGAAAACAATAGAGTGTCTAGCTCTTGAAGGCCCCAGTTCAGTGAATGAAGTGAAATGCTTGCATTCAGCAATGACTACTGTCCCTGGTCAGTGCAGATGAGTCACAGCAGATCAGCTGGAACGGTAACACTGGCAGCACATAGCAAGTCTCTCAAAACAGTATCAACCAAATTGAGAGGGTTCACTTTGCCCAGGCCATGATGAACTTGCTCTGGGGGCCTTTCACTATTAGGCACTTGGCTATTGATGCTCTGACCGGAAAGCTCAAGGAAAAGCTTCGGCTTGGTCCTGTGGTTTCTCTGGGGAGAATGGAGAAACCGGAGAGACCCATTTTTCTGAAGCAGTTTGCCTCCAAGCTGCAGACTATATCATAACGGTAAAATGATAAACACTGATGGTTACCACCCCACATTTGCATCTATATTCATAAAGCAGAATGCATTTTATGTGGCAAATCCAACACCATTGTTTATGATTTCTTTGTGTAACATGAAACAGCAAACTGAACAAATAATCTTCCCCTAATGTTTAATGTTTAGGCAAAGCTCTTGTTTTTTGCTTTTAGACATGTTTAAAATGTTCAGAAGTTCTGCTAAACACTATTTCTTCTTGAAATACAATATTTTGAACTCTATTATTCCACCTTCATCTGCTCCCCATGTAATCTCATAGTGTAGAGTAATTTAAAAGAAATATTGTTCCTCTGTGACTTTCTTGTTCTAACTTAAGACCAAGTTCTGGGCTATTGTCAAGTCTTAATAAAACTACCTCAAAAATCTGAATACTTAGCTGTATTCACCACAAATATTTTGTAATGTGCTTTTATTTTCAAGTACTAAACCCTAGGTAGCCCATCTCACCTATTTCTCTAAACATTGGCTCCACAATTCAAAGGTTATTTTAAATGACCAAGATGAAGCTTGATTATATGAAGCATTTCTCCCTATTTTGTGCAAACCCTGGAGGCTTGGTTTGTTCTGGCTCACTTCTGAAGAATCAGTCTTAAGGAGATCAAAGCAAGCATGGAAGTCTTCCAGGTAAAGTTCTCATCCTCACACGGACAGTGTATGCTCAGGCTAGTCCAGAGTTCTCTGACCTCTCCACAAGCAGTTTGGTGTTGAATTTCTGATGTCATCCTGGGATCTACTATGTGTCTTATGCTTTGTTTTGTAACAAGTCTACATATTTTAGACTTCTACATATATTGGAGTGGAATTTCTGAGCCTATTCCAGGTCTACTCTAGAATTAAACTAATTTTATAACATGGCAGGTTATGGCAATTGTAATTCAATATGAACCAATAATAATTCATCTCCGTATTTCTGACTACCATCACTTCAGAAGGAGGGATTTCTTGCCTGTTCCATTTAAAATTCCCTTTCTTTTGTTTCTTCCATCTGTATTACCCTTTCTGAATCTTAAATTACAGTGTGTCTTCAAATGTTTGTGTCATCAATGTGTATCTGCTTTTAATATATAACATTGAAAATTATATTGCTATGTAACTATGGATGTCACTTATCTGATCATCAAAGAGTGAAAGGGATAAAAGAATGTGTAGCTTTAGCCAGACATGACACAAGATGAAGCATCACTAGGTTGCTCTTAGTTTTTGAAGGTAGGACTCCTTTTTAAAAAGAGTAGAAGAAGCTGCCTTTAACATGCATGGCCAGCCACCAAGGCAAAGCATGACGGATGCCGTTTAAATGGAGATCGTATCTCTGCAACAGCCAGTAAACTTTTTTTGGAAAGAAGTGTTCATCGAGGACTTAGCATCAACTTTGTATGTAAATGTATACTAAAAATAAACTATGCATTATGGATGATAGGTACATGGCTCTGTCTCAAGGATTTTGCAGACTAGTTGGAAAGCAAGTCCCTTACCTACAAAACATTTCATCCAAACGTCCATGTTCATTTCCAACCAATGTGTTGTGCTGTTTTTTTTTCCCTACAAGAGCCTCCAGACTAGCTGTCGGGGTGACAGACACTCTGCCTTATCACTAGCTCCATGTAGACCAACATATGGAAAAGTAAAAAAAGGATCTGCAGCCCAAACAATGTGCTTCTGTTGCTTGTTTCAGAGTGTTCTGTTGGGCTGGTGCTCTAGCTGTCCCACTGATAATGTTTTCTGGTCCTAAAAATGATGAAACCAAACATAAGTTAGAAAAGTATCCAAGAAGAACAAAGGAAAATGTGGAAAATATCTGTTGTCTCAAATGATATGTTTTCATTTGATTTCATTGAAAATGTTTGCAGATCTATGGTATTTGAAATGTATGGCTCTCCCTTGAAAAATGTAACTTTCAATATAGAAACAGTCCCCAGTAAAGAACTATAGGGGTATCACTGGGTGACAAGTTAATCCAAAGTGACTGTTTTTTGAGAATGTTGTCCCAGCATTTTCAATATTTAGCACTATAGAATCGCTTCTGCTTTTCCTCTCTTTCTGTGTATTTGGCCTCTGCCTCTACATTTAGTGTGTAGATCAGTCCTTCCATATAGCCCTGGACCCAAACTAGGAGTCCCTAGTTCTAGGCTGAAAAGATGTTCTCCATTCCACTATTTGGCTCCCCATCCTGAGGTTTGGGCCATGCCCTGTGTACTTGGCAGAAAGCATCCAGGACAATCTCTACACTCAGATGGTTCTCCAGGAAGGTATAGAGGTTGACACCCTCATGAACATTTTAATTTGGTTTTTAAGATTCCAACTTGTAAGTGCAGCTCACTGTCTGTGGTCTGCATTGCACTTTTCTGAGCACTGCTTAGGTAAGTGGAAATTCTTTCTCTGGCAAAGAAATTCTGACCCCCATCCTTTGCCCCATTGCCTGAGAACACTGGCACAGACAAGAGAGGTGCTGAGCACAGATGAGCAGCTTTTGAGAAATCTGAAGGGGGCCAAGATGACAGCCTCATACATGGACAGTCATGGCAGAAGGATATTAATTATCTATAAGTACAGCATTTCTATGCACATACTCTCCACCTACTGGGTCTAACTCTGTGACACTCTGACTTTCCCCACTGTGGGAATGTCTTGAAGGCATCATCCTTAGGAATGGTCTTTGAGTACTTGCAATATGAGAACATTCTGAGAGGTTGCTGCTGCTGCTGGAATGGTCTTTGAGTACTTGCAATGTGAGAACATTCTGAGAGGTACTGGACATCAAAAGGAGAAAAGACAGATCTCTTAGACTCTAGAGACTCACAGAAAGAATTAAACCCAAAAGCTGAGATACAAAGAATACTTTGTTTAGTGCCATTTCAGTGATGAAAATAATACACTCCATGTGATTTCAGAAAAGAAGTTGTACTTTGGTCTGGCAGTGTGAATGTCTTGGATTAGGCCATTAAGTTCCTGGGGACAAGAACTGTGGTCCAGTGCAATGGACCCTGGTGTGGAAAGATTTCAAAAGGCTAAAAACAATAAGGTTTTTTAAGTCGTGGATTGCTTTCCAGTTGCAGTTGCATGCACTTTCTCATAGAAGTAAGAAACTAGAATATAGAAGCAATCAGCCCTGTCTCTAAGTGTGTTAAGTCATGTAGATGAAGCTGCTGCGGCCCTTGTTTGCACAGGAAAGCTTGATAGATAAGAAAAAACACTGAGGCTGCAGGCTCCTGCTTTGAACTGAGCAGATGTGAGATGTGCAAAGAATGTTACAAGCCCCCTGCTTTGACACAGATAAGAGAAACAGAGAGAAGATAGAGCCCTGGGTCGGAAGGCAGAGAGCCTCGAGAAAAGGCAATTCCCATGCATTTCAACCCGTGAAGGCTTCTAGCAACCTGGATGTGAGAGAGTCAGGGAGAGGAAGGGTCCCAGTGAGAACTGTAGTTTCAGACAAAGGAGAGAGATATATAACGATGCAGGAAAAAACAGGAAACTTGAGAATCAACTGCTCTTCTAGGAGAATCCTTTTCACCTGGAGACCTCATACCCCTAAAGAGAATGTAAGCTACACACTTTCTGAACCACCATCTGTATCTGCAGCCATTTCCATTCTGGCTGCAGACTAATAAACTCATAAACCCGTGGTGCTTGATTGACCTGTGGGTTCTTGGTAAAATTTGATTGCATTGAAATTGAGTTGCTAATCCTCCAGAAAGTGACCCAGGGTTGACTCTACTCCTTCAGATTGTGTAAAAGGTTTCAGTATCCCCAGAATCATACACATTTTTAAGTGAACGCAGGGGCCAGGGAATGTTGGTGCTTTGTGTCAGTTTGGGGAGGCTGATGTGTTCTGGGAGATATAAATTCTTCAAACATTAAGTTTGTCTTGTTCTTGCCAAAGCACGATAGCAGAGTCTTTAGTAAACTTTCACTTGTCATTAACAATGCCTTTCATATCAGAATATTCAAGGGCATTGATAGCTGAACAAAAAGAAAAGGCAAGCAGAGGAATTATAAAAATAAGCAATCATTCATTTCAAATACAAAAGGAAAATGCACCTCATTCAGGCTGTTTCAAGAAATAGAAAAGTACATTTTTGCTGATAGATTGCTATTAAGGACACCTCTAAACCTATCAGCCATAAGAAGATTGCTTTGCCATTCTTTTTGTAAAGAAAATGAATGAAGTTGGAAAACGTAAAACCTACAATGTGGTTTCAATTGTAGATCATGGCACTTTCATCCCCAAATTTGGGGAAGATAACTTTTAATTACAGTAATAAGAACCACATGGGCAAAGATTGATGTGAACCTGATGTGTCCTATTCCTTTATTAATCTTTTTAATTAGAGGCAAAGAATGTTTTATCTGCCGGGAAGGAGATGAGCTGGGCCATGATGCTCTGCTGCACTTTGGGATGGAGGACCTGATTGCTCACCGAGGGTCCCTGTTAACCTGGGGCAAGAGGTGATGGACCCAAAGCTGGGATCACTTGTTTCCAGCTGGAAACAGCTATGCTTATGCCTCTTGCTGCAAATCATCTGCATGAAAAATCTTTTTTTTTTTTTTTTTTTCTGTTGGATTGGTTTTATTGGCATTGTTAAAATTGGACTTAGGGAGAGAATTTAAATTGTTGCCACACCAGTGTTGGGAGTTCTCATCTGCCATGAAAATAAGGGTGCGGATTTACAATGGTGGATGTCAGGGCAGCTGGAAAGGGAGCCTCGCTCTGATAGAAGCACATCAAGAACTGGACTGAGGTCACAGAAACAAAAGTAATGAAGTCAGCACTAATTGGGATTGCTAGCTTATGACCAAATTGACAAAATAGAAAAGGAGGGTTGGGAAGAATAAAAAACACTAAGGAAATAATCAACAATCACAAAGCATGGTATAATGCCCACTTGAACTTGTGAGGTTGATATAAGTTAGTTCTTTGAGCCCTATGGTATCAGATCAGATCAGATCAGTCACTCAGTCGTGTCCGACTCTTTGCAACCCCATGAATTGCAGCACACCAGGCCTTCCTGTCCATCACCAACTCCTGGAGTTCACTGAGACTCACGTCCATCGAGTCAGTGATGCCATCCAGCCATCTCATCCTCTGTCGTCCCCTTCTCCTCCCCAATCCCTCCCAGCATCAGATCAGATCAGATCAGATCAGTCGCTCAGTCGTGTCCGACTCTTTGCGACCCCATGAACAGCAGCACGCCAGGCCTCCCTGTCCATCACCAGCTCCCGGGGTCACTCAGACTCGCATCCATCGAGTCAGTGATGCCATCCAGCCATCTCATCCTCTGTCGTCCCCTTCTCCTCCTGCCCTCAATTCCTCCCAGCATCAGAGTCTTCTCCAATGAGTCAACTCTTCGCATGAGGTGGCCAAAATACTGGAGTTTCAGCTTTAGCATCATTCCTTCTAAAGAAATTCCAGGACTGATCTCCTTCAGAATGGACTGGTTGGATCTCCTTGCAGTCCAAGGGACTCTCAAGAGTCTTCTCCAACACCACAGTTCAAAAACACATCTAACTTTCCTTCCAAGGAGTAAACATCTTTTAATTTCATGGCTGCAGTCACCATCTGCAGTGATTTTGGAGCCCAGAAAAATAAAGTCTGACACTGTTTCCACTGTTTCCCCATCTATTTCCCATGAAGTGATGGGACCGGATGCCATGATCTTCGTTTTCTGAATGTTGAGCTTTAAGCCAACTTCTTCACTCTCCACTTTCACTTTCATCAAGAGGCTTTTTAGTTCCTCTTCACTTTCTGCCATAAGGGTGGTGTCATCTGCATATCTGAGGTTATTGATATTTCTCCTGTCAATCTTGATTCCAGCTTGTGTTTCTTCCAGTCCAGCATTTCTCATGATGTACTCTGCATAGAAGTTAAATAAGCAGGGTGACAATATACAGCCTTGACATACTCCTTTTCCTATTTGGAACCAGTCTGTTGTTCCATGACCAGTTCTAACTGTTGCTTCCTGACCTGCATACAGATTTCTCAAGAGGCAGATCAGGAGGTCTGGTATTCCCATCTCTTTCAGAATTTTCCACAGTTCATTGTGATCCACACAGTCAAAGGCTTTGGCATAGTCAATAAAGCAGAAATAGATGTTTTTCTGGAACTCTTTTGCTTTTTCCATGATCCAGCAGATGTTGGCAATTTGATCTCTGGTTCCTCTGCCTTTTCTAAAACCAGCTTGAACATCAGGAAGTTCACAGTTCACGTATTGCTGAAGCCTGGCTTGGAGAATTTTGAGCACTACTTTACTAGCGTGTGAGATGAGTGCAATTGTGCGGTAGTTTGAGCATTCTTTGGCATTGCCTTTCTTTGGGATTGGAATGAAAACTGACCTTTTCCAGTCCTGTGGCCACTGCTGAGTTTTCCAAATTTGCTGGCATATTGAGTGCAGCACTTTCACAGCATCATCTTTCAGGATTTGGAAGAGCTCCACTGGAATTCCATCACCTCCACTAGCTTTGTTCGTAGTGATGCTTTCTAAGGCCCACTTGACTTCACATTCCAGGATGTCTGGCTCTAGGTCAGTGATCACACCATCGTGATTATCTGGGTCATGAAGATCTTTTTTGTACAGTTCTTCTGTGTATTCTTGCCACCTCTTCTTAATATCTTCTGCTTCTGTTAGGTCCATGCCATTTCTGTCCTTTATCAAGCCCATCTTTGCATGAAATGTTCCTTTGGTATCTCTGATTTTCTTGAAGATATCTCTATTCTTTCCCATATATTCACTCACCAGGTTTTTATTGAAGTCACACTATGCATCAAATTATGCCAGGTCCTGGGATGCTCTTACTGGAAAGATAACCTGAAAGAGTCATAATCTATTGGTTAACAGAGGTACATATGTGAATCTGGAGACACAATAAAGAAATTATCTTGTTACCTAGAAGTGGGGAAGTCAAAGTAGAACTGGACAGGATATTCGTAGCCCATGAGTTCATGGTTGAAGAATAGGAATTTTCTGGATGTGCATGGAGAAAGGTTGTTTTGGTAGAAAGAATAGACTCTCAAAGCTATGAAGCTATGAAACAGAATTTCCTATTCTGAAAACTACACTAAGTGGGGTGTGGATTTGGATTTGCCTCAAGTGAGGCTTGAGGCAGGTGGAAGCCAAGTTAAAAAGGAACTTCATCTTGTGTGTGATGGGAATCCACCAAAGGCATTAGAGTGTGTAGGGACTTCCCTGGAGCTAAGCTGGTAAAGAATCCACCTGCAATGCAGGAGACCCCATTTCAATTCCTGAGTCATGAAGATGCCCTGGAGAAGGGATAGGCTACCCACTCCAGTATTCTTTGTGCTTCCCTGGTGGCTCAGATGGTAAAGCTGCTGTAGCTGCTGCTGCTGCTGCTGCTAAGTCGCTTCAGTCGTGCCCGACTCTGTGTGACCCCACAGACAGCAGCCCACCAGGCTCCTCTGTCCCTGGGATTCTCCAGCAAGAATATTGGAGTGGGTTGCCATTTCCGCCCCCAATGGTAAAGCATCTGCCTGCAATGTGGGAAACCTGGGTTTGATCACTGGATTGGGAAGATCCCCTGGAAGAGGATGTGGCAATCCACTCCAGTATTCTTACTTGGAGAATATCCATGGACAGAGGAACCTGGCGGATTACAGTCCATGGGGTCACAAAGAGTTGAGCACAACTGAGTAACCAAGCACAGCACATGTAAAAGTGTGTGGAAGGTAGTAAATGCTCAACAAAGGTGATTTTCAGTTGCTTGTGTAATTTCTCAATTAAGATATTTGTTGCAGAGAACTTCAAGATTTGAAATGCATGTTACTTTTTCATAAGTCAGGGCGCTAGCTCCATTCAGGGAAAAATTGACAGAGGTTCAATTCTAGATTTTCTAATGAGCTTAAGCAATTCCCAAACAGCTAAGTCTTTCACAGTCCACTTATCACATGTACTACAGTCAAAATAGGTCAGCCCAATAAATACTTGAAAGGAAAAACAAGGCTTGGGGACAAGAGTGACTTGTTAGGAGCATTACTGAAGGAAGAGCATTGATGAAAGACTTTGTGTGAAGACAACATCTATTCAGATAGACTCAATCCTGTTTCTTCTTCTTGAAACCTAGTTTGGAACCATCTAGATGTGCTTTTTATTATTCAGGAAGTGTAAATACGTAGTGGGCTTCCCCAGTGGCCCAGCGGTAAAGAATCTACCCGCAATGTGGGAGACACAGGTTCGAGCCTTGGGTTGGGAAAGTCCCCTGGAGAAGGAAATGACAACCCACTCTTGCCCAGAGAATCCCATGGACAGAGAAGTCCATGGATATAGTCCATAGGGTCACAAAGAGTCAGACACAACTGAAGTGACTGAGCACACACGCACAAATATGTAGTATAAGTTGAAGGATGGGAAGAAGAACAGAGTGCGTTGGGTTTGCTGAAACTGAAGGCAAGGTCAGGCCAGAGCAGAGGAAGGCTGAGCTATGCTGAGGAGAGAGGAAAACAGCTCATGTGTGGTTGGGAAGACTTCAAGGTGGAGGAGCAACCTTCCACCAGCCTCCCCCAGAGAAAGGAAAACAGGGCCAGCGCTAGGGACTGGAAGGTCGCTTTTTGGCCATATCAACGCACACGTTTCCTGATAGTGTTTCTCTAGTCCTCTCATCCTCCAACACTGGTGTGTTTTTCTTGTTTTATGATCCAGTTCGTGTTCTTGGACTTTGATCAAGATGGGACACAGAGCTCAAAGAGATAAATTTTGGCTTTTCTTTTCTAAAAAATTAAAGAGCTTTTTAGTCAGTGCTCCTGAACATGACCCGCCCTTGGGTCGTTTTGCTTTGGCATGCTGCTCTGTGTACGCATGGGAAAGTGGACCCACCGAGAGTGTGTTCCAATCCCTTCAAATACATTATCACCCACAGCAGATGTCAGAATCTCCTGGCTTTCTTCATGTATATAATGACCTGAAGGAGTTTAACTGTGGGGCTCTTGAATTCAAGAAGAGAAAAACCAGCACAGGCTGGCTGCCCCTTAGAAAAAGTGTTGTTGCTCAGTAGCTCAGTCATGTCCGACTCTTTGCAACCCCATGAACTGTAGCCCACCAGGCTTCTCTGTTCATTGGATTTCTCAGGCAAAAATATTGGAATGGGTTGCCATTTCTTACTCCATAGGATCTTCCTGACCCAGGGATCAAACCTGTATCTCTTGTTCTCCTGCATTGGCAGGCAGATTCTTTACCAGTAGTGCCACCTGGGAAGCTCTAGGGAAAGGGACCCATCATTAAATAATATTTTTCCAGATAATATGTGATCAGTTTATTCATAGTCCACTATTGTTTTGGTGAGGTTTGTTGTCAATACACCCCCAAGAGCCAGCAAGTATCCTTTTTTTATGTTTTCTTTGACAAGACAAACCAGTATTGAATTGCTCAAATTAAGAAGCACAGAATAAGGGTTTGTGTCCAGTATGGTGGGCTGCCTCCCAGGAGTATCAGCAATGTCATTCACTGACATTGTCACTGGCAGAAAAACCAGTGAAATTATGCACTAAGTGACATTCATGATAACAGCTTCTGGCTAACTTGTGTTTTAGGGTGCCTGATGCTCCCTCACATTCCCTTATCAACCTTCTCGGCACATCCCTCCTTGAGCTCCTTAATCATGCAAAACCAACGTCTGTCTCCACACACACATACACACAACATGTTTCTTGCTGGCTCTTGAAGGTGTGTTAACATTCCCATGGAAGTAATGAAGATTCTGAGATAGCATGCAGTAGAAACTTGATTTAAACCCAGGATTTCATGTTTAATTGATTAGGCTCAGTTGTGTGGGACCTACAATAGAAATTTATTAGGTATTCTAATAATCTTGTTTCTTATGCTTAAGTAAGAAAAGCTGGTGGAAGAGATGCTTTGGAAATTTCTGAAGGATTTTTGACACCCAAATCATACCATGTTGGATGCCATCTACTTTCTCAATGGTCAGGCTAGCCCTTGCCAGTTACCCATGACAGCTGTGTGGACACCTGTGGCATATTCATTTGTCAGTTGCTACCCTCTTCATTGGAGAAGGCAATGGCACCCCACTCCAGTACTCTTGCCTGGAAAATCCCATGGACAGAGGAGCCTGGTAGGCTTCAGTCCATGGGGTCGTGAAGAGTCAGACACAACTGAGCGACTTCACTTTTACTTTTGATTTTCATGCATTGGAGAAGGAAATGGCAACCCACTCCAGTGTTCTTGCCTGGAGAATCCCAGGGACAGGGGAGCCTGGTGGGCTGCCATCTATGGGGTCTCACAGAGTTGGACACGACTGAAGTGACTTAGCAGCAGCAGCCCTCTTCATCTTGCATTTTTATTTCTGCATTTTCTCCACAGCTTGCTCCTCCTCCTCACTCTTCATCGGATGTTGAATATTGTCTTAGTTGTCTGAGATTCAAGCTTTAACTCTAGACCATTTAGGTTCTTTTGAGTTTTAGCCAGCATAAAACTGCTCCAAGATTAACTTCATCTCTTAAAGATTACTGACTTGATGGAAAGTTGGAAGCCTAAAGGGAACTGTAGAAAATGTTTTGACTTGTATTTTTCCTACGGTCTTAGTTCTGCCAACTGAAGATCAGTGAGAAGAAAGATAAAAGCAAATCCCAGGTTAATTTAATCCCATCCAGTTTATCTATCCTAGGATCTCTTTAATTAATAGGTCATGTTATTCAACAAACTTATTGAGCATTTACTATAGACTAAGTAACATCTTGGAAGTTAGGAATACAAAACTTAGTTTTTAAAAAATGTCCCTAGTTGATCAACAGATGTTGGTTGAGAGTTTAGGATCTACATTTCCAACAATCAGGGAATTCTGGTATTGGTGGTCTGAGGATTGAATTTTATGAAAGGCTGATGAGCAGTCATTCAATTTTCTAAAACCTAAATTACTTTTAAAACTGATGCAAATAGAGAATATAAAATGCCCTTAATTCTGAGGTCTAGTCCTGTCTACAACATAGATCTTGAGTCTATTCAGTAAAGATTATGGTAAACAGAGCATATGTTGATGATAACTCAATTGATATCAATGGCCACAACTGAAATCTATTAGTGGTAAGAACTGTCCAGCTTAACTCAACTGACGCCACAGATCTTTTCCTGTATATATTGCCCACAGGTTCCCTGTTGGTTTTCCAAACTGAAGTGGCACTAACCCAAATGTTAAGGGGAGCAGTGAGGGGAGTGATGTTCCCATCTGCCTTAAATGCCTCAGCATTAGTGAAGGCAGCAGATTTGAGCCATTTATATAACTCTTTGCTCATGAGAAGCAGCAGCGCTCTCATTCAGTTTGGGCATTGGTTTTCTAATGTTCTTTCTTCTTTCCTGTAATTAGTGTTGATTTAAGTCCTAACAAAGTGCTTAGAAGTACAGGACACTCTGGACCTATGGAGGGAAAATAGAAGGCTCTGCTCTTCTAAATCAGTGTCTCTTGGACTGGATATGGAGAACCCCAGGTCAGAGTTGTGAGTATGCCCCAAGCAAAACAGCATCTACATTTTCAGATCTCAGAACAGCTATTTGGCAAGGGCATCAGTTCATCCCAATAACCTGCTCAGATCACAATATAATAGTGGTAGTTTATTCACAGGGTATTGTATTTTAAGTGTTACTGTAGAACTCTATAATCACTTAAGTACATATGAGTAAATGAGAGAGCTTTGACATTTGAGGACCTAACACTTAGATTATAGATTTTTATAAGTGAATGTCCCAAAGAGTCCACTAATTTATGGAGCTGATATTCAACTAGTACCCATGAGTTTATCTCAACTAGTTGTTTATGGCTGACATCTATTCTGATTGGCTGGGTGTTCACTCTGATCAGTTGCTATCAAAAAAAAACACAAACAATATTATTTTTACTATCATTTAATATCTACTCAGTAGCACTGTGAGAGGGGTACTTCTCTAAACCCATTTTGCAGATGCATAACCTTAGTTTCATAGAGCTTAACTTGTTCAAGTTTACAAAATTAGCAGTGATAAAGCCTCAGTTCAAATTCAGTCTTACTCCAGAGCTTGTGAAGACATAATGATTACTCGAGTTGAGTCAACAGTGAATAAATCAATTTTATATATTAAGGAACTGAACTTAGTGTATGCTATGCATTTTCCCTTGTCTAACCGCTGAGAATCTGGAAGTCACTGACTTTCCTGGTTAAAAGGGATCTTAAAATGCTCAGACCAGAAGCAGGAAATAGTTTCTTCAGCGTATCTCTGACTGAGGATCATTCAACTTGAGGCCAACAATCAGGTATGTATTGTCTAAGGTTCTCCAGAGAAACAGAATTGATAGGAGATATATATATATATATATATATATATATATATATATAAAAGGAAATGCATATACATATATATATGTACATATATATGTATACATGCATGGTCATATATATGTACTATTTAAGGAGATTTATTATAGGCATTGGCTTACATAATTATGGAGGCTGATAAGTCACACAGTTTGCCATCTGCAAGCTAGAGAACCAGGAAAACTGGTGATGTAATTCAGCACTAAGTTAGAAGAACTCAGAGTCCAGGGCCAATGATGTAATCCAAGTTTGAGCCTGAAAACTCAAGAACCAGGAAGCCAATGTCAAGGGTAGGAGAAGACAGCTCAAGCAGACAGAATGAATTCACCTTCCTCTGCCATTTTGCTCCATTCAGTCCCTCACAGGATTGGATGAAGCTGCCCTGTCTTGGTGAGTGTGATCTTATCTCAGTCTACTAATTTAATCCTGATCTCTTCCAGACACAGACACACAGATATACCAAGAAATAATGTTTTACTAGCTATCTGGGCATCCCTTAGCCTACTCAAGTTGACTCATAAAATTAACCATCACAGGATGCTTGTTACTTCATGAACCAAAACCATTTGAAATTTCATTTTGAAGGCATTTTTTTTCTCCTGAGGCACTTAAATATTTCTGTTAATAACTTTCAATCACTGGGCTAGTTATCTCTTCTAGAATGATCCAGAATACATGTACTCTACTAAGCCCCCTTTCATGTGTCTGGCTCTAAATTTCCTCTTTTCTAGTCTATATTTCAGAGATGTCATGGATGCATATACCATGTGCATATACCAAGTGAAGCAAATCATTTTGATTTGCTTCACTTCCACAATATTGGTCTTCATGGAAGTATTTTTCTTTTTATTTACAATATCAGATCAGATCAGTCGCTCAGTCGTGTCCGACTCTTTGCGACCCCATGAACCGCAGCACGCCAGGCCTCCCTGTCCATCACCAGCTTCTGGAGGTCACTCAGACTCGCATCCATCGAGTCAGTGATGCCATCCAGCCATCTCATCCTCTGTCGTCCCCTTCTCCTCCTGCCCTCAATCCCTCCCAGCATCAGAGTCTTCTCCAATGAGTCAACTCTTTGCATGAGGTGGCCAAAATACTGGAGTTTCAGCTTTAGCATCATTCCTTCCAAAGAAATTCCAGGATTGATCTCCTTCAGAATGGACTGGTTGGATCTTCTTGCAGTCCAAGGGACTCTCAAGAGTCTTCTCCAACACCACAGTTCAAAAGCATCAATTCTTCGGTGCTCAGCCTTCTTCACAGTCCAGCTCTCACATCCATACATGACCACAGGAAAGACCATAGCCTTGACTAGGCGAACCTTTGTTGGTAAAGTAATGTCTCTGCTTTTGAATATTCTATCTAGGTTGGTCATAACTTTCCTTCCAAGGAGTAAGCGTCTTTTAATTTCATGGCTGCAGTCACCATCTGCAGTGATCTTGGAGCCCAGAAAAACAAAGTCTGACACTGTTTCCACTGTTTCCCCATCTATTTCCCATGCAGTGATGGGACCAGATGCCATGATCTTCGTTTTCTGAATGTTGCGCTTTAAGCCAACCTTTTCACTCTCCACTTTCACTTTCATCAAGAGGCTTTTTAGCCCCTCTTCACTTTCTGCCATAAGGGTGGTGTCATCTGCATATCTGAGGTTATTGATATTTCTCCCGGCAATCTTGATTCCAACTTGTATTTCTTCCAGTCCAGCATTTCTCATGATGTACTCTGCATATAAGTTAAATAAACATGGTGACAATATACAGCCTTGACGTACTCCTTTTCCTATTTGGAACCAGTCTGTTGTTCCATGACCAGTTCTAACTGTTGCTTCCTGACCTGCATACAGATTTCTCAAGAGGCAGATCAGGTGGTCTGGTATTCCCATCTCTTTCAGAATTTTCCATAGTTTATTGTGATCCACACAGTCAAAGGCTTTGGCATAGTCAATAAAGCAGAAATAGATGTTTTTCTGGAACTCTCTTGCTTTTTCCATGATCCAGCGGATGTTGGCAATTTGATCTCTGGTTCCTCTGCCTTTTCTAAAACCAGCTTGAACATCAGGAAGTTCACGGTTCACATATTGCTGAAGCCTGGCTTGGAGAATTTTGAGCATTACTTTACTAGCGTGTGAGATGAGTGCAATTGTTCGGTAGTTTGAGCACTCCTTGGCATTGCCTTTCTTTGGGATTGGGATGAAAACTGACCTTTTCCAATCTTGTGGCCACTGCTGAGTTTTCCAAATTTGCTGGCATATTGAGTGTAGCACTTTCACAGCATCATCTTTCAGGATTTGGAATAGCTCCACTGGAATTCCATCACCTCCACTAGCTTTGTTTGTAGTGATGCTTTCTAAGGCCCATTTGACTTCACATTCCAAGATGTCTGGCTCTAGGTCAGTGATCACATCATCATGATTATCTGGGTCTTGAAGCTCTTTTTTGTACAGTTCTTCTGTGTATTCTTGCCACCTCTTCTTGATATCTTCTGCTTCTGTTAGATCCACACCATCTCTGTCCTTTATTGTGCCCATCTTTGCATGAAATGTTCCTTTGGTATCTCTGATTTTCTTGAAGAGATCCCTAGTCTTTCCCATTCTGTTGTTTTCCTCTATTTCTTTGCATTGATCACTGAAGAAGGCTTTCTTATCTCTTCTTGCTATTCTTTGGAACTCTGCATTCAGATGTTTATATCTTTCCTTTTCTCCTTTGCTTTTCGCTTCTCTTCTTTTCACAGCTATTTGTAAGGCCTCCCCAGACAGCCATTTTGCTTTTTTGCATTTCTTTTCCATGGGGATGGTCTTGATCCCTGTCTCCTGTACAATGTCACGAACCTCATTCCATAGTTCATCAGGCACTCTATCTATCAGATCTAGGCCCTTAAATCTATTTCTCACTTCCACTGTATAATCATAAGGGATTTGATTTAGGTCATACCTGAATGGTCTAGTAGTTTTCTCTACTTTCTTCAATTTCAGTCTGAATTTGGCATAGCTAATATTTAAAACTTGGGAGATTTTTATGTCAAATAGTGGATCCCCATCTTCTCTTTGTGATACTCTCTAAAGTACGTTCCAAGTAACCACTGCTCCAAGAGACAGGGAGTCTCCTCTATTCAGATCCCTCTCAATGACTCAGCATCCTGCTTTCACTTTTATTTTTCTTAAGAAAAAAGTTACTATTTCTTGAACCCATTTTGCTAGCAAAGGATGGGTAGAGAAAGAAGCACTGAAGTCTGCATTTTCAAATAAAATAAGAACAAGAATAATACTTTAAGGAGGTTAAAACTGTTCATTATACCTGGCCTGCTGTGCTCACATTTATTGATTGATTGTCCCCTAGAAGGCTTTTGAGTTCCTGATCTGGGCTTTAATTTTATTTTTCCTATAAGATGTTTGCCAGGCTTCTTACTATTTTTTTCACCCTCTCAAAAACACTATAGTCTCTGTGCTTCTCCAGATGTGTTTCAACCAGCATGGAATGCATGGGTCTTTGACCTAGAATGACAGTTTGTGCCTTCAACTTCTATTTGCATTTTCTCTGTTTTCCCCCACCATCATCTTTTTTGTCTACTTAGCTACATTTTAAATGTTAAGACAAAGAAATGGGGTTCATTCAGGTAAATTTTCTTTGAGCCTTATAGAAAAGAGATAAGGAGACAAATCTTCAAGACGTGACATGGCAAGACTAGGCCAGGGTCAGGCCTTAAAACACAAAATGCAGACTTTCCAAGCTGGCTTTGTCAACCAAGGTGTCAGGATGTCATGAACCAAATTGGAATCTCAATTGAGCATCTTCAGGCATTATATTTTTAGAAGGGAAAAAAGCAGTCTTTAATAAGAGCTCATCTTTATGGCCTATTATATTGACAGAAAGAACAACCAATGACCCCTCATTAAAATCTAAAGCTTCCAACTATTTTATTATTGTTATTTGATATCTATTGAGTTCTAGGGTTAATTTTAGCCAGTTGTGCCTATAGATGTAATATCTCTATTAGTTGGTATGGAATTAATTTAGGTTTCTTTATGGATCAATCTCCAGAACCTCTTTTCAAGGTTCTTTTTTTTATTCCTCCCAATTTTTTATATTCCTCCCAATATATACACATATTCACACTATCACTTGATACACAAAAATCTGTTCCTTTCCTTGGTATAGTTTATTTTCTCTATAATTTTTGCAACAGAAAGAATGGAGGGAACCTACTAGAAGATGCAAAAGGAAATGTGACTTTATTCTAATCAATTGTTGAAATAGGATTCTTTTAACTCTTTTTTACATATACTATATTTACAGAATTTGTACTCTGTGGTATTTTGTTCAAATATAAGTCATTTTTTTTCTCTATTCCCTGAACTTCCCTTATCAATGACCAAATAACATACTTCAGGAAAAAGATGCTGAAGTGGGAGCATTTTGCTTTTCAACTGAAGAGATTGACCAGCATACCCACAGCACACTGTTACTTCCGGGTCCTATAAGAAAGGTCTGTCTCCTCTTGAGATTTAATCTTCAGAAGCAGCAGCTACATTTCTATCCCAGCCCTTGCCCTAAGCAACCATAATATACCTTCTTCCTCTGCATATTTTCCTTTTCTGGATATTTGACATTAATGGAACTATATAATATGTGTCATCAAGTGTTGACTTCCTTCACTAAGTGTAATGCTTTTGAGATTTGTCCTTGTCAGAGCATGTATCAGTAGCTTGTTCCTTTTTAACACAAAGTGGTGGGCTTCCCTGGTGGCTCAGTGGTAAAGAATTTACCTGCCAATGCAGGAGACACATGAGACATGGGTTCAATCCCTGGGTTGGGAAGATTCCCTGAAGAAGGAAATGGCAACCCACTCCAGTATTTTTGCTTGGGAAATCCTATGGACAGAGGAGCCTGGAGGGCTACAGTCCACAGGGTCACAAAAGAGTTGGATGTGACTTAGTGACTAAATAAGAACCACCACCACTTAGTACTTCACCGTATAAATATACTACATTGTGTCTGTCCATTCACCAGTTGATGGATTTTTTTTGTTTCCAAATTTTACTCTTGTGGATAATTTTGCTAAGATTATGAATACTGTGCAAGTCTGTATAGGTGTAAATTTTCATTTCTCTAAGGTAGATACAAAGCAGTGGAATACCTGCTCATATGGAATATTTGCTCAGTACCTACCTCATATGAGACAGTGAATTATAATGGGCAGGAGAGAGCAAAGTCTTTGAATTTATGCAGATTTTAATTTTAGCTACAACTGTTACATTACACTTTCTTAATCTGTTTCTAAAAGTTCTCATCTGTAAAATGGAGATGCAGTAACTTTTATCTTGGCTTACTGTAAGATTCAAACGATGAAATATAGGTTAAATTCCCAGTCTAGAGCTAGGCACATAAAAGTTACTCAGTATTTGGTAGCTATTATTGGAAAAAACATTCAGATTATACTTATCTTAATATTATCAGAGTAGAAAGTAATGTTTCAGGCCAAGCTTAACCATTTACTCACTGTGGATGTGGGTAGATACTCAACTTTTTGAACCTTCACTTTCATAATCTGTATAATCCACCTTTCAGGGTAGCTTGAAGGATTTGGTGGGATCATATGGATGAAAGAAAGGAGCATGGATCTTGTCTGCTTTAGATGTTTAGTAAATGGTAGCCTTTGACATTATTTGGGGGAGCTTTCTGTAATACATTTTTTGTCTACCACTTGATTCCTCAGATACATTAATCTTTCTAGAAGCCAGAAGATGGTCACTTACATTGACCTTCTTTCAGAGAATAGGAAAACTGAGTTTCAGAGTAATTAGCATAGTTAAATGGAGAAGGCACTGGCACCCCTCTCCAGTACTCCTGCCTGGAAAATCCCATGGACAGAGGAGCCTGGTAGGCTGCAGTCCATGGGGTCGCTACGAGTCAGATGCAACTGAGAGACTTCACTTTGACTCTTCACTTTCATGCATTGGAGAAGGAAATGGCAACCCACTCCAGTGTTCTTGCTTGGAGAATCCTAGGGATGGGGGAGCCTGGTGGGCTGCCGTCTATGGGGTCACACAGAGTCAGACACGACTGAAGTGACTTAGCAGCAGCAGCAGCATAGTTAAAATGATAGTTAATATTTCTGAGCATTCATTAATATGTGAGACACTAATATAGCTATCAGATGGAATCTTCTCAATAACTCTTTATTAGTAGAGACCCAGATTGGTATACATACCTTTTCTTTAGTAAAGAAATTTTAGTTTCAAGAGATTGAGGAGTCCAGAGTCAGGACTAGGACCAGGCTCTCTGCCTCTAAAACCATAATCTTGTTTTTTCCAAATTTTAAACTTTTTATTTGGTATTGGAGGTATAGCCAATTAACAATGTTGTATTTTCAGGTGAACTGTGAAAGAATTCAGCCATACATATGTATGTATCCAAAACCCACATTCCATCCAGGCAGGCACATGACACTGTGTAGAATTTCATGTGCTATACAATAGGTCCTTGTTTGTTATCCATTTTGAATATAACAGTGTATACATGATCATCCCAAACTCCCTAACTCTCCCTCTCCCCTGGTAACCATACATTGGCAAAACCATAATCTTAATTAAGAACTCACCTCTAATGTTCTACTGTTCTACAGCAAGGAATAAGCTCAACCTACCTGACTCCTAGCCCTCCTGGATCCTTTAAGACACATGTGCTCTCTGAAAGGTGATTTCTAAAATCAGAATAAATCTCACTCTTGCCCCCCCTCCCTGTTATCTTGCCCATGCAGTAGAGTTGATGGGAAATCAGCCTGAGTTAATTTTCTAGGTTCCTTCTCTCTCTTGGAACCACATGAGAATCCTAGAGTTTATGCAATCCAAGAACTTAAGAAATTGTGGAAGAGTCTTCTATGCTCTTGCTTTCAGGGCATCCTGATCACTGCTGAGATATATAACATCCATGAATGTCCTTGGGAAGCCCCACAACAGTCCAAGACTATCAAATCCTTTATTCATGGATCATGGAAAAAGCAAGAGAGTTCCAGAAAAACATCTATTTCTGCTTTATTGACTATGCCAAAGCCTTTGACTGTGTGGATCACAATAAACTATGGAAAATTCTGAAAGAGATGGGAATACCAGACCACCTGATCTGCCTCTTAAGAAATCTGTATGCAGGTCAGGAAGCAACAGTTAGAACTGGTCATGGAACAACAGACTGGTTCCAAATAGGAAAAGGAGTACGTCAAGGCTGCATATTGTCACCATGTTTATTTAACTTATATGCAGAGTACATCATGAGAAATGCTGGACTGGAAGAAACACAAGTTGGAATCAAGATTGCTGGGAGAAATATCAATAACCTCAGATATGCAGATGACACCACTCTTATGGCAGAAAGTGAGGAGGGGCTAAAAAGCCTCTTGATGAAAGTGAAAGTGGAGAGTGAAAAGGTTGGCTTAAAGCTCAACATTCAGAAAACGAAGATCATGGCATCTGGTCCCATCACTGCATGGGAAATAGATGGGGAAACAGTGGAAACAGTGTCAGACTTTGTTTTTCTGGGCTCCAAAATCACTGCAGATGGTGACTGCAGCCATGAAATTAAAAGACGCTTGCTCCTTGGAAGGAAAGTTATGACCAACCTAGATAGCATATTCAAAAGCAGAGACATTACTTTACCAACAAAGGTTCGCCTAGTCAAGGCTATGGTCTTTCCTGTGGTCATGTATGGATGTGAGAGCTGGACTGTGAAGAAGGCTGAGCGCCGAAGAATTGATGCTTTTGAACTGTGGTGTTGGAGAAGACTCTTGAGAGTCCCTTGGACTGCAAGAAGATCCAACCAGTCCATTCTGAAGGAGATCAATCCTGGAATTTCTTTGGAAGGAATGATGCTAAAGCTGAAACTCCAGTATTTTGGCCACCTCATGCGAAGAGTTGACTCATTGGAGAAGACTCTGATGCTGGGAGGGATTGAGGGCAGGAGGAGAAGGGGACGACAGAGGATGAGATGGCTGGATGGCATCACTGACTCGATGGATGCGAGTCTGAGTGACCTCCGGGAGCTGGTGATGGACAGGGAGGCCTGGCGTGCTGTGGTTCGTGGGGTCGCAAAGAGTCGGACACGACTGAGCGACTGATCTGATCTGACCTCTTATTTTCACACACCCTGTCCCTGGAGATGCCCCTGACTTCCTAGGCCTTTGTACTTACTTTCCTGTCCCATCTTCAATCTTCATACCTTGAGCATGACCGAATCTCTGTGGTTAGGCTACTCTTCTCTGTCTCTTTTCAAATAAACTGTTACAGAGTCCTAGTTTTGTAAAGACCTCTCAACTCTCCCCTGAGGAAACAGAGTCTAAAACCATCAAACTCTAATGCGGTGGTTGCCCTCTTTAAAAAGTGTTGGAAAAAAAGATTCCCTGTATTTCATGGCAGTTCCATACGGCACAATTAATTTTCAGTGTGGTTATTCTGCCACATTAACTTTGTGATAAATCATTGCTACAAATATACTGGGTATTTGAAAGAGCAGATTAGAGAGTGAGCTGACACACTGCTGATATACACACACTCTGAAAGGGGTCTACTACTACTACTACTACTACTAAGTTGCTTCCGTCGTGTCCAACTCTGTGCGACCCCATAGACAGCAGCCCACCAGGCTCCGCCATCCCTGGGATTTTCCAGGCAAGACTACTGGAGTGGGACCTTTCCCTAAATCTTTGATTCCTAATATATAAAACGATGACATTGCAACAGGAGGTATATATCTGAAACACCCCTGGTCCCTAAAGTTACTGGTAAGAATAATTGCTGGCACAAGCTAGTCCAAATTGTACAGTTTTTAAAAACTTTTCTTCTTATTCTTCCATTTTCCTTTTCCTCTGTGTATTTCTTTGTTTTCCCAATTCTATTTGGAAACACAATTAAAAGTGGCAAAGTATGTGCTAACATTTCTAATTATATAATTATAAGAATATAAAGGAGCTATGAAAATGGTGGTAAGGGAAAAAAAAAAAAACAAACCTCACTTGTTCCAATTAGGAAATAATGAAAAGTCCTGTACCCAGGCTCACACTATTCTCTGGCCCACATTCCCCTTTAGAGGGCATCGTCACCCAGTCATTAGTATTTCCAGGACATGGACACGGGTCACTGGGCTGTGTGAAGGGTAGATGTGTTAGTCTCACCTTAGGTCTTGAGTGTCAGGAGGCAGGGTGAAAGTCGTCCTGGGTAAGGGACTCCACAGTTTCAAACAAAAACTCTAAACCCTTTTTGAGACCATTTCCTCTGATCCTGATAACCTGTAAAGCTCTATAAGTTGCACATGGAATTGAGTCAATCCTAGAGAGAAATCTGCTCAGCATCACTTTCATCACAAATGTGTCTTGTCTGAAAGAGTTTTAAAATAGGTGTTTTAACACTGGTTTAGGGTATATAGGTCTGAGCAGGTGACATCTTTTCCTGAAAGGTTATCTCTCCTGAGCACAGAAAAGTTGGTTAACATTGGAGGAGGTGCATTTCATAGATTTATTGAGCCCTTATTAAAGGTCAGGAAATACTGCCTGCCTGCCTTGGTCCTTCCTTCCCCCTTGTTGTTTCTCCCTTTTTCTCCCTGTCTTCTTCATTCCAATGCTTTTTTTTTTTTTTTAATTTAAAAATGTTCTAATTAAATAGTATACACAGAAGGATATTTGTAATATATAGGTATATTACAAGGCCCAAAAGCTAAAAATTAAACCAACATCCATGTAACCACCTCACTACTGGGTGAATAGAACACCTAAGTTTTAAAGCTCCTCTTTCAGAGATCAGATCAGTCGCTCAGTCGTGTCTGACTCTTTGCGACCCCATGAACCGCAGCACGCCAGGCCTCCCTGTCCATCACCAGCCCCCGGAGGTCACTCAGACTCGCATCCATCGAGTCAGTGATGCCATCCAGCCATCTCATCCTCTGTCTTCCCGTTCTCCTCCTGCCCTCAATCCCTCCCAGCATCAGAGTCTTCTCCAATGAATCAACTCTTCGCATGAGGTGGCCAAAGTACTGGAGTTTCAGCTTTAGCATTAGTCCTTCCAAAGAAATCCCAGGGCTGATCTCCTTCAGAATGGACTGGTTGGATCTCCTTGCAGTCCAAGGGACTCTCAAGAGTCTTCTCCAACACCGCAGTTCAAAAGCATCAATTCTTCGGCGCTCAGCCTTCTTCACAGTCCAGCTCTCACATCCATACATGACCACAGGAAAGACCATAGCCTTGACTAGGCGAACCTTTGTTGGTAAAGTAATGTCTCTGCTTTTGAATATGCTATCTAGGTTGGTCATAACTTTCCTTCCAAGGAGTAAGCGTCTTTTAATTTCATGGCTGCAGTCACCATCTGCAGTGATTTTGGAGCCCAGAAAAACAAAGTCTGACACTGTTTCCACTGTTTGCCCATCTATTTCCCATGTAGTGATGGGACCAGATCTATTTCCTTAGAGTTAATTATGATCCCAAATTTTATGTTCTATATTTCCCTACTTATTTCTCTATTTTTCTTTACAGGTTCCTACACAGTATTTCTCTCTAAACAATATATTATACAATATAATATTGTATTGTGTCAATCCAATAATTGATATTATATGTATGATTTGCCTTTCTCAACTAACATATTTCTGAAGCCTCTTCACGTCAGTACCTATAGATAAATTTTCACCATGTATATTATTGTATATTTCTCCTAATTTATACTTCTAGAAGAGTTCAGTGTAGCAATTATCAAACTTTCTGGTCTTACAACCCCTTTTCATTGTAAAAAATTATTGAAGAATCCTAAGAGCTGTTGTTTATGTGGATTATACATTTGTCTATACATTTTCATAGTATTAGAGATTAAAATTCAAAAATGTTTAAATTTTATTAATTATTTTAAAACTAATAATCCCACTGCATGTTAATTTTAGGACATTTTTACAAAGACAATTTTTAAAACAAAAATAAGTTAATGAAAAGAGTAACTTATTCTAAATTTTTGAAAATCTTGTAATGTCTCACTTTAAGGAAAATTTTAATTAAATTCTTGTATCTACTCTTCATTCAATCTGTTGTGTTTTTAGTTTTGGTTGAAATACTAAGAAATCAAATTGCCGACATCCTTTGGATCATTGAAAAAGCAAGAGAGTTCCAGAAAACATCTACTTCTGCTTTATTGACTATGTCAAAGCCTTTGACTGGGTGGATCACAACAAACTATGGAAAATTCTTAAAGAGATGGGAATACCAGACCACCTGATCTGCCTCTTGAGAAATCTGTGTGTAGGTCAGGAAGCAACAGTTAGAACTGGTCATGGAACAATAGACTGGTTCAAAATAGGGAAAGGAGTACATCACCCTGCTTATTTAAATTATGCAGAGTACATCATAAGAAACACTGGGTTGGGTGAAGCACAAGCTGGAATCAAGATTGCTGAGAGAAATATCAATAACCTCAGATATGCAGACGACACCACCCTTATGGCAGAAAGCAAAGAAGAGCTAAATAGCCTCTTGATGAAAGTGAAAGAAGAGAGTGAAAAAATTGGCTTAAAGCTCAATATTCAGAAAACTAAAATCATGGCATCTGGTCCTATCATTTCATGGCAAGTATATGGGAAAGCAATGGAAACAGTGACAGAGTTTATATTCGTGAGGTCCAAAATCACTGCAGATGGTGATGGCAGCCATGAAATTAAAAGACACTTGCTCTTTGGAAGAAAAGTTATGACCAAACTAGACAGCATATTAAAAAGCAGAAATATTACTTTGCCAACAAAATCCATCTAGTCAAAGCTATGATTTTTCCAACAACACAAGAGAAGATTCTACACATGGACATCACCAGATGGTCAACACAGAAATCAGATTGATTATATTCTTTGCAGCCAAAGATGGAGAAGCTCTATACAGTCAACAAAAACAAGACCAGGAGCTGACTGTGTCTCAGATCATGAATTCCTTATTGCCAAATTCAGATTTAAATTGAAGAAAGTAGGGGAAACGACTAGACCATTCAAGTATGACCTAAATCAAATCCCATGGAAGTGAGAAATAGATTTAAGGCCCCTAGATCTGATAGATCTGATAGATAGAGTGCCTGATGAACTATGGAATGAGGTTCATGACATTGTATAGGAGACAGGGATCAAGACCATCCCCATGGAAAAGAAATGCAAAAAAGCAAAATGGCTGTCTGGAGAGGCCTTACAAATAGCTGTGAAAAGAAGAGAAGCAAAAAGCAAAGGAGAAAAGGAAAGATATAAGCATCTGAATGCAGACTTCCAAAGAATAGCAAGAAGAGATAAAAAAGCCTTCCTCAGTGATCAATGCAAAGAAATAGAGGAAAACAACACAATGGGAAAGACTAGAGATCTCTTCAAGAAAATCAGAGATAACAAAGGAACATTTCATGCAAAGATGGGCTCGAAAAAGGACAGAAATGGTATGGACCTAACAGAAGCAGAAGATATTAAGAAGAGGTGGCAAAAATACACAGAAGAACTGACAAATAAGATCTTCATGACCAAGATAGTCACAATGGTGTGATCACTGACCTAGAGCCAGACATCCTGGAATGTGAAGTCCAGTGGGCCTTAGAAAGCATCACTACAAACAAAGCTAGTGGAGGTGATGGAATTCCAGTGGAGCTATTTCAAATCCTGAAACATGATGCTGTGAAAGTGTTGCACTCAATATACCAGCAAATTTGGAAAACTCAGCAGTGGCCACAGGACTGGAAAAGGTCAGTTTTCTTTCCAATCCCAAAGAAAGGCAATGCCAAAGAATGCTGAAACTATCGCACAATTGCACTCATCTCACACACTAGTAAAGTAATGCTCAAAATTCTCCAAGCCAGGCTTCAGCAGTATGTGAACCGTGAACTTCCTGATGTTCAAGCTGGTTTTAGAAAAGGCAGAGGAACCAGAGATCAAATTGCCAACATCCGCTGGATCACCAAAAAAAGCAAGAGAGTTCCAGAAAAACATCTATTTCTGTTTTATTGACTATGCCAAAGCCTTTGACTGTGTGGATCACAATAAACTATGGAAAATTCTGAAAGAGATGGGAATACCAGACCATCTGACCTGCCTCTTGAGAAACCTGTATGTAGGTCAGGAAGCAACAGTTAGAAACTGGACATGGAACAACAGACTGGTTCCAAATAGGAAAATGAGCACCTCAAGGCTGTATATTGTCACCCTGCTTATTTAACTTCTATGCAGAGTACATCATGAGAAATGCTGGGCTGGAAGAAACACAAGCTGGAATCAGGATTCTCGGGAGAAATATCAATAACCTCAGATATGCAGATGACACCACCCTTATGGCAAAAAATGAAGAGGAACTAAAAAGTCTCTTGATGAAAGTGAAAGAGGAGAGTGAAAAAGTTGGCTTTAAGCTCAACATTCAGAAAACGAAGATCATGGCATCCGGTCCCATCACTTCATGGGAAATAGATGGGGAAACAGTGGAAACAGTGTCAGATTTCATTTTTCTGGGCTCCAAAATCACTGCAGATGGTGACTGCAGCCATGAAATTAAAAGACGCTTACTCCTTGGAAGAAAAGTTATGACCAACCTAGATAGCATATTGTAAAGCAGAGACATTACTTTGCCAACACAGGTCTGTCTAGTCAAGGCTATGGTTTTTCCTGTGGTCCTGTATGGATGTGAGAGTTGGTCTGTGAAGAAGGCTGAGTGCCGAAGAATTGATGCTTTTGAACTGTGGTGTTGGAGAAGACTCTTGAGAGTCCCTTGGACTGCAAAGAGATCCAACCAGTCCATTCTGAAGGAGATCAGCCCTGGGATTTCTTTGGAAGGAATGATGCTAAAGCTGAAACTCCAGTACTTTGGCCACCTCATGCAAAGTGTTGACTCATTGGAGAAGACTCTGATGGTGGGAGGGATTGGGGGCAGGAGGAGAAGGGGACAACAGAAGATGAGATGGCTGGATGGCATCACTGACTTGGTGGACATGAGTCTGAGTGAACTCTGGGTGTTGGTGATGTACAGAGAGGCCTGGCGTGCTGGGATTCATGGGGTTGCAAAGAGTTGGACACGACTGAACAACTGAACTGAACTTAACCTAAGAAATATCTGATCTCACACAAATATATAGATGAAGAAAAACGACCTTGCAAACTTCCTGAAAAAATTCTTAGATCACATTTGGACAGCCACTGCCTAGGAGTTGAATTGCTTTCCAAAATAATCCTAAATTGTCCTTAATTATATCAATTTATTTTTTTTTAGCAGTATGTTCTTATTGTCCATGCCCTTGAAGACATTTAATAGTGTCAGGCTTTTATATTCTTTAAAAATCTATTGTATAGAAAATGATATCATATCATGGCTTTAATTTTCCTTTATCTAATGACTAATGAGTTGAATATCTTAGGACTATACACATATTTTGTCTTGCATATAGTGCTAGGCAAATCTTTTGATCACTTTAATATTGAGTTATTTATTTTTTATTGATTGACTCTTTTTGTATTTTGGAAATCATTCCTTTGTCTTTTATTCATATATACATGTACTTGCTCAACTTATTTTTATTCTCTTTATGCTAACTTTTGATGAACTATTATAAATCTTAATGAAGAGAAATTTATTGGCCTTTACCCTTATAATCTATCCTTTTGAGGGTCTGGTTTAAGAAAGCGTTGCCTATGCCAAGGTCATAAAAATGTTCTCCTAAACATACTTCCAGAAGCTTTTATGTTTTCTTTCCACATTTAAGCCATTAGGCCGCAAAGAATTGTATAAGTTACGAACTTGGATTTTTGCATATCTATAATCATTTAGTCCCATACTAATTTACTGAATTGCCTGTACTTTCCCCACTGGATTGCATGGCCAGTTTTTTACACATCAGATTTCACATATATTTTTGTCTCTATCTGAGCTCTCTGTTCAATCCATTTTTCCTTCTGTCAGTTTCTGACCAATGTCATAACATTTTCATTACTTTGGTTCTAATACATCTTGATATATGATAATGCTAATCATTCCAGCTTCTTCAGGAACATATTGGATGATTTCTATTCTCTTATTTGCTGCTGTAGATTTCAGAATCACAGTACTTATACCATCTATATATGATGGGGGAAAAAAAGGAACAGCTTTGAAAATTTGTGTGGCCTTTCACTGAATCTATAGATCAAATTGGGGAGGATAGATGTCTTCATGAAATTTAGTCTTCTTATCCTTGAACATAGTATACCTATAAACTTTTTTTTGGTTTTCATTAATATCCCCTTGAATAAATATAAAATTTTGTTCCATAAAGCTCTTGCGTGTATTTTGTTAGATTTATTCCTCAATCCCTTATATTTAGTGATGTTATTGTGACTAATATTCTTCAAAATTTTTATTTTTTTAATCATTACTGATATTAAAGAAATGCGGTTAGCTCATTTATATCTAGCATTTTAGTAAAACATTTTATTAATTTAATAGTTTGTGAATACTTTTCTTGGAATATTCTTTTAGAGCTTTGCATACTGATATGTTCTCAGTTTGAATACTTGTATGGTATTATACTCTTCTTTCTTTTCTAATCCTTGTCTTTTTTTTGTCTTACTGCAGTGATGGAGCATGTGTGCATGCTAAGTTGCTTCAGTCATGTCCAACTCTTTGCAACCTGTAGCCTGCCAGACTCCTCTGTCCATAGGTTTACCCAGGCAAGAATACTAGAGTGGGTTGCCATGCCCACCTCCACGGGATCTTCCCAACCCAGGGATCAAACCCATGTCTCTTACATCTCCTGTACTGTCAAGCAGGTTCTTTACCACTAGTGCCACTTGGGAAGCAGTGATAAGAGCCTCATATATAATGATAAGTAAAAGCTTTGACAGCTACCATTTTTTCAGATAACTGATTTTAAACAAAACATTTTTAAGTTTTACCATTAAGTATCAGAATTGTAATAGGATTTTTCTGCAGATGCCCTGTATCATTTTAAGAAAAATCCTTTCTCTCTGCATACTGTTTAGGACTTTTTTTTTTTCATAAATGAAATTTCAAAATTATAAAAAGCTCCTGCATTTGAGAAAATTTTATTTTTTTCTTTAATCTGCTAAACTTGATAAAGTATGTGTTAATGGAATTTCTTAATGTTGACTCACATTTCTGTGATAAGCATACAATGAATTTGATATACTTTCCTTTTTATATATGGTGGGATTCCATTTGTTAGTTTTGCTTGGGGATTTTTGCATCTATGCATATATGTGAGGATGACTAATTATTTGCCTTGCTCTGTCCTTTGTTTGGTATTTTCAGTTTGCAGGAAGAATCTCATAAAATTACTTGGGGCATGTATTTTCTTCTATTGTCTGCCAAATTTTTATACAGAAATTATGTGTTCTTTGAAAGTTCAGTAAAACCATTTTGAAAATTACGTGAAATGTAGTATTTTCTTGGTGGGGAGTTTTCAACCTCTATTGTAATTTCTTTAATAGTTGAAGGACTATATATGTTCTCTTTCTTTCTTTTTTTTTCCCTTGACTCAATTTGGTTGTATTTTCCTAGAAATATATGTCTTTCATGGATGTTCTCAAATCTATTGCCAGAGAGTGGTTCATGCTATATTTTAATTCTTTTAAATATCAACAGCTTTTGGTAGTGACCCCTTTTACTTAAAAATGTTACAATTATCTGGTCAATCTTGTCTGAGGTTTATAAATTTCATTAATCTTTTTGAAAGCAAATAGTTTACATTGATTTTCTCTGTCTTCTATTTCATCAATTTCTGCTTTATCTATCTTTTTAACTATTTCATTTTCTTAGGGTGAGTTCTGTACTTGTTTAAAACTCCAAAACTTGATTTACTGCTCATTAATTTTGAACATTCCGTTTTTATAATGTTACCATTTTTAAGGCTATATTTTTCCTTTAGGAGCACTTTAGCTACATTTCTCAAGTTTTGATATCTACTACATTTAGTATTTTTATTATTATTGTATGCTAATTTCTAATTTCTATGATGATTTATTCATTAACTCACTATTTTAAAGTATTTTGAATTTTGTTGAGATTTGCATAATGATCTAGTGGGTGGTAAATTTCAAAATCAACTGTTAGATGTTTATGTTTAATACAAATATTTTAGACAAAGTTTGCTATGTGTGATTTTCAAATATTCTCATTCATTTTTGTCTGCTTAACCTAGTAACTTCTGAAGAAGTTGTTACAATATCTCCAAATTAAAGTATATTTATCAGTTTCTTCATGTAGTTCTTCGCGTTTTTATTTATAAATTTTTGAGGCAGTGTTAACAGCAACAAGGGTCTTCCCCAGTGACTCAGCAGTAAAGAATCCAGCTGCAATGCAAGAGCTGCAGAAGAAGTGGGTTTGATCCCTAGATCAGGAAGATTCCCTCTAGGAGGCCGCAGCAACTCACTCCAGTATTCTTGCCTGGAGAATACTATGGATGGAATAGCCTGGTGGGCTACAATCCATAGGGTCGCAAAAAGTAGGACATGATTGAAGCAATTTAGCATGCATTCGATAGCAACAAACATATTTACAACTTTTTAATCTTCCAAATATAAATATTTTTGAAATATTAATTATGTAATTAACCTTTTCAATACATAATTCTTTTAATATTGAAGTCTATTTTAATATTAGAATTATTTTGTTATTACACTTTACAATCCATTTCAGTTAGTATATTTTCTCATTTGTCATTCTATTTTAAGCATTTTTTAGTCTTGTATTTTAGATTTTTCTTTGTAGGTATCATATGGATTTTTTTTTAAGCTACATCATCCAATATTTGTCTTTAATTTAACTGGAATGCTTAGTTCATTTCAGTGTATTGTGACCCTCAGTATATTCAGATGAATTACTCTATTTTATTTTGTACTATTTTGTTCAATTTCATGTTTGATCAACTTTCATCTGGGGAAATGCCTTGAGACCTAGTTTTAAGGGGCTTTCCTCTATAAAGGATATTTGTTATTTCTAATTTGGAACTTCCAAATCAGAATATCTCTTAAAATAATTTTTGGATTTGAATATTTTGGCCAAAACAGGTAGTGTGAATATGTATGAGCTATAAACTTGAGTGAGGGCTGGCTTATGAATTAAATTTTTTCTCTATCCAGACATAAATTTTTCTGCTATTCCTCGGTAAGACAAGTTTTCTTCTTCTTCACCCATTCTCTATGAGTGAAGAACTTGGTGATCTTGGCTTTATGTGATATTGTCTTATGAGATTCTCCAAGTTAAACATTCTTTAGGATGTGCCTCCTGTCTTTGTCCCTCAAATTCATCAAGACTGAACAGATCCCCACAGAATACCAGTTGCTTCTCAGTTATTTCAGCTTTGCTTGTTTTTATTTTGGGCTTTAAGGCCCTTACTACTCTAGATTCTTGCTCTCATGTTAGGTCCCTGAATATTTTCTCTACCTTCTTACTTATTCAGTTAAACATTTTTTAATTTAACATGTATTTATATCAAATTTTACAGCAGGATACTTCTTTAAGATATCTTGTCTCTCACATTACCAAATCTGGGAGTTCTTTCGCTTTTCTTAAATATTTATGTTGTATATGCATATTGAAAAGATATAGAGTTCATCAAATCATAAAATTAGTTCTAATTCATAACAGAACTATGTGAGGGGGTAGTAGATATGGGAGAGTTCATGTATTGTGAGATTAAAAAGAATCTCTTTTATGTTTTTTAGACTGAGTACATACAGTGTTGGAAGAGGCAAACACCAGTTAACCTGGGAAATGAAGGCAGAAGCCAGATATGCATCCATGTATTCATCCAGTGAGTAGACAGGCATCCGGCACTTGCTCTAGATCAGAAACAGTGCTGCATGCTAAGGGGAAAGCTGAGAATAAGACAGATAGGATCCTTGTCCTCACAGAGCTTACTGTCTGAAAGTAAGCTGAAGGCAGATACAACTAAAGGGGTCAGAATAAAGAAAAGCCAAAGTGTGAACAAGAGTTGCTGTAAACCAATAGGAAAGCCATAAGCTACAGGAGCAGAGGCTGGTGAAGTAGCACACATTTCTTGCACATAGCAGACATTCAATAACAGGCCTAAATTCTTCAGAGGCAAATAAGACCTCTTAAAGAGACTGTGATAGCTAGATAATGATGAGCATTTAGGAAAATGCCTTAGCCAATTCTTTAGAGTTTTTAAATATCTGTAAATGATTTTTTCATCTATTGTGTAATCCAAATTATAGTAGATAAATTCTTATGAAATAGTAATGAATGAACTAGAACTAAGATCCCAGGTGTCACTTTTGCTTTAGGTAGACAAGAAGTCTTGCATTGAACTTGAATTTTAAATAGATGTTACACATCTCTGATCATTGGTCACTTTTTGGATGTCAGAAATGTCCTTTTTTCACATTTTATGCTGCCAGAGCTGTAATCCAATAACAATTTTCCCAGTAAGTAAGTGCTTCTCACATTCCACTAGGGAGCAATTGCTTTGCTACACTGCACTTAAAAGGAGTTTAAACTAAAAAGACACAAATTTCACTTTTTTCTCTACTGTGGTTTTGAATATGCTAAAAAAAATAATATTTTAAATTATTGAATTTGCACTCCTATGAGACATCAACATAATTGTGTAGAGGGCACCTTTAATTTTTTTATATGCTTGTTTATTAATAAAGAAGAACTTTCTATTCAACTTTCTATTCTTCAAAAGAATGGTCCAGTGGAACAAAACAATAAATGCAACAAAACCCCTAGTTCATTAAATTGGAATGCTGGGATTGAATTACTAATGTATGTTGTTTTTAATTTCATGTAATAAATTATACTGTTTTAAAATATAGGAGGAAACTGTTCCCTTGGAGTCTGCTTACCTCCGACTCTGACTAGGAAAGTTTTATTTGTCCCTGGGGAACTGGGAAGTAGGGGGATTCACTGAAAAACTGCAGTTTCACAGGAGCATACCATGAAACATTCATAGACATATTCCTGCATTACAGGAGGCTTAATAAACACAGCCAATCACTTCAAACTACACATGGCACTTCCAAGGCTTTTGAAAGGCATTTTCCTAAAGGAAAAGGTGGACTTTGGAAATCTGGTTTGGGGGCTGTCACAGATATATGTACCAGAAAGCACCTCCTGAATTGAGGATAGTGAACAGTTGACGTGGGAAGGAGGGGAGGGAAGGGATGGGGGCAGGACTGATAAGCAGGACTGTAATGTAGTCTCAGATAAGGCCTCAGCCAAGCTCCTGGGAACTCTGGAACTGGGCTGACCATCAGAGTTGGATGAGACAACCACCCTGTTACCTTTGGGTGGATAAGTCATGATATGCAGGTTGACGCTGGGAATGAGCATGGAGTGGAGTGGGGTAAATCTCTGCATAGCAAGGCCACCTATGAGGGTTGTCTGCTGGCAGTGCTTGCAGCACTCACAGAAGGAGGGAAAGTACATCTTTCACTCCTAAAGATAGATTTGAGAGATCTTCATCTGCAAGTCTGGCATAGATCTGCATCATAGGATTGATCCCCTATTAAAAAGAGTTTAAACAAAATTGGACACATTTGTCCAAAATTAATGAAGGATAAATATCTGATTTGAGAAATTTTAGTCAGTTAAACTTCCATCCTAAAAATCAGTCCTGAGTGTTCATTGGAAGGACGGATGTTGAAGCTGAAACTCCAATACTTTTGCCACCTGATGCAAAGAGCTGACTCATTTGAAAAGACCCTGATGCTGGGAACGATTGAGGGCAGGAGGAGAAGGGGACGACAGAGGATGAGATGGTTGGATGGCATCACCAACTCAATGGACATGAGTTTGAGTAAACTCTGGGAGTTGGTGATGGACAGGGAGGCCTGATGTGCTGCAGTTCATGGGATTGCAGAGTCGGACATGACTGAGTGATTGAACTGAACTGAAACATTATCTTGGCTTTCTTAGCCACCATGCCTTTAGTAGTACTTATTTTGTGCAGACGTGTTACCAGATATTGTCGAAACACTTGGAAATGGATCCATCAGAGGAGGACCATGAGCACTGAAAACCCACCTGAGTCCAAGCATTTCAGATAGACTTTTTTTTTTTTTATCCAATTCTTGCAAACTCTGTGTGTGGTATAATTCTGATGAGAAAACTAAAAATTTATGAGTCTTAAAAAATTTGTCCAAGGCCACATAGTAAGTAGATGGTAAAGCAAAAACGTAGTCTGTTCTGCTTGAGCCCAAGTATTCAATCATTACAAAGAAGGAAGGTAAGCAGGAAGGGAGGAAGGAGAGAAGGGAAGAAGGAAGGAAAAATGAAGAAAGCAGGAAAGGGAGGGAAGGAGGGAAAGAAGAAGGTGATTGTTCACTTGAATAAAGAGAGAATTGAGAATCACATCTGGCAATTAAAATTTATATCTCTTGTATTATTAAAAACTTGGATGGAAAAGAAGAAAAAAATTTAGGCCATTCCAATTTCAGAATATTTCAATATGAATGATAAAATGTGCTTCTTCAACTAGAGGATATTTGGTAACAATTTTGAGAGAGAAACAAAAAAAATTTAATATTTTCAATCCTTTGTAATATCTGTACTGCTGTGATCTCACATTTGTTATCTTAACTCTTTTGGAGTTTCCCTAACAAAAAGCAGATTTTTTAAAGATATTTTTTTTACTTTGTCATGCAAATCAACTCTCTGTCCTACAATTTTGTAACTTTTCAATTATAAAACTATTATATGCGTATAGAAATTTTAGAAACTACAAAAGTATGTAAAGAATAAAATTCACCTCAAATGCTCATACAAAAAGATTTATAAGCATTTTTCCATCTTCTCCTTCAATTTCTTCTTTATAACAAAATTAAGCTGCTGCTGCTACTGCTGCTGCTAAGTCGCTTCAGTCGTGTCCAACTCTGTGCGACCCATAGACGGCAGCCCACCAGGCTCCACCATCCCTGGGATTCTCCAGGCAAGAACACTATATGCTCAATTTTACCTTACATTTTTTTCTCCACAAAGCAAATATAAAATTTTCCCCAAGTGATTAAAAATGCCTCAAAATAGAATTTTTAGTTGGAGTGAGGTATTTAATTATATGAACACATCTTATTCCACCTAATTCCTTTGTCCTTGGACATTTAAGCTCCATTTTTTTTCAATGAATGGCAACTAAAATATAAATTAGCATTGAGTCAATAATAGCCAGGAAGTGTCTCATATTTGGAATGATGACTTTAGTTATACCAGCCCTTTCTATTTGAACTATAATTTCCTTAAGGAAATTATGAGATTCATTTGGTATCCCTTAGAAGAAGAAAAGTTGTCCACATTTATTTTTATTCATTCATCACATATTAATAATTGCTGTTCTGTAGTTTAGGTCAAAAAACTCTATAGACCTTCAGAAAGAGGCCTTCTGAGAGCATATGGTTTTCTGTGACAAGCAATCATGAACATAAATAATACTGGTGGAAAGCTGTGAGCTCAAAGCTGTTAGAATTCAGGTAATTAATATTACAGAATTTCTGGAAGGAGAGATCTTTTCTAATGGGGTACTATATAAGGCCCTTAAGTCATTAGAATATTCTAGAAAAACTTTTTTGTCATTTATTTATGTGTGCATATATGTCTGTGGAGGGGCTTCCCTAGTGGCTCAATGGTAAAGAACCCACCTGCCAATGGAGATGGAGGAGACACAGTTTTGATTCCTGGGTTGGGAAGATCATCTGGAGAAGGAAATGTCAACACACTCCAGTATTATTGGCTGGGAAATTCCATGGACAGAAGAGCCTGGCAGGCTATAATACATGGGATTGCAAAGAGTCAGACACAATTGAGTGACTAAACAAAATATATGTAGAGATGCTAAAAGGTAAAATATTATTTTTTGTTCAAAGTTCTTAGTCAATTTAAAAGCCATAATTAGTTAGTAGGAATAGTCATTCAAAAATAATGTTCAGAAAATACATTTTATTTCTCAAAGATCATCAGAAAAGTAAATTGTAAAAGTAGTTGTGACTTGAAGATATCTATAAGAACAGATACACGATATATAATGGTCTATAATATTAAAGTTTATTTCTCTATGATTTGTAATTTCCGAGAAAAATGGTTAGGTTTCAAAAATTGTGTGATGATTCAAACTGTAAGCTGTAAAGGAAATATTTCTCCAAAAAGAAAAATCATATTCTCTTATTACTGCAAATGTTCGTAGTTGACTTGCATTCACTGAAGCATATGTAGCTTACTTTGGAGATGCCCTTTATTTGTCTTTACCTCTGGTGGGAGCTCCTTTTTTTTTGTTGTTTGCCTTAGTTCAGTTCAGTCAGTCTTGTCTGACTCTTTGTGATCCCATGGACTGCAGCATGCCAGGCCTCCCTGTCCATCACCAGCTACTCCCGGAGTTTACTCAAACTCGTGTCCATTGAATCAGTGATACTATCCAACCATCTCATCCTTTGTCGTCCCCTTCTCCTCCCACCTTCAACTTTCCCAGAATCAGGGTCTTTTCAAATGAGTCAACTCTTGTTTGCCTTAAATCCCAATTTATTGTAAGTTTGCAGAGTTATAAGGAAGTGTGGGTTCCTATACAATCCTCCTCCAGGCATGCCTGGGTTTTATTTTTGGAGGTCATGCTACTGGAACATGCTAATTTGCACTCATGTTATGGCTATTTATTTTAAAAGTCACCCATTTCCTTCCTTAGAGAAAAAAAATGGCAACCTACTCCATTTTTCTTGTCTGGGGAATTCCACAGATGGAGAAGCCTGGCAGGCTACAGTCCATGGGGTCACAAAGAGCAGGACACGACTGAGTGACTAACCTCCATGCCACATAATACACAATTCCTTTTCAGGATGATAGTCTAACACCATGGACTTTGAATATTTCTGAAATTTCAAAGAGAGTTCTGAGTCTGATTGCCACTGTAAACTCATTGTCCAAGCTGTTTTCAAGGATTACCTTTTCATGCCCTATTGGCTAGGAGACTCTTAAAGATTGTTTCCATGAAACAACACATCTAAATGCAAAGAAGATATGAATTATCAAATCTGAATCAGATCTTTAAATGATACAGTGTATAATTTTCATTACCCTTTTTTCTCTGTTATTTTCATCTTCTGCTTACATGTGGAAAAGCAGGATGGATGCTAATGTGTTTTATATTTATCTTTCTGGTATGCATAATTTTGAAAGTAGTCTTACTAAAAACAAATTCTTCTAATAGGATCCTATGGCTCTGTCCTGGGCTGTGTCCTGGAGTAAATTGGGAGACTGGGATTGGCATGTACACATTACTATATATAAAGTTATTCACTAAAAAGGACATCCTGTATAGCACAGAGAAATATACTCAGTACTCTGTAATGGCCTATATGGGAAAAGAATCTATGATGAGGAGTTCAAGGTGAAGATCCAAGATGAAGAGTCATGTCCCTGAGGTAAGAGACACAGCTGTTCTTCTTGCCATGATTCTTCAAAGATGAGTGCCATTAATGTAAAACATATGACTTAATATCCATGAGTTCACATGTGAAAAGCATTGTCCTCTTAGTAAGAAATTGGTGGTAGGTCCAGGATAGCTCATATGTGGTAACTAATGAGCATCGTTTCTGTCTTAATACCCACGGCCATCCTTCGACAGATAGCCAGTCACAGTCAGTTGCAGCCACTTCTTTATAATTTATTTATCTAAAATTTTATTGAAGGCTTTCTAGGTTGAGCTAGAAGTAAAGAACCCACCTGCCAATGCGGGAGACGTGGGTTTAATCCCTGGGTCAGGAAGATGCCCTGGAGAAGGAATGGCAACCCACTCCAGTACTCCTGCCTGGAGAATCCCACAGACAGAGAAGCCTGAGCAGGCTATACAGTCCATGGGGTTGCAAAGACATTATTGGAGAGACTTAGCACACACCAGAACACAGTTGATTTACAATGTTAGTTTCAGGTGTTCAGCAAAGTGAATAAGTTATGCATATACATATATCCATTCTTTTTTAGATTCTTTTCCCATATAGACCATTACAGAGTATTGAGTAGAGTTCTCTGTGCTATACAGGAGGTCCTTTTTAGTGAGCAACTTTATACATAGTAATGTGTATATATCAATCCCACACTCCCAATTTACCCCGGGACACAACCCAGGACAGAACTACAGAAGTGGCTGCATTCTTTTGTACCAAAGAACATATTTTATGATTGTTCTATCCTTTACCTCCATTTCTTTCCTACAACTGTATTTCCACCAAATACTGTTTCTTAGTTTTACTATATTTTTTTATATTTTTCTAATTGAGTGTTATCCACAGTTGAGAGTTAAGTAGTGTAATTGCTCTTGCAAGGTCCCATCAAAACTCTGAATAGATTCATTCTCATCCTCTTGTGGCATCCAAGAGATTTTGGTGCATCTGGGAGACATAGGTTACAGCGCATGGCAGAGGATCTACACAGCCTGGATAGGTGGCAGGGCGATGAGGAGGAGGCAGCCATCTTTCCACAGCAAAATCCTGGTTTTCTGCACAAGGAACTATCTCTGCACTGGACTTTCAGAAGTAAAAATAGTTATTTGTAGATGAGATATTTGTAGTAATTGCTCCTAAGCATAATAATTTCCTCATAGGTAGTTAATCATATTTAACGTTTATTATAATTATGGAGAAATACATGGAATTTTCAAAATACGTGGTGGTCATTTTAGTCATTTACATATACGTGGCACAATACAATCAAAATATTTGTAGGAAAAATGTATTTAAATCTGATTCTGACAGAAGGAAATGATGTTGGTTAGTGTTTCCTGGGGTAACATTTTTTTTTTCAGAATTTTTTTTTTAATTTTTTTATTTTTTAAATTTTATTTTGCTTAACTTTATAATATTGTATTGCTTTTGCCATTCATCAAAATGAATCCGCCACAAGTATACACGTGTCCCGCATCCTGAACCCTCCTCCTTCCTCCCTCCCCATACCATCCCTCTGGGTCGTCCCAGTGCACCAGCCCCAGGCATCCGTTATCAGGCATCATACCTGGACTGGCGACTCGTTTCAGATATGATATTATACATATTTCAATGCTATTCTCCCAAATCATCCCACCCTCTCCCTCTCCCACAGAGTCCAAAAGACTGTTCTATACCTTTTGCTGTCTCATGTACAGGGTTATTGTTACCATCTTTCTAAATTCCATATATATGCGTTAGTACACTGTATTTGTGTTTTTCTTTCTGGCTTACTTCACTCTGTATAATAAGCTCCAGTTCCATCCACCTCATTAGAACTGATTCAAATGTATTCTTTTTAATGGCTGAGTAATACTCCATTGCGTATATGTACCACCGCTTTCTTATCCATTCATCTGCGGATGGACATCTAGGTTGCTTCCAAGTCCTGGCTATTGTAAACAGTGCTGCTATGAACATTGGGGTACATGTGTCTTTTTCAATTCTGGTTTTCTCAGTGTGTATGCCCAGCAGTGGGATTGCTGGATCATCAGATCAGATCAGATCAGTTGCTCAGTCGTGTCCGACTCTTTGCGACCCCATGGACTGCAGCACGCCAGGCCTCCCTGTCCATCACCAGCTCTCGGAGGTCACTCAGACCCACATTCATCGAGTCAGTGATGCCATCCAGCCATCTCATCCTCTGTCGTCCCCTTCTCCTCCTGCCCTCAATCCCTCCCAGCATCAGAGTCTTCTCCAATGAGTCAACTCTTCACTTGAGGTGGCCAAAATACTGGAGTTTCAGCTTTAGCATCATTCCTTCCAAAGAAATCTCAGGACTGATCTCCTTCAGAATGGACTGGTTGGATCTCCTTGCAGTCCAAGGGACTCTCAAGAGTCTTCTCCAACACCACAGTTCAAAAGCATCAATTCTTCAGCGCTCAGCCTTCTTCACAGTCCAGCTCTCACATCCATACATGACCACAGGAAAGACCATAGCCTTGACTAGGCGAACCTTTGTTGGCAAAGTGATGTCTCTGCTTTTGAATATGCTATCTAGGTTGGTCATAACTTTCCTTGCAAGGAGTAAGCATCTTTTAATTTCATGGCTGCAGTCATCATCTGCAGTGATTTTGGAGCCCGGAAAAATAAAGTCTGACACTGTTTCCACTGTTTCCCCATCTATTTCCCATGCAGTGATGGGACCAGATGCCATGATCTTCGTTTTCTGAATGTTGAGCTTTAAGCCAACCTTTTCACTCTCCACTTTCACTTTCATCAAGAGGCTTCTTAGTTCCTCTTCACTTTCTGCCATAAGGGTGGTATCATCTGCATATCTGAGGTTATTGATATTTCTCCCGGCAATCTTGATTCCAGCTTGTGTTTCCTCCGGTCCAGCATTTCTCATGATGTACTCTGCATATAAGTTAAATAAACAGGGTGACAATATACAGCCTTGACGTACTCCTTTTCCTATTTGGAACCAGTCTGTTGTTCCATGACCAGTTCTAACTGTTGCTTCCTGACCTGCATACAGATTTCTCAAGAGGCAGATCAGGTGGTCTGGTATTCCCATCTCTCTCAGAATTTTCCACAGTTTATTGTGATCTACACAGTCAAAGGCTTTGGCATAGTCAATAAAGCAGAAATAGATGTTTTTCTGGAACTCTCTTGCTTTTTCCATGATCCAGCGGATGTTGGCAATTTGATCTCTGGTTCCTCTGCCTTTTCTAAATCCAGCTCGAACATCAGGAAGTTCATGGTTCACGTATTGCTGAAGCCTGGCTTGGAGAATTTTGAGCATTACTTTACTAGCGTGTGAGATGAGTGCAATTGTGCAGTAGTTTGAGCACGCTTTGGCATTGCCTTTCTTTGGGATTGGGATGAAAACTGACCTTTTCCAATCTTGTGGCCACTGCTGAGTTTTCCAAATTTGCTGGCAGATTGAGTGCAGCACTTTCACAGCATCATCTTTCAGGATTTGGAAGAGCTCCACTGGAATTCCATCACCTCCATTAGCTTTGTTCCTAGTGATGCTTTCTAAGGCCCACTTGACTTCACATTCCAGGATGTCTGGCTCTAGGTCAGTGATCACACCATCATGATTATCTGGGTCGTGAAGCTCTTTTTTGTACAGTTCTTCTGTGTATTCTTGCCACCTCTTCTTAATATCTTCTGCTTCCGTTAGGTCCATACCATTTCTGTCCTTTATCGAGTCCATTTTTGCATGAAATGTTCCTTTGGTATCTCTTATTTTCTTGAATAGATCCTTAGTCTTTCCCATTCTGTTGTTTTCCTCTATTTCTTTGCATTGATCGCTGAAGAAGGCTTTCATATCTCTTCTTGCTGGATCATAAGGCAGTTCTATTCCCAGTTTTTTGAGGAATCTCCATACTGTTCTCCATAGTGGCTGTACTAGTTTGCATTCCCACGTTTTTTTTTTTTTTTTTTTGCTTTCAAATGTGTAACTCACCTCTGTACACCCACTGTTCTACTCACAAAAGTGGAAATAGCTTTACCTGAAGAGGTTTTGAGTAGGTTGAATAAAATAACAGATTAGTGCAGGTTCATAGAAAAGCATAATATGCCCCCACCTCTTACATTTGATTTAAACCTGGATTCTACTTCCTTTTGATTAACTGATTGCATTTGTACTGGGTTAAAACAATGCTGTTTATTCTGGTATGAGCCCTGATTTTCCCTCATATGAAAAGTGAATAGGTTAGCCACTGTCCCAAATACCAGAGAAGTTAACACAGATATACTTTTAGAGGAAATTGGAAATGAAATGTTACTGAAAGGGCTAAGCTCTCTTTCAGGATGTAGTGGTGGGTTCCACAAAATTTATGATTTAAAAATCTAAGGAGATGCTCAATTATAATTACATAAAACACATTATTTTTGATAAAAGCACTCTGAAATCTGCAGTTTTCTTCATTGGCATGCTTCCCTACGCTGTGCTGTACTGAACATGTGCAGTACTATTCTGAGTTTTCCGGAAGTGAAACAACTTTATGGAAATCATATGCAAAATGTTTCTCAAGTTTTTTTGCAGTTTACTTTTTTATGAGTCTGTTAAAAATTTAAGAGAAGCCTTGTTGACATTTTATATGCTTATTTTTCTTTCAAAGGAAAATTGGAGGATTTTTAAATTTTCATATCTATGATGATAAAAGGTGAAATAACATCATAATTCTTATCTTGTTCAATTTGATATTTGGTTGTTTTATTTTTTATGAGTTTTATTTATCTTGTAACCAGTCTTGTATGTCTTATAAAAAGAAGAGGTTTTACTTTTTTGGTTTTGAGGAATTTGCCTAGAGCTAAAGTATCTAGGCAGAAAACCTGTTCAAAAGATCTAAATTCTTAAAATGCTACTGCTGAAAAATGTTAATAAATAAATATTTTAAATATTGTCATTTCAATATTTTAAGTGCCTCAGTAAATGATTTTGGTGGAACTTTGTCTTCTGAGAAAACTAAAGAAAAGAACATACTGTCGTCTTGAATATATCTGAATGTCACAATCACATTGTTTCCCTCCAGTGTGTTTATGAAATGGAATACCTTTAGTAAAAAGATGTGGCTACAGCCACTTATTACTTTCTATAATGTTTAATTCACCCAACTGAGCACTAAGATTTTTATAGTTTACTGTCCAAGTACTTCTTTGACCATCAAAATCCCTTTGTGATCTAACAGAGAAACATTATGACATTTGTAAGTACAACAATTCATTAGGCTTAACACAACTATTAGGTCTTTAATTAAATATTGACTTGAACCTCCAGGTTCTACTTCAGGTGAAAAAGTGATTTTTTTAAATCTGCAAATGGTTGTGCTGATTCATTGCTTTTACTCAACCAACTTTTATTGAGTGTTTTCCATGTGCAAGCAATGCTTAGGCACTGTGTGTATGTCTTACAGTGTGCTGGGAGATGGATATAAAGATGGAGCCCTCAAGTTTTATTTTTATTGTTATTACAAAGACAAGAATTAGAAAGCTATTGAAAAAGCTGCTGAGCGCTTTCTAAATAGGCAAGCATGCAGCAGCTGTGGGAGGAGGAGATGGAATGGTGGCATTTTTTAAAATGGGCATTTGGTATTGCAGATTGGTGCCCAAAAAATAAAAACAAGGATAAACTATCACGTCAACAAATTATTATTATAGCTATTTTTATGGGATGATCATGTTCTGCATTTGAATTAAACCACAAATTTCAGTCACTCATTAGCATTCCTTCTTTGAAATGACTTTAATATGGTTGTATATTAATTCGATTGCTATGAGTTTCCTGAAATAGAAGATTGACTTGACCTGTGGCCATTGCTACAGAGATCACATCCGGTGTCACATTAGCAAATTAGCACTGAGTTTAACCCTTGTATAGTAAAGCCCAGCGCGGGCAAAACAACATCATTGCTATTTTCCTAACTTCCAGCACTTCATTAACTATGGCACCACATAGGGGTTATATAACTGTGATCATAACTTTGTTTATAAACATAACAGAGAATGTTCTCACGGGTGTCCTAGGCCAGGCCGCAAGCATCGTTCTTTGAGGTCACCCAAAGTTCCTTCTCCAGACACTGCTCAGCCTTCAGTTGTAAGGGCAGGCAGCCTGCCCACACTGGCTGTCCCAGTACTAACCCCTCCAGGAGTCGGACTCAGCAGCCCTGTGCTCCTGCCAACATGTCACCAGAGGAAGATTGATTGCCTCTTAATAATGTTTCTCATAAGTTTGACCAATCTGGGTTTTTTTTTTTTTTTCCCCAGTCCCTGGGTTCTTAGCACTTGACCCCCACAATGTGGCATTCCTTGAGGCTGTGACTAAACAAGACCATGGAGTTTCTGGGAGAAGTGGATTTTAGTCACTGCATCAGTAAGAATCTAGGACTACGAAGTCGAGAACACTCACTCAATGCAGGCAAAGCAAGGACTGCCGCCTTGTTCTCAGCCTCAGTGCAGGTTTAGAAAATTCCTACAAAGTCCTCCAGTTCTTGCCACTGGGCAGAGTGGGAATTAGCTAAGAATGCTCCTTAATTATGACTCTCCTAGCTCTTTACCTCCCTCACCAGGCAAACATACACATAGAGAATGTTAAGGCCACCAGGGAATTCTTCCTAGGGATCACCCATCCTGGAACCTTGATGTTAAAAGTTCATATCCTAGACTGCCACAGTATGGACCCCAACAATTTTTTGCCATTGTTATCACATGGTCCTAAAATATCAAATATTGACATATAGTGGATGTGTGTGTGTGTGTGTGTGTGTGTGTGTGTGCCCTGTTGGGAAGAGAGCCCTAGCCCTTTATAAGTATAAGAGTACTGGATAGGAACATGACCTACCTTATGGGATAATTATGTCACATTAGGCTTTATTCTTTGGTGTTATATTTCAAAGTAATTATTTGAACCATAGTAGGTTCAAATGTTGGAGAAAGCAATGGCAACCCACTCCAGCAGTCTTGCCTGGGAAATCCCATGGACGGAGGAGCCTGGTAGGCTACAGTCCATGGGGTCGCGAAGAATCGGACTCGACTGAGCGACTTCACTTTCACTTTTCACTTTCATGCATTGGAGAAGGAAATGGCAACCCACTCCAGTATTGTTGCCTGGAGAATCCCAGGGATGGGAGCCTGGTGGGCTGCCTTCCATGGGGTCACACAGACTCAGACACGACTGACGTGACTTAGCAAAAAAAAAAAAGGTTCAAATGTCCACCACAATAACTTGTGCTTTACAGAACTTGACTGGGCTTCCCCCATACTATTATCCTTTCAGCTCTTGAATTATTAAGAGTGGCTTGTAATCCCTTGATTTCTGTGCTGTGTTATGGAACATAGAAAAAGATGTTTCTCTTTCACATTTTTTTTCGTGTAGTGAGGTTTTACATTCTTAAACACACACACACATAAATAAATACATAGACACAAACCATTCTATCTTTGCCCAAATTTAATGGCTGCAGACAGCCATGTCTGTTGAAGGGAGATGGCTTATTCTGCCAGCCTTCAAAATGGGGAACTTTCTTAATTAAGAACTCACTCTGCCTGAGATTCTGTGGGAAATTCTCTTCCAAAAATTTTGGAAGATCCTAGGATCCAAGGAGTCATGGATTTGGTAGTAGTCAGAATGGAGTTTAAATCCTGGATCTGGCATTTAATTACTAGGTGACCCTGGGCAAGTTAGTTACTTAATCCTTTGTGCTTCAATTTCCTCACCAATAAAATGCAGGTCATAAGAATTACTTGAATTAAGGGTTTAGCAAGTTAAGATACATCTAATATACCTGGTAGTGACTGGCATGCAATAAGTACTTAATAAGTAAAAGTGAGGGTTTGAAGGGCTCTTTCTTGAGATTAATAAAAGCTCCCTAGACTTTATTTCCTATACAATGACATCTAGTTCAATGTCTAATTTATTTTATATTTTTACAACAAAAATACCTTTTCTGACCTACCACCACTTGCCTTCTTTCCTGTGTCCTTTTCTGCAGACCAGACACTATTAGTTTGCATGTGACTTAAGACATCAAGCCAAAGGCATCTCCTCTGCCACCCTCTCCCTCCATCCACTGCTACTGCCCCAAATTAGAACCACATTAAAGAAATTCTCTATTTTTTTTTTCTTCACACCTACCAAAACCCACATGCAAGCTGAAGTTCTTTTCTCTCAATATGGTACGAGCACATGAACTCTAAGGAGAAAACCAGTTTTTATTTGTAGATCAGATCAGATCAGATCAGTCGCTCAGTCATGTCCGACTCTTCAAGACCCCATGAACCGCAGCACGCCAGGCCTCCCTGTCCATCACCAGCTCCCGGAGGTCACCCAGACTCATACCCATCGAGTCAGTGATGCCATCCAGCCATCTCATCCTCTGTCGTCCCCTTCTCCTCCTGCCCTCAATCCCTCCCAGCATCACAGTCTTCTCCAATGAGTCAACTCTTCGCATGAGGTGGCCAAAATACTGGAGTTTCAGCTTTAGCATCATTCCTTCCAAAGAAATTCCAGGATTGATCTCCTGTAAATGAAAGATTATGTCTTTGCCATGGAAATTAAGGAAAAAATAATCAACTCCAGATTCCTCTTTAGTGACTTTATAAGTGATAGTTGTTCTTTCTGATGGTCAACACCACAGCTGTTGCCCAAGTAGCACTGTATTATTTGTTAAAGTAAAAACTCCAGTTAAAATGCAAACATTTAAAAGTGTAAATAAGCAAAAAAACCACTTAGGAGCAAAAAAAAAAATCAGCACGAGTGCTTTTAAGAGTAGGGTGCAAAGATGTGTTCTTCCCATAAAGCTTTTGATAACAGGAACTTGAACTAAACCATGATGCTAAAGTAAAACTTGGTCAACACTAAAGCAAAGAGTTTTGGTTTGCTTTTTTTAAAACCTCTACACCATACTCTGAAATTCCACAAACAGTCACAGAAGCAGTTATGCATGCGTGTGTGTGCATGCTCAGGCATGTCCAGTTCTTTGCGACCTCATGGACTGTAGTCTACCAGGCTCCTCTGTCCTTGGTATTCTCCAGGCAAGAATCCTGGAGTAGATTGCCATTTCCTCCTCCAGGGGATTTTCCCAACCTAGGGATTGGAACTGCATCTCTTGTGTCTCCAGCATTGGCAGGTGAATTCTTTACCACTGAGCCACCTAGGAAGCCCAGAGAAGCAGTTAGAGTCACACTTGTAATACTGAGCTTAGGTATATTCACTTATTCTTCTACTCACCAACCCCTTTGAGCACCTAATCTTTACAAAGCTTTAAGAGAAGTCTTGATGTATGTCTGTAAAGAAAAGAGTCCCAGTTCTTGTCTTCATGAAGCTGAGAGCTGCAGAATCAAAAAATAAGTCATTAACAAACAGGTAAATATACAATGATATATACACACATACATATACATACAAGCAGTTATAAATACACACATATATGTATATACATACACACATTATATACACACATACAGGGCTTCCTTAGTGGCTCAGATGGTAAAAATCTACCTGCAATGTAGGAGACCTGGGTTTGATCCCTGGGTCAGGAAGATCTCCTGGAGAAGGGAATGGCTACGCACTCTGGTATTCTTGTCTGGAGAATTCCATGGACAGAGGAGCCTAATGGGCTACAATCCAAAGGGTCACAAAGCATCGGATATGACTGAGCAACTAACACACACACACATACATACATACAGTTATTGTCTCCTTGTCACCAAGGAGGCAAGTTTATGTGAGGACAAATATCTGAGCAATATATTTAGATCAGGTGTTCCAAGGAGGCCTCTCTGAGAAGGAGCTGGATCAGAAATTACTGACAGATGAGGGGTCACCCTTGGGGAAAGTTGGGCTACAGAGCTAGCTCTAGTTAGGGGGAAAACCAAGAGCAAAGGCCTTGAGACGGAACAGAATTATATGTAAATGGACAGAAAGGAAGAGGACGCAGTAGTCTCACAGATTTGCCTCCAAACCTTGTCTGTGTGTTACATGAGTGATTTATCTTGGGATAGTGAATATTATGGACAGAGTGTGAACTATGCTGCTAAGTCACTGCAGTTGTGTCCGACTCTGTGTGACCCCATAGACGCAGCCCACCAGGCTCCACCGTCCCTGGGATTCTCCAGGCAAGAACACTGGAGTGGGTTGCCATTGCCCTCTCCATTGTGTGAAAGTGAAAAGTGAAAGTGAAGTCACTCAGTCGCGTCCGATTTGTAGCGACCCCATGGACTGCAGCCTACCAGGCTCCTCCATCCATGGGATTTTCTCGGCAAGAGTACTGGAGTGGCTTGCCATTGAACTATAGAGTCAGGCTAATAGGGTTCACTTGGCTTCACCACTTACCAGATGTGTGTCCTTTAGTTATTTAATCTCTCTGATCCTTCTTTTCTTCCTCGTAAATGGGGGTAACACACCTACTTTACTGGATTGTTTTGAAGATTACACAGGATTAAATGTAAACATGAAGAGTAGGATGTATCACAGAGAAAACCTGTAATGAATATTAACTGTTACTACTCTTCACCAAGGACTTCTTTGGTGGCTTAGAGGTAAAGAATCTACCTGTTAATCCAGGAGACACAGCTTCAATCCCTGGGTCAGGAAGATCCCCTGGAAAAGGTGATGGCAACCCACTCCAGTGTTCTTGCCTGGGATATCCCATGGACAGAGGAACCCAGCAGGATATAGTCCATGGAGTCACAAAAGAGTCAGACATGACTTAGCAACTAAACAACAACATTTCCTATTCACTACATATTTAATATTGTTATTATTAATTATTAAATCTCTCTGACAGGGGGTTACAGTGAAGTTATAGGTTCCCCCACTGTTTGAAAGCAGAACGTTCCTGTGAAACCTTTCACAAGCTGAAGTGATATAAAGTGAAGAAGCAATTGCCTTAAAACATATCTTGCTAATGATACACAAAATACATGGAGATAAAGGACAGATGCACACAGATACAGATGAAGGCTATGGGGCTTGATGCTGAGTGCAGATCCCATAGAAGGAGCTCTTGGTGGGGCCACTTCCGCTGCTCCGGGTGTTTTCTGACTGTATCATGGCTTGCTGCAAAATCAATATTATTTTTGCTTTTCATCATTTTTCATAAAAGCAAAAATTCTCTTCAGATTTCTTTCAGTTAGTGAAAATACGTACCAATGTAGGTCTTCCATAGAAGTGAAATGGCCTAAAGTGAACTTTCAAAAGCAGGGGACAACTGTAATTCTAAAATTAAATCCCACTTTTTAGCATTCTGTTGAAGATTGTGTGGGATGACATACGTAAAATTCATAGCACATGTTGCCTGGCACATACCACTGAATATTCTGGTAGCTATTACTATTGTTTTTTTTTTTTAATTAATAGTAGCATTGACTATAAGTTAAAACTAGTATCAGATCTACATGTTTTCTAAATTGACCGAACCCAAAATATTCTTAGAGTATTGAAATGTTTTTAGAACTGAGCTTTAGCCAACATTTCTTTTGGTTTGAGTCCATGGTCTAGACATAAAAAAGCACATTTGTTATACTCAAGCTTTCATATCTGCCACAAGGCCATCTTTAGTTGTATCCTGTAAATGCTGCCCTCTCCTCTCAGGAAACTTGATGCATAGCTAAATGTGCCTATTGGTGTTAATCATGTTGCCTTACTAATAACCTTTCATTCTGGCCTCAGATGGGAAGAGAAAGAACACAGAGTTACATACGGCCCACCTCCAAACTTCTCCAGGTCTCCTCTCACTGACATGCACCACAGATAAGGGAGTAAAAGAGACATTGATTGATGCAGGATAAAGAGAGAGGTTTTTATCATCAGCACCTACCAGTCTGGCCATTTGTGTAGGATATTCAGTGAGGTGTAGAAGATTCTGAAAATAATTTCAAACAAATGGAGGAAGGGAAGGAACACAAAAAGGAGTCAAGAGTGAAGAAGTAGGGGAAATTTAACGGAAATTCACCTTTTGCCTTGTGATAGACGTATTTAACATATGACCAAACAGGGTTTTTCCTTTTTCCAGCTTTCTTGCATCAACTCTGCATATATTTGATGAATGAAGGTATTAAGGCTCCTCTGGAATGACATGGGGAGACGAGAAGTTGAGGGTCAAATCAGATCAGATCAGATCAGTTGTGTCCGACTCTTTGCGACCCCATGAATCACAGCACGCCAGGCCTCCCTGTCCATCACCAACTCCCAGAGTTCACTCAGACTCACATCCATCGAGTCAGTGATGCCAGCCAGCCATCTCATCCTCTGTCGTCCCCTTCTCCTCCTGCCCACAATCCCTCCCACCATCAGAGTCTTCTCCAATGAGTCAACTCTTCGCATGAGGTGGCCAAAATACTGGAGTTTCAGCTTTAGCATCATTCCTTCCAAAGAATACCCAGGGCTGATCTCCTTCAGAATGGACTGGTTGGATCTCTTTGCAGTCCAAGGGACTCTCAAGAGTCTTCTCCAACACCACAGTTCAAAAGCATCAATTCTTCGGCGCTCAGCCTTCTTAACAGACCAACTCTCACATCCATACAGGACCACAGGAAAAACCATAGCCTTGACTAGACAGACCTTTGTTGGCAAAGTAATGTCTCTGCTTTACAATATGCTATCTAGGTTGGTCATAACTTTCCTTCCAAGGAGTAAGCGTCTTTTAATTTCATGGCTGCAGTCACCATCTGCAGTGATTTTGGAGCCCCCCCAAAATAAAATCAGCCACTGTTTCCACTGTTTCCCCATCTATTTCCCATGAAGTGATAGGACCGGATGCCATGATCTTCGTTTTCTGAATGTTGAGCTTTAAGCCAACTTTTTCACTCTCCTCTTTCACCTTCATCAAGAGACTTTTTAGTTCCTCTTCACTTTCTGCCATAAGGGTGGTGTCATCTGCATATCTGAGGTTATTGATATTTCTCCCAGCAATCTTGATTCCGGCGTGGATTTTTAAGCAGTATATTCCCAATGGCTGAAATGCTTTCATGCATTTTAGGATTTATGGCTTTTCAGGATTGATATTATTTGAAAACATGTATCTAGGATGCTTTAATGAAACTACAGAAGTTTTTTATTCTAAGAAACACTTACCAGTTATTTCTTCCTTTTAAATAAAGCAGGGGGAAACCAACAATTTCTTTCCTGGGATTTTATACATTCACCTTCTCACCAGTGTGATAAAAGGAGCTAAAGTCAGAAAACCTAGACTTTCAGTTCAGTTCAGTCACTCAGTCGTGTCCAACTCTTTGTGACCTCATGAATTGTAGCACATAGGCCTCCCTCTCCATCACCAACTCCTGGAGTTAACTCAGACTCGGTGATGCCATCCAGCCATCTCATCCTCTGTCATCCCCTTTTCCTCCTGCCCCCAATCCGTCCCAGCATCATAGTCTTTTCCAAAGTACTAGAGTTTCAGCTTTAGCATCATTCCTTCCAAAGAACACTCAGGACTGATCTCCTTTAGAATGGACTGGTTGGATCTCCTTGCAGTCCAGGGGACTCTCAAGAGTCTTCTCCAACACCACAGTTCAAAAGCATCAATTTTTCGGTGCTCAGCTTTCTTCACAGTCCAACTCTCACATCCATACATGACCACTGGAAAAACCATAGCCTTCACTAGATGGACCTCTATTGGCAAAGTAAGCTCTCTGCTTTTGAATATGCTATCTAGGTTGGTCATAACTTTCCTTCCAAGGAGTAAGCGTCTTTTAATTTCATGGCTGCAGTCACCATCTGCAGTGATTTTGGAGCCCACACACAAAAAAGTCTGATACTGTTTCACTGTTTCCCCATCTATTTCCCATGAAGTGATGGGACCAGATGCCATTTTCTTCGTTTTCTGAATGTTGCGCTTTAAGCCAACTTTTTTAATCTCCACTTTCACTTTCATCAAGAGGCTTTTAAGTTCCTCTTCACTTTCTGCCATAAGGGTGGTGTCATCTGCATATCTGCGGTTATTGATATTTCTCCTGGTTATCTAGATTCCAGCTTGTGCTTCTTCCAGCCCAGCATTTCTCATGATATAAGCTAAATAATCAGGGTGACAATATACAGCCTTGACGTACTCCTTTTTCTATTTGGAACCAGTCTGTTGTTCCATGTCCAGTTCTAACTGTTGCTTCCTGACCTGCATACAGATTTCTCAAGAGGCAGGTCAGGTGGTCTAGTATTCCCATCTCTTTCAGAATTTTCCACAGTTTATTGTGATCCACACAGTCAAAGGCTTTGGCATAGTCAATAAAGCAGAAATAGATGCTTTTCTCGAACTCTCTTGCTTTTTCCATGACCCAGCGGATGTTGGCAATTTGATCTCTGGTTCCTCTGCCTTTTCTAAAATCAGCTTGAACATCAGGAAGTTCACGGTTCACATATTGCTGAAGCCTGGCTTGGAGAATTTTGAGCATTACTTTACTAGTGTGTGAGATGAGTGCAATTGTGCGACAGTTTGAGTGTTCCTTGGCATTGCCTTTCTTTGGGATTGGAATGAAAACTGACCTTTTCCAGTCCTGTGGCCACTGCTGAGTTTTCCAAATTTGCTGGCATATTGAGTGCAGCACTTTCACAGCATCATCTTTCAAGATTTGAAATAGTTCAACTGGAATTCCATCACCTCCACTAGCTTTGTTCGTAGTGATGCTTTCTAAGGCCCACTTGACTTCACATTCCAGGATGTCTGGCTCTAGGTCAGTGATCACACCATCGTGACTATCTTGGTTGTGAAGATCTTTTTTGTACAGTTCTTCTGTGTATTCTTGCCACCTCTTCTTAATATCTTCTGCTTCTGTTAAGTCCATACCATTTCTGTCCTTTATCGAGCCCATCTTTGCATGAAATGTTCCCTAGGTATCTCTAATTTTCTTGAAGAGATCTCTAGTCTTCCCCATTCTGTTATTTTCCTCTATTTCTTTGCATTGACCACTGAAGAAGGCTTTCTTATCTCTTTTTGCTATTCTTTGGAACTCTGCATTCAGATGCTTATATCTTTTCTTTTCTCCTTTGCTTTTTGCTTCTCTTGTTTTCACAGCTATTTATAAGGCCTCCCCAGACAGCCATTTTGCTTTTTTGCATTTCTTTTCCATGGGGATGGTCTTGATCCCTGTCTCCTATATAATGTCACTAGCATCAGTCCATAGTTCATCAGGCACTGTATCAGTGGAGAAACAACTCCAGAAAGAATGAAGGGATGGAGCCAAAGCAAAAACAACACCCAGTTGTGGACGTGACTGGTGATAGAAGCAAGGTCCAATGCTGTAAAGAGCAATATTGCATAGGAACCTGGAATGTCAGGTCCATGAATCAAGGCAAATTGGAAGTGGTCATACAGGAGATGGCAAGAGTGAACGTCGACATTCTAGGAATCAGCGAACTGAAATGGACTGGAATGGGTGAATGTAACTCAGATGATCATTATATCTACTACTGTGGGCAGGAATCCCTTAGAAGAAATGGAGTAACCATCATGGTCAACAAAAGAGTCCGAAATGCAGTACTTGGATGCAATCTCCAAAACAACGGAATGATCTCTGTTAGTTTCCAAGGCAAACTATTCAATATCACAGTAATCCATGTCTATGCCCCAACTAGTGACGCTGAAGAAGCTGAAGTTGAATGGTCCTATGAAGGCCTACAAGACCTTTGAGAACTAACACCCAAAAAAGATGTCCTTTTCATTATAGGGGACTGGAATGCAAAAGTAAGAAGTCAAGAAACACCTGGAGTAACAGGCAAATTTGGCCATGGAATACAGAATGAAGCAGGGCAAAGGCTAATAGAGTTTTTCCAAGAGAATGCATTGGTCATAGCAAACACTCTCTTCCAACAACACAAGAGAGGACTCTACACATGGACATCCCCAGATGGTCAACACCAAAATCAGATTGATTATGTTCTTTGCAGCCAAAGATGGAGAAGTTCTATACAGTCAGCAAAACAAGACCTGGAGCTGACTGTGGGTCAGATCACGAACTCCTTATTGCCAAATTCAAACTTAAATTGAAGAAAGTAGGGAAAACCACTAGACCATTCAGGTATGACCTAAATCAAATCCCTTATGATTATACAGTGGAAACCTAGACTTTAGCTGATTATATCTACTAACTCTGATACCTGAACCAATTATTTAAACACTCAAAATATTTGTCCCCATCTATACAAAGTGAGAAAGTTCAATTATATGATCTCCATGTTTACATGCATTCATGAACATTTAAGCCTTCAACTGCAGTCAATTCTATGAGTTCTCTCAGTAATTATGCCCCAAATTTTAATGAACTATGTATTTCTATATACCAAATAGAGGCCAACTTATTAATTGAGGGGTTCTGTGAATGCAACTCTTTTTGTAATAAACATCATTGTCTCATCCAAGCAAGAGTCAACCAAAATCTCAGCTTTCCAATAACTGCCTACAGCTCTGTGTGTGTGTGCACGCGTGCATGGCACACCTGTGTTAAGCACCATGCAGTTGAGCATATAGTCATTTCAATGTACAATTCCCTTAAAATTGACCTAATGCAGAAGTAAGGAAAGCTCTACCACCACCTTTCACTATCCTTGGACTTAGGGAAATGTCTTTAGGTTACAATTCGTCAAAGAAATATAATATGGTTTAGAGTTTTCCTTTTCTTTTTTTCTGACCACTCCATTGGACATCTTTGTCATTTGAAATGAAAGCAGGTAGAGAATGAGAGCAAAATCACCTCTTATATTAAAGTACTGAGTTTATACAGGATAATGTTCACATTTCCTCTTTAAGAATAACATATAGATACTGAAACTGTTTACCTTCTGTTTTTTAACCCTCTTGCTGCTGGGGGGAGGGGAGGGGAGGGATTTAATAAGAATGCCATCAAGTTTATTTAGTAAGAAATGTAGAGAAGCGGCAACAGCTGAACAATATTCTTTATCAATGTGATGGGGAAGGAGAGGCTGTCTGACGAGCATTCTTTTCATAGTTTGTAGCTCTAAAAGTAGCCAGTCAATTAGATTCCATGGTTACTGCTATTGTAATATCTGCTTATTTGAAGTGCAAAGATAATCATCAATTGTACACTCTTGACTACACTATTAATGGCTCTAATACCCACATTGTGTTTACATTTTGCTTGGTAACAAACACTTAGCTATTGTTGTTTTTAACATGTAGTAATTTGGTGAATACTGTGTCTATGCAATGCCCTTGCCATTTCATTCTGCAGTATTAAGTGTTGTTTTTCCAGTGAGGTCTTGAAATGTGGGGCATTATGTATGAGTTATGCTAATTTGTTAGGGCAATGAATACATTAATTTCATTAGTAAATGGCCTCAAAGCAATAATTACCAGTGTAGGTGTGTCAGAAGCGATCATGTTCAGTTTTGCCACTTAATTATTAAGATTTTGTTCTGAGGGGCCCAGATTTGACATCCAGCTTCAATTTAGCCATAAATAAAACCCAGAAATATGTAGGGATGAAGAAATGAAGCCAAGAACATGTTTTGTACTTACATTCTTCCACTTTTTGTCCAATTGTGACTGCCAATTAGATGCAAAATAATTAGTGTCGTATACCCCCCAAAAGCACATTTTATTAAAAATAGCAATTTTATTTTCTTGATTCCCTTCCCTGCCTTTCATAGCTGGATTTTAAATTATCCACAAAACAGTATGTAATTTGTTAAGAAGAATTCCATTTAGAATTGTTGTCTGCAGTTCTTCCTTAAAGCTAAAGTCACTTTATTTTTTTTAATAAATGGAATTTTCTTCTAATGGATTAATTGGCTCCCTGAGCCTGTTATATTATTATACTACTTGAACCATTTGTGGCTAAGCTGTAATGGTAGAACCTATATTCCAGTATTAATTTCCACAAAAATCTGACATTCTTTTTATAATCATGCACCTGTTGGAACCATTTAATGCATCTCCATTTGCTAAAATGATGTGTGAAGGTCATTTAAAACTGAGCGATCACTCAGGCTGTTTATGGAATCTTGGAATATTAAACCATTCTCAGTGTCTTGGTGTTCTGTTCTAATGCGAAAATAATACTCTTCCAAATTTTTGGAGGAAGGAAATACAGTGGAGTTGGAGAAGCAGATGGCACATATGTACAAAGAAAGGATGTGTGAGACCTACCAGGGAAAGGCACAAAGCAAACAGAGGCTCAGAATATGAGAGAAGAGGTCATTACAGAAGAAAACACTGGAAAGGAGCTGGAAGAAAGCTTACTGCCATCAGGGTTTAATAAGTCAAAAAAGCTTGAATCGTTCCTGCAAGGGACTGTTGTCAAATCAAAGACAAACAATAGTCCTAGACAGAATAGTGGTGATGGTGAGGATGGAGGTGACCAGCTAAGAAGTTGATTAATAGGCGATGCTTCTATTCTCCTATTCAATTTTCCATGTGGTGACTCTGCACTGCAGCCTCTAAGTTCCACCTGCCTTTAGCTTTGGCAACATTTTTATTTTTTAATGCTTAACCAGATTCTTGTAATATGACCCTGGGATGCCATGTGCACCAAACCATCCTACCCTCAGGATTTTGAAAAGACAGAATTTTTTTAATCCAAAATAAAGTTGAATTTACCTTGATGGGTAACCAGCATTGAGTGCTATTGGTTTTCACAGCTCACAGAAGTTTGGGCAAAGATCCTACAGTCTGTCAACTTGCAATGGTGGTCCTCAGTGTTAAGGATTGTTTGGAAAAGATCTTTTCCTCCCCCCTTAAATTAATACATGAGTCCAAACTTTAGATTTAATTCTAATTTATACTAGCAGGGTCTAGAAATAATCTAAAGCTGTTTGATTAATATTAATTTATCTTGACTAGGATCATTGGTAATGATTTTGACTTGTTTAGCTATTGCTACATTGAATCATGTTTACAGACGTGAAAGGCTGTTCTGTGAAATGTACTCAGATGTATGAATGAATATGTCTGCAAACCTGTCACAGGGCAAGAACCCAATAAATATTAATTATCATTGTTAACACTATTAATGATGTTATCAAATGGCAACCCACTGCAGTATTTTTACCTGGGAAATCCCATGAACAGAGGATCCTGGCAGGCTATAGTCTTTGGGGTCGAAAAGAGTCGGACACGACTTAGCAACTAAACAATACCAGAGCAGCATAAAAACCTAGGCCCAGACATGAAGGGATATGTGCCTGCCCCAGCTCTTGACGATTGTTCAAATATTGGGTTGGCCAAAAGTTCGTTTGAGTTTTTCTGTTACATCACATGGGTGTGGACCGAATGAACTTACTGGCCCACACAATAGTATGGCCATTGCTTATATTAACACTGGTGCAAATTCTCTGGTGAACGGGTCTTCTCAACTTAATGGTCTCCTGCAGAGATCTGAAGTATTCACCCAACTCCATAAATGGCCTTCAGTTGTTTGCCAATATTCTTTTTCTTGCACCTTCACTTTTTTTTCCTTTTCCTCCAAAGCTCCCTCAGTTACAGTCATATTTGTCACATCAATGATAGCTCTGAACTGTTCCTATTTGTCCCCATGTCCTCAAGGGCACATGCAAACACTTAGCTCTGACCTGTACTGAAAACCCTACACAGTGAAGTTGGAACCAACTGATTTTAAGCAGAAATACCCAAAAGGGCTTAAACTCTGAATACTATTCCCTGAAAACTTTTTTCTAGCCTGTCACAAAGTACATAAACTGCTACTACATATTTTGAGTGCTACTATACACCATCAATTGTGCTCTTTACATAATTTTATATTGAATAATCACTAACTTCTAGGTCTAAATACTATTGCTCCTTTAGGGATGATAAAACTGAGATTTGGAGAAAGTTTGAGTTACTTGCCCACATATAGCTGGTAAGTATTGAAATATTTATTTAAGGCCAAATGTGACTCTAAAGCCATTCTCTTAACTACTTCTTATTCCCTTTCCACAACATTTATAGATTCTTCCTATTTGAGTCAAATACACCATTCAAAATCATTCAAATGTAAGCCCTGGAATACTAAAGAGAAGGAAAAATAAGGTAAGTTCTACCAGCATGAGTAACCTATTTTTCCTGGTCCTCCATTTTTTTTAAAGTGGAGACATACCATTAATATGAAAAATGCCACAAACCTTTGAGCTAATGATACAAAGATGGTGGGCTTATCTATGCAGTTGTGAGGCATGCTTATCCATTTGACGTTTTTTTGTCCTCTGGGGTTTATTTTCTAATCCAAGCAGGCTCTGTTTTTAAGCATCAAAGAAATATGATGATGCTAGCAGGTAGATTCCAGAAGATTCCAAAAGATCAACTCAGTTAATATTGCTGCACTTAAGACCATAGCAAATGTCTTGCAGAAGTCACCTCCTTTCAGGGTGTTAAGTGGTTGCCAATATGTGGGCTCCAGGCTCCTGGGAAACAGCAGAGTGAATGGCAGAGATGAGTGAAGCAAAAGCCAAGGATTATCTCAAATAGCATTATATTTCATAGAGATGCATTTATTTTATTTCAATGTATTTTCAGAGGTCTAAAGAGGTGGATGTGCTTAATAACACACATTTGAAAACACATATATGAAGGATCATGGGACTTCATAACAAATTAGTTTTCCCAAAAGAAAAGATGGAAAACCATGTAATTCCATATTCTAGCCTCAAGAATTAAGCAGAAAACAGAAATATAGGTACCAAAGGGTACTCTAGCTCTCTTTGATGAAAGAATGTATCCATTGATTCTTCAGTTCCTGAAACAAATAGTGGACTTTTACAGTTTTATATAGAAAAAAGCAGGTCCAATAATAGGAAAATGGAAACAAAAACAACAAAGACAAAGAGAGAGTAGGTAGTTTCTACCATCCATTTATCCTGAATTTCTGCTAATGTCACTGCCCTTCTCTATAAGCTGCCTTAAATTTAGTAAAAGGAAAGATACCTCCCAGAATTAAACCAAGTCACATGAAAAGGAAACCACAACAGACACTTTTGTCTTCATGTCTTACCTTCTTGCGCACTATTGGCAGCAGCATGCTATCTACTGTGCTTTGTGCAATATTCTTCAAGGAGGAGAGCTGGAGAGAGCAATATCCAGGGACTGAGTGTCCAGTGAGAATCTCTTGGCTCTTAGGCCCTGGAAACATAAGAGATAGCCCCTAATACCCAGCCACCATATCGTATCATCTCAGATTCATCTACTTCCCAATATGCCTGGCACCTCCTAGGTTACCCTCTTGTTCCAGCATATTTGAAAACAGTCCCAACCCCTGAAGCATTAGATATGGCTCAGCAGCCAGAGCCTGCCTTAGCATTTACCATGTCCTGGATTCCAGGAGGAGAACCATCTGTCCTGCCGGGATTGCCACACTCTCTTTACAGAGATCTCTAAGTTGTCATGAAAGTCAGCCCACAGATCTCTGCCAGGTGGGCAATCTGCTCATTAGGAAGATAGCACAACTGTCTTTGTGGCCTATGACATCCAGAAGTCAAGCAATGTTTTGCTGGTGGAGCTAGAATGTGAATCTAGAACTTGTTAAACAGTTTGTCTCTCTGCTTATTCGCTTGGATTTAGATGAAATCTGAACTTCTGAATTTTAAATTAATATTTATGGCACAATTTAATACACATTTAGTAATGTAAAGAATCTGATTGAAAGATGTGGTTTGCACATAAGCCCCACCAGAAACTCATTTACTAACAGAATCCAACTCTAAGTAAAATAAACAGCTTTGCTTTCTACTGACATTTTATAACCACCTTAAGGGAAAGGTGGAGAGGGGAATTGGGTTTCCATGTGGATTTAATTCAAGAACTTCCCGAGAAAGTGCTTGAAGGCAATACAGTAGTGAGCCAACTTTCTTCTGTTAAGTCACAAAAAAATAGATTGTACCAAATAGAGGGGATCAACCACAGCTGCAAAGAGGAAATTTAGAATTATCATCATACCAGTATCAGAAGGTCCTTTATGTTTATAGCTTCATAAAAGTTCACAGTTAGAGTATTTGCTGCCAACTAATAAAAAAGTAATGAAAAATTTTGCAGATTTTTTGTGTAGACAGCAGTTACCTAATCCCCAAATCCTGATGAATTCATATATTCAAAATATTTAAAAGGCAAAATATACCCAAGAATTTATTTGTGATCCCTTTAAAGGCATGGGTCTTAACCTCATTAATAGATGAGGAATGACTATATTGTTTGGCTGTACATCAATATGTGTTTGAAAATAAATTCTGTTCCTTTATGGCCCAAACATTCGAAAAACCATAATTAAGCAATGACACTCCAGGGTGGATGTTATTAGGTAAAAATGAAGGCCTTGTCCCTTTAATGCCCCTTGATGTGTGTTATTACCCAGGAACCCCCTGGTTTCCATGTCTTTTTGTGTTTATAAAGGAGGTCTCTTTTACATTTATTTTTTTAATGAATTCTAACAAGAGGGCTTTTGTGTTTATTGTACTAAACACATCCATCCATTTGTGGAAAAATAGTTTCTATTGGAAGGGTGAAAGAAGGCAAACTGAAAGCAAGTGCTTGAAAATATTTTTTCTGCTATTTTTGGTGCTGAGTTTTTTTCCCCCTAGTGTATTTTTAATACGAAAGTGCAGACACCTTCCGTGTGTTTCATAAGTTTCTCCATGTCTCCCTTCCTGTTCACATCACTCTCTGAGCCCTGCACCATCAGCTGGCCTGGTCTGTCTAGTAAGCTTTAGCCTCAAACAGATTGCCCTTAACCTTTTCTTTTCATTAGAGAGCACAAAGCAGGAGGCGGTGAGGGAGGAGGGGGATGAAAACTGGAGGTGTTTCAAGAGTCTGTACTATATTATGCCACTATATGAAAAAGTCATAGAGTTTAAAATGAAAGGTGAAGTATGGTGCTTGAGATCTGGCATGAAAATTCATTGCTGTGTAGAGCTCACAAAAATGTGTATATAAATGTTGCCATTATTATTTATGAATAATACTTATATGATAAAGCTTCTTCTTTAGTTAATTATTTGTATGGAGGCCTAAGTACATTTAGCTATTATTATTATTTATAAAAGCTGTATGTTTATAGAGTGCCATATGCCAATCTCAACATACTTTACATATACTATCTCAGTTAATCTTCCCAATGACTAACGTATATAGACATGAGTTATAGTTGGTAACTGATCCCAAGTCATAGAGCTTGTGAGTAATGAGGAGAGATTCCTGCCCAGGTCAGTCAGATCAAGAGCCCAATATCTTAACTAGTTCACTCCATAAATCATTGCCATCCTTATACTCATGTTAGGTAAGTAAATAAAGAGTAGCCTTTTCCAGCTGAAGAAATCGAGGCTGAAAGAAAACAATTAACTTATAAATGTCACATAGCTAGCCAGCAGTGGACCAGGGAAAGCAAAGCCGACGTTTCTGAATATGGCTCACTGCCTTGACCGCAAAACCACGTAGTCTGAAGTCGGTTTGATGATCCTTTCTCTGGGAGTGGTTATTAACATTGGAAAGCTTGAACGACCATGATGGAAGTCTAGATTAGCACCAATTGCACTTTTTTATTAACAAAAATATAAGCTTACCCATGAGAGCTACTGCCTGGGAGGTATGAAAGAAATATCCAGACAGAGGATCAAAATAAAACAAACTCAATTTAAAAGCCCTCCTTTTGCCATAAATTCAGTGTGCTAGAGGTCAAATCAGACCCTCGTGTGCAAATGAAGTAGAGTACATCTCTCTCATAACACAGATGTTTTACTCTCCTCTGACAACCACTCATTTTGGTAACAGAATTCTATTATATATAAAATAGAAATGCTATCAGCTTGGTTTTTTGCAAACTTTCAGAGCTTTTGTACACTCTTCTTTGCAGGGACCATGTGAATCAAGTAGAAATCTAACCAAGCAGCCACACACACATACATTCCCCTGAACAAATGTCAAAAGCTCTCCTGAGCACCCCTCCTGGTCCCCACCCTGCTGTTTGCATCTTGTCCTGCTGAGATAGATTTCAGGAGGGCAAACCGCCTAAGAACCCTTGGACTGGCCCATTGTTCTGACTTTGCCGGTGTGTCATTTTTCACCAGAGCACAGTTGCCAAGCACCAGCGAGATGCCCGGGTACTAAACCCACACCGCGCAGTCTGCAGCCGCCCTGTGCGTCCTCTTGGTCTCAGCCGTTCCATCATCTCGCGTGGAACTGCCTGGAGCTGTTTGTTGAACTGCTTCATGTTACTCCTTGACTGAGAGAGAGACAAATGTTCCGTATTATCTTTAATTTCCATAAAATTGTTTTAATCTTTGCTTTATAATAAATGTATAACGGTGCCCTCGGGGGATCTCTGTTTTGTATTATAGGTGTCTCCATTGGAGTTATATGCAAGATAGAACTGCTCAGCGTTTGCCTTTCACCCAAAGGACTCAAAAAGATACTCTGAAACAAAAGATTCCTCTTGGGAATCATCCATAAGCATAAAACAGAAAATTTCCTTTTCCCCAATATGCCTCCATTCAACCTCCCCATCCTGGGGACATGATTATTAGCCAAATCAGATCACTAACATAAGAAGTAGGAACGGAGAGATATTTGTCCTCTTTCTGACTGTCCCTCTTTCTGACTGTAATGTTTATATGTGTGTGTGCATGTATTATATAATATATATCATTACAAATATAGCATACATAAACATTGTCATAAAATATAATTAATTATCTAATTCAAAGCCTTTGCCAGCGTGTCCATTTTAAACATTTTTAGCTCCAGTGGTTTTTTTAGCCAGCTTGATGAAGAAAAAGAAGGGGAGGGGTGGGAATGGAGAGGTCCCATGAATACATTTTTGACATTTTGTTTATTATCATTTTATCTAGGCTAGTGGTAAATGGATGGACTTGTCAGCAGAAATCTCTTGGTGAAGTAAATAAAGAATCTTAATAGGCAAGGAGAATAGAACTAACAGCAAATTGCTCACAAAGAGATCTAATTTATAGGTTTCCTTTTCACAGAGATTCTGTTCTGGATTCTGGCTTTACCAGAAGAAACAGCTGAATGATGACATGAATCCATATGCAGAGAAAGTGCTCTATCTGGGAGAAAAGGGGGAAATGCAGAGAGATTTTCTGCATTGCCTCACCCCAGCTTCTTGTGAAAGTTAGCTGTCTTATTACTGTTGCAGTGTCTCTATGTAAAGCTAACTAATGCCTGGAAGGGTGCCTCTATTTTTATTTTCTGGTCTCTGTTAATAAGCCCATGTTGCATTCATGAAAGAAAAATATTGAATGTGGCCACACCAGTTATAATATTATGGCTATTTGGGTTTAAGCATAATAAAGATACCAACAAAGGCTCCTCAGTTATTAATATTTTTTCAGGTTAAAAGGCAGCAATAAATCATAAAGAGCATTTCCAAGCAGTAGCACTTTTATAGAAAATTGCTTGCTATTTAAACAAAATATTTGCTCTTCATCTCAGGAAAATATGTGGATACTTCTGAACAAGGAGCTATTTTACCTACTCTCTGCCTCCTATAATTAGCTCCATCTTACTTTTTTAAAAAAATTTATTTTATTTGCTTGTGTGGATCACAGCAAAATATGGGGCTCCAGTTTGCACTGGCCAAATGGTAGTCCCTTCATTGGTAGTCTATGTTTTCCCACAGAATGTAGAGCCCTGAGTTTAAACATCTGTTCTTCTGTATCTATCCTTCTCAGAGGACTAGAAACCTCTTGGTAGCTCTTTTTGGGGCATGGATGAAACAGGATAAACAGAGAGGAAGTTTTGATCCAACAGACATGGATACGAATTTCTTACCATCACTTGTCAATGTAGACCCTCTTTCATTTCTAAACTTTGGAAAATGTCTTTCCCGTGAGCCCAGAGGTCTTCTCAGGAAGACTCCAAAAGTTATTTATCTCCAAAAGTTGGCGTATTTACATCTTTGGACAGGAGTTGGGATGAGAAGGTCACACAGATATTAAGCTATCTTTCTTTCCTCCTGGATTAGACTTGTAGGTTAGCAGGAAGTAAAGGATATTCTAGACTTGCATTGTGCAAGTCACTTGACCTTCTCCACTTCATTACAGTCTCCTAAAGAGGCCAACAAATTTGGCCTACAAATACAACTACAAAGACTAACCATATCTCAAAAATCACATCGCTCACGATGGTTTATTGTTTATTCATTTATACTGGAAAAAAATGTAATTAAGAATATCTGTTTGAATATTCCCTTTGGCCAAAAATAACTGTGTCAATGGCAGATGGGATCTGGACCATAGGTGAAAATCAAACTAAGCCACCTTCTTCCAGGCAGATTGCAGTGCCAATTTCATATTCTGAGTTAAACATGTTTTTTCTCTCTTGAAAATAAGTTCCTAAAAAGAGTTCCTGGCATTCCAAATAATGATTGTAAATCTACCAAGTTAATTTATTAACCAATAAAGTCCTGTCAAGTCTCCTTCTCATCTTCTAGAAAACAGGTCTGCAGAGAGGGGGAAAAAAGACCAACTAGTTACTAAGGAAATATATTCTTGCTTCACATATATTCATCTCAAGCCTTGCTTTGGAGTCCGCTTCTGTGCATTGTGGAATATGGAAATCCCTACAAACACAGAAGGCATTTGGGGTGATAATGGTCTGCTTTGTTCGATAGTAAGGCTGTAAGGAAATTAACAATAAATGCATCATTATTATATCCAAACTGCCATCAGATTAAATTCAAAACTTTAAATGAAAAGCTGAGGCATTCGATTCCTTAGGCACATAACATAAAATCAAGGCTGTTACAAGAAGACAGTATTTAAGATGCCCCCTTCTCCTTTCTCTTCAGTAAACACCTTGTAAATTTGTCTGAAATTTTCAAATTTTGCACTAATTGAGGCTCCTTGCCTGTTCATTTGAGTTTTGGTGTGAAAATATATCAAATCATAACACACAAAAAGCTACTCTCTCAAGCCACATTTCATAACATGATTTCATCAGATGGTCTTAATTTTCTGCATGACATTATCTTTCAAGCTGACATAAGACTGGGCTGTGATATTTGCATACTCAAGACAGAACCATGTAGCTTAACTCTGTTTCTGCTTGTGTGGGAATTTGGAGCACTTTTACTTTGAGGAATCAAACAAATAAACCTTCCAAAAATAAAAAGATTTCCTCTAGTCTTTGAACGACTTCTTGCCTTTTAGTGAAAGAAGCACTGAGTTGTTGTTTTTTTTTAAACAATCCTGTAGTATTCAATTCAGTTTTCTCAGTATATTTGAGGTGTGTATATCTCTTGAAAGTTTCTAAAGTCCAGACCAATTAGTCAAGGAGACTTGGTAATTTCACTTGGCTAGTATCCATATAATTGTAAATGTGCAAAAAAGAAAGTGGTGTTTTTATAGATGGAAATATTTAACATTTTAAATATTGCAATACAGAGAAAATGTATCATTAACCTTGGAGTTAGAACATCTAGCCCTTGGAACCTATTTGTCAGCTCTGACTGGGCAAGTCAGGCTTCTCTGGTAGCTCAGGGGTAAAGAATCCACCTCCCAATGCCAGAGATGTGGGTTCAATCCCTGGGACAGGGAGATTCCCTGGAAAAGAAAATAGCAACCCACTCCAGTATTCTTGTCTGGGAAATCCCAAGGACAGAGAAGCCTAGCAGGCTACAGTCCATGGGGTTGCAAAGAGTGGGACACAATTTACAACTAAACAACAAGGACTAAGCAAGTCACCTAGCCCTGTGTCAATGTCCCCTAAATGTATATTCACTTTTCATTAAACATGTATTTCTTGAGTGCTCACAACACACTAGCTGCCATTTGGGGTACTATAAGTTTCTGTTGTTGTTTAGTCGCTCTGTTGTGTCCTACTCTTTTGTGACCCCAACTACTATAGCCCACCAAGCTCCTCTGTCCATGAAATTTCCTAGACAAGAACATTGGAGTGTGTTGCCATTTCCGTCTCCAGGGGAATCTTCCTGACCCAGACACCATCTCCCGTGTCTCCTACATTGCAGGCAGATTCTTTACCACTGACCACATGAGAAGCCATCAGTTCAGTCACTCACATGTGTCTGGCTCTTTGTGACCCCATGGACTGCAGCATGTCAGGTTTCCCTGCCCATCACCAACCCCCCCAGAGTTTATTCAAACTCATGTCCATTGAGTCAGTGAAGCCATCCAACCATCTCATCCTCTGTTGTCACCTTCTTCTCCCGCCTTCAATCTTTCCCAACATCAGGGTCTTTTCAAATGAGTCAGTTCTTCGCATTAGGTGTGGCCAAAGTATTGGAGTTTCAGCTTCAGCATCAGTCCTTCCTATGAATATTCAGGACTGATTTTCTGTGAGAAGGCCTGGTTGGAACTCCTTGCTGTCCAAGGGACTCTCAAGAATCTTCTCCAACATCACAGTTCAAAAGCATCAATTCTTTGGTGCTCAGCTTTCTTTATAGTTCAAATCTCACATCTATACATGACTACTGGAAAAACCATAGCTTTGAATAGACAGACCTTCATTGGCAAAGTAATGTCTCTGCTTGTTAATATGCTGTCTAGATTGATCATAATGTTCCTTCCAAGGAGTAAGTGTCTTTCATGGCTGCAGTCACCATCTGCAGTGATTTTGGTGCCCCCCAAAATAGTTGGCTACTATTTCCCCATCTATTTGCATAAAGTGATGGGACAGTCTTAAACACGATCTTAGTTTTTTGAATGCTGAGCTGTAAGCCAACTTTTTCACTCTCCTCTTTCACTTTCATCAAGAGGCTCTTTAGTTCTTCACTTTCTGCCATAAAGGTGGTGTCATCTGTATATCTGAGGGTATTAATATTTCTCCCAGCAATCTTGATTCCAGTTTGTGATTCATCCATTACAGCATTTCTTATGATGTACTCTGCATATAAGGTAAATAAGCATGGTGGCAATATACAGCCTTGACATACTCCTTTCCTGATTTGGAACCAGTCTGTTGTTCCATGTCCAGTTCTACCTACATACAGATTTCTCAGGAGGCAGGTCAGGTGGTCTGGTATTTCCATCTCTTTCAGAATTTTCCACAGTTTGTTGTGATCTGCACAAAGGCTTTGGCATAATCAATAAAGCAGAAGTAGATGTATTTTCTGGAACTGTCTTGCTTTTTCAATGTCCAACGAATATTGGCAATTTGATCTCTGGTTCCTCTGCCTTCTCTAAATCCAGCTTGAACATCTGGAAGTTCACGGTTCATGTACTGTTCAAGCCTGGCTTGGAGAATTTTGAGCATTACTTTGCTAGCGTGTGAGATGAGTGCATTGTGCAGTAGTTTGAGCATTCTTTGGCATTGCCTTTCTTTGGGATTGGAATGAAAACTGACCTTTTCTAGTCCTGTGGCCACTGCTCAGTTTTCCCAGTTTGCTGGCATATTGAGTGTAGCACTTTCACAGCATCACCTTTTAGGATTTGAAATGGCTCAAGTGGAATTCCCTCACCTTCACTAGCTTTGGTTCGCAGTGATGCTTCCTAAGGCCCATTTGAGTTCGCATTCCAGGATGTCTGGCTCTAGGTGAGTGATCACACCATCGTCATTATCTGGGTGGTAAAGATCTTTCTTGTATAGTTCTTCTGTGTATTCTTGCCACCTCTTCTTAATATCCTCTACTTCTGTTAGGTCCATACCATGTTGGTCTTTTATCATGCCCATATTTGCATGAAATGTTCCCTTAGTATCTCTAATTTTCTTGAAGAGACCTCTATTTTTTCACATTCTATTGTTTTCCTCTATTTCTTTGCACTGATTAGTAAGGAAGGCTTTCTTATATCTCGTTCTATTCTTTGGAACTCTGCATTAACATGGATATACTTTTCCTTTTTTTCCTTTGCCTTTCACTTCTCTTCTTTTCATAGCTATTTGTACAGCCTTCTCAGACAACCATTTTGCCTTTTTATATTTCTTTTTCTTGGGGATGGTCTTGATCACTGCCTCCTGTACAATGTCACAAACCTCCATACATAGTTCTTCAGGCACTCTGTCTATCAAATCCAATCCCTTAAATCTATTTCTCACTTCCACTGTATAATCATAAGGGAATTGATTTAGATCATACCTTAATGGTCTAGTGGTTTTCCCTACTTTCTCCCATTTAAGTCTGAATTTGGCAATAAGTAGTTCATGATCTCGGAGAAGGCAGTGGCACCCCACTCCAGTACTTTTGCCAGGAGGGTCCCATGGACAGAGGAGCCTGGTGGGCTGCAGTCCATGGGGTCGCTAGAGTCACACATAACTGAGTGACTTCACTTTGACTTTTCACTTTCATGCATTGGAGAAGGAAATGGCAACCCACTCCAGTGTTCTTGCCTGGAGAATCCCAGGGACGGGGGAGCCTGGTGGGCTGCTGTCTATGGGGTCGCACAGAGTTGGACACGACTGAAGCAACTTAGCAGCAGCAGTAGCAGCAGTTCATGATCTGAGACACAGTCAGCTCCTGGTCTTGTTTTTGCTGACTGTTTAGAGCTTCTCCATCTTTTGCTGCAAAGAATATTAATCAATCTGATTTCTGTATTGACCATTTGGTAATACCCAAGTATAGTCTTCTCTTGTGTTGTTGGATGAGGGTGCTTGCTATGACCAGTACGTTCTCTTGGCAGAAGTCTGTTAACTTTTGCCCTGCTTCATTCTGTACTCCAAGGCCAAATTTTCCTGTTACTCCAGGTAAATTTGACTCGCTACTTTTGCATTCCAGTCCCCTATAATGAAAAGGACATCTTTTTTGGTTGTTAGTTCTAGAAGGTCTTGTAGGTCTTCATAGAACCTTTCAACTTCAGCTTATTCAGCATTATTGATTGGGGCACAGACTTGGATTATTGTGTTATTGAATGGTTTGCCTTGGAAACAAGCAGAGATCATTCTGTCATTTTTGAGATTGCATCCAAGTACTGCATTTCAGACTCTATTGCTGACTATAATGGCTACTCCATTTTTTCTAAGGGATTCTTGCCCACAGTAGTAGATATAATGGTCATCTGAGTCAAATTCACCCATCCAGTCCATTTTAGTTTGCTGATTCCTAAAATGTCAATGTTCACTTTTGCCATCTCCTGTTTGACCATTTGCAATTTGCCTTTTTTCATGGACCTAACATTACAAATTCCTATGCAATATTGCTCTTTACAGCATTAGACTTTACCTCCACCACCAGTCACATCCACAACTGGGTGTTGTTTTTGCTTTGGCTCCATCCATTCATTCTTTCTGGAGTTATTTCTCCACTGATCTCCAGTAGCATATTGGGCAGCTACTGACCTGGGGAGTTCATCTTTCAGTGTAAGTTTAAAAATATCCATTAGTTAGTCTAGAAATACAGAAGGTTAACATTGGAATAGAATCTAAATCCTATCTACTATAGAGATGAAGGAAATGCCACCAACTTGGGTTAATGACCCATTAAGGATATGGGTGTAGAAGTGGTGGGGAAGAATTTAAGCTCAGTTCTCTTGCTGTGAATTCCATCCTCTTCCTAAAACTCACTCATACCTCTCTTGCAATGTTCATAACCAGTTAAAAAAACTGGGAAAATATTATTACTTGGAGAAAAAGCCAGTCACCCTCTCCCGTATTTATTGAAGTCAAATCAATAAAAAGTGTTCTTTTGTTTGTTTGATCGGTGTTCTTTGTTTTAACGAAAAGAGAGGTGTTGAACTGGGTTGTTTTTGATAAGTATAGATCCTATCAGAGTCATGGCACAGTAGGTACATAATAAGAATTCTGGTTTTGGCATATTGAGTTGAAAATGTCCTTTTCAAGATCACCAGTGGCCTCCACACTTTCAAATTCACTGATGCATTTTTCTTTACCTCTCATAGCTGTATTTCCATCCTTGAAACATATTATTTAAGTGGCTGCTAGGACACCATGTGGATAGACCTCTCTCTTTGCCATGCCTTTCTGCCTCCTTTGAGGATCTGCCTCTCTACCTTACCTCTGATCTGAGAGACCTACAGGCTCGCTGCTTACAGCTGTTCCCCTTCTCAATCCTCACTCCCACTGTCAGCTAATCCAGTCAGCTCCACAGCTTTAAATATCATTTACGTGCCAACAGTGGCCTGGTATGTATCTTCAGACATAACCTCTTCTCTGATAAGTGAAGTCAGGTGATAAGTCAACTTTTGTACACATTATCTCCACTTAGATATTTAAAACACATTTGTATGTGTTAGCATTTGTATCTGTTGCTTTCTTCTCTAAGTAACAGAAAGTTTGATTGATATGGTTTAAGCAGACAGATGTATTTATGTCACATGGTCCAGGGTAGACATTGACGCTCTGGTTTACATTAAGAACCCACTCTCCTTCTATCTTGCAGCTCTACCATCTTTATGGGTATCAGATCAGATCAGTCGCTCAGTCGTGTCCAACTCTTTGTGACCCCATGAACTGCAGCACGCCAGGCCTCCCTATCCATCACCAGCTCTCGGAGGTCACTCAGACTCACATTCATCGAGTCAGTGATGCCATCCAGCCATCTCATCCTCTGTCGTCCCCTTCTCCTCTTGCCCCCAATCCCTCCCAGCATCAGAGTCTTCTCCAATGAGTCAACTCTTCGCATGAGGTGGCCAAAATACTGGAGTTTCAGCTTTAGCATCATTCCTTCCAAAGAAATCCCAGGGCTGATCTTCAGAATGGACTGGCTGGATCTCCTTGCAGTCCAAGGGACTCTCAAGAGTCTTCTCCAACACCACAGTTCAAAAGCATCAATTCTTCGGCGCTCAGCCTTCTTCACAGTCCAGCTCTCACATCCATACATGACCACAGGAAAGACCATAGCCTTGACTAGGCGAACCTTTGTTGGCAAAGTGATGTCTCTGCTTTTGAATATGCTATCTAGGTTGGTCATAACTTTCCTTCCAAGGTATATTTGGTTCTATCATCACAGATGGTTGCTGCAACTCAAATGTCCTTTCTGTACTCCAGGAAGAAGGTGGAAAAGCCAAAATGTATGGAGGAAAAAAGCCTCTCTTCTCTCTTGTTTTATGTTCTTTTTCTCTTGGGAGTTTAGCCAAGTATATTTACCTACATCTTACTAGCTATATCTCTATCATGTGGAGGCTAGTATTTCATTTTTCAGTCTCTATTCTAAAGGAAAGGAAAGAGGAGGGATTGAAAGGGTGTTAACTGAGACAAAGCATGTTCATCTGCAACAGCACTTCACACTCAAGATGTACCCTACGTGTAAGTAAACAGCCCTGTATTTTTCATACTCAGACTAAAAACTTTATCATCACTGGCTTCTCTCTTCCTTTCCTATCACACATCAAACTCAATAGCAAATTCTTGTAAGTCTACCTTCAAAATTTATCCATACTCTGACCATTTGACACCATCACTTCCCTTCCCTCCTTAGTCCATGGCTCCATCTTCAGCTGCTTGAATCATTATAAAATCCTTCTAACCAACTTCCTGCATCCTACCTTTCTTCTTACAGTTTATTCTCTACTTAGACACCATATGATTCTTTAAAAACCTCTGAGTTTATGTCTCTTTTCGCTCAGAAACTTCTCGTGACTTCTGCCTCATTCAATATCAAATTCCCGCTCCTCATAAACAACTACTATGCCTGCCTTGTTCTTGCCCCAGCTCATTTTGTATCTCTTTTTTCTCCACCCACACAGGTCTTCCTGTGTTTCTTCCAGTATCTGTCTGCTTTTTCCTGCTTTGGAGCCTTTGTAAGGCTCCATCTGCATGACTCCTACATGTCTGCCCTGCTTACTACTCCATTTCCCATGTTGTTGTTCAATCACCCAGCTGTGTCCGACTCTTTGTGACCCCATGGACTGCAGCATGCCAGGCTTCCCTGTCCTTCACCATCTCCCGTAGCTTGCTCAAATTTCTGTCTGTTGAGTCAGTGATGCCAGCCAACCATCTCATCCTCTATCATTCTCTTCTTCTCCTGCCTTCTATCTTCCCCAGCATCAGGGTCTTTTTCAAAGAGTCGGCTATTCACATCAGGTGGCTAAAGTATTGGACCTTCAGCTTCAAAATCAGTCCTTCTAATGAATATTCAGGACTGATTTCCCTTAGGATTGACTGGTTTGATCTCCTTGCAGTTCAAGAAACTCTCAAGAGTCTTCCCCAACACCATGATTCGAAAGCATTAATTCTTTGGTGCTCAGTCTTCCTTATGGTCCAGGTCTCACATCCATACATGACTACTGGAAAAATCATAGCTTTGACTATATGGATCTTTGTTGGCAAAGTAATGTTTCTGCTTTTTAATATGCTATCTACTTTTGTCACAGCTTTTCTTCCAAAGGAGCAAGTGTCTTTTAATTTCATGGCTGCAGTAACCATCCACAGTGATTTTGGAGCCCAAGAAAATAAAGTCTGTCACTGTTTCCATTGTTTCCCTATTTGCCATGAAGTGATAAGACGAGTTGCCATGATCTTTGTTTTTTGAATGTTGAGTTTAATGTCAGCTTTTTCACTCTCCTTTTTTATCTTCACCATTCCTTTAGGTTCCTAATATTAAGTTACATTTAATGTTATCACAGAAGCTTTTCCTGATCTCCTTCTGTGAAGCAGCAACTTCATCCAACTCCATCACTTTTTGTCTCTATTTTGCTTTGATTTTCTTTGGGATCACAGGATATATATTTTTGTCAATTTCTTGTTCCCTCAACTAGAACGTGTCTCCAAGATTCTGGGGACTTTATTTCATTAATTGCTGCACATAGTAATCCTTCAGGATGCAGAAGCAAATTAATTCTTACTGGGTATCAAAATAATGATAGGTATACAGTATGCATTACTTGATTCAACCTTTATATCTCTGTGATGTAGGTACCATAGTATATCCTCATTTTAAAACAGATCAACAGGAGATTCAGAGAAGCTTGCAAATTACCCAAGATCTCACAATTAATAAGTGGCAGAACCAGGATTGTTTGTATATACATTTGACTCCAAAGCCAATCTTATAGCCCACCCTTCATTGTCTTTCAATAAATATTGAAAGAATGATTGATATATTTACAGAAAAACAAAGCTTAACTGAATTTTCCTTGTTCCCCAGAGCTTTTCACAGTTTAATTCCATTTGGATTGGATACTCAATTGTAGTCTTTTGTTTTCTCTGTTTTATAAATTTTAGAAGAGTATTTCACAAGCTTCAGAAATCCTCTAAAAGAAGCCTCTAGAATGAACCTACCTCTTACCTCCCATGGAGGACTGGTCTTATTAAAATAAAGGAAAATAGTGTTAGCACTATTTAATCAAATGGACTAGGGTAGAAGGAATGGAGATATATTATAAGACTGCCTATTTATTTCAAATTCTCATTTTGTAATTTAGCCGGTTGCCTGGCATTTCTTGTGAGAAACTTAAAGGGAATTCTAAGCAATGTGGAAGAGTCTACTCCTCAGGAAAGTTTAAGAATAGAATTGATAAATTTGCAAATTGGCATGGGATCTGGACTTCAGAGTAATTAGGCTAGATTTATTTTAAAAATGCTTTTATTAAAATAGAAAGTCTTAATTCTACTGGACTTAGATACATATTTTCTGGGACGGTAGCTGATGGAGAAAATTTGTGAAGAAATTTGGCATGCATGAATTAAATCTGTCTGCAGCATGGGCTAGGAAAGTTAATAATCCAAACTGCTGCGTTCATTTGTGTGTATAAATGTGTGCATGTCTAGCCTGTATTTTAAATGGTAGTTTATCTGGGTCAGCCAAACAGGGCTGTTCTGAGTCAGACCTTCAATACTTTAAGACTTAAAAAAAAAAAATCTGGTCTAACAATTATAAGCTGCTCTCTATCAAAAAACCAGACTAATGAATGTGATTGGGTTCACCCCATTATGGCATCTTAATATCTGAATTAATTTTTAACTCAACACTTTAAAAGGGAAATGAAGGGTGAGAGAAAAACCATGAAAAACCTACAAATTTATGAACTCGTCAACTTAAATAGATAAATCCCCTAGAAAGAAAGCATATAGCTCCTAGATGCCTTTAACAATATCTAACCAGCCCCCAAGCTGTCATTTGATGCAGACAGTTTCTCTACACAACTCTCACTGCCTAGGTTTTAGTTTCGGATATTATTGACTTGCTGACTCCTTACTCTTTCATATTGGAATGTCTAGAGAGATTACCATGAGCCAAAGCACATGCATGTTAAGTCGCTTCAGTTGTGTTCCACTCTTAGCGACCTTAAGGACTGTAGCCCACCAGGCTCCTCTGTCCAAGTGATTTTCCAGGCAAGAATACTGGAGTGGGTTGCCATGCCCTTCCCCGGGGCATCTTCCCAATCCAGGAATCAAACCCGCATCTCTTGCGTCTCCTGCATTGGCAGGTGGGCTCCTTACCACTAGCGCCACCTGGGAAGCCCCCTGTGCCAAAGCAGTTTATATAAGTATCAGCTAAATTTGGACCCTCTGAAATAGGGGTATTATTATCTTTTGGCATATAGTAAGCTTGCCAAAGAATTGATGCTTTTGAACTGTGGTGTTGGAGAAGACTCTTGAGAATCCCCTGGACTGCAAGGAGAGCCAACCAGTCCATTCTAACGGAGATTAGTCCTGGGATTTCTTTAGAAGGAATGATGCTAAAGCTGAAACTCCAGTACTTTGGTCACCTCATGCGAAGAGTTGACTCATTGGAAAAGACTCTAATGCTGGGAGGGATTGGGGGCAGGAGGAAAAGGGGACAACAGAGGATGAGATGGCTGACTGGCATCACCGACTCGATGGACGTGAGTTTGAGTGAACACAGGAGATGGTGATGGACAGGGAGGCCTGGCGTGCTGCGATTCATGGGGTTGCAAAGAGTGAGACATGACTGAGTGACATGACTGAACTGAACTGAACTGAAGCACTCAGAAATGATGGAGAAAATTGAAACACAGAGATATTAGGCAGATGCCCAGGAATACTCAGCTAGGAAATGGAGAGTTTCACCACAACCCAGGTAGACTGGCTCCAGAGCTTGAGTTCATTACCACCATGCAATTCTATGCTCTGCAGGGCTGCTGGGTGATGAAAGTGTACAAATTTGTTTCACGAACACAGAGTTCATCTCCTGGTATGTTTGCTGAACTACCATTTAGAAAGAGATTTTAGACCTGAATCCAGAGATCTGGTTTCAAGTAACAACTCTGCCACAGACTAGACGCATGACAAGAAACATGTTATCACCTCTCAACTCTTCAGTTTCCTCAACTATAAAATGAGAGAGGGGGATGCTAGATGATTTTAAGATCCCTTTCAGCTGAAACATTTTACGAGTTTGTTTCTTCTATTATCTGTTCCTGTTTCTAGCGCTTTTTAAAAGTTTTAGTAATTGGCTTCTGAACCTATTTGTGCACTGCAAAAGCAGTAGATGATACTTTGCAGGGGTGTTGAAGTGACTGCCTGCGTCACTGTGCACTGTGCACTTCCGGGGACTCAGTGTCTAGAGTGGGAGCAAACATAAACAAACGGTGCTCTGGCGCATGAGAGGACTAGCGCAGCCTCCTTACCCCAGGAGGATTTGCGCAAGAGGAAGCCACTTAAAGTGAATCCACTTTAAATGGGGCCAGATTTTCACAGGAATATTCTATCATAACTTCGTATCAAAAAAGAATCTAAAATGGATGAAAATAAATATAGTATTTTGTCATAATAACACAGTTTCATGCCACTGCCAATGAAACCAAAATGTGTGATTTATCAATGTGAAGCCCAGTAACTCTAAAGACTGATGTTAAACATGTTTGGTTTTTTTTTGTTGTTTTTTTTTGTAAAGTTACAGTTTTGATTATATTTCCAACTAGTTTTAATTCTTAAAACAAGGAATGAATCAAATGTTTGCTCTTGAGGTAACATTTTTCCAACAATTTTTATGGTAGTTTGATTAAACAACTTTTATTTCAAATTTGACCCTCTAAGTGATCATAAAATAAAATAATTTATGCAATATTCAGGAAGCTTCAGTTTTCCTAGACACATATATTAATCCTTAAATACCAATATCATTCTCATTTAAGGTTTCATTTGTTGCTCTCTTCCATTTCTCTTCTTTAATTGCTAACATGCATTTTTACATGATTCTCTACTCTTATGGTTTTGCTAGTCATTCAGAGAGTTATTCAACATCATTGTCAGCCTCATCATTGTCATCTTCAGTTTTTCAAGATTTTCTGTTTCACCACATAAAGTATCTGTTATGTTTGTCTTTTGTGGAACAATGTTTGGCATTCAGTGAATTGCTGACCAGTGGACGCTTCGGCTTGTCGGAAAGGGAGAGATCCTGGTCTAAACTTGGTAATGATATTTGTGTCAGAATTAAATGCAAGTGGTCAGTACATTAGAGGATATTTTCATAATAAGTCAAATTTTGCTTCCTATGCAACTCCATAACTGCAAGCACTCTGGCGTCAACACTTAGATATCAAAGATATTTAGTATAATGCAGTAATTATGGCAACCACATTTAATTAGATGTAGAGATACATGCATTTCATTGATCTGCTTTTACTTGAACACTTAACTGTATTCAAACATATTCACAAGGCTGGACTCTCTTTAATCAAGTAAGTGATTAGTTTAATGGCTAAATGTCTTGTATGTGCACCTTTCGGGGAACTACAAGAAAGGTAATCTTAGATGGCGCATGTTGCAAAGTAAACTTCAGAAAGCCTCTTTGTCATTCACTATCAACCTAAAAATGTCTACATATTTCTATTACATATTTAAGTAAACAGTATTTATTTAAAGTATAATTAAGGTTAATGACACTTTTTTTCTTTCAAGGGGCAGATATTGCTTTATCCTCTTAGCAATGATATGAGTGCTAGATGTTTGTCTACGGATCACTCACTACCCTTCTCTTGCACTGACCTGTGCCAGAGGGAACTACATTTTCCAGGTTCCCTTCCCAACTAACGATGAGGTAGTTTCAGCCAATGGAGGGACTTAAAGAAGCCTAGAGTGTGGGAAGAAGAGGCAAGGCGAGGGGAGAAGTTAGGGAATTTCTTCCTCTGATGCCTTCTAAAGGGGCATCTCTCGCTGTGGCTTTATTACCTCCATTTCTCCAGCTGCTGTCGACCACCCCTGATTCCAACTCCTGCTCAGGTGCCCCTCCACGATTCTAATCTCAGCTCGTTTTCAACAGCTTTCAGTCTAAGAACATCAGCTTGTTGTTTCCTCCAGCCCTCAGGGTGATTGTGTGGCTTCCTGCCACAAGTGAAATCCTCTGGGTTGACTCACTATTCCCTAGTTTCTCAGCTCTTCTACCATCTGAATAACCCATTCCTTGTATTAAATTCTCTCAAAACACCTACAGTGATTTTATTTTCTTGACTTGATCCCTCACTAATATGATATATATATACAATTAGATCCTAGTGAACTAATAGATAATATATATTAACTCCTGACTCAAAAGCACTTCATGAAAATTTCCTGTCCAAGATTTTTGTGCTTTGAATAGTTGTTCAAATATGCGAGGATCATTTACAAATATTCTTTGAAGTGGGAATTATCTCTGGCATGTACTGTACAAGATGCAAATGTATTAAGGCGAAGAATCACTTCCTGATTTTTCTAGGAAACATGTTATCACTTCTTTCATTATGTCAGTTTTCCAATCCTCTATTTCAGCTTCCATTTCATTGTACTAAAGTAACATTCCTCTCCTTTTGCACTATTGACATTTTGGGTTAAATAATTGTTTTGTTGAGGTAGGAGAAGGGACACTGTCCTATGTGTCATAGTGTGTTTAGCAACATCTTGACCTCTGTCCACTAGACTCCAGTAGCAACCCCCCATTCCACCTCGTTGCAACAGCCAGAAATGTCTCCAGACATTACTAAATGTCCCCTGGTGGGAGGGGAGGGGGCAAAACCATCTTTAGTTGAGGAGCACTGTACAATAATTATTTGTTTACAAATAGATTTCCTGTCTAGATTAAAAGTTCCTTTATGAAAAAATCATAAGTGGAACATATTCTTCATTTGAATACAGTAATTCAAAACTTTACTCAAAACTTTATATAACTGTGCACTCAAAACTTTAATCAATGCATGTGTGTATTAATAAAATATTAATAGCTATATGGATTGATTTTGTCATATCAGCTTTCCTCAAAGAAGTTATAAGGGAGATAAAATATACACTGTTATGTATCAGATCAGATCAGTCAGATCAGTCGCTCAGTCGTGTCCGACTCTTTGCGACCCCATGAACCGCAGCACGCCAGGCCTCCCTGTCCATCACCAGCTCCCGGAGATCACCCAGACTCACACCCATCAAGTCAGTGATGCCATCCAGCCATCTCATCCTCTGTCGTCCCCTTCTCCTCCTGCCCTCAATCCCTCCCAGCATCACAGTCTTCTCCAATGAGTCAACTCTTCGCATGAGGTGGCCAAAATACTGGAGTTTCAGCTTTAGCATCATTCCTTCTAAAGAAATCCCAGGGCTGATCTCCTTCAGAATGGACTGGTTGGATCTCCTTGCAGTCCAAGGGACTCTCAAGAGTCTTCTCCAACACCACAGTTCAAAAGCATCAATTCTTCGGCGCTCAGCCTTCTTCACAGTCCAGCTCTCACATCCATACATGACCACAGGAAAGACCATAGCCTTGACTAGGCAAACCTTTGTTGGTAAAGTAATGTCTCTGCTTTTGAATATGCTATCTAGGTTGGTCATAACTTTCCTTCCAAGGAGTAAGCGTCTTTTAATTTCATGGCTGCAGTCACCATCTGTAGTGATTTTGGAGCCCAGAAAAACAAAGTCTGACACTGTTTCCACTGTTTCCCCATCTATTTCCCATGCAGTGATGGGACCAGATGCCATGATCTTCGTTTTCTGAATGTTGAGCTTTAAGCCAACCTTTTCACTCTCCACTTTCACTTTCATCAAGAGGCTTTTTAGCCCCTCTTCACTTTCTGCCATAAGAGTGGTGTCATCTGCATATCTGAGGTTATTGATATTTCTCCCAGCAATCTTGATTCCAGCTTGTGTTTCTTCCAGTCCAGCATTTCTCATGATGTACTCTGCATATAAGTTAAATAAACAGGGTGACAATATACAGCCTTGACGTACTCCTTTTCCTATTTGGAACCAGTCTGTTGTTCCATGACCAGTTCTAACTGTTGCTTCCTGACCTGCATACAGATTTCTCAAGAGGCAGATCAGGTGGTCTGGTATTCCCATCTCTTTCAGAATTTTCCATAGTTTATTGTGATCCACACAGTCAAAGGCTTTGGCAAAATCAATAAAGCAGAAATAGATGTTATGTATATACTTGAGATAAAACTAGAAACCTTAAAGGCAAATTTTATTAATGCTAGAACTAAATAAGTTCCAGCAGGAATTGTATAATAATGAACACATTGTTCACATGGTGAGTGTTTTATACTATATTCAAGATGGTCAAAAAAATTATTCTGACCTGAGTCTTATAACATCCTCTGACGTACATAGGAATGATCACTATTAAAAAAGTGAGAAAACCAGGGCTCAGAGGGTGACATGATTTTCCTAAGCTTTCATACATGAGAATGTGGTAGCTAAGATTTGAGAAAGTCTTCTGCCTTCACTCCCATCCCTTTCAGTCCTCTTCTTAAAAGGTAGAGCTACCTGGGTTCATGTCCCCTAGAAGCTCTCTCATTCCTGGGCTTGAAGGACTTGCTGTCCTCTGGTTCTCTGTCCTCTCTACTTTTTCAGGCTCCATCCTTTACTGCCATCTCTGCCCGGGTCTGCACACTGCCATGCTGACTGCACATGATTATTTAGGTCATCTTCTTATGTCAACCACTATGTGTATGACTCCTGCACACAGGAACTCTGTAGCCAATGCCTGGCTTCAAATCCTGGCTCCCCCACCACTTAGTTTGCTGCTTTGGGAATTATATAACTTCTTTATACAGCAATTTCCTTACCTGTAAAATGATGACTGAAACTAAGACCCATCTGATAGTCCTAGGGGAGCTGCAAGGACTACAGTAGTATAATCTACATACAGTGCTTAGAAAAGTGTTTGGAACTTTGTAAAAGCTTGATACATATTAAGACATAGTTCAGTTCAGTCGCTCCATCATGTTCAACTCTTTGTGACCCCATGAATCACAGCATACCAGGCCTCCCTGTCCATCACCAACCCCCAGAGTTCACCCAAACTCATGTCCATCAAGTTGGTGATGCCATCCAGCCATCTCATCCTCTGTCGTCCCCTTCTCCTCCTGCCCCCAATCCCTCCCAGCATCAGGGTCTTTTCCAATGAGTCAATTCTTCTCATGAGGTGGCCAAAGTACTGGAGTTTCAGCTTCAGCATCATTCCTTCCAATGAAGACCCAGGGCTGATCTCCTTCAGAATGGACTGGTTAGATCTCCTTGCAGTCCAAGGGACTCTCAAGAGTCTTCTCCAACACCACAGTTCAAAAGCATCAATTCCTCACCGCTCAGCCTTCTTCACAGTCCAGCTCTCACATCCATACATGACCACAGGAAAGACCATAGCCTTGACTAGACGGACCTTTGTTGGCAAAGTAATATCTCTGCTTTTTGATATACTAACAAATAAAGCATATAGGCCTCCTTATCCCTTGGTTATCTCTCTTCTGGATTCTGAACCCAGAGCAGTAGAGGTGATAGAAAATGGAAGCAGCCCATGGTCAAGTGAACTAGAGACATCAGGAGACAAATAATAAATGATGAAGAAAAAAATTCCAGAAATTTCTTCACTGACTCATCTAGAAACAGTGTTTTTCTCTCTCCCTCTGCTTCTGTCTCTAACAAGCTAGTATTGTTTTACTTAGCACCTTACATTGTAATTTCTGTTTAGATGTGTCTTTTCCTTCCAGCCTGTGAAATCCTTAATTCAGTGCATAGGTCATGGTCACCTCTTTATCCTTGGCACCTAGCAAACTGCCTGGCATGTCGTTAGTACTTAGTAAATCAATACTGAATGAAAGAATGAATGATCAAATGAATGAGTATGGATAGCTTTAGAAATGTGTCTCCTAGGGAAAGCAAGTAGTTGGCTATACGGCCAGGCTTGGGTCAGTATGTGTGATTGTCAGAATTCTGTAGCCATGCCTTAGAGAAGCACTCAACAACCAGTTCTTGCCCCTTGGAAACACTCATACACTAACTACTGCTTAAGAACTCTAGCAAACCTGTAGCCTGGGTCACAGCCTTTTTATCTCCAACTCTTTTCAGAAACCTTTATTATTTTTTTCTTAAGTTTTAGTGCTTTCTGTCCACATCAGTTTTCTTTCTCTGCTCCTGATGTTTCCTAGTATTTCACAATCATACTGTAATGTCTTGTCTATGTGTGGCATAAAAGCCTTTGTAATGGCATTGGCTAAGTGTAGTGATGCCCAGAGGCAGGAAGCTGGACCCAGATGCCCTCAGAGAATTCCTTTTAGCATTAAAAGTCCCCGAGGTAGATCCTGACAGCAGTACATCTGCATTTGCTACACTTCTGTTAACCAGAGTTTAGTGGTTACTATCATATCTAAAGAAGGACTGCAGAGAGAAAAATTAGGGCCAGATAATAATTGGTGGGTGTCATACCAAGTCACAAGGAACTGGAAGGAAAAAAAAAAAAAATGTCTGTTCATGTCTTGGCTGGATGAGAAACAAGGAGAGAAGAGAAGAGAAAGAGCCCAGCAAAGATATTTCAATCAATTTTCTCCACAAATAAACAATTCCACTCTTAATAAAAAGAGGTTTCTTTTGATGATGGCCAGCTAAAGTGGGCATTCTTTGCAGGAAAGTAGCTTTTAAAACAAATTTAAGGGGTTAGAAGGGCCTAGGAGAGTTTATAACTAGCTGTCTTCTGCTTTTATGCCTCTCTAGAATCCCCATCCTCCAAATTCTCCCCTCTCCCCAACCCAAGGGAAGAGCCAGGCTTCACTGGTCTAGATTAGTGTTGAGTGAAGACTTTTTCGGCGTCCAAACCAGAGCTCAGTCTCCCAGTTCAATTTCAGGTTCACAGATCTGGGGGTGATGTTTTGGCTACTGACTTAAATGTGTTAATTTTTTAACACTCACCAGGTCGCCTTTTGAAGTTAACACCCTTTTAGGGAAAGTAAGGGAAATTCACACCTCTTCAGAAGCAACTGTTTTCAGAAGATTTACAAGAGCGTAGTGTATGTTGATCCATGTTGAAAGTCATCACTTGGAAAAAGCATAAAAGTTCGCTCTGGAAAATTTCTTTTGAAGAGCACATATATAAAGAATGAGTTTATTTATTTGTTAAAAATATTTATAAAAGGCTCCACAAAAGACGTTCCTGTGCTGGAAATTGCAGGGATACAAAAGTTACTTCTCAAGGAACCTGAGGTCTCAGTAGAGTCATTGCGCTTTTATACATACTGGCTGTCTTCTCCACCAGATTCCTGCAGGCAGACTCCTCTTAAACGCCTCTATTTTATTTATTTATTTTTTTTAATTTCTAGCCTTAGCCCAGAGCATCTAAAGAATACCCTTAATAAATGTGATTGATTGCCATTCCAAGTCCTGAGAAATTCAGGAAATTTTTTCCTGTCTTGCTTTTGCACTTGTTCTGGTAAGTCAAAAGGTATCATGCAGGCCAACAAGCACATGAAAAGATGTCCAACATCATTAATTATCAGGAAATGCAAGTCAAACCCACATGAGAAACCACTTCATATTCATTAGGATATCTACTATCAAAAAAAAAAAAAAAAAAAAAAGAAAATTACGAATATTGGCAAGGATGTGAAGAACCTGGAACCCTTGTACTCTGTTTGTAGAAATTTAAAATAGTGCCACTTCCATGGAAAACAGTATGACAGTTCCTCAAAATATATATATATATAATTACCATATAAGCCATCTATTTCATGTCTGTGGATATACGCAATGAACATGAAGGCAGAGACTCAGATATTTGTATGCCTGTGTTCATAGCAGCATTATTTGTAATTGCCAAAAGTGAAAGCAACTCCACCATTCATCAGTATGAATGGGTAAGCAAAATATGATATATACATATACACACACCCCGGTTCAATCCATGGGTTGGGAAGATCTCCTGGAGAAGGAAATGACACCCCACTCCAGTATTCTTGCCTGGAAAATCTCATGGACGGAGGAACCTGGTAAGCTATAGTCCATGGGGTCGCAAAGTCAGACACGACTGAGCGACTTCACTTTCACATATAATGGAATATTATTCAGCCTTAAAGAGTAGAGAAATTCTGATACATACTACAACACAGATGAACTTCAAACCTTATACTACGTAAAAGAAGCCAGTCAGAAAAAGACAATGCATAATTTCATTTTTATGTGGTGCCTGGAGTTGTCAAATTCATAGAGAATTCACAAGAATAGAATGGCAGTTGTCAAAGTCTGAGGTGAGAATGGAGATGGTTAACGGGTACAAGTTTCAATTTTGCAAGATGAAAAGGATTCTGGGGATTGGTTCCACAAAAAATATTTATATACTTAGCACTACTGAATTGTACACTTAAAAATGATGAGGATAGCAAATTTCATATTATATTTCTCTTGCTACAACTAAAAAAAAACTTCCATCCCAAATATTGAATGAAGCAGTTATGCAAGTGCAATGCAGAAGGGTATCCTAATTCCCTTTGGATTCTTATACGTGAATGATGTAGGTCACAAATATATCACTCTGATTTTTATGAGCTGCAATATTGGAATTGTATCAATTTCAGAGTCCATTAACTTTTGATAACCAGGGTGGTTAGTGATATATAGGAGATTCTTTGTGTAGATAGCGTTCAGGTGTATGGACCCCACCCACCATGTGTACATTAAATATGATGATGCTTAAAGGAAGTCAAGGCACACATTAAATAGTAAGGGAGTAATAACATCTGTTCTTTTACAGTGAGGAGCCAAGAACTCTTGTGATTTACATGCATCACAGCAAACGTTGCAAATATTTAGTAGTAGAATGTTCATTTTGTCCGTAATACTTATCTCTAAAGTGAGGCCTTGAGAAAATCCGGTTCTGTGTTTCTTCATTGCTCTCTTCATTGTGCATTTCTCAGATTGTTTTCAATTAGTCACTTCAATGCAGCGTTGTAACCCTAAAATAGGAGACATCATTGTAAATAATACAGCTGGGAATTCGAAGAGTATACACTACTAGAGAAGAACTTTTTTCTTTCACATTCCCTTTTTTTTTTTTTTAAGAAAAAAAAAATCCCTAAACACTGTGATGAAATGTTTTATGTCTATACTGTCTGCAGGAGGAAGATGTGGAATTAAGGAGAGCTATAAAATATAAAGACTCTAGACCTGCATATGATTATCCATATTAAATTGAAGTAAATTTACTTTATATTGCTCACTGTGTGTTTTTCACTTGCAAAACAAGATTTTACGCCCATCGGTCTTTTCAGTTTTCACAAATCCAAATGACTGGGAAGATTTGGGATCTCAAAGCAAGCTCTGTTTGCTTTTATACTTTCAATATGCTAGATTAGACTTTGTTATAAAGGTAATTAATTCAAAATAATTAAAATGGATTGGCTTTTAAACTCTTCACTGCCAGCTGAAGGAAACAGCAGACAGTCAAAATATCTGCATATTTTGGGTCAAATCCTTTTTGGTCAAAAATTTGCAAAGGACAGGTTTTCTTGAAATATATACAAACACACACATATATATACATGTACATTTATACTTATATACGACATATATTTATATACACACATATATTAGTTTGTTTCCCATCTATAGAAACCAAGACATTGATACTTATATCCCATCAGTTGCAGATATTTTTAGGAATTCGTTTCAGTGACCTTAGAATTTTTCTTTTTCTTCAAACCATTTTCTTACCAGTTTCCAAGTAGTCACCATCCCATTTGGTCATTTTGGGTCTATCACTAGCTTAATTTAGGATCTAATTATTTCTGCATTCATATCAGTGTAGTCATATTTCTGACTCTAGGATTACTTCAACCAATATATACTTTTTAGTGGTGCAAAATTAATCTATTTAATCACCTGTTTTTCAACATGCCCTTTTCTGGCTCATAAAATTCCAGTGGTCTAAATATCCCATTACATTTAGTCCAGCTCCTGAGTCTTTGAAGTTCTCCTCAGTCCGGACTTAGCCAGTTTCCCCAGGTTCACATTTACTGTCTTCCCTAAACTTTCACTTCCAACCAAACTTGGCTTTTTGCAGTTTTCAAAATACTTTCTCTTGTGCTTCTGCTACCTCGCCCACATGGAACTAAGTCCTAGTTCACTGCCTACTAATTATTTCTTCAACAATCAAATCAAATGCTATCTCTGTAGCTCAGATGGTAAAGAATCTGCCTGTAATGCAGGAGACCTGGTTTGATTCCTGGGTCAGAAAGATCCCCTGGAGAAAGGAATGGCAACCCACTGCAATATACTTGCCTGGAGAATCCCATGGACAGAGAAGCCTGGCGATCTACAGTCCAGGAGGTAGGTAGCAAAGAGTCAGACATGACTGCGCAACTAGCACTACACCACCTTCCTTATCATGTTGAATGAAAATGATGCCTCTCTCTTCTGAATTTCTGAATCAAGACTCTCCTCTCACATGTTACTGACACTTAAGATGCTTTATACCTTAACTTTTTGTATATGCTCTCTTAGCTCCCACATTTTTTCCAGGAGCTCTGCTCCTGGACATTCTTATAGGACCTGGTGTTTTGTGCTTTATATAGTAAATATTTATTAATGAAATATGTTTAGTTTATTCAATTTCCATAGTTTATTGAATAAATTTGTTAAATCAATCAAATTTACAGTAGATAAGGAGTATCATGCATGGATTATTTAACCAGCATAGCAAATTCAGGAATCATTTATTGAAATGTCTGCTTTGTTCAGGCACAGCCTAGGTGTTGGGAGATGAAGAGGCTCTGACAAAGGAACTCCAGGCCATCGGAGGAACTGAGTCAGGAAGCCGGTACCCAGGGACTAGCTGCCAGGATGGATCCTTGACTCCAGCTAAGACAGGCCCCCTGCCCTCATAGGGCCACATCAAAGAGGAGAGTAAATTGTAGCTTTTGTTTTTTTTTTGTTGGTTGGTTGTATAGTAGAAAAAAAAAAAAAAAAAATTTTATTTTTTTTTTTTTTTTTTTTTTTTTTTTTTTTTTTTTTTTGTGTTTTTTGTCTATCAAACTTATCTTTTTTTTTTTTTTTTTTTTTTTTTTTTTTTTTTTTTTTTTTTTTTTTTTTTTTTTTTTTTTTTTTTTAAAATTTTTTTATTATTTGGGGGGGTGTGGTTTTTTTCCCAAAAAAAATATTTTTTTTTTGTAAATTATTAGTCTTTTAAATATGTGTTTTTTTATTTTTTTTTTTTTTTTTTTTTTTTTTTTTTTTTTTATTTTATTATTATTTTTTTAATTTTTCTTATCTTTACAATATTGTATTACTTTTACTATACATCGAGATGGATCCGCCACCAGAATACACGTGTTCCCCATCCTGAACCCTCCTCCCTCCCCCTTCCCACACCCTCCCTCCAGGTCATCCCAGTGCTCCAGTCTCAGGCATCTGTTATAGGGCATCGTACCTGGACTGACTCGTTTCAGATATGATATTATACATATTTCAATGCTATTCTCCCCAATCGTCCCACCCTCTCCCAGTCCCAGAGTCCAAAAGTCTGTTCTATACATCAGTGTCTCTTTTGCTGTCTCATAAGCAGGGTGATTGTTACCATCTTTCTAAATTCCATATATATGCGTTAGTATACTGTATTTGTGTTTTTCTTTCTGGCTTACTTCACTCTGTATAATAGGCTCCAGTTCCATCCACCTCATTAGAACTGATTCAAATGTATTCTTTTTAATGGCTGAGTAATACTCCATCGTGTATATGTACCACAGCTTGCTTATCCATTCATCTGTGGATGGACATCTAGGTTGCTTCCACGTCCTGGCTATTGTAAACAGTGCTGCTATGAACATTGGGGTACACGTGCCTCTTTCAATTCTGGTTTTCTCAGTGTGTATGCCCAGCAGTGGGATTGCTGGGTCATAAGGCAGTTCTATTGCCAGTTTTTTGAGGAATCTCCATACTGTTCTCCATAGTGGCTGTACTAGTTTGCATTCCCACCAACAATGTAAGAGGGTTCCCTTCTCTCCGCACCCTCTCCAGCATTTATTGCTTGTGGATTTTTGGATCGCAGCCATTCTGACTGGCGTGTAATGGTATCTCATAGTGGTTTTGATTTGCATTTCTCTGATAATGAGTGATGTTGAGCATCTTTTCATGTGTTTGTTAGCCATTTGTATGTCTTCTTTGGAGAAATGTCTATTAAGTTCTTTGGCCCATTTTTTGATTGGGTCATTTATTTTTCTGGAATTGAGCTGTAGAAGCTGCTTGTATATTTTTGAGATTAGTTGTTTGTCTGTTGCTTCATTTGCTATTATTTTCTCCCATTCTGAAGGCTGTCTTTTCAGCTTGCCTATAGTTTCCTTTGTTGTGCAGAAGCTTTTAAGTTTGATTAGGTCCCATTTGTTCATTTTTGATTTTATTTCCGATATTCTGGGAGGTGGGTCATAGAGGATCCTGCTGTGATGTAAGTCAGAGAGTGTTTTGCCTATGTTTTCCTCTAGGAGTTTTATGGTTTCTGGTCTTATATTTAGCTCTTTAATCCATTTTGAGTTTATTTTTGTGTATGGTGTTAGACAGTGTTCTAGTTTCATTCTTTTACAAGTGTTCAACCAGTTTTCCCAGCACCACTTGTTAAAAAGATTGTCTTTAATCCATTGTATATTCTTGCCGCCTTTGTCAAAGATTAGGTGACCATATGTGCGTGGATTTATCTCTGGACTTTCTATTTTGTTCCATTGATCTATGTTTCTGTCTTTGTGCCAGTACCATACTGTCTTGATGACTGTAGCTTTATAGTAGAGCCTGAAGTCAGGCAGGTTGATTCCTCCAGTTCCGTTCTTCTTTCTCAAGATAGCTTTGGCTATTCGAGGTTTTTTGTATTTCCATACAAATTGAGAAATTATTTGTTCTAGCTCTGTGAAGAATACCGTTGGTAGCTTGATGGGGATTGCATTGAATCTATAAATTGCTTTGGGTAGTATACTCATTTTCACTATATTGATTCTACCAATCCACGAACATGGTATATTTCTCCATCTATTAGTGTCCTCTTTAATTTCTTTCAGCAGTGTTTTATAGTTTTCTAAATATAGGTCTTTAGATTCTTTAGGAAGATATATTCCTAAGTATTTTATTGTTTTCATTGCAATGGTTAATGGAATTGTTTCCTTAATTTCTCTTTCTATTTTCTCGTTATTAGTGTACAGGAATGCAAGGGATTTCTGTGTGTTAATTTTATATCCTGCAATTTTACTGTATTCATTGATTAGTTCTAGTAATTTTCTGGTGGAATCTTTAGGGTTTTCTACGTAGAGGATCATGTCATCTGCAAACAGTGAGAGTTTTACTTCTTCTTTTCCAATTTGGATTCCTTTTATTTCTTTTTCTGCTCTGATTGCTATGGCCAAAACTTCCAGAACAATGTTGAATAATAATGGTGAAAGTGGGCATCCTTGTCTTGTTCCTGACTTTAGAGGAAATGCTTTCAGTTTTTCACCATTGAGGATAATGTTTGCTGTGGGTTTGTCGTATATGGCTTTTATTATGTTGAGGTATGTTCCTTCTATTCCTGCTTTCTGGAGAGTTTTTATCATAAATGGATGTTGAACTTTGTCAAAGGCTTTCTCTGCATCTATTGAGATAATCATATGGTTTTTATTCTTCAGTTTGTTAATGTGGTGTATTACGTTGATTGATTTGCGGGTATTGAAGAATCCTTGCATCCCTGGGATAAAGCCCACTTGGTCATGGTGTATGATCTTTTTAATGTGTTGTTGGATTCTGATTGCTAGAATTTTGTTAAGGATTTTTGCGTCTATGTTCATCAGTGATATTGGTCTGTAGTTTTCTTTTTTTGTGGGATCTTTGTCAGGTTTTGGAATTAGGGTGATGGTGGCCTCATAAAATGAGTTTGGAAGTTTGCCTTCCTCTGCAATTTTCTGGAACAGTTTGAGTAGGATAGGTGTTAGCTCTTCTCTAAATTTTTGGTAGAATTCAGCTGTGAAGCCGTCTGGGCCTGGGCTTTTGTTTGCTGGGAGATTTCTGATTACAGTTTCAATTTCCGTGCTTGTGATGGGTCTGTTAAGATTTTCTATTTCTTCCTGATCCAGTTTTGGGAAGTTGTACTTTTCTAAGAATTTGTCCATTTCCTCCATATTGTCCATTTTATTGCCATATAATTGCTGATAGTAGTCTCTTATGATCCTTTGTATTTCTGTGCTGTCTGTTGTGATCTCTCCATTTTCTTTTCTAATTTTATTGATTTGATTTTCTCCCTTTGTTTCTTGATGAGTCTGGCTAGTGGTTTGTCAATTTTATTTACCCTTTCAAAGAACCAGCTTTTGGCTTTGTTAATTTTTGCTATGGTCTCTTTTGTTTCTTTTGCATTTATTTCTGCCCTAATTTTTAAGATTTCTTTCCTTCTACTAATCTTGGGGTGCTTCATTTCTTCCTTTTCCAGTTGCTTTAGGTGTAGAGTTAGGTTATTTATTTGGCTTTTTTCTTGTTTCTTAAGGTATGCCTGAATTGCTATGAACTTTCCCCTTAGGACTGCTTTTACAGTGTCCCACAGGTTTTGGGTTGTTGTGTTTTCATTTTCATTCGTTTCTATGCAGAATTTGATTTCTTTTTTGATTTCTTCTGTGATTTGTTGGTTATTCAGGAGTGTGTTGTTCAGCCTCCATATGTTGGAATTTTTAATAGTTTTTCTCCTGTTATTGAGATTTACTCTTACTGCATTGTGGTCAGAAAAAATGGTTGGAATGATTTCAATTTTTCTGAACTTACCAAGGCTAGATTTATGGCCCAGGATGTGGTCTATCCTGGAGAAGGTTCCATGTGCACTTGAGAAAAAGGTGAAATTCATTGTTTTGGGATGAAATGTCCTATAGATATCAATTAGTTCTAACTTGTCTATTGTATCATTTAAGGTTTGTGTTTCCTTGTTAATTTTCTGTTTAGTTGATCTATCCATTGGCGTAAGTGGGGTATTAAAGTCTCCCACTATTATTGTGTTATTGTTTATTTCTCCTTTCATACTTGTTAGTATTTGTCTTACATATTGCGGTGTTCCTATGTTGGGTGCATATATATTTATAATTGTTATATCTTCTTCTTGGATTGATCCTTTGATCATTATGTAGTGACCTTCTTTGTCTCTTTTCACAGCTTTTGTTTTAAAGTCTATTTTATCTGATATGAGTATTGCTACTCCTGCTTTCTTTTGGTCCCTATTTGCATGGAAAATCTTTTTCCAGCCCTTCACTTTCAGTCTGTATGTGTCCCCTGTTTTGAGGTGGGTCTCTTGTAGACAACATATGTATGGGTCTTGTTTTTGTATCCATTCAGCCAGTCTCTGCCTTTTGGTTGGGGCATTCAACCCATTTACATTTAAGGTGATTATGGATAAATATGATCCCGTTGCCATTTACTTTGTTGTTTTGGGTTTGAATTTATATATCCTTTTTGTGTTTCCTGTCTAGAGAAGGTCCTTTAGTATTTGTTGGAGAGCTGGTTTGGTGGTGCTGAATTCTCTCAGCTTCTGCTTGTCTGTAAAGGTTTTGATTTCTCCTTCATATTTGAATGAGATCCTTGCTGGGTACAATAATCTGGGCTGTAGGTTCTTTTCTTTCATCACTTTAAGTATGTCTTGCCATTCCCTCCTGGCTTGAAGAGTTTCTATTGAAAGATCAGCTGTTAGCCTTATGGGAATTCCCTTGTGTGTTATTTGTTGTTTTTCCCTTGCTGCTTTTAATATTTGTTCTTTGTGTTTGATCTTTGTTAATTTGATTAATATGTGTCTTGGGGTGTTTCGCCTTGGGTTTATCCTATATGGGACTCTCTGGGTTTCTTGGACTTGAGTGATTATTTCCTTCCCCATTTTAGGGAAGTTTTCAACTATTATCTCCTCTAGTATCTTCTCATGATCTTTCTTTTTGTCTTCTTCTTCTGGAACTCCTATGATTCGAATATTGTAACGTTTAAGATTGTCCTGGAGGTCTCTGAGATTGTCCTCATTCCTTTTAATTCGTTTTTCTTTTTTCTCCTCTGATTCATTTAATTCTGCCATTCTATCTTCTAATTCACTAATTCTATCTTCTGCCTCTGTAATTCTACTATTTGTTGCCTCCAGAGTGTTTTGGATCTCATTTATTGTATTATTCATTATATATTGACTCTTTTTTATTTCTTCTAGGTCCTTGTTAAATCTTTCTTGCATCTTCTCGATGCTTTTCTCCAGGCTATTTATCCATGATTCCATTTTGCTTTCCAGGCTTTGGATTAATTTCACTATCATTATTCGGAATTCTTTATCAGGTAGGTTCGCTATTTCTTCCTCTTTTGTTTGGTTTGGTGGGCATTTATCCTGTTCCTTTACCTGCTGGGAATTCTTCTGTCTCTTCATCTTGTTTAAAATGCTGAGTTTGGGGAGTCCTTACTGTATTCTGGCAGTCTGTGGAGTTCTCTTTATTGTGGCTTATCTGCCCTATATGTGGGTTTGTACCAGTGGCAAGTCGAGGTTTCTTGTTTATGGAAGCTTGTATCGATGTTCTGGTGGGTGGGGCTGGATTTCTTTTCTCTGGGGTGTGGTGGAGTGTCTAGTGGTGAGTTATGAGATGTCTATGGTTTTGAGGTCGCTTTGTGTAGCCTGTGACTTGGAGCTCAGGGCTGTGTTCTTGTTTTTCTAGAGGTTTTTCTTGGTATGTCTTGCCGTGGAACTTGCTGGTCTTTGTGTGATGCTTGGTTTCAGTGTAGGTATGGAGGAGTTTGATGAGCTCCTGTCAATTAATGTTTCGTGGGATCAGGGTTTGGACTTAAGCCTCCTGCTTCCTGTTATCTGTCTTATTTTTGCAGTAGTCTCAAAAAGTTCGTCTTCTATATTGCATTCCACAACTAGACTGCTCAGAGATGTTCACGGAGTTATACGGAGACGGAGAGAGGGAGGAGGGAGATAGAGTTGGTCAGGAGGATAAAAGGAGGGAGTGTCAAGGAGAGAGACAGATCCAGTCAGTAATCAGTAAAGAAAAGAACAAAGGAGAGAAAAAAAGCCAAGGACAAAAAGAAAAAAGAGAAAGAGAAAAAAAAAACACACACACACACACACAAAAAAAACCAAAACAGGGTCAAAAGTTATATCTAACAGTGGAGATTAAAGAAGTACTAGAGGATAAAAACAAAAAAATAAAAGAAACAAAAACAAGAGAAAAAAAAAAAACACACAAACAAAAAAAACCAAAACAGGGTCGCAAAAGTTATATCTAACAGTGGAGATTAAAGAAGTACTAGAGGATAAAAACATAAAAATAAAAGAAACAAAAACAAGAAAAAAAAAAAAACACACAAAAAAAACCAAAACAGGGTCGCAAAAGTTATATCTAACAGTGGAGATTAAAGAAGTACTAGAGGATAAAAACATAAAAATAAAAGAAACAAAAACAAGAAGAAAAAAAGAAAAAAATTAAAAGGAAAGAAAAAATAAAAAATTTTTTTTCCTTTCTTTTTCCTCTTCCTTTCAATAAAAAAATAATAAAATTTTAAAAAAACATATATTAAAAAAAGAAAAAAAAAGGAAATAATGTTGGTAAAAATAGTAACAATATGTATAAGAGTTTCTCTTTTATTGCTGTGGGTTCAGTTCATTTTCTGCTAGTTCCTTGTTCCGGCTTAAGTTTCTCAGGATCTATAGGCCCCTTTCTCTGTAGTTGGTCTGTATAGTCCTTTGTTCTGTGCGCGGGCCCTGCAGTGTCTTGGGCCTGGGCCGGCCTCTTCTGTGGACGGTGCCGCAGTCTGGTCTGCCAGCGCAAACCACTCCCGGCGGGAACGGCCCGCGCGGCCACGGCTGGCGGGGGAGCGGCGGCGAGGGGATGGTTCGCACGGGAACGGGAACCGTCGGCGGTGGGGGTCGACCCGTGCGGGAGCCCCCGGCGCAGGGGGCGGGCGCGCGCTATAGTCCCTTGCTCTGTGCGCGGGCCCCGCAGTGTCTTGGGCCAGGGCCGGCCCCTCCTGTGGTCAGCGCCGCAGTCCGGTCAGCCGGCCCAAACCACTCCCGGCAGAAACGGCCCGCGCGGCAACGGCTGGCGGGGGAGCGGCGGTGAGGGGATGGAGTGGTTCGCACGGGAACGGTCGGCGGTGGGGGTCGACCCGCTCGGGAGCCCCCGGCGCAGGGGGTGGGTGCGCGCCCGCGCGGGAGCGGCTGGCGGCAGTGGGGAGGGGAGCACTCCTCGGGGGTGCTTCCCATGGGGGAGCGGCCGGCGGCGTGGGAGCAGCCCGCAGCGTCTCCCCGCCCAGCCCCGGCTTGCTACTGGCGGAAGCGGGTGTTTGCGATGATGCCTTCCCGCTGCGGAAGCTACCGCAGGGCTCGTAGTCTGTGGGTCTTAATTGTTCAATTGCTCTCCTCCCTGTTATGATATTCTTCGTGCTTTATAGGTTGGCACAGACTCTACAGGGAGAGTTTCCCGGTGTTTGGAAACTTTTCTTTCCCTTTCCAGGCTCCCTCCCCCGGACAGAAGTCCGCCCCTCCCTCTTTGTCCCTCTCTGGCTTCTATATTCTTTCCTACCTCCTTTAGAGGGGAGTGAGTTGCTTTTCTCAGGGTCCGATGTTCTCTGCCGGCATTCCGAAGCTGTTTGAGGAATTTACTCGGCGTTTAGATGTCCCCTTGATGAATTTGTGGAGGAGAAAGTGTATTCCCCGTTCTAATCCTCCGCCATCTTAACCGGAACCTTCATCTCTATTTCTTATAAATTCTCAGATATTTGGTCAACTACCTCCTCTTACATCTACTTTCATGTCTCCATCTGAGTCTTCTATCCATGTCTTAAAATTTCTTCTTCTATCCTCCATAAATTACAACTTTTTTTTAATGCCCCCCTTTTTATCTTTGGAGAGAAAGTCTTGACCTGATCTTTAAATGCATTAATTTATTTTTGAGATGCATCTGCCTTTTAAATACTTAAGAAATTCTTCTTTTGTTTGGTATATTTTCCCCAGATTTTGAGTTGATTTCTTTTTATAATTTGTATTTAATGATGCTCATTATGTTTATTTTAAACTCTTGCTATCTTTTGTCCATTGATTCTACTTCATATATAAAAAATGTAGTTTCAGTTTTTGGCTTTTCATATGCTTGTGCACTTCAAATAGTTGAAAGAGAATAATGGACATATCTGTGGCCTTCTGCTCTCCAACTCACCAGACCTTTGCTCCACCTTAGTCACTCTAGCACTTCAGGTGGTGCTGGACTGAAGGATACTAAAGTATTCATGGTGCAATGGATAATATGTACATCTAAGACACTCACCCTGAACCTTTACCATTATACAAATTTTTTTACACTTTTGGTTTCTCATCTTCTTTACACACAGACCTCATGATCCAAACACGTTTGCCTCCCCAGGGGTTTCTCACAGTTTTGTTTTTCTTTTTTTCCTTCTCAGATCCAAGAACCTTTTCCTTCCTTCTTTGGTATCTCTAGGGTAGATAGGATTGTGGGACATCAAGTCATCAGATGTGTTCATCAGCCTCTCTCAGATATTTTTACATGATTTCCCAGTTTAAAAATGGTACCCATTTTTAAATGTCCATTTGCCAGATGAACTATTTTAAGAAGTTTTCCTTTGCTTTTGGCATGATATTCAAGGTTTAGTTTTGGCTGATGTGTTCTTGGCTGGAAATATAAGGAGCAGATCCAACTTAAAAGGGACATGCCTGAAGCTTAGGCTACTGGAAAGCCTTAGTCAGGATTCAATGAGAGATGAGGAACTGCTAGAACATATAGATAAGTAGCCAGACAGACATAGATATGTATAGTTGGTGTACATATTACAAAGTTATATGTGTAACTCAGTGAAATACGGAAAAAAAATCTATTACAGGGATTTTTTTCTTACACAGTTATGGGAGTAAGCTAAACAGTCTCTGCAAGACTCTTTATGTCTTATGCTAGAGCTTGAAGTCCTGAAGTCAGGGAGTTGAGAAGAGAGAACGAATGTATCATGTAGGAGAGCAAGAACAAGCCAGAAGCCACCAACACATGTTCTAAGCCACATGTCAGTTCCCTGCATGAGAACCCATGTTAGTTTTCAGTGCCTACAACCATGAGGATAATCACATCATGCAGAAATTAGTACCCCTCATCATTGAGTTTAACACCTGGCCCAGGAGTTGGAAAGCTGAAGGAGAATCCATAGGAAGACAGAACAGTTGCAAGCCCAGTTGCTAGTCCACATCAGTGAAGTAAGTCAATACATAAGGGACAAAGTGCATTTCCTGCAAAATTGCCTGGTGACCTTGCGCTGACCTTTGAGGATGTAAAACAGCCTGCTTGCTGCTTTACTGCCATTCTCCAACAGTCCTGCCAAAACATTTCTCTTGTAGTTCACATTAGGAGAGGAGGATTCTGGGAAATGTAGTTCAGCCTAGTGAAATATTTATGGTTCCTCATTCTCTCATCTTATTCTGTTTGTCCCATTAAACTAAAGGTCATAATATTTTTCCCAGGATGAGAAAAATGGTTAAACTGTTATCAGATCAGATTAGTCACTCAATCGTGTCCAACTCTTTGCAACCCCATGAACTGCAGCACGCCAGGCCTCCCTGTCTATCACCAACTCCCGGAGTTCACTCAGACTCACATCCATCGAGTCAATGATGCCATCCAGCCATCTCATCCTCTGTTGTCCCCTTCTCCTCTTGCCCTCAATCCCTCCCAGCATCAGAGTCTTCTCCAATGAGTCAACTCTTCACATGAGGTGGCCAAAATACTGGAGTTTCAGCTTTAGCATCATTCCTTCTAAAGAAATCCCAGGGCTGATCTCCTTCAGAATGGACTGGTTGGATCTCCTTGCAGTCCAAGGGACTCTCAAGAGTCTTCTCCAACACCACAGTTCAAAAGCATCAATTCTTCAGTGCTCAGCCTTCTTCACAGTCCAGCTCTCACATCCATACATGACCACAGGAAAAACCATAGCCTTGACTAGACAGACCTTTGTTGGCAAAGTAATGTCTCTGCTTTTGAATATGCTATCTAGGTTGGTCATAACTTTCCTTCCAAGGAGTAAGCGTCTTTTAATCTCATGGCTGCAGTCACCATCTGCAGTGATTTTGGAGCCCAGAAAAATGAAGTCTGACACTGTTTCCACTGTTTCCCCATCTATTTCCCATGAAGTGATGGGACCAGATGCCATGATCTTCATTTTCTGAATGTTGAGCTTTAAGCCAACTTTTTCACTCTCCACTTTCATCAAGAGGCTTTTTAGTTCCTCTTCACTTTCTGCCATAAGGGTGGTGTCATCTGCATATCTGAGGTTATTGATATTTCTCCCAGCAATCTTGATTCCAGCTTGTGTTTCTTCCAGTCCAGTGTTTCTCATGATGCATTCTGCATATAAGTTATAGGAGTAAATATATCCTCTACCCCTCCTTCCCTGGTGGCTTAGATGATAAAGCATCTGCCTTCAATGCGGGAGACCAGGTTCAATCCCTGGGTTTGGAAGATCTCCTGGAGAAGGAAACAGCAACCCACTCCTGTATTCTTGCCTGGGAAATCCCATGGACAGAGAAGCCCCTTAGGCTACAGTCCACAGAGTCACAAAGAGTCGGACACCCCTGAGCAACTTCACCCCTCCTTAGAATTTCTACCTTGCATTGACTTCTCAAGATTTCAAAAATCAATTTCAACCAGTTGACAAAAAACATATAGTGTATCAACTGGGAGAGGGTGTGGAGAAAAGGGAATCCTCTTACACTGTTGGTGGGAATGCAAACTAGTACAACCACTATGGAGAACAGTGTGGAGATTACTTAAAAAACTGGAAATAGAACTGCCTTATGATCCAGCAATCCCACTGCTGGGCATACACACTGAGAAAACCAGAATTGAAAGAGACATGTGTATCCCAATGTTCATCGCAGCACTGTTTACAATAGCCAGGACATGGAAGCAACCTAGATGTCCATCAGCAAATGAATGGATAAGAAAGCTGTGGTACATATACACAATGGAGTATTACTCAGCCATTAAAAAGAATACATTTGAATCAGTTCTAATGAGGTGGATGAAACTGGAGCCTATTATACAGAGCAAAGTAAGCCAGAAAGAAAAACACAAATACAGTATACTAACGCATATATATGGAATTTAGAAAGATGGTAACAACAACCCTGTATACGAGACAGCAAAAGAGACACTGATGTATAGAATAGTCTTTTGGACTCTGTGGGAGAGGGAGAAGGTGGGATGATTTGGTAGAATGGCATTTAAATATGTATAATATCATATATGAAATGAGTCGCCAGTCCAGGTTCGATGCACGATATTGGATGCCTGGGGCTGGTACACGTGGACGACCTGGAGGGTTGGTACAGGGAGGGAGGAGGGAGGAGGGTTCAGGATGGGGAGCACATGTATGCCTGTGGCGGATTAATTTTGATATATGGCAAAACCAATACAATATTGTAAAGTTAAAAAATATAAAAAATTAAAAAAAAACATATAGTGTATCAACCATAGGCCTGGCAGGAAACAGATCGCACCTTCAAATTAGCTATATTTGAAGACAATTTATGAAGGAACTATTTGAAATCAGTGGGCAGGATCTAAGGAGACCACATGGATAGTGCAGTGTTCTGTAGCTAGTAACAGAAGTGCTCTTGACCCATCCTTGCCCAAAAGGATGGTAGAGTTCAGTTATCAGGGCCCTGATGGAGAATCACATAGTGGGAACTGCCTTGAGAAATCCAAAAACCTTCCAAAGAGAGACACAACAAATTCAAGCCATCCCGGCAAATAGATGTGCCAGAAGAATAGGTATTTTGACCTCTCTCCATCTTCCTTCTGATCTACCATAGGAATTTCCCATCAACTACACACACAAAAGCCAGAAGGCAAAAGACTGTGTCCTCATTCTCCCACGGCAGTGAAAATATATGACAAGGATAAGTGGACAAGATTGACCAAAACCATCACCATCATCATCTACACAAAAAGTAGAAAGACCTGAACTGGCTTGGGCCATCATTGCTATTTTAAAGATGAAGAAGGCAATGTGTTGAGTAATTGTGATTTATTAGAATCTAAGAAATATCAATAACCTCAGATATGCAGATGACACCACCCTTATGGCAGAAAGTGAAGAGGAACTAAAAAGCCTCTTGATGAAAGTGAAAGTGGAGAGTGAAAAAGTTGGCTTAAAGCTCAACATTCAGAAAACTAAGATCATGGCATCCGGCCCCATCACTTCATGGGAAATAGATGGGGAAACAGTGGAAACAGTGTCAGACTTCATTTTTCTGGGCTCCAAAATCACTGCAGATGGTGACTGCAGCCATGAGATTAAAAGACGCTTACTCCTTGGAAGGAAAGTTATGACCAACCTAGATAGTATATTCAAAAGCAGAGACATTACTTTGCCAACAAAGGTCTGTCTAGTCAAGGCTATGGTTTTTCCTGTGGTCATGTATGGATGTGAGAGCTGGACTGTGAAGAAAGCTGAGCGCCGAAGAATTGCTGCTTTTGAACTGTGGTGTTGGAGAAGACTCTTGAGAGTCCCTTGGACTGTAAGGAGATCCAACCAGTCCATTCTAAAGGAGATCAGTCCTGGGTGTTCTTTGGAAGGAATGATGCTAAAGCTGAAACTCCAGTACTTTGGCCACCTCATGCAAAGTGTTGACTCATTGGAAAAGACTCTGATGCTGGGAGGGATTGGAGGCAGGAGGAAAAGGGGATGACAGATGATGAGATGGCTGGATGGCATCACCGACTCGATGGACATGAGTCTGAGTGAACTCCGGGAGTTGGTGATGGACAGGGAGGCCTGGCGTGCTGCGATTCATGGGGTCACAAAGAGTTGGACACAACTGAGCGACTGAACTGAACTGAAGATCCTTTAAGGTCAGGAATATCTAAGTCATGTCACATTGCTAATACCTAGCACAATGTTTGGCTCAAACTAGGGGCTCAATAAGTGTTAAATTAACTGATCTGAATGAATCAAATTGGATTATATAAAAAAGAGCCACAATTTAAACACTTCTATCCTGAGTGCCAACTGTGTGTCACTGTCTCCATATATCATTTTAATTTTCAAATATCATAAATACTAGATACTGAACAATTTAACTTCCTTTTTAAACCCCTACCCTACCACAAATGATAAAAATCAAAAAATAGGAAAGAAGAAAATGAAAGAACCTGTGTCATTTACCAGATGTGTAATTGTCCTCCAATTAGATACCAATAGGCTGCAGCATTCTTAGTCTGTTGAATCTTTTAGTATTGGGCACGAGTTGAGTGAGTGCTTTCTCATGCCTTCACAACTGCACAATAGCCAGGCAAGTGCTGAAGCCTTCTTATATTTGGAAAATGACTCCATATTTCTAATACTAGTTTTTCTTTGAAACTATTTGTAAATGATTTATTGTTGTAGCAAATCAGATCATGATAACATAAAGCTTTTTAGAGGTCATTAAAGAGTTTGGGGGAAGTTCCCACAAAGATGCTAGCCTTACATTGTCTGAGTGATAAGGCAAGTTAACAATTTATGTCAAAGTTTGCAAAATGTGTTTGTCTGATAAACAGTTTGCTCTGTGGGCATCAATCATACTTGCTCTCCATGGTGTGTTGTATTTTTCATGAAGTGAACTTCCGTGACTTTGCCCATCTACAGGTTTTTGAGATAGTGGCATGCTAAAAAGAGCTACCATCTCCCCCTGCACAGTTGCATTTCAAATCTTATAAGGCAGCTGCCATAATGCAGGTTGCCAACATGGGCAAGAGCAGCAGGGTTGGTACGGAAGAAAGCTGGTGTCATTGGTAAGCAGAGTTTCAAATGGCCCTTGGATCAGGAAAAACAGATACACTAGGACAAAAAAAGATAAAGTGTATATGTAAATACACACTTTTTCAATGACAACATTTCTAGGTGGTATAAGGATACAATATTGCTCTGTAAAACTGCCAATATTCAGAAATCTGAGGTGCTATATTGGGAGGCATCCTCACAATATGAAGTAGTGAGCCGATGTCCAGTTTTAGCACTGGCCCTTGTTATGCCTCTCCTGGAAAACGAGGATAGTAATACCTGCACCATCTACTTGGTCAGGTCATTTGGAGATCAGACACACCACAAGCATATGAGTCAACTTTTTGAACTAAATCACTATGCAAATATAAGCCATCACAATAAATGATGGCTCGGGAGAGAGGATATATTTGTTGTTCTTCCATGATTTTAAAAATAAAATAGAATAAAACATTCAAGACCACAGGACAACTTGGTGAACATACATTCTGCTTTCTGGAATCTTACCATTTTAGAAGCGTTTGCAACTGCTTATAAATCACTTCTCAAAATTGCCCTGAGCTGCAATGATATTTCTGAGCATGTGTTAAAAGCCTGTAAGTGCTTCTGTTCTTGAACAAAGTGAAATCAGGTTACGTTAATAGAAGTATTAATTAATTTTCTCTAATTTTATTCAGCAGAATTAGCATTATTGAAAAGTCTTTCCCATTCTTGAGTACCCTAAAGTGCAGGAGGCTTTCGAGATGGGGGCTCTGGCTGCAACCCCTACCAGTAAGTGTGCAGAAGATTATTCTCTAATTTGGAAACCTGAGACGTTACTAGGAAGTGCTGTGGGGTGTGTTATAATGAAAATACCAATCCACATTAGCCATGGTTGCCATAAGCAAAAATCTTAATATCTTGGCCAAACCTACTTAAGGTTCATGTAATAAACCCGCATTCCTAATTTTATTAGTGATGTGCCAAGTTAAGCACTTTGCTGGCCTTTGGACAGATTTATAACTTGACTGTGCTGAATTAGTGGTGACTGACAAGAGGACATTGTTTTATAGGATGCTATTTAGATAAAAACCTGCAGGGTGTTTCTGTAATGTTGTCACTTCAAGTCCAAACAGGAAAAAAGAAATGTGTATTAAGGAGGCCTCTTCATTAGCTTTTATGAGTTTAATCTAGTGCAGTCAAATGCTTCCTTATAAGGCAAGACATTTTAATGGACAGAGACAACCTTATCTCTGTTCCAGGTTTCAGAATAAAACAATCTCTTAGGCTTAAGTACTGCATCAAAAAAGAGTGTTCAGTGAATTCATATTTGTTCAGCACTTAGAACAGTGCCTGGCACATAGCAAGCACACTCTGTTTGTTAAGTAAGTTAAATAAATTGAAATTTGTATTTCTTGTTCTATGGTACTATCTACATGTTTACTCCCCGATCCACCGTCCCCCAACACCCGCCCCAAATCACAGTTACTCACTCTTCCCTTCATTTTCTTGCTAGTGGGTTTTTCCAAATTGTTAGTCATTAATTCCCCCCACGGTTTTTAAAATTCACATACCTCTTGTTGCAAGGAGGAAGATCAGAACCTTCTGTTTATTCATAGACATTAGCGTGAACATTCCTGCTGGGCTTTCATCCTAAAAGTGATATCCCTGTAAATTATGGGAGATTGTACTGGCTTCTGATGACTTTCATGAAGATGTGAAGTTCAGGGCCTCACTATACCTCACTATTAACAACTGAATAATTTCTGTGAACACAGTCCTTGGCAGCCCTCTTGCTTTGGTTACTGGGAGAATAAGTCTTTTTTAGAAACTAAAGCTAAGGTCTATAAAAGTGTTTTCCTCATTACCAAACAGGTCATTGGCCTGAACATCAAGTTCATCAATCCAAATCCTTACCCCTTTCTTTTTTCATTAAAAAAAAAAAGACTCCCTGAACTCACTCTTCCCATCTAGATCAAAGAAAAAGATAGCTCTATCCAAAGCTGATTTTATACAGTCTCACTGTAACACTTGACTTGAAACACAAACATTCAACTTAGAGATCTTAAAGAGTATGTTAGAATATGCATTATACTCTTTAAAAACAAGCCAAAAAAAAAGACAGTCAATAATTGTGATATTGTTCTATCATTTAGCAAAAATATGTCCCTGTTGCTCCATACGATTAGCAGAGGTTGATAACAAGCAGATTCCAGTGCCTTGGGAGGGAAACACTGAAATGTGTCTTTGGTTTCTCCTGAATATCACTACCCACACTTTGGATCTAGGTGGAGATTTACCAGGAACGCTGTAATATCTTTCACCAGCATTTTCATGCTTTATTTAAGGAGCTCAAAATATCTAAAAATCATTTGTTATTTCTCCCAACTTTTGTCTAGCCGCAATTATCTTAATTTATACAAGTATAAACCCAGAAGTTAAATTACTCAAGCAAGGTCCTGGTGATGAAAACCTCTGCCTTTTATGGAGTTCATTTCCACAAAACATGGCCCCTCCCTTTGGGCTCTCAGCCATGTTGGTAATTCAGGTACAAGGACTACAAATTAGGCATCAACGTCTGTTGCGACTCTCGATCCCAATGCTTGGGTCAAATGTCTGGTTACAAAGTGCAGGCTGCCTGGATTTGGATCCCCACCTCCTCCACAAGCTAACAGTATGATTACCTGAGGCTCACTTTTTTCACCTATAAAACAAGGTTGATAATAGTATCTCTTCATGAGGATTGCATAGGAAAATAAACGTAAAGTTCTGTAAGCAATTGTTGGCACCTAGAAAGTGTTTAATATGTGCTAGCTTAAGCATTATCATTATTATTACCCTTACTATTCATCTTTTTCTCTGAAATGAACAAAAATTCAAATTAGACCAGGTCTGACTCCTGCTCTGTTTTCTCTGAGTGGTTGCCTTCTAGGCATACGCAAGGGTGAGTTTAGCTTGTGTATACTACAGGTACAGGGGACAGAGTCCTGAAAACTGTCTCTTATCTGATATCCCAGGTTGGTCTAAATTCCTGCCTGCAGACTGAATGTCTGCTCCAGCACACAGATTTAAATATATTTGTGTTGGGGAGGGGGTACGGTTTGCACATATGTCTCTGTGTGTAACCATGTATGCATAAATATATGCGTGTATATATTTCTTATGGTAAAATTACATGATGAATATGATTATGCATGGCAACCCAGCACTAAAATTTTGTTTCATAGGTACTATATTAAAATTCCTATAAGACTAACTTTATCTCACAATTTTTGGTTTTATGCAGGTTCATATACTTTGACTCCTAGGTAGACAATTATCTATTTGAATTCTGGTTTCAAGGGCAGTTCCCATCACTACATATCGATCTTGTGGCTTCTCGTCTCTCCTCCTCTCTCCTCTTCTCTAGTCTTGGATGGCAGATAAGCCTTCCGCTTCCCTCATCTGCACCATTAACTGTGCTACTTGCTTTCTGGGGCCTGAATAAAGTCACATGGCTGAGATGCCATCTCTAATCCCATTTTCCATTTGTATACTGGATTTTGTTAACCACTTTTTAAATAAAAATACAGCATGATTCTAATGTACTAAGGAGTTCCACGGAAAACCATATAATTTCAAAACGATACTGATTTTGTTTATATGCAGCATAATCTTTTACAGTCCTTAGTCTTTATTTGAAGCATTGCAAAGTGGATTTTTATGAAAGGTATTATAAAGGACTCCTTGTTTCTTCATAACAGATCTGAACGTTAACTGATCAGAGTTCAGATAAATAGTCTTTACTCTCCATTAAAATATTAAAAAGCCTTTGGTAAGAAACTGGCATAAAGATCCTTCATTCTTGTTTAATGAACACTTGTTGGCAAGTATAACACTTTAATAGCTTTGCAGAATGAATTTTGTGTGTGCATCCTCCATTTCCCTGTCAGACACTTGTCCAGGTGCTGGAAATTTATTGGGGGAAGCATATTTTTACTCATTAGTTTTGTATTTGATTACAGAACAGTAAAATATGAACCACCAAGTCCCCGAGGCATAGCTGTGTACATTGAGATTAGTAATTGCATGTCATTGTGTTTTCCATTGGAATTTATATGGACAGATAGGATAGGTGCTTCTTAAGTAGGTTTAAAAGCAAAGCAAATTTGTATTTAATCTTTTTGCAGCTATAGTTTTCCTAATGGAGAAAAGGTTAGCCTATATCATATATTTTAAACATAGTTTTAATTTACTTTTTCTCTTCTCTGTTTTTTTTTCCTTCACAGTTGAAGCATATCAGATTTTCATGCCAACCACTACTAAAAAAAATCAGTACCTATAAGGACGATATGATATAAAACCTGTCAACAGACACCAGTTTTGCCCACATTCCAGCAAGCACAAAGAAGAAGGATGATTATAGGTGTAGACAAGCTTTGCCATTCAAGTAAGGAACTTAAATATAAAACAGAAATTACAGGTTGATTTTCAAGATACATTGTTTTTTGAATCTACAAAGTTGTGTTTATATGTATATATGTGTGTGAAGACTGTAGTTTTCCTCTTAAGCAATCTGAAGTTGCATATTTTTTAGTTATGCTTGCAAAGAGAAATGATCATTTTATTGTTTGGCAGTATAATAATAATAAGAATAAGTGCATTAAATAAGTGATATTGCTTTAGATTGTGTTATGGTTAAATAGTGCCAATCATGCTGTGCTCTTTTCTATAAAGATGCTCATAAACAGAACTTCCAAAACGGAATCTAATGAGGTACTTAATGGTCACAAAACTGGCACATTTGATAATTAATGTTCCTTACTGATTTTTTGCTGATGCAGCATAGTGATGAACAGGAACACAAGTTAACTAAACATATTCTTGAACCACTAGTTAAAATGAGAGCACAAAAAGAACTTTAGTAGCATCATTTACTATAGACCAAAACAACATTTGATAGCCTCCTTCTAAGATGAGCAGGAAAAGTCTAGGCAGACAACCACAAAGATTTTCTGTTCTGAGAAGCAGAAACCCCTTTTGACATGGAGGAGTATGAAACAGTTTATCTGACTTTGTTTATAGTATATCTCACTGACAAAAATTAGGGGACTTTGCTCGCAAGATTCCCAGCTACCAAAAAGTAAATACAATTTTTTGAACACTTACTATGTGCCAGGCAATTCTGTACACAAATTATATTATACAAGTCATTGTTCTCATATTAAAGATTAGGTTACTAAGGTTTAGCAAATGTAAGTCTTTAACATAGCGATTAGTAAGAGAAGCCATTTATAAGAAAGGCAGTGATGAATAAAGAAAAGATTGCAGTTCTTACTGAGCAATTAAACCTGAGTTTCATGCTAAGTCACTTCACTCGTGTCCGACTCTGTGCGACCCCAGAGACAGCAGCCCACCAGGCTCCCCCATCCCTGGAATTCTCCAGGCAAGAACACTGGAGTGGGTTGCCATTTCCTTCTCCAATGCATGAAAGTGAAAAGTGAAAGTGAAGTTGCTCAGTCGTGACTCTTAGCAACCCCATGGATTGCAGCCTAACAGGCTCCTCCATCCATGGGATTTCCCAAGCAAGAGTACTGGAGTGGGGTGCCATTGCCTTCTCCTTGAATTCATGAGCTACTATTTATTTTGCAGGTATGTGAGACAGCTTCTTTCAGTCTTAGTTTTTTATCTATAAAATCAGGATAATAATACCTTACAGTGTTTAAGGATTAGAAATCATATCTGTAATGCAGGTTGGATATGACTTGAAGATATTAAATGATTGTGAAATGGTCCTTTTAAGATCCTTTCAGTCCTTTCTTGGTAAAATACACACACACACAAACACACACACACAAAATACTTCCAAAGAATTCAGCAGGAGTGAAATTGGTAGAGAGGTACCTCTGCCTCCAAAACTCAGGACCTTACCAGTATACCACTCTGTCTTCCTTAAACATATGCTAAAGGGAAATTCCTTGTCTCGTAGCACACAAAGCAACTTTAATTGTAATAGATACCTGAGTCTTCAAATGTGACACATGACTTTACAATTATCTTTAATAAAAATATATTAAAGACTAGTCAACCTCATGACTCCAAATCTAGCTTTGTGTGACCTTTGGAAACTATTTGTAATAATATTCAATGAAATCCTGTTGCTCAAAAGACATGCAGAGACTGATTCTCCGTATCCCCAGTTACTAGTTATGGAATCTGATTTGAGGTGTGGGCATGTGTGCTATTATTGACATTACACTGAGTGGTTGACTTGAGACTCCTTATTAATGGAGAACAATCTAAATCAAAATTAAAATGTAGAAATGGTTGGGAAAAAAATATGACCTAAAATCTTTATTAGACATTAGTCTTTCAAAAAGAAGAAAAGATTAGATACTGTGGTTAAAAAACTGCCACTTCTAGTTTTTTTTTTTCTTAAATTGCATCAGTGTTTTATGGCAGATGGATCTTGTTTACTCTTTATTGTTGTTGTTTGTAAATTCCCATTGACTTCAAAAGGGGCATGCCTACTAAGAATAGTGTGTGTTTCACAGCTGAGATTTAAGGGATTTGAGGGACTCAGAAAAGCTGAGAGATAATTGAAGACTCACAGGGGAGGCATAGAAGAGATCAGAACAGCAAAGGGAGGCTCAAGGAGGATTGTAGGGGCTCCAAAGGCTATGAGGGGATCTGTGTAACAAGCAGAAGGCAAAGGAGCTCCTAACAGTAGAGGAATGATGAGAGGAATTAGAATGTCACTGGGGACATCAATAAAGAGGATATAAGGGTGGATAACTATCCTCAGAACGCTCCATTCATCCTGGGCAGCCTCACCTATCCCCATGGACTAGAGCTAGCCTATATGCTAATAAATCATTCTCTAGTGTCAGGCAGCAAACCCACTGTCTGCTGAACATCTTCACTGGGTTGGCCAATAAACCCTTCACACTCAACATGTCCCAGATTGAAGTCATCATCTCTCATCCCTGACCCGCATCTTAGGTGGCAGAATAGCTCAGAGAACCTGTCTGACTTGTACCCTCCATTTAGAATCTTCTGGTGCTGAGCTGAAATTCTTGCACTTGGCTTCTCTCTCTGCTTAATTACTCTAGGTTGACGTTTTGGTTTAAGTGCCTGCCTGGCTTTCAGCTTTACCTTTGTTCTATGCTTTGTAGTTCCTCTGGTCATACCTGGGTCTTACCAAGCCCATATCCCTAAAGAGATCCAGTGTCTTATCTTTGTACTTGTCTAAGAGAGGGATTCGGGGAAGGCAATGGCACCCCACCCTAGTACTTTTGCCTGGAAAATCCCATGGACGGAGGAGCCTGGTAGGCTCCAGTCCATGGGGTCGCTGAGAGTCGGACACGACTTCACTTTCACTTTTCACTTCCATGCATTGGAGAAGGAAATGGCAACCCACTCCAGTGTTCTTGCCTGGAGAATCCCAGGGACAGGGGAGCCTGGTGAGCTTCCGTCTATGAGGTCGCACAGAGTCAGACACGACTGAAGCGACTTAGCAGCAGCAGCAGCAGCAAGAGAGGGATTTGTTTTTTATCTAATCTAGGTATTGTAACTTGCTCTATATTCTTCCCTCTTCCTTATCTTCTTTGTCTAATAAGCCATCAGGTTTTAGCAATCCTTTATTTATTGTCCCATTAAAAAAAAGGCTGAGTGCCAAAGAATTGATGCCTTCAAACTGTGGTGCTGGAGAAGACTCTTGAGAGTCCCTTGGACAGCAAGAAGATCAAACTAGTTAATCCTAAAGGAATTAACTTTGAACATTCACTGGAAGGACTGATGCTGAAGCTGAAACTCCAATACTTTCGCCACCTGATGTGAAGAGCTGACTCACTGTAAAAGACCCTGATGCTGCAAAAGATTGAGGGCAGACGAAGGGAGACGAAGGGGACAACAGAAGATGAGATGGTTGGATGGCATCACAGACTCAGTGGACATGAGTTTGAGCAAACTCTGGGAGATGGTGAAGGACAGGGAAGCCTGGCATTCTGCAGTCTAGGAGGGTGCAAAGTGTCAGACGTGACTGAGTGACTGAACAACAATTTAGCAATTCTACCTCAAAAAGGTTTCTCCCAATCCTTTATGCAATTCTTAACTTTTCCTCCCACTGTCATTTCCTTGAATTCATTATTTTATCAACCTTCTCCTGGAACAAAGCAATAGTCTCCTACACATCTCCCTGTCTGTACTGGTAGTGGTTGGTGATTTAGTCGCTAAGTCATGTCCAATCTTGTGACCCCATGGACTATAGCCCACCAGGCTCCTCTTATCCATGGATTTTCCAGGCAAGAATACTGGAATGGGGAGCCATATATTTGCCTAAATCATGGTTCTGAAATATATGTATATAATTCAGTTCAGTTCAGTCGCTCAGTCGTGTCTGACTCTTTGTGACACCATGAACGACAGCACGCCAGGCCTTCCTGTCCATCACCAACTCCCGGAGTCTACCCAAACTCCTGTCCATCAAGTTGGTGATGCCATCCAGCCATCTCATCCTCTGTCGTCCCCTTGTCCTCCTGCCTTCAATCTTTCCCAGCATCAGGGACTTTTCCAATGAGTCAGCTCTTCACATCAGGTGGCAAAAGTATTGGAGTTTCAGCCTCAACATCAGTCCTTCCAATGAACACCCAGGATTGATCTCCTTTAGGATGGACTGGCTGGATCTTCTTGCAGTCCAAGGGACTCTCAAGAGTCTTCTCCAACACCACAGTTCAAAAGCAGCAATTCTTCGGCGCTCAGCTTTCTTTATAGTCCAACTCTCACATCCATACATGACCACAGGAAAAACCATTGCTTTGACTAGAAGGACCTTTGTTGGCAAAGTAATGTCTCTGCTTTTGAATATGCTATCTAGGTTGGCCATAACTTTCCTTCCAAGGAGCAAGTGTCTTTTAATTTCATGGCTGCAATCACCATCTGCAGTGATTTTGGAGCCCCCAAAAATAAAGTCTGTCACTGTTTCTGCATCTATTTCCCATGAAGTGATGGGACCAGATGCCATGATCTTAGTTTTCTTAATGTTGAGCTTCAAGCCAACCTTTTCACTCTCCTCTTTCACTTTCATCAAGAGGCTCTTTAGTTCTTATTCACTTTCTGCCATAAAGGTGGTGTCATCTGCATATCTGAGGTTATTGATATTTCTTCCAGCAATCTTGATTCCAGCTTGTGCTTCATCCAGTCCAGCATTTCTCATGATGTACTCTGCATATAAGTTAAATAAGTAGGGTGACAATATACAGCCTTGACGTACTCCTTTTCCTATTTGGAACCAGTCTGTTCTTCCATGTCCAGTTCTGTTGCTTCCTGATCCTCATACAGGTTTCTCAAGAGGCAGGTCAGGTGGTCTGGTATTCCCATCTCTTGAAGAATTTTCCACAGTTTATTGTAATCCACACGGTCAAAGGCTTTGACATAGTCAATAAAGCAGAAATAGATGTTTTTCTGATGTTCACTCTCTTGCTTTTTCCATGATCCAGCGGATGTTGGCAATTTGAGCTCTCGTTCCTCTGCCTTTTCTAAAACCAGCTTGAACATCTGGAAGTTCACGGTTCACATATTGCTGAAGCCTGGCTTGGAGAATGTTGAGCATTACTTTGCTGGCGTGTGAGATGAGTGCAATTGTTCAATAGTTTGAGCATTCTCTGGCATTGCCTTTCTTTGGGATTGGGATTGGATTAATATATATAATTAATCCAGTTAAAACCTTTCAGTGTCTCTCCACTGCCTTCAAGACAAGTCCACTTTAACATGGATAGAAATTCATTCTACTTTCATTCCCCTTACTTCTTCAACATCACTTTCTGCCATTCCTCATCTCATGTCACCATCCAGGCTGTCATGTCTTCCTTCCACACCTTTGCTATCCCCTAGATTTGAAAGTCCTTCCCTCAGCCCAATTTCCTCCCACTGTCAACCTGGTGAACAATTCATTCTTCACAACTCAGCTTCAGTGTCACCCAACTGAAGTCTACATTCAATCTCTACAGTTGTGGCCAGATATACCCAAACAGTACTACCATGGAAGGAAAAGGGCCAAGACTGTCCAGTGCTTACAAGTAGACACATACCATACAATGGGAACAGACTGGGCCATACTCCAATGAAGACACTGCGAGGAGGTCTAGCCCAGTATATTCGGCATGGAATCTTTGGAATAAGTCAATATGCTACAGATGAAAACTCAAATTTGGAGAAAGTCAGATGAAATCCATGGGTTTCCTAACAGGGAGATAAAGCTTGACAAAGGGAATCCAATAGCAGTCAGTTAACTTGAGTAGGCAGATGGTTACTAGACACACAAGCGTTTTGTTAGAAAGAGCAGAACTGCAGGCTCTATGCTTAGGGATAGCTCGATGGCTTAATAAACTAGAGTTTCAGGCACAGAAACAACACAGATAACTAGTAACCAGGACAAGGCTAAAAAGAAGAAACTTAGAAAAAAAATCAGTTGTGAGAAATGAAGGCATGCATTAAAAGAGTCTATGCAGCAGAAGGTGATTTGATGTGATATGGAAGCACCTCTGCTCTGGACCTGGGCCTCAACCCTCAGCTTAAAAAGTGAGTGGAGCTGGACCCTAATAAGAAAGTGTGGCCACAGCCTTGCTATGAAGGGACTGTGCAGCAGAGCCAGGTAGGGCCTAACACCCTCCGCATGCTAGCTGATATCAATTCTGTCAGGAGGACAACTTTTCTTGACATTTGGCCTAATTTTTTTCCTTAATTTAATTCAATGAAATTTGAAGAGCAATTAATTATTAAACCATTATGCCTTACTCTTGTTACACTTTCTCATATTCTTCTTCAGAAAAATCTCTCTCTGATATTTAAAGATTGCCAGTGTTTATACATTGTCAACACATCTCTGTTAATAATTGCTTAGTAAGCCCTCTTTCTAGTTTACATCCTTAACCTTCCTCTATATTCCAGGTCTTTTGTTCCATAAGCATTTCCTTGGCTCAGGTTTACCGTCCTCTTTCTAATATGAAAATACCCCTTTCAAATGGAGAATCCAGGAGGCAACCCTCTCAGTGCTGTATGCACCACTGTTGACCAGGCAAACTGGTACAAAAACATAGCTCCTCATCCTCCCTGGTGGCTCAGATGGTAAGGAATCCGCCTGCACTGTAGGAGACCTGGGTTCAATCCCTGGGTCAGGAAGATCCCCTGGAGAAAGAAAAGGCAACGCATTCCAACTCCAGTCCTCTTGCCTGGAGAATTCCATGGACAGAGGAGCCTGGCAGGCTACAGTCCATGGAGTCACAAAGAGTCAGACACAACTGAGCATAGCACACCCTCCCTGAAGGAGGCCCAGATTTGCCTGCTCCTCTGGGAAAAACTTCAGTTTCCTTTCTCAAACTATGATGATCTCCTTGTCTGAGCTCATAGTAAGCAATCAAATCACATCCATATACCTGAAGGGTTTAGTTTGATTTTTTTGCTTAGTAGTTACCTGCAGCAGCTTTAAAGACAGTCCAGCTTTGTGATCTGGTGTTTGCTGTACAAACCTGGGCATGTTCCTTAACTTCTATGGGCCTCAGTTTCCCTGTCTGTAAAATGCATGCGATCTATAGTTCAAAAAGCTGCTGTAAGGAGAAAATATATGTGATCACTTCATATGGTGTCATCTAGTAATTGCTCAACAAACAGGTTCAGTTCGGTTCAGTTCAGTTCAGTTCAGTTCAGTCGCTCAGTCATGTCCGACTCTTTGCAACCCCATGAACTGCAGCACGCCAGGCCTCCCTGTCTATCACCAACTCCTGGAGGTCACTCAGACTCACATCCATCAAGTCAGTGATGCCATCCAGCCATCTCATCATCTGTTGTCCTCTTCTCCTCCTGCCCCCAATCCCCACCAGCATCAGAGTCTTTTCTAATGAATCAACTCTTCACATGAGGTGGCCAAAATACTGGAGTTTCAGCTTTAGCATCATTCCTTCCAAAGAAATCCCGGGGCTGATCTCCTTCAGAATGGACTGGTTGGATCTCCTTACAGTCCAAGGGACTCTCAAGAGTCTTCTCCAACACCACAGTTCAAAAGCAGCAATTCTTCGGCGCTCAGCCTTCTTCACAGTCCAGCTCTCACATCCATACATGACCACAGGAAAAACCATAGCCTTGACTAGATGAACCTTTGTTGGCAAAGTAATGTCTCTGCTTTTGAATATGCTATCTAGGTTGGTCATAACTTTCCTTCCAAGGAGTAAGCGTCTTTTAATTTCATGGCTGCAATCACCATCTGCAGTGATTTTGGAGCCCAGAAAAATGAAGTCTGACACTGTTTCCACTGTTTCCCCATCTATTTCCCATGTAGTGATGAGACCAGATGCCATGATCTTCGTTTTCTGAATGTTGAGCCTTAAGCCAACTTTTAACAAACAGGTTAATCATTGTTATGTATGTGGAGCATTCTGGGATCCAGATTCTTCATCAGGGCATTTTTTTCCAGTTATAATTCTCTGAGACTGTAGGAATTGACAGAATATGTTTTCCAGGCTTTGGGGGTTTTATTCCATTCCTATGGGGGGAATTGTGTTCTCCTTTCTCCATACCAACAAGGGTAGATGTCTTTACCATTTCACTCACTCTTTATAAAATTGCCTGATGGGAAATTCTAGGACATTCCTGTAACCTAAAAATTAATTTGTGTTAATTTATATCCTCTCTGGCTGGAGATTCTTGATTAAATGTACTTAATAAGTACTACCCCTTCTCCTTCCCAATGCATATCAAAAAAATGCTGAGAGTATGTTACAGATAAAACTTAGAGGAGAATTCTGATTGCCCAGAAGTGCTTTGATTATTGACAGCCTGAATGGTTCATATACATCCATCATCTTCTTCCTTTTCATCTTCACACCAAATCTATAAGGTAGCTATTACTATCCCCATATTACATAAGAGGGAACTAAGGTTCATTGTTTTTAAGTACATTGTTTTTAAGACTTCCCTGGTGGCTCAGATGGTAAAGCGTCTGTCTACAATGTGGGAGACCCCGGTTCGATCTTTGGGTTGGAAAGATCCCCTAGAGAAGGAAATGGCAATCCACTCCAGTACTATTGCCTGGAAAATCCCATGGACAGAGGAGCCTGGTAGGCTACAGTCCATGGGGTCGCAAAGAGTCAGACATGACTGAGCGACTTCACTAATACACTAGAACCAATTACCTGCAAAATCTAGATCTCTACGTCCCATCTCTCAAACTTATTGCACTCTCCCAGGTCATCGGCTCTAAAGGAAGTGGATTTTCAGGACCTCCTCGGCCACCATAAGGCTCTCAGCAGCTTTAAATTTGAAGCCAACATTTCTGGATTTGAATCCTGTTTTTATCTTTTGTGAAATGTGCAATCCTGAGCAAGATTTTGCTACTAGAAGCCTGATTTCTACCTGTAAAATGGGTAGTATAATCTTTTCATGGGCTAGATGAGCAAACTTCCTACTACATCACATGAATTGTAGCTCTTTTCTTTTCTTCCCATTTTTTTCTCTTTCAATTCCTTGGCAAACATCCTCAGCTCTCTTTTTTTTCTTCTTGAACAAAGCTCCTTTGTCCAGGTAATCATTAATAATTTTCAGGCATATTCAAAGTCAAGGCCAAAACTTTGGCTTTTATGCTAAGGATCCAAAATCTTGAGATATACCTCACTGATTTCCACTTGAAACACTTTATGATTGAAATAAGCATAGTTCTAGTTTGTCTTATTTAAAAAAGCCACCACCTGTTGTATAGGAAGAAGTGAAAGTAATATGGTGTTAGTTGTAATGAGAAGTGGGGAATTAATGTTTTTATTTTAAATATCACAGAAAGGAGTCCTTGCCCCTGCTCCTGCCCCCAGCAGAAAATGTCACAGCAATTGAAATTTGTATTGTGACATCACACCAGTCATTAAATTATTTCTGAAACTTCAGAATAGTTTGTCTGAAGTTGTTTGGGAAATAACCAAATGCTTTAATTTTCTACCCAACTTTGATGACTTTTTTTCAATCTAGAACATTCAAACCAATTTCTGGAAACCAGTAAATATCACCAAGTTTCTATTTCCTAATTTTGACCTACCCTCAAATTAATAAAGCTGATCCTTGTCAGTTCTTGGATACACAGATAACATCTGTTTTGAAGGCAGTGTATCTCAACGCAAAGAAGACCGGGCCACCCTCAGACTTGGGTTCAAAGGGCAATACCTCCACTTAATGTCCTGTGTGACTTTGGGCAAGATTCTGAGTCTTCATCACCTCACCTCTAAAAGCAGAGTGTTCATTCATCCTTCCATGAACAATCAGGACACAGGAGCACTGCTCTAAACGCTAAGGTTACATCCAACACAAAACCTCCTGCTTTCATGAACTTGTGTTCTAGCTGAGGAGGTGGATACTAACAAGTAAACACATAAATAATACCTAATCTGGAACATGTCATATGGTGAAAAATAATCCAGAAAAAAATAAAGCAGGCTCAGGACCCATCAAAGTGCCAACAAGAATGGGGAAGGACTGCTGTTGACCCCAAAACACCAGAGAATCCGCATTGCCTGCCTGCTATGAGGGGTTTGAAAATAGATTGCCTAAAAGAGTGTGTACAAGAGTTCTTGTGAACTTTTGGTTGAATATGACGGATGGAAGCAAAAATGGCAAATCTAAAAACAACAGACAATGAAACAAATATTTAAAGTATATTAATACACATCCTGGGAGACATACAATGTCAAGTTTTCTTGTGTGATAAGTGTATTGGAATTCTGTTTCTGATATGTAGCATGGGAAAATTAGCCACTTTCTCCCTCTGCACCTCAACTATCTTCTCTGTCAAATGGACTGAATACAATATCTCCCCCAAGGAATGGTCCCTAAGGATTGTCATATAGTAACTTTATGAAATGGCTATTACTTGGGGAAATAGCTCACATTTTGGAACCATGTGATAAAAGTCAGTCTAATCAACCACAGGGTTCGGCCCCAACCCTTTAAGTATCAAAAGAGTATTCATTGTTCAAATTCTGATAATCAAATTTCTTCAGTCAATGTTAAAAGCAGTGGGCCTCTTCACCAGTCTGCCGAGACTATTTTAAACTCAAGCGAATGCAAATGTTTTTAGTGGGATGTCAGTTGGGTCAGTGAATGAAACTGAAGTCACTCCAGCAAATGATACAAACAGATTGTTGTAGCCTGGATGAGCGTCATAGAGCCAAACAGAGGAAGAGCATACAAAATCCCCAGATATGTCCTTCCTTTTGTGACCCAGTCCCCCTGACTGTTGTCGTGGGCAATATTCAGCTGGCAGGTGCTGTCACCTGCTGTTTATGATTACCCCTTGGAGAGCTCTTAGAAGAATATTGTCATTCTGAGATTCCATACTCACCTCTTGTCTGATTTCAGCTCCACTTGAAACTGAACGGAATCCCATTAATTATCACTTCAGGTAGTAAGTCAGTTTCTCATATGTGAAAAGAATGCGGCAACTCAAGTCCTTCTTTTTGTTTGGGATCTCCAGAGGGTTATTACAGATGGTATTGAACTCATAAGAATAACTTTAGCATTACCACAGCAACAAAGCATTTTGTAAATGTATAACCTTGTTTTTCTTAAAAAGCCCTGAATAACTGGGAAGTCATATCGCTGGCTAAGTGCGATAGCTCTTCTCTCTCTCTACCCGCTCCAACTTTAAAAGCATGCATTCAGTCCCCTGCTTTAAAGTCAAGGCAATGTGCTGATTGACTGTGCTGACATAATTGTGTTAATGACAAGACACGACGGCTACATTGTTAGATGGGTCGCTTATCATCACTATTTATTTAGTTCGCTCTGCCAAGTCTGAATTATACTTTTATACATTGTGGTTAGAGTCAGTCATTTAAAGTGCTTCACTGTTGAAACAACATTTTTTTACAAGTCTTTTAGCTGTAGTTCAACAGGAAAAAAAAGTCCTCTACAGCATCATTAAACAGGGTTCAAAGTAAGTCCTTGCTGAAAGATGTGAAGTTTGAGCCCTTAGGAAATGAAATCTTTGATCTCCAAAATGATTAGTGAAAACATTTTTGTCCACAGGCCCATTTTTATCTCATGGTAAAGAAAATAATACAATTTAATCTACATAATACTTCTCATTCTGAGGCCTCCAGTCAGCCTCTGGCCCCAGTGTCTACAAGTTCTCCCTGATCTTTGCTGGAGGAAGAAACTGGAGACAGGCCTATCTTTCAAGGCATCAGCTCTCTTTGGCTGAATGGAGAAGGACCTCACTTACATGGTGCCATCACATTTCAAGGCTGTGACATTCCCAGGGCTTTATTTTTTCAGGTGAAAGCTAATTTAAAAATTAATATCAAAATGAATAGCTTTGAGTCATTAGAGCTGTTGAAGCAATGGGTCTTCCACAAGGCATCCTGTGACCATAAGAAGTTCAGTCTTAGGGATAAGTGAAAGTGAAAGCATGAATTGCTCAGTCTGGTCGGACTCCTTGCAACTCTACGGACTGTAGCCCGCCAGGCTCCTCTGTCCATGGAAATCTCCAGGCAAAATACTGGAGTGAGTTGCCATTCCCTTCTCCAGGGGATCATCCCAACTCAGAGATTGAACCCAGGTCTCCCACATTGCTGGTAGATTCTTTACCATCTGAGCTACCTGAGAAAAGAGAATAAATGCTAGTGTGGTTAGCACATGGGCTGAAGAACTCCAGATTGGCTTGCCAGAAAAGGATGTAAAAGAGGACTGGTTAAACCAAATGCTCAGATTGTTCTTCAAACTCATAGATCTGACTTCCATTCCAATCTCATCTTTAATTTTGCTTTAGATGTATTTTAATGCAATATTTATTTCCCAGGTACAAGACCCTACTCTAGTCTCTGAGCTATACTCATAAACAAAACCAAGCTCCCATCCTCATGCAGCTTCCATTCTATAGGAGAAACACCTGAGCAATCTTATACATGAATGTTAAACACTTGAACTAGAATTTTTCTAGAATATATATAAGGATGTGGTTGCTGGGCAAATGATATGCTTATCTTTAGCTTTATTGATATTACCAAACTGGTTTCCAATATGGTTGTCAATTTATATGTATGAGAGCTCACCTTCATCTCACCAACATTTGATAGTTCATGCTTTCAGATTTTGCAAATCTGATGGATAATAAATTTTATGCCATTATAAATTAAACTTGTTTTTCATGACTGTGAAGGAGGTTAGCATGTTTGTTGTTCAATCACTCAGCTTGTTGTTGGGTGTTAGCCGCTCTGCCTCTTCTTTTGCCTGTCTGTGTCGCCTGCTCAGTTATTTTTGCCACTTGCTTATTTTTAAATGAGGATGCTTGTCTTTTCCTCATTGATTTGTTGGGAGTTTTTATATGTTCAGGTAATAATGCTTGTTGGTTTATAAACTGCAAATCATTTCACCCGGTTTGCACTTTTTATTCTCTTTATTTTCAGTATCATTTTCAGGACAGAAGTTTCTAGTGCTGACAAATTTTTCTACTTTTTTCCTTATGATTTTATTATTGAATTGACTTGTCATTTGTATCATAAAGATATTTTCTAATTTCTTCTGAATTTTTTAAGTTTTGTTTTCATCTTTAGATCATTAATTCACCAGGAATGAATTTGTGTGTTTTGTATGAGGCAGGAGTTCAGTTTTTTCTCATATGGTTAATAAGTATTAACATGACAGATCATGGATTTGTAGGGCCACCTGAGTCACACATTATATTTTTGTGTTTCCATGGATCTCTTCTGGACAACTGATCCAATTGCTTCTATTCTACTGCTCTAACATGTCTACTGTGTCTGCAAGATCACTCACTCAGTCATGTCCAACTCTTCAAGACCACGTGGACTGTAGCCTTCCAGGTTCCTCTCCCCATGGATTTTTCAAACAAGAATACTGGAGCAGATTACCATTATCCACTCCAGGAAATGTGTCTACTACTGACCCAGTATTACACTGTCTTAATTCCTGTAAGTACAGTTATAATGATAATGTTCCTTGTATATAATATGATGTGTATGCTCATTTGTGTCCAGCCCTTTTGTGACCTCATGGACTGTAGCCAGGCAGGCTCCTCTGTCCATGGGATTTTCCAGGCAAGAATATTGGAGTGGGTTGCCATTTCCTTTTCCAGGCGATCTTTCTGACCCAGGGATTAAACCTGCATTTCCTTCATCTCAGGCTGATTCTTTACCACTGAGCCAACTGGGAAGCCCTCTATATAATATGACTTGCCCCATCTTATTCTTATCCTTCTAAATCAATGTATTTCTTTGAATTTCTATATTATTTTTATAATAATTTGTCATATAAGATTTTAAGTTCTATTTACATTTGATTAGGCTTCATAGATTAATTGGAAAAAAATTATACATTATAATAATGTCTTTTTATGGACATTATAATAATGTCCATAAACATGGTCCCTCCATTTATTTACATCTCCTCGAAAGTTTAAATCTTTCTGTTTTAAACTTTTCACTTCTCAAAATTTTGGGGGAATCTCTTTCCTAAATATTTATCTGATTGTTTGCTAACTTATAGACATGCACTGCAGTTTTTATATTGATCATTTAGCAAAAAATTGGAAGATTTCTTTGAGATCTTAAAATTTATTAGTACATGATTTTTGTTTTCTTTTTAAAAAGTTAATGATAAATTATAAATTTTTATCTTTTTATTTTTATTTTTAAAAATTTCTTCATCTTATGTAATAGGTACAGAATCTCCAACACAAAAGTGAGTGCAAATCTATATTGTCTCTGAAATTTTTTAAATGTTTCACTATTAAGTATGATGTTGGCTACAGATTTAGTCATTGTTTTATTCATTTTGAAGAATTTTCTCTTTACAGGTTGTTATGGGGCTTCCCAGGTGGCGCTAGTGGTAAAGAACTCACCTACCAAAGCAGGAGATGTAACAAACACAGGTTTGATTCCTGGATCAAGAAGATCCCCTGGAGGAGGGCATGGCAACCCACTCAAGTATTCTTGCCTGGAAAGTCCCATGGACAGAGGAGCCTGGCAGGCTACAGTTCATAGGGTCACAAAGAGCCGGACACGACTGATGCACGACTTCTCATGCATAGAGGTTGTTATGAGTTTTTATCACAAAGTATTAAGTTTCTTCAGTTTTTCCACATTTGGTAAGTGGTCTCATGCCATTTTTTTCCTTTAATCTGTTAATGTAGTGAGTTGTTTCCATAGATATTAATATTAAGAAAAACTCACATTCCTCAAATGTGTTTAATCTGGACATGAGGCATTTATTTTAATACAGTAACATATTACTGGATATATTTTATTCATAATTTATTTTGTTTCATTGTAATTATAGCAAAATACACATAACATAAAAGTTTCTTTCGTAACAGTTTTAAAGTGTACAGTTCAATATTGCTAAGTATATCCACATTGTTGTGCAATCAATCTCCAGAGCTTTTCATCTTGTAAAACTGAAACTCTACACCTATTAAAAAAACAAGTCCCCATTTTCTTCTTCTCCCAGCCCTCAATGATTACCATTCTATTCTACCTATTTATTTGACTACTTTAGGTGTGTTATAGAAGTAGAATCACAGATGAAAATGTGTCTTATTTGTGGTTGCCTTATTTCATTTAGTATGTCCTCAAGGCAATGGCACCCCACCCCAGTACTTTTGCCTGGAGAATCCCATGGACGGAGGATCCTGGTAGGCTCCAGTCCATGGGGTCGCTGAGAGTCGGACACGACTGAGCGACTTCACTTTCACTTTTCACTTTCATGCATTGGAGAAGGAAATGGCAACCCACTCCAGTATTCTTGCCTGGAGAATCCCAGGGATAGTGGAGCCTGGTGGGCTTCCGTCTGTGGGGTCGCAGAGAGTCGGACAGGACTGAAGCGACTTAGCAGCAGCAGCAGCAAGATTCATAGGTTCATCTGATATGTTGTAGCATGTGTCAAAATTTCCTTCTTTTTAAGGCTGAATAATATTCCATTGTACATTTCATTGTTTTATAGCCTCCACCTTTTAGCTATTGTGAATAATGCTGCTATGAACATAGTATACAAATATCTCCTTTGTTTTATGATTTTTAATCTATATTTCACAAATGAGATATGGTCTCAATATTTTTTCTCACAATGTCCTTATCTGGTTCACATTACAATACAATAAAATTAATCATAAACAATTTACTTTTTTCCTCCCTGCTGCTGCTGCTGCTGCTAAGTCGCTTCAGTCGTGTCCGACTCTGTGCGACCCCACTGACGGCAGCCCACCAGGCTCCACCATCCCTGGGATTCTCCAGGCAAGAACACTGGAGTGGGTTGCCATTTCCTTCTCCAGTGTGTGACAGTGAAAAGTGAAAGTGAAGTCGCTCAGTCGCGACCCCATGGACTGCAGCCCACCAGGCTCCTCCGTCCATGGATTTTCCAGGCAAGAGTACTGAAGTGGGATGCCATTGCCTTCTCCGTTTTTCCTCCCTAGAACAGCTTATTTTTTATTGAGATTTTCTGTTCCTTATGTGTTTGAAAGTGTTAGTTGCTCAGTCATGTCTGACTCTTTGCAACCCTACAGCTTATAGCCTGCCAGACTCCTCTGTCCATTGGATTCTCTAGTCAAGAATACTGGAATGGATTGCCATACCCTCTTCCAGGGGATCTTCTTAACCCAGGGATTGAACCCAGGTCTCCTGCATTGCAGGCAAATTCTTTACTGTCTGAGCCACCAGGAAAACTCCAGGTGTTTAGTAGAGACAATCTTTAAAAACCATTTGGGTCTAATATTTTTATTGTGGTATAATCTTAACTACTTTATGATTTATTTATTATTCCAAGGCCTATTCAGATTTTCTATTACTTTTTTAGTCAATTGTGGTAATTTAGTTTTCTAGAAATGTGTCTACATCATCTATTTTTTTCAGATGTATTCACAAAACATGTCTCACACCATTTTCTTCTTAATTTGTATTTGTTATAATTATTCCTTAGTTTTTATTCTTAATATTTTATTTCTTTTCCCTTATATCTTACTTTTTTCAACCAACTTGCCCCATGTTTGACAATAGTTTAGTAACCAGAATTTTTAAGTTCTTTTTCTTGTATTTTTTAAAAAAATTTATTAATTGTGGCTTTACTTTTTAATGTTTCCTTTCTTCGTCTTTGGCTTTATTCTTGTGTTTTTTATAACTTTTTGAGTTTAATAATAATTCAATAACATTAGTCTTTCTTCTCTTATAAGAATTGAAGACTGGAATTTTTCCACTATATATCACTTTAGCTTCACTTCTGGCTGGATGAATCACAAGCTGGAATCAAGATTACCAAGAGAAAAATCAACAACCTCTGATATGCAGATGATATCACCCTAATGGCAATAAGCGAAAAGGAACTTAAAAGCTTCTTGACAAAGGTGAAAGAGGAAAGTGATAAAGCTGGCTTAAAACTCAACATTGAAAAAACTAACATCATGGCATCCCCCACCACTTTATGGTAAATAGATGGGGAAAAGTGGAAACAGTGGCAGATTTTATTTTCTTCGGCTCCTAAATCACTGTGGACGGTAACTGCAGCCTTGAAACTAAAATTTGATGCTTAGTCCTTGGAAGAAAAGCTATGAAAAACCTAGACAGTGTATTGAAAAATCAGAGGTATCACTTAGCTGGCAAAGATCCGTATAGTCAGAGCTATGTTTTTTCCATCGGTCATGTACAGGTATGAGATTTGGACCATAAAGAAGGCTGAGAACTGAATTGATGCTTTCAAATTGTGGTGCTGGAGAAGACTCTTGAGAGTCCCTTGTATAACAAGAAGATCAAACCAGTCAATCCTAAAGAAAATCAATGTTGAATATTCATTAGAAGGACTGATGCTGGAGCTGGAGGGCCAATACATTGACTGTCCGATGTGAAGAGACTACCTCATTGAAAAGACCCTGATGCTGGGAAGGATTGAGAGCCGGAGGAGAAGAGGGCAACAGAGGATGAGAAGAGGGCAACAGAGGATGAGATGATTGGATAATATCACCAATTCAGTGGACATGAGTAAAGCAAACTCTGGGAGATAATGAAGGTCAGGGAAGCCTGGCATGCTGCAGTCCATGGAGTCACAATAGTTGGACACAACTTAGTAACTGAACAACAACAACAACAAATTTTATGTGGTATTTCTATTTTTATTAAATTTTAAATATTTTCAACATTGGTTATAACTTCTTTTGACACATTATTTTTTTAATTTTTAATTTAAAATAAGGAATTTAAAAAATATTTTTCTTTCTTTCGGATTGTTAAATTATTCACCACCTTTAACTTTACTAATTGTTAACTTGAACTAATAAATTTTTAATTTTCCAAGTAACTTTTAATAATTGAATTTTAAAATATATCTCCATCACCAGTAGCAGCAGACATTTTGGGTTTTGTCAATTTCATAGTAAACAAAATAAAGTTTCATAATATAAAACTCAAGTAAATTGTTGACTCTTGAAAATTTCTCTTTTTGTGTAATTTTTTTAAATGTATCTTCTTTTGATGAAATTTGGTAGTTAGTTCTAATAGTATACATGCTGGAGCAGAATATTTTAATGATTAAATCTTGTTAACCCTACCATTTTACCAGATTCCTAAAGAATATAATCATGCTGCTGCTGCTGCTAAGTCACTTCAGTAGTGTCTGACTCTGTGCGACTCCAGAGACAGCAGCCCACCAGGCTCCCCCATCCCTGGGATTCTCCAGGCAAGAGCACTGGAGTGGGTTGCCATTTCCTTCAATGCATGAAAGTGAAAAGTGAAAGTGAAGTCGTTCAATCCTGTCCAACTCTTAGCGACCCCATGGACTGCAGCCTACCATGCTCCTCCACGCATGGGATTTTCCAGGCAAGAGTACTGGAGTGGGGTGCCATTGCCTTCTCCGAATATAATCATGAAAAAATATTAAAAGCAGAGACAATGTAGGGCTAAAGCCTGTAACCCATATGGTGATCTAGTCTACTGATCTCTCTTATCCCATGGAAGAATCAAGGGCTTCTATTGCCATATCAGCAAACCCAGAAGTTTAAGATACCTAAGCATCTCTCAATATTCACTTCCCGGGGACCAACTCTGCTATCTCTTGTGATCTTCTGAAGGTAGAAGGGTTCCTTTATCAAGATAAGTCTTTGGAACTAGCCCTACAATACCAGTCCCATGAAAGAAAAATCATAGAAGAGAAAACATAAAGGGGAACCAAAAAGAAAGAAAGAAATTGAAGTCGCTCAGTTGTGTCCCACTCTTTGTGACCCCATGGACTGCAGCCCACCAGGGTCCTCCATCCATGGAATTTTCTAGGCAAGAGTACTGGAGTGGATTGCCATTTCCTTCTCCAGGGGATCTTCCCAACCCAGGGATCGAACCCAGGTCTCCTGCATTGTGGGCAGAGGGGAACCAAAAAGAGGAATGTGTTTAACACAAGTAGGTTCATTTTATCGTCTTGTTCATTCCTTTCAATAAAAGCACCACATTCCAGAAAAGGAGGGACACTTTGCATGCATAAGGATTTCATTTTGTCTCTGACTCACTTCAGAATCCCTTTTTCTTGAGAAGGAGAGATAGGAGCAATGGCATTGGTCTCCTGCCCCACACCTCAGTCCTCAATAGTCGAACTGATGGCTGCAGGCAAGAGCACTTGCCACATCCAAATAGGGTTGCACCAGGACTGAAAGACCGAATGCCTCCTATAGCCAGATTTTAGCCTTGACCTTGTGATTAATTCAATATAGAAGTGGAAAAGTGAGTTCATAAGAGAACTCAGCTGCTTGGGATTTTATAGTGATTTGAATGAAGGAAGGATGTGAGTCTGGGAAGAAAAATGAGGATGTATGTATCTCTAGTGAGAGGGGGATGTTTAGCACAAATTAGGCAAATGTGATACTGAGGTTAGTTGATAGGTCATTCATTATTACTGAATGTTTATAATAATAATAGCAAGTATTTATATAGCTTCTACTAGGTACTAAGTTGTTGATTTTTATTAAATTAACATTTATGAAAACTCTATGATGTTATTGCCATCTCTAACTTACACATGCTGCAACTGCAGCATGAAAAATTAAAGATCACACAACTAGTAGGTGACGGAACTGATATTCTAACCTAGGCAGACTAGTCATAGGCCCATGCTCTCCTTAACCACTATGCTACATATGATCTTTTAATATATTATTAATTGGAGTAATGCTCAAATAAATGGTAAGTGAAATACAGCATTGAATTGTAATATATCTAAGAAAAAGAAGCTACCAAAGAATCTAAGAACACAATGATTCTTATAGATTCATCCCAAATGGATAAAATTATATCTGAGACCAAAAAAAATAAATAGTAATTGTTCAAGAAGATGGTCAGAGGTGGATTCCAGGCAGAGGAAAGAAGAATATGAAAAGGACCCAGGCTTGAAATACGTGTATCCAAAAGGTTCATTGAAGACACTATGCAGAGAAGCAATAGGAAAAGGCACTGTAGTAAGCTATGGCATAGCCCTACTAGAGAGATATTACCAGAGTTGCACCCAACTAGATAAGAAATAAAATAGACAAAATTTAAAAACTCATAAAACCCAAGGGAAGCCATCTTCCTCATGGGTAAGAAAACAAATGCTTGAAGGGTAAGTAAAACAAAGACAAAGACATAAATTGTTTTCTTGACTTCTGGCAAGTTGATAGACTGAAACATGTCAGACACATAAATTACAGTGTTCGATAATTTTTCATGTGTTTCCCTTCATAGTCTTTCTACAAAACTTTAAGTTACTAAAGTACAGAAATCATGTTGAAATTATGTCTAAATTCCATTTTAAAATAACCCAAAGAAAACATCATAGATGTGTTAACATTACTTTTGACTGGTGAACAGTAAGTCTCCACTATGATTATTTCCATTTTTATAAATATGCTTTGTTTGTTAACATTCTTCTAGACCTTGGTGTCACTGACTTCTAAGGAAGTAAATAATAAAAATTTTAAGACCACATGAGGTAGTATACTATCTTTGAAACAATCTGCTGAGAGTGAATTTTATCCTTCAAAATACAATAGCTCCTTATGATGGTTATAGTGTGAGTAAGCATGGATTTCCACAGAGGGAAAGTGAAAGTTGCTCAGTCGTGTCCAGTTCTTTGCGACTCCATGGAATGTAGCCTGCCAGGCTCCTCTGTCCACGGGTTTCTCTTGGCATGAATACTGGAGTGGGTAGCCATTCCCTTCTCTAGTGGATCTTCCCAACCCAGGGATCAAACCCCAGCTTCTTGCATCACAGGCAGATTCTTTACTGTCTGAGCTCCCAGGAATGGATACTACTAAATTGACATTATTTTTCCTATATTTTACTCTGTCACAAGAATAAATGGGCAATATAGTTTTGTTGCACACTTTTTTCTTCTATCTTCAGACAAATTCTAAGCCACTAGAGAAATCAGCATTTTTGATACTTGTTAAAAACAGTAGACATCCTTTACATTGTAGGCTAAAGATGGAATTTTTCTCAGATTTTTTTGGGTGCTTTTGAGGCCACAAGGTCATTGCGGCCATGCTACATGAGTTTGGAAGTGAAGCACTCTTAATTTTCTTTAGTCCAGTGGGGACACTTAGGCAAAGAAGATTTCTGTTGTCCTCATTTAGCTCTGTTTTTCGAACATGGTGGGTGGTTGTATGGCACAGAGTTACTTTCCTAGAAATCACTGTAAAAATTATTCACATATACTTATCTGTGAATACAAATATGTATTCTTTCTCCCCTCTTTCTCTTTGTTTCTTTCTCTATATATATAAATATGTATATCCATAAATTACATCAGAATATCAGAAGATTTTTAACTATGAAGATAAGTCACCAGAGGAAAAAAGATACTTTTACAGAAAGTTTTATTTTTAATTAATAAGACAGATACAACTATCCCCAATATTTACTAATCTCAGGTATCATTTATTCCAAGTATAGTTACTGAGCTCTTACAAGGTGCCAGGCACTGTATTAGGCCTTGGGAATATAGTAGTATGTAAGACAAACACATCTACTCCTAGAGAGTCAAGCCTTACTGCAGAATAAATAGTCCCTGTAGGGTAAGTTTGAGAGTAGGTCATGTATATGACAGATATACCTCCCGTGGGAAGACAATTAATAAATAGCTTCTGTCATTACCTTTGTCTGAAGCAGACACTGGGAGCTAAATCAATTGTCTCCTAAATTCATTTTGTTCAACCCTTAACTCATTCAAACAGGACAAACACCAAACAAAATCTCTACATACAAGTAAATATTCAGCAACTGCATGGGAAATAGATGGGGAAACAGTGGAAACAGTGTCAGACTTTGTTTTTCTGGGCTCCAAAATCACTGCAGATGGTGACTGCAGCCATGAAATTAAAAGACGCTTGCTCCTTGGAAGGAAAGTTATGACCAACCTAGATAGCATATTCAAAAGCAGAGACATTACTTTACCAACAAAGGTTCGCCTAGTCAAGGCTATGGTCTTTCCTGTGGTCATGTATGGATGTGAGAGCTGGACTGTGAAGAAGGCTGAGCGCCGAAGAATTGATGCTTTTGAACTGTGGTGTTGGAGAAGACTCTTGAGAGTCCCTTGGACTACAAGAAGATCCAACCAGTCCATTCTGAAGGAGATCAATCCTGGAATTTCTTTAGAAGGAATGATGCTAAAGCTGAAACTCCAGTATTTTGGCCACCTCATGGGAAGAGTTGACTCATTGGAGAAGACTCTGATGCTGGGAGGGATTGAGGGCAGGAGGAGAAGGGGACGACAGAGGATGAGATGGCTGGATGGCATCACTGACTCGATGGATGCGAGTCTGAGTGACCTCCGGGAGCTGGTGATGGACAGGGAGGCCTGGCGTGCTGCGGTTCATGGGGTCGCAAAGAGTCGGACACGACTGAGCGACTGATCTGATCTGATCTGATCTGATGCTAAATTTCCTTATGTGCCCATGTCTAAATGTCCCCTGCTTACCTGCATGCAGTAAAGAAACTAACCTCTGGTTTTTGCTAATTTGACTCCCACATCAGACCATATCATTTAACCAACTCCAGAACTAAAAAATATTCTTCCTTATCACATGTCAAGTTTAGTAACTACTACAAGGAAAACATGACCTGTGTAACTCAAGGTTTGGTTTCAAGGGAGTTAAAAAAAAAAAAGTCCTGTAGCCTACCATGAAGTTAAAGATCAGCCTAAGTGAGTATTGTGGCATTGTTTGCCTTATTATAATTCTTCATTATCTAATTATAATTAAAGAATGCTAGTAGAATTTTGTTTTCAAGTTTCTTAAGAACAGTTTTTTTGTTCAAGCTCATTTCTTGTTTTTAATATTTTTTTTTAAGCAATAGATTTCTTCAAGAGTATTGTCTGTCTTACAAAATAGAAACTATGAACCTTTAAGTGATTTATCCATTCTGAACTCATTCCCTTGTGAAGACTGCCGTATGTGTTTTCTTTTCCTCATACTTGGATTATATTTTGTATTTGAGTGGTATTGTTTCTTTTTTTATCAGTGATGAAAAGTTCAGCAAATTTCTAAAAGTCTACATATTATATTTTACTATCGTTTTGATCAAAATAAATGGAATATATCCTGTTAATATTTTTACAGAACAAGAAAGAGAAGTAAATTCTTTAAAGTAATTTGAGAAGTTTCCTAGACAAAATGTAAGGATTTACAGAATTCTAATCTGGGAAAGATGACCATACAAACCAGTCCTCGGGAATTAGTACTTGACTTGGACTATTGTTACTTCATTTAAAAATTCTTAATTCTTATTTTCTGCTACTGCTAAGTCACTTCAGTCGTGTCCAACTCTGTGCAACCCCATAGACGGCAGCTCACCAGGCTCCCCGGTCCCTGGGATTTTCCAGGCAAGAACACTGGAGTGAGTTGTCATTTCCTTCTCCAATGCATGAAAGTGAAAAGTGAAAGTGAACTGCAGCCTTCCAGTCTCCTCCATCCATGGGATTTTCCAGGCAAGAGTAGTGGAGTGGGGTGCTATTGCCTGCTCCATCTTAATTTCTGTTGATTCATAATTTCCCAGAAAAATTTCAGGGTGATCAGCATTTTTTAAAAAAAGTCAAATACTTTTGCAGTCATTGGTGTCATACAGTCAATGATTTTTTTAAAAAACAATCTGTATGAGATTAAGTAAATTCTCTTTTATTCTCAGTTTATGCAGAACTTCTTTATGATCATTAATGGATATAATTTTTTATCCATTCTTTAATATTCACTGAAGTGACCATATTATTTTTCTCATTTATTTTATTAAAATGGGTGACTCACTGATTGATTTTTGAATGTTAACCTTGCATTCTTGGGATAAATTTGACTTCATTATGACAAATTTATTATATTTATATATTACTAGTTTCCATTTTCTAATGTATTGTTTAGGATTATTGAAGCAATATTTGTATAAGCAATTAGCCTGTACTTATTTATCCTTTCTTTAAAAGTCCTTGACAGATTTTAATATTAAGATTATCTTAGTCTTTTAAAATGAATTTGAAAGTGTTTTCAGTTTGATTGTCTAGGAGAATTATAAAATTAGTGTAATTTTTCTAAAATGTTTGGAATAATTCACAGGTGAAGCCATCTTGAGTTAAAGACTTTTTGTAGAAAGTTTTTTATTAAGGATTCAATTTATTTAACGGATGCTAGAACTATTCAAATTTTCTATTTATTATTTTATTAGTTTTGAAAATTTGTGTTTTTCTAGAAATTTATCTATTTCTCTAAATTTTCAAGTATAACGGCATAAAGTTTTTTCACATTATGCTCTTAGTATCCTTTCAATGTTTCTAGGATTGTAGTAATATCCTACTTTTTAGTTCTTACATTAGTAATTTGTATCTTTTTATCAGCCTATCTGAGAGTCTTTTCAAAGAACAAACTTTTGGCTTTGTTGATTTCTTATAAATATTTGTCTCTTTCATTAGTTTTGCTTTTGTCTTTAATAGTTTCTTTATTTTACTTTTTTGTGTTAATTTGTTGTGGGTTCTTCTCATACATTTCTTCAGATGAATTCTTACAACATTGATTTTCATCCCTTCTTTTCTGCTGCTGCTGCTGCTAAGTCATTTCAGTCGTGTCCAACTCTGGGCGACCCCATAGACGGCAGCCCACCAGGCTTCCCCGTCCCTAGGATTCTCCAGGCCAAGAACAATGGAGTGGGTTGCCATTTCCTTCTCCAGTGCATGAAAGTGAAAAGTGAAAGTGAAGTCATTCAGTCATGTCCAACTCTTAGCGACCCCATGGACTGCAGCCTACCAGGCTCCTCCATCCCTGGGATTTTCCAGGCAAGAGTACTGGAGTGGGGTGTCATTGCCTTCTCCTCTTCTTTTCTACTATATCTATTTAAGGTCATAAACTTCCCTCTGATCAGAAATCTGGGAAATTCCTAAAAGTTTTGATATGTTATAGTTTCATCAACATTTAGATAAAAATATTTTCAATTTTCCTAGCAATCTCTTATTTTCTACAGAGATGATTTATAAATATGTTGACTTCCAATCATTTGGATATAAATGACTTCCAATCATTTGGATTTTTAAAAAATACTACTTTTTATTGATCTCTAGTTTAATCCCACTGAGGTCAAAGAACATATTCTAATTGAATAGTCTTCTAAAATTTGAGACTTCCTTGATTATCCAGGGTATGGTCAATTTGGGTAAATATTCCACGTATACTTTAATATAATAAATAGTTTTAGGGTTAGATATTTATTGTCTGCTTTATCCATTAATGTGATGTATTATACTCTCTTACTATGATTATTCCTATTTATACTTTGTGGCTTCCCTAGCGACTCAGCTGGTAAAGAATCTGCCTGCAATTTGGGAGACCTGGATTCCATCCCCAGGTTGAAATGATCCCATCCCCAGGTTGGGACGATCCCCTGGAGAAGGGAATAGCTACCCACTCCAGTGTTCTGACCTGGAGAATTCCATGGATTATATAGACTACGGGGTCACAAAGAGTCGGAAATGGCTGAGCAACTTTCACTTTCCATTTATACTTTAATTTCTGTCAGTTTTTAACGTGTATAATTTGAAACTATATTTTCAAGAGTTCATGAATTTAGATTATATAAACCTGGCAGTTTGATCATTCTATCATTTTGAAAATTCATTACTTATCTCTAAAAATACTCATTTCTCTGATATTATTATAAATGCATTATTTTTCTTATGGTTATGATTTGCATTATTCCTTTGTCCATTTTTCACTTTCAAATTTTATATTTACATATATTTAAAATGAGTTTCATGTAAGCAATACACAGTTGACTTTTGTTTTTCATCCAAGCTGAAAATCTTTACCTTTGATTTGGAGTTCTGGGCCCTTTAACATTAAATATAATTAGTAATATTTATAGGCCCCAGAACTCCAAATCAAAGGTAAAGATTTTCAGCTTAGATGAAAAACAAAAGTCAACTGTGTGTTGCTTACATGAAGGCAATGGCAACCCACTCCAATCCTCTTGCCTGGAAAATCCCATGCGGGGAGGAGCATGGTAGGCTGCAGTCCATGGGGTCGGGAAGACTCAAACACGACTGAGCGACTTCACTTTTCCTTTTCACTTTCATGCATTGGAGAAGGCCATGGCAACCCACTCCAGTGTTCTTGCCTGGAGAATCCCAGGGACGGGGGAGCCTGGTGGGCTGCCGTCTCTGGGGTCACACAGAGTCGGACACGACTGAAGCGACTTAGCAGCATAGTTATATAGCTATAATATTCCTACTTCTTTTCTATTTGTTCCTTCTGACTTATATAGATTTTTTTTTTCTCTCCTTTTCCTCCCCCTCCTTTAAACTAGTTAGTTCCTGGAGGAGAAAATGGCAACCCACTCCAGTATCCTTGCTGGGAAAATCCCATGGACAGAGGAGCTCGGCAAGATACAGACCAAGGGGTCATAAAGAGTTGGACAGGACCGAGCACATACACACAGACTAGATATTTTCAAGCACTTAATTTTCTATCAGTTTGTTAGTATTTTATAATTGTTTTAAATGGTTACACTAAAGTATGAATTCTTGCTTTCTTACAGTCAAACATGTTTTCATCCTTTTCCAAATAATGCTGTTATTACATGTTTACTGACTTTACCCTTTCTCTCATTCACTGTTATTTCCATATATTTTAACTTTAGATATACTTTATACTACACAAGAAATTATATTATCATTTTTTCATCAGTTCAGTTCACTTCAGTCACTCAGCCATGTCCAACTCTGCAAACCCATGGACTGCAGCACGTCAGGCCTCCCTGTCCATCACCATCTCCCAGAGTTTACTCGAACTCATGTCCATTGAGTCAGTGATGCCATCCAACCATCTCGTCCTCTGTCGTCCCCTTCTTCTCCTGACTTCAATCTTTCCCAGCATCAGGGTCTTTTCAAATGAGTCAGCTCTTTGCATCAGGTGGCAAAAGTATTGAAGTTTCAGCTTCAACATCCGTCCTTCCAATGAACACTCAGGACTGATCTCCTTTAGGATGGAGTGATTGGATCTCCTCGCAGTCCAAGAGACTCTCAAGAGTCTTCTCTAACACCACGGTTCAAAAGCATCAGTTTTTCAGTGCTCAGCTTTCTTTAGGGTCCAACTCTCACATCCATACATGACTACTGGAAAAACCATAGCCTTGACTAGATGGACCTTTGTTGACAGAGTAATGTCTCTGCTTTTTAATATGCTATCTAGGTTGGTCATAGCTTTTTTTCCCAAGGAGCAAGAGTCTTTTAATTTCATAGCTTCAGTCACCATCTGCAGTGATTTTGGAGTCCAAAAAAATAAAGTCTGACACTGCTTCCCCATCTATTTGCCATGAAGTGATGGGACTGGATGCCATGATCTTAGTTTTATGAATGTTGAGCTTTAAGCCAACTTTTTCACTCTCCTCTTTCACTTTCTTCAAGAGACTCTTTTGTTCTTCTTCACTTTCTGCTGTAAGGGTGGTGTCATCTGCATATCTGAGGTTATTAATATTTTTCCCAGCAATCTTGATTCCAGTTTGTTCTTCAACCAAGCCAGCATTTCTCATGATGTACTCTGCATAGATGCTAAATAAGCAGGGAGATGATATACAGCCTTGACGTACTCCTTTCCCAATTTGGAACTAGTTTGTTGTTCCATGTCCAGTTCTAACTGTTGCTTCCTGACCTGCATACAAATTTCTCAAGAGGCGTGTCAGGTGGTCTGGTATTCCCATCTCTTGAAGAATTTTCAACAGTTTTTTATGATCCACAAAGTCAAAGGCTTTAGCATAGTCAATAAAGCAGAAGTAGATTTTTTTTTTGAACTCTGTTGCTTTTTCAATGATCCAGCAGATGTTGGCAATTTGACCTCTGGTTCCTTTTCCTTTTCTAAAACCAGCTTGAATATCTGGAAGTTCACAGTTCACATATTGCTGAAGCCTGGCTTGGAGAATTTTGAGCTTTACTTTACTAGCATGTGAGATGAGTGCAATTGTGTGGTAGTTTGAACATTCTTTGGCATTGCCTTTCTTTGGGATTGGAATGAAAACTGACGTTTTCCAGTCCTGTGGTCACTGCTGAGTTTTCCAAATTTGCTGGCATATTGAGTGCAGCACTTTCACAGCAACATCTTTTAGGATTTGAAATCGCTCAAGTGGAACTCCATCACCTCCATTAGCTTTATTCATAGTCATGCTTCCTAAGGCCCACTTGACTTCACATTCCAGGATGTCTGGCTCTAGGTGAGTGATCACACCATTGCATTTTCTCATAGCAAATATTAATTTTGTTTACTTGCATTATTTAACTATGGTGATTGATTTTTTTCCCCCTTTTTTTCTTTTTTTTTTTTTTATACTGAGCTTTCTTAAAGGTAAGTCGGTCTGCTACTAGACAAGCTAGCAAATAAACCATTCCCACAACAGATTAGAGTTTCAGCAGAGCAATTTCCCTCATGAAGACTAAGAAAAGGCAACCAAGAAAGGAGTCTGAAAACCTGAATTTTATGCTAGGCTCACCACTGAGGGCTATAGAATATTGAACAAGTTTATCAACTTGTCTATATCCATATTTCCTTTAAAATAAGGGAATGGAAGGGAGTACAGAAAGTTTATTTCAATTTTGATTTTCTAAGATGTTTTTCTTTGCCAGGACTACTTGAGCAGACTGTCATATCATTCTGTCCCAAATTATTAATCTGTTTTTATTTAATTAAGTTACTAATATAATTACAGTAAATTAAAGAATAGATTTTATTTTATTAAATTAGCTTAATGCAATTAGAGCCACAAGTATCATTAATGTGAATTTTTTTAGTATTGCTATTCAAATCTAAAAGTTGAACCAACCATTTTTTTCTCCAAATCATTATATGAAAATTATGTTTTCAGTTACATTTAACATTCTAACAACTATTAAAACATTTGCTGCTTTTCTGATTACATAATTTTACAGATTATGTATTATCTTCTATTTATCTGTATTGGTTACTTCCAATACTAAGCATATATTCATTCACAGACAGCTATAAAGGCAAGTTTTCTTTTGTTGTGTGTTAATTTATGTTTTCAGTTATGTCAAGGGATGTATTAAAATTCTCAAACTTTCATTTAAGTTCACTTTAATTTAAAAAATACACATGCCACATACCTTTCTGGGTGCTGAATGGAATAAGAGGTAAAATATTTGTATTTGGTTAAAGCAATCCCTATGAGGTTGAAATAAAATTTAAAGAAAAACTAAAATTTCTTATTTCTTTATACATAATAGGAATTTGTTAAGTATTGAATAAATGAATGAATGAATGTGAAAACAAGGGAATTAAATTTTACAGAACTTAAATTTAAACAGGGACATCATTGTGAGTGAATGAAACACATCTTGGCAATATCTGGGACCATCAGAGTTACTTGATTCATATGCTTAAAAAGAAACTTTTCCTGAATGGGCCAGCATTTTTGTCATCACAAGCCCATGCTATAGTAATTAGTATCTGCCAGCACTATTCCATTCCATGTAACCATGTAGAAATGAATACTTATCTAGGGAAGTTCAAGGCTCGGAATGTCCGTGTCTGCTTTAAACACTGCTCCTTCTCATTTCCTCTTATCTTGAAAACTTCATGCTGAAATCTATCTGTAATGTTTGACTTGTTAAAGTTACACATTATCACTCACAAAGTTTTTACAAAGAAAAGAGCATTCTATATTGAATACCTGTGTCCACTGTCCAAAATTCAACTCACTCAAAGAACAATTAGTCTTATTTGACTTAGGCAGGAAGAAAATGTTCAGTTTTCTAACAAGTTCTCACAATGAACTTATTTTTTCTCTTGGAAATATATTCCAAATACTCATTTCCTTTCCATGGTTTTCTAATGGCTGTTCTTTCATATCTCTTCATAAAACATTGCCTTTCCTAGAATTTACTATGGGAGGGTGAGGAAAAGGCATCACTAGCTTCAGCAATTGGGAATGGATGTTGGGATCAAAAGGGATAAGTCTTGTTCTCACAGAGAAAGGGACAAACCTTGTCCTCGTGAAAGAAAATTCTGGATGGATCTTCTAGAGAACTCTGCATGTACCTTCCTGTGGGCTGTGCTGTGCTGTGTTTAGTTGCTCAGTCATGTCACATCCTTTGGGACCCAATGGACTGCAACCCAATAGGCTCCTCTATCCATGGGAATCCTCCAGTCAAGAATACTGGAGTTGGCTGCCGTGCCCGCCTCCAGGGATCTTCCCAACCCAGAGATAGAACCCAAGCCTCCCACATTGCAGGTGGATTCTTTATTGTCTGAGCCACCAGGGAACCCCAAGAATAGTGGAGTGGGTAGCCTATCCCTTTTCCAGGGGATCTTTCCAACCCAGAAATCCTGGATTGCTGGCTGATTCTTTACTAGCTGAGCTGCCAGGGAAGCCTTACTTTCTCCTAGTAACTATAAAAACAATATATTTTCATGTTATGAAGCTTGGAAAAATAGTGTATGAAGAGGAAAACTTTAAAAGCATGAGTAATTTTGCCACACAGAATATTTGCTAATTCTGTGATGATTTTCTTCTTCCTAAATCAATGTTGGCTGCAATTTTGTATCCAGTATTTTTGTATTATAATTTATAGATGTACTAAAATGTATTTATTAATGTCCTTATTGATGAGCATTTAGGCTATTTTTACATTTAAATTTTTTAAATAATTTTAGATGTCCATCATTGTCCACAAATCTTTGTATTCATAGTTAATTATTTTCATATGATGAATTACTAGTCATGTAATTAGGTACACTTTGGGTATAGCATTTTATAGCTCTAAAATTTCCAAATTACCAAGAAGACAATTTTTTATTTGTACGCCAAGCAGTAATGAACAAGAATAGTCATTTTTAGCAACCTCAACAAACCAGATATGATAGCTTTCTTTGCTCTTTGCCAATTTGTAGAAGAATAAATGTATCTATTAGTTTCATATGCATTTGTTTCACAACTTCTTCTTTGAAACAAAGAAGTTTAGCTGTATTGTAGAAAAGGGGTTTAATCAGAGACTGAAGCTAGTGAAATGCAGATACTTGCGTCAGCTGAACACATTTGGTTTCCTCACTTCTCCAATTGTATAAGTATCTGTATGTGGATCATTACTAACATACTACACATGGTGCCACTGTTTTTCTCTACCTAGCTGGCCGACCAGCTACCTATAATCTATGCAACTGAAAGGTTCTTTTGTGCAGAGATGATCAAGCTATTGATCATCTTTGAACTAGATGTCAATGACTTTTCTCTGACAGGGTAAGTTTGTTCTGCATTTAATACAGGACATCAAGGGTGCTTGAGACTCAGGTCCATAGAACCTGAGATTACTGTATAGATGTGTATCACTGCATTGTGTGATGAGAAGGAAAGGCTAAATGCTGGACCTGATGTCAAGAGCAATGATGTTACGTATTCATCAAACATTATAAATTCATTTCAAAAGCTATCAATGTAAGTCAGTACCTTCTTATTTGATCCACAACCTCAAGGTTTTCCAAAGAATAAATATGTTGTGGAAAAGTTGTTTGACTTTCGGGCAGAGGTTAATCATTTACTCATAAACTTATTTTTATGCATTCTGATGATTTTTGTTTTATTTCCTGAGCTAAGTGTTCTTAAGAAATTCTGCAGTGGTAAATGAAATCACATTATAACTGCTAAAAATCTCCTTCTGGCTTATTCAACGTTCAAACAATGTTTATTAACCACAAGCAGTTAGAGTGTATGGGTGAAGAATGTAGTCTCTGTGGTCTGATCAGACTACCCAGCTCCAATCCAGCTTCTCCACTTAGTAACTGTGACTTTGGACAATTTAGTTAGCCTCTCAGTGCTTTAGTTTCCTCTGTAAAATGGGGAGAATTTGGATCCTACTTCAAGAGGTGCTATGATTACATAACCTGTACTTATAACAATCTCTGAAATATGTAGCTGTTTACAGATAGTATTGATGTATGTAATGTATCTATGCACCAAACATTTTGCTCAACATAATAATATATATAAACACAAATTAGATGTAGTGACTAATCTCAACTAATTTACAGCATAGAAGTAAAGACAGACGGAGAAGGCAATGGCACCCCACTCCAGTACTTTTGCCAAGAAAATCCCATGGATGGAGGAGCCTGGTAGGCTGCAGTCCATGGGGTCGCTAGAGTCGGACACAACTGAGCAACTTCCCTTTCACTTTTCATTTTCATGCATTGGAGAAGGAAATGGCAACCCACTTCAGTGTTCTTGCCTGGAGAATCCCAGGGACGGGAAAGCCTGGTGGGCTGCTGTCTATGGGGTCACACAGAGTCGGACACGACTGAAGTGACCCAGCAGCAGCAGCAGTAAAGACAGAACATGCACGCAAAGGTTACAAATTCTTCAGTGCTCATATAACATGAATTAAAGTGTTCATTAATTACATCTTGTTCAATGTAATCTTTCCCACTGCACCTTAAATGGACTTCTCCTTAACAAGTTCTACAAAGTTTTATAATTAACTATATACCTGTCTATGTTCCTGTCTGACTATGTACCCGACTATGTGGATCACAATAAACTGTGGAAAATTCTTCAAGAGATGGGAATACCAGACCACCTGACCTGCCTCTTGAGAAACCTATATGCAGGTCAGGGAGCAACAGTTAGAACTGGTCATGGAACAACAGACTGGTTCCAAATAGGAAAAGGAATACATCAAGGCTGTATATTGTCACCCTGCTTATTTAACTTATATGCAGAGTACATCATTAGAAATGCTGGGCTGGAAGAAGCACAAGCTGGAGTCAAGATTGCCAGGAGAAATATCAATAACCTCAGATATGCAGATGACACCAGCCTTACGGCAGAAAATGGAGAGGAACAAAAGAGCCTCTTGATGAAAGTGAAAGAGGAGAGTGAAAAAGTTGGCTTAAAGCTCAACATTCAGAAAACGAAGATCATGGCATCTGGTCCCATCACTTCATGGGAAATAGATGGGGAAACAGTGAAAGCAGTGTCAGACTTTATTTTGGGGGACTTCCAAATCACTGCAGATGGTGACTGCAGCCATGAAATTAAAAGATGCTTACTCCTTGGAAGGAAAATTGTGACCTAGAGAGCATATTGAAAAGCAGAGACATTACTTTGCCAACAAAGGTCTGTCTAGTCAAGGCTATGGTTTTTCCAGTGGTCAATGTATGGATGTGAGAGTTGGACTGTGAAGAAAGCTGAACATGGAAGAATTGATACTTTTGAACTGCGGTGTTCGAAGAATTGATACTTTTGAACTGCGGTGTTGGAGAAGACTCTTGAGAGTCCCTTGGACTGCAAGAGGATCCAACCAGTCCATCCTAAAGGAGATCAGTCCTGGTGTTCATTGGAAGGAATGATGTTGAAGCTTAAACTCCAATACTTTGGCCACCTCATGGAAGAGTTGACTCATTGGAAAAGACCCTGATGCTGGGAGGGATTGGGGGTAGGAGGAGAAGGGGACGACAGAGGATGAGATGGCTGGATGGCATCACTGACTCAATGGACATGAGTTTGGGTAAACTCCAGGAGTTGGTGATGGACAGAGAGGCCTGGCATGCTGCGATTCATGGAGTCACAAAGAGTCGGACGTGACTGAGCGACTGAACTGAACTGAACTGACGTACCTGTCTGTTCTTTCCTACCAGATTTTGACCTCCTTGAAACTCATGTATTTCATCCTCTCCTTCCGTGCTTGGTTCCTTGGCTGTCACATACTAAGTGTGCAATAAATGAAGAATACAAGGCAGTCTATGGCAATTGCCACAGGATCAGCACAATCAACCCAGGTGGTGCTAGTTGTAAAGAACCCTCCTGCCAATGCAGGTTAGACTGGATTGGGAAGATCCCTGAGGAGGGCATGGCAACTCACTCCAGTATTTTTGCCTGGAGAATCCCATGGACAGAGGAGCCTAGAGGGCTACAGTCCATAGTGTCACAGAGAGTCATCCATAATGGAAATGACTGAGCACACATGCATCACAGTCAGAAAACTGCGGACACTCACCTTCATCTCTCATCATGAAAGCCGGAGAGTCCAGAAATACTAGCCCTGATTTGCATCACTAGAGAGTTTTATGAAAAACATGGCACTGAAGGGGATTCTTAAACAACTGAGTAAGGTGCTCAGTCCCATTCAGTTTTGTCTTCTTTAATCAGCCTTTTATGACTGTTTCTCTTCATGTGAAATTCAAGAAATACACATTTCTTTACTGAGCACATGCATCCTCAAATTTACAGAAATAATCCAACATTGATTTTGAAGACGAAGTTCACCCCCAGTGCACACATTCTGGGAAATGGAGAGATATATGACAAAGATACACATCATGCATCCAAAGATAACTTCATAATGGTTTCTGGGTTGTTAACATTGGAGGAAACCATCGCCTTTTAGAGAAAAGTTACAGTAAATGTCACCATATGAATAAACATTGTAGTGACATGCTTAAGCTTGGTTTTACTTGTTATGATTATGTTGCCTGACTCTTACCACCAGAAGCGACTCCCTCATATTTTCCTTCACATTAACATTTACGATGAAGGGGCAGCATTCCCTTGGTGCACATGGGCCAAAATGAGCCCCATTATACCCAGCAATATTTCAACAGTCACAGACCAGTGAGAGACCAGCCTAAACCTAGCTTGCTCCGAACCTTAGCATGTTCCACTGGCTTTACCCCAGCCAACAGAACTGCCATTTGAAATCCATCTGCTACATTTCATGGACCTCAGTTCTGATGTAGCAGGTAGTTGTTGAGCTCAAACTGAGCAGAAAGGACCAGAGATTCTAAGGGGAAACATTCTTCAGCTCTGCAACACGTTCCCAAAGACATGAAACACCTAAGACAGTGCCGTGAGGCATATTTTTCCGTGCAGAAGCAGCAGAAAACAGAACATGACTCCCCACCCCTTCTTTATATAGCAATGAGATTTGCTAGTTTAACCAGGGCTGCAGTACAAAAGCACTCATGGTTCATGTTATATTAATAGTGTGGCCTGATTATCAAAAACCATTACTCTTAGTTATCTAGCAGCGGCTGTATGAAGCTGCTATAAGTCAGAGTGACTGCCCACACAGCGTTTGCTCCCTGCTTATGATAACAGTATTCTTAATGCAAAAGTGCATTTGTAAAATTATTGCCATTTAAAGATCAGGTTTGTTATAAATGAGATGTGATCACACAATTGCTTTTCCCTGTATAAAAAAAATTAAATGCATAAATTACACATCAGTATTCTCCACTGTCATGGCTTCACAAGGGTCAGTTTCCTTGTGGTCAAACTCAGAGGTATGGCTTTCAAAGCAGACGCGTTGTTAGCTGAATCCTGGCCAGGGGCACAAGCAGTGGCTTTTCTTCTCCTGTTCTTTGATGTTGTCTTCTGTAGTACTGATTGAAGGCCTTGTGGATCCAACCCTTTTTTATGCTGGTTGAGGGGTGCTTTGTTTAGTTTAGTTTTGTTTTTTAAAAGCAGTAATGATAATGGATCGGAAGCCATACCATTTCCCCATAGATTCAGATCATTGTTTCCAGCTCTTTGCAGAATTCCATGTGGCTCGGAGTGGCTGCATTCACCGCTTCTTTGAGCTAATGCCACTGGTTGACTTTTTAATTCCACCCCCCTTACTGTGACACTTTCACAGGCTCAGGGTTTGTATGGAAGAAGAGACAAAGACAGGAAGGAAAGCAACTCTAATAAAGTAAAAGAACTCAGTTATAATGCTCACTAATCTCCTTCTCTGGGTTATATGTTTCATTATACATGTTACCTCAACTGGGAATAAGAGAGATATGATTTTACTTGTGAAAACACAAGGGACGCTTACTGTGCATCTTTCCAAATTTCTGAGTTTCCTTGTAAACAAACATATAAGGGGTAAATATACAGGACTCTCTCTCCCCTTATGCTTTTCCTATTTGAACAGCATTTTAGAATCCTTGATTGTTATAGACAGTTAAGCCTTTCAGCCCTAATTCATTAAAAAATATATATTCATGACAAGTTGTTTGAAATGTGGTCCCTTAAGCTTTTTCTGTCTTTTAGAAACTGTTTCATATCACTATCTAAGAAGAAAAGCCAGCCAAGATTTACATTTTAATTTAGTTAACCAAATAGTTCAGACTGTGTTCTCCAAAGACAAAGACTGGTCTGTAAGTGGGCCGGATTTTCCTGTATTTTATTGCTGTAATTTGCATGAGAAACACCAGATCCTGTATAATTGTTGCTTTGTTGTTGTGATCCGAGGAGCTGTTTCCAATGTCAATAATTATAACTTGAAATGAAATTTAGTAGCAGTTAGGGGGTGGGGAGTGGAGGCGACTGCCAGCCAGTCAGAATTTCACATCAAACTAACCACAGTCTAGCCTCCTAATGTGATGTGTGCAGCCACCAGGCTTCCAACAGAACTCCACATAAAGTCCCTGGAAAGAGCCAGTCACTTGAGCCTGGCCGCACTCAGCATCTTGTGCTGTGCCATTTTGTTTGGTGTCTAATGAAAAACGAGCATGTTTTATATATGATGGTTGCTAATTGCTTCATTACCCATGCAAATTATAAAGGCAAACTGTGTCTTATCATAAAATTGGTAACTAGGCCATTGAAAACCAAAGCTTAGGAAAGCCTTATGATGTCCATGCTTCTTTTGCTCCTGTATTCTCTTTCTCTTTTTTTTATGACTTTGTATTAAGTTGGAGCACTTTCTCTGTGGTCATTTACTCTTTTAGATTATTCTTCAACTACGATAAGCTTGTAATATATGGAGCAAAGGGCTATGTCAGATTGCCACTGTTGCTGAGGCTCTTAGCCCAGCGGCATCAACGGACCTACCCACTGCTTTGCCCCGATGCTCCCAACATATCCGAGAGGAAGGACATTTCGAGGGAGGCTGCGACATCCTAGAGCCACGTGCCTACACTGACCCTTTGTCAACATGGGGAGACTCTACAGCTGGTCCTCACTCACTGCTATACCCCTCGTATTCAAAGTAACATGAAGCCAACAGTGTGGAAAAGGCAGAATGAGAGGGTAAGCCAGCTGGGGAACAGAATGCCTCCTAAGACCTCCAGGAAGAGTTGGGTGTCATGACAGACACTCAACTCCTCATTGCTTGAAATTTGGGACCTCCTAAGCCCCTTCCAGCCTTGGCTCAGGCTACTTTCCAATTTTCCTGTCCTCAGCCCAGAGCTAACAGACAGCCATTTGTTGTCTTCTATGTTGTTTTTCTTATTGGAGGAAAAATAAAGGTCTTCACTGAAGGAATTCCAAAAAACCAATTAATATATAATAACATAAAACCAAAATCTTATAATACAGTTTTCATGGGGGTCCCCAACTCAAGGATGGCAGAGGTATAAATGAGAGGAAGGAAGAATCTTTTACACTCCACAGAATTCCCGACTAACTAGCAGAAGTAGTGTCAAGGTAACAAAGAAATTCTGCCTATGCACTAATTCCTCACCACAGCTGTTGGGGTGTTAGATTAGGAGGCTGTACACCTTTCCCAGGAATATTAAAGCAGACTGTCTCACCGCCTGTGTTTGTCCTCGTAGCCTCATTCTTGCTGCTAGCAGAGCATGTCCCAACTGTTGTCAATTTATCAATGTAGCCTGCACTGGTGGGCACAGTGTGAGCAGCCATTAGGACAGGTGCCTCTATCCATCACAGCCAGTCACTTATTCCACCTTGTCAAGGAAACTAAATGGAGCTTTTGGAGAAATGTAAACAACTCTCTAATGGACAATCAAAGCGCCACTTTCTGAGGCAAACAAGAGGAAGAAATCTGACAAGACATTTTTAGAGGGGGGTTGGATAATATTTAAGTGTTTTCTGAAAGAACTTTTTAATGGTTGCGGTCTGAAAACACTGGGGCAGTGTGGGCAGGAGAGGAAGTAAATGGGAAAAGTCAAAGAATTCAAGCAAAGTCCTTCTTGTGGCCAAAGACTGAGAAAAAGGCTTGTGAAGTGGTGACGTGCTGAGTGAAGGAAGCGGCGACTGTTCTGGGGGAAGAGCCATAAAACTGACAAGAAATCAACTTCAAAAAAAAGCAAGAAACTTCTAGTGGAAATTGAAGGCTTGCAGTTGATCATTTCTTTTTTTTTTATTAATGTGTTGTTAAAGTTCCAAATGCATTTGAGGAGAGCAGAAAAACACTAATTAAATATCCACTACTCAAGACCACCCTTCGTGGCAGAAGCCTAACTAAACAGATGGCCTTTTCAGTGTGTCCCAGAACACAGAAACTTCTGGCTTTGTCAAACCAGAAGGGGAAGCAAATTCCTCAGAAAATTCCCTGACTTTAACCCCCTGCTTGGGACCATTCTTAGCAGGTCAGCATCCCCCTGCTGTGGTGGTGGTGAGGGGAGGGGACAACCTCCAAAGTAGGGATTTCAAGCTAGGGCATTCAGGGTTACACCTTGAATGTCACTCCAAAGTGACGAGGTGGCTAGGGCAAAGCAGTAGACCAGATGTTCCTGGCTCCACAAGCCCAGTGCTTTTTGGCAGATGGACAGCACCACACTGAGCTGGTTGAAGCTTCTGGGTGGCCTTCCAGAGTTACTTTTTGCTTATCCATTCTGGAAGCAACAAAGCCTGAAGTAGGTGCCAATGGTTGCATCATAGGAGAGGAGAGGTGGTCGATCTCAGAGCAGGACATAAATAAAGAGAAAAGAGAGATGCTGTGGGAGAGGTGACTTTCTCGGATCAGGTAGATGCTAGGGGCCAAGAGGTCACTGCAACCTTATCACCTGATGTGTCTGGGAATAAAGAAGCCTGAGTCGGAAGCACTGAAATTGGCCCTAACACTTTCTCACTACTTGGTTTTCCCTGGTGGGGGTCAGCTACTTTGTTATTATCACTGTCCCTAATTTATGGTGCCCTGAGATCTAGAGGTCAATATCCTAATCACGTAAGGTGAGCAAGCATTGGCTATTATCAGCCGTCTAGCGGCACTATGACCCCAGCTCAAAAGCCACGTCTTGCTGACAGTCACGACCAAACAAGAGGATGGTGGTGACTAACCACTGCACTGGGAAGAACGTGCATCTTTGTTTCTGGTGAGCCGTTTTCCAAGCCAGTGCTGTCCATTAAAACGTTTTGTGGTAATGGAAATTTTCTGGGACACCTAACATAAAAGTCATCAGCTGTAACTGGCTTTTGAGCACTTGAAATGTGGTAAGCATGATTGAGAAAATAAATATTTAATGTGTATTTAATTTCAATTAATTCAAACTTTGAAATAGTCCCACTTGACTAGTGGCTAGTATTGTGAAAGACAGTTCTTGACCCATTTCTTAAAAAAAGTTTGACTGCATATGAATCTAATGAAGCCCTTTTGGAATTGTACTGTCCAATATAACTATCCACATGTAGCTATTTAAATTTAAATTAATATAATTAAAAATAAGCAAAAATTTATTCTTTACTGTCACAGGTCACATTTCCAATGTTCAACAGCCACCCATGCCTAGGGGTGCTGGATCCGCCAAACACGGATACAGAATCGTTCCATCATCATGGCAAGTCCAACTGGACAGAGATGCACCGGGTGCCAGTGGAGACACCAACTCAAGGAGCAATGAAACCACTAAAAAACAGCAATTCAACAAAATGTTTACTATGTATCTACTTTTTGCCTTTCTTTTTTAGCCAAATTTTATGCTACAGTGGTAAAAAGGAGATGCGCAAATCTGCCCATATGGAATTAGAAATGAGAGGAGATTCAGAAGAGTAAATAATTTTATTTCTGTATAGTATTATAAGAGGAGTGACTATTTTGAGCTATGGTAGCTCAGAGAAAAGATCAGCTAACCTAACCTCAAAGATCAGAAAAATTTGCTCAGAGGAAGAAATGCCAAAGCCGAGACCTGAGGAATAAGGAGGTATTAACCAGCCGTGTTGGAGGCTGTGGCATATTTTGCAAGGGGTCAATGGTGAGAAAGGTAAGCAAAAGCTAAATCCCATGGGGCCTTGTAAACCCAATGTCTGACCTTAATCTAAGAGCTCTGTTGAGCCACAGAAGGGCTTTAAGCAGGGAAAGAGACCAGTCATGGGCCCACTTTTGAAAATTCCCTGACTCCACTTGAGAAAATGATTTGCCACAAGGGGAAAGACTAGAGACCAGTTATAGGGATGTTAGAATAACTCAAGCAAGACATGATGATGGCCTAGAGTATGTTGGAGGAGAAACAGAGGAAAGTAAATAAATTTGAGAACTGCATGAAAATTAGCACACAATCTTTCTTCATTGTTCTACAAAGTCTGCTTACTTATCTAGGTTACATTTATTTATTCAAACTGTGCCATTTGAAAATGAAAACAGCAAACAAACAATTGGAAGCCTCTCTGTTGCTCATTCTACTAATATTCCCCCCAAATATAATATGATCTTTATCTGTATCAATAGTGTTTATTGGAGATTAAAATCTTCTTAAGGCCAGAGGCCAAGCTTATTTCAGTTTGTACAGCACTCAGCATAGTGTCATAAGCAGATTGGTAATTAATTAAAGCTTTCTAGTAATTTGGAAAGGTAGTTCAAATACTCTTAAGATAGATGTTGGTGGTACTATCTATGTTTCAAGATATATTTCTTTTCAAAGTAAAGCTTTAACTTCAGTTTTCCAGCAGAAGTTAACTCACTGAATCATCTAGGCAAGAAACCTTCTTGATTTCTTGGTTTCAGATTTCTCAATTTCAGATTTTAGATTCCACCATGGCTTATTAATTTGCATATAATACCAGTGGCAAAATTACTTTTGCTTATATAGTTTAGGCATCTGTTTTCATTAATTATGATGAAAATTTACCGGCTACCACTTTACAGTTTTCAATAATATATGTGTTAACTTCATTTAAATAGAGTGATTCTGTTATCCCTTAAGGGAAAATAAGGAAGAACAGAGAAGTCTTGCATTAGCCTGGAGAAGAATCAAGTACAACTGAAAGATAATGAAAACCCACCTTGTGGCTTCCTTGGAGATTCACAGACTGGGTCCAGCTACCTCTGAGATAAGATGTGAATCAGGACACCTAGGTGTTTGTTTACTCTTATCTGCAGCCTATCAGCAAATTTGGTCCCCAGATGGATCCAGAAGTATGAACACATTTGAATTCTGTAGTACTACCAGTGTTCTATTATTGCCAGTTGAACCCTAAAATCGCATCATGTGTCTTGGCATTCGTGGCCTTAACAGTCATGGTTTTCATTATTTGTGAGTGACCCTGAATGAAGTTAATCACCGTGGCACCTTTTCTAGTATTATAATGAAAACAGACTCAGAGCAGCTATGTCACTTGCCCAAGGGCCCCCAGTTAGCAAAATTTGCAGACCCAGGCTTGTCTAACTCCAAAGTGAGCTTCTTTGACCACATTATCCTGCTCCCAACAACACAGTGATTTAAATATTACTGAGGCATGAAATTCAAAGGCCTGGTCTTATGGCTGAGGCAGAGTCTGAATCACTGAACTGGTGGAGCGTCTGGCTGGCCACCCAGGACCTCCTCTCCTGGGGGCATTAGGGCTTTCCACTCTCCTCAATGAACAAATAAACAAAACTGCTTGGTGCGAAACTGCTGAAAAGTAGACTAATTGTTTGGGCCTAGTGATAAAACTGAAAAGGAAATCATGCTTTTTAAGAACTTCAGGATTTAAAGAGTTCTCAGTCAATGATAATCTGACGGCAGACACTCAGGGGCAGAACAGGTGGATGAAGCAGAGTGTGGTTCTGACGTTTGGAAACAGCACGGGGTTATTTCTCTGCCGATGATCAGGGGGTGTTGTTCTGGAGATTTATAGCCTCTGTAATCACTGCTCTGGATGTGGCTGTAGTAGATGTGATTTGTGTCTGGCTAACATCATGTGACTGGATCGTATATGGCTCAGTCATTTCATGAACGCTACATTAGTATTGCCAAGAATACGTATGTGTATTTTCATATATCAGGTGCCCCTCAATATGGGAAAATTTACTGTAAAACTAAATTCTCTAACTCCCATATTTTTTTATTGAGTCATAGCAAAAAGAGGAAGATAAAATCCAGGGGTGGCTCTTCTATGTGCTGATCATTTTAATCCTGATGGGAAAATGACCCACGGAAGGTGTGGAAACAAGACTACACTTCAAAGAGCATGTGTCATTTTTAGAGAATAAAAGCAAAATTACCATAGGCATTCTCTTCCTCCTGAGACCTTCTCCCAGGTTCTGTTTTAACTTTCTAGGTCCCAAATCAGTCTTCACTGTTGGACTACACTGTTCCATTTTTTTTTTTTTTTTTATTTTGCTTAACTTTACAGTATTGTATTGCTTTTACAATACATCAAGATGGATCCGCCTCCAGTATACACGTGTTCCCCATCCTGAACCCTCCTCCCTCTCCCCTCCCCACACCATCCCTCCAGGTCGTCCCAGTGCTCCAGCCCCAGGCATTTGTTATCGGGCATCGTACCTGGACTGACGACTCGTTTCAGATATGATATTATACATATTTCAATGCTATTCTCCCCAATCATCCCACCCTCTCCCGGTCCCAGAGTCCAAAAGTCTGTTCTATACATCAGTGTTTCTTTTGCTGTCTCGTAAATAGGGTTATTTTTACCATCTTTCTAAATTCCATATATATGCATTAGTATACTGTATTTGTGTTTTTTTTGTTCTGTTTAAATAAGAAAAAGTGAGACTATAGAAAACCACAGTGCTTGAGGGAAGATTCCTAAAAATCAACATTGTCCCTAATCTAACTTTCTATCTTCCTCTTTAAGAGAATTTCTACTGTGCAGGAGATTTTTAGTTTGCCAAATAATGCTTGCTGTGTGTTTTATTTATTTATTATTTTTATTTATTTATTTAAATTTTATTTTATTTTTTAACTTTACAATATTGTATTGGTTTTGCCATATATCGAAATGAATCCGCCACAGGTATACATGTGTTCCCCATCCTGAACCCTTCTCCCTCTCCCCTCCCCACACCATCCCTCCAGGTCGTCCCAGTGCTCCAGCCCCAGGCATTTGTTATCGGGCATCGAACCCGGACTGGCAACTCGTTTCATATACAATATTATACATATTTCAATGCCATTCTCCCAAATCATCCCACCCTCTCCCTCTTTCACAGAGTCCAAAAGACTATTCTATACATCAGTGTCTCTTTTGCTGTCTCATATACAGGGTTACTGTTACCATCTTTCTAAATTCCATATATATGCGTTAGTATACTGTATTAGTGTTTTTCTTTCTGGCTTACTTCACTCTGTCTAATAGGCTCTGTTTCCATGTTACTCTCTTCATACATCTCATTCTCTCCTTGTTTTTAAGCCTGGGTCATAAAATCAGGAGATGATTCATTTGCCTTCCTTGGTCTTCTTTTCCTTGTCTTTGATTCTCAAAGCATCTGCAACAGCATCCTCCATTTACTTACAACTTTTTTTTCTGATTGAATAAATGAATGCTGGGCACATCACGCAAGGCAGGCATTGCTCTAGGTCCTGGGTATTCCTAACTGCAAAAAAAGAACAAAAGCCTCTCCTCATGGAGCTTACATACTGTGCATACAGTTGTTGATAGGGGCAATTTTTCCCTCCCCTCCCTCAGCCCCCCACACCCTGTGACAATGGTCAGTTTCTGGGACATTTTTGACATTTCTGTTTGATATTTTGTTTGACTGGGAAAGTGGTGCTACCAGCATGTCAGGTGGGTATGTTTATATAACACAGAGAATTCTGTAATTATATTTACACCTGTTTGGGAATTTGGAATGAGAGAAGGCAGGGGCTCTGAAATGAATGTTTCAGAACCAAAGCTTGAATGTGTTGGTCAGATTCTTTGAGCTGCAAGCCACAAGATCAAGATACTCAACTAAAATGAGCTAGAAAAAGACCTTGTATTAGCTTGCAAGGCTGGAAGAGATTGAAGAGCTTTCAGAACTGAAAGAAGGACCATGTATCAGGAAGCTCCAAGGGCAGAAATCAGGGGTTCTCTGTCTTTCCAGGACCATTTTGTTCTCTTTTTGCTTTTCCCATTTGCTTCTCTCTTCTCTTTGTGCAATGGCACCTCGTGTGCTATGACTGCAGAAAGGATTTTACCTAGTGGGGAGCAGCCACTAGAAGCTCTGGCATAGAAACTCCAGTGGAAAAAGAAAACCTGACTTTTTAAGTATGGCAATATCCTTATATCAAACAGTGTCTTGATCTTGCTGTGGTCATGTGGCCAACCCCTGGGCCAGTCTGTTGCCTGAAGGATGAGGTGCTTTCTTTGGTCATTTCCTTCTTTAAGGCTGGCAGCAAAGAGAGGGGCCCATAGTACTGTTATCCACAATTCATTACATCACAATGACAGAGCAAAAGATAACTCTGTAAAAAAATATATATATGCAGAGAAAAAAAGTGTATATATAAATATATGTCAGTAGAGGTTGTAAAATTGTGGCCATGCTTTAAAGGAGTAATTTCAAACCATTTTTTCATTGAGATCCCTTATATTGACATACTTCTTCTTCCCAACCCTCTTTCATCCAAACTGTTTGAGATGATATGAATATATTTGTTATATCACAATAGATCTTTAAGTACGTTTTGAGGATTATGTGGAAACATTTAAGATAGAGACACCCTACACTACCCACCAAGGGAATCTCCCCCATTGATTAACGCATGCTAATTGCACACCTACTATGTGCAAAGTTTTGTGCCAGACACATAGGAGAACATAACAAAGAGTAACACATAGCACCTGCCTCTGAGCTTGTATTCTAAATGGGCTATAAGGCAGATGCACCTGAAAGTCTCCATAATACTTTCAGGCAGGCTTAGTCCTGGCATCTCCTGTCCCTGCCTCAAAGGGCAAATGTCACTATTGCATCACCTGTGAGTTTTATAAATTAGGCTAGAGTGAAAACAGCCCTTGCCTTAAAATCTCGCACTTGTTTTCACTTGTTTCTCCTCCATTTGATGGCTTTTTGCTGATTCTGTTCTACCCAACAGAAACCCTAGGATCTGACGGGACACCCCACACTGGACTGACTGGCCAGTAACAATGCAAATAGCCATTCACCACTAGGGACTATGCAGGTGCATCCCCATCATACTCTTTTTTGGACTGTACCTAAGAATAGGGTGTAAGCCCACTTTGCAAAGTTGGGATCTGAGACAAGAGTCCTGGTGCGTTTACCCAGTGATACTCACTCCTGGTGGTAGAAACAATGGGAAGAACCTACCTCTGCCAGATACTGCATTAGACTCTACTACACACTGTCTCATTTAATCCGCCCAAAGCCCCAGGAGGTAGTCATCATATTCCCTCCTTGGGTGTCAAAACTATTACCCAGAATGACTAACTAGTGGGAACAAAGTCACAGACGAAAGTTGAGCCACTGGGATTAGAACACTGATGTATCTGCCTGCTTCTGTGGCCTGTGTTCCTTACACTTTTCTGTGTTCTGTCCCACCCTGGCACCACCACCCTTTCCTAAAGCCCCAGAAAATATTGGCCTGTTTAAAACAGGAGGTTAAAAAGCAGAACCTTCCCTGCCGGACTCTCCTCTGCAAGCAAAATGCATTTCTTCTTCTAAGTAAACATAGAAACCGACACAGGTAATGAAGATTCCATCCGTCTTGAACAGTGCTACTGTTTCCCTGTTTCCTGTAAAACAAATAATTAACTTCTGTCAAGCTTGGTAAAAATGTTAACAGGGTCTTGCAACTCTCCACATGCACAGCAACATTATTACTGTTAATTTTTAAATATGAGATGGTGGTTTTCTCTGTGAAAAATGCATTTGCCCTCACAGTCTAAGGCATTCAGTCACTCAAGTCATCATAGAAGAAAAGTGGAGAATGCAGATTGAAGGGTATGGTTTGTAAATCTCACTTATTTTTGAAATAAAGGATGACTTCCAAAAAAATGACATGAGTACAGAGCTTGTGTAATCTTCATTTGCAGTGATTTTTCTTTGATTGATGTGCCATTAATACTTTAATTGGCAACAGGTGCAGCTGATTGTTGGTTCCTACGCTGAGAAATCTGAAATTGAACATAAGGTTCTGATAAATTAATAAACTCCTCTGCTCCAAACAGTTGTTGCTGTGAACTAACTTTCCATGGAGTGCTGCTCCATCAAGCACACTGAATTCTTTATGTTAAAAAGCGAAGTGTTACTTAATGATAAATTAAAATTACACAAAGAGCCACAGAAAGAACACAATAACATCCCCTCCCAGGGAAAAGGGAAATTGCTGGAAGGAGCAGAAGAATGTGATTTATGAAATAAATTGTTTCCCTTTTGTAGACCAAAGTGTTTTGTCTCTAGATTCCATGTCACATTATTAAAATAATTTTGTGTTATTTAACATAAATAGGAGAAGGGAGAATAAAGGATTTTTACATAAGGTCCTTTTCCTCCCTGAGGTAAAATTTAATATTGACAATAAGCCTAGGGAAAAATATCCTGAAGGTTCTATAAAGGATCTTTAAGTTATATTTTATTTATTAGCTTTACATATGTTGAGGCCATTTATAAATTTTTGCTGCAAAAATTTTACTCCAGTGGAGACAGAGGGTTGTTGGCACTAACTTTCCATCAGTGAGGAATATCCCTGGTCACAATGGCGAGTGAGCATAGGTTGTTGTCTCCATCCCTTGAACCAAACATAGAAGATGACTCAGGATGTAAGGAGGCAGATGGAGGTCAGAGCTTCACCCTCCCATCCACTGGAGCACAAGTGGTGAGAAATCCTAACAGAGGCAGAACGTGGGCCTCATGTAGGGAGAGGGTAATGGCAATTCGAACAGGAGAGGGTCCTAGACTGCAGAGCAGAGACTGGATAGGGGAGAACTTTCTACTGATAGTTATGCTTCCTTTTCTCCCCTAAATGGATTGTTGCTGTCCTGTGGCTCTTACAGGTCAGATAATCAGCTCTACAAACCTAGAGCCATCATGGGGCACTGGAGCTAAATCAGGTGACACCAGGCAAGGGTGAAGGTCCAATGTCATTGAGTACAGGTCAGTTGGCTAACCACATGGGTATTTTCTCCTCTTCTCCATTCCCCTCACAGTACAGGCTTTGCAGGGAGCAAATGGCTATGAGATTAAACTTGTGGAATGGAAAAAACAAGGATTTATTATAAATAGAAAAGTCATCTCTAGACATTCTTGTTCTCCATCCTGCTCATCTCAAGAAAAACTTCCCCAGATGAGCATAGGCCAGGATTTAGACTTTTGCTCCTCCTCCCATATTGACAGGACTAGCAAAGGCAGCTAAGAGTCCCAAGGGAACAAAGAGGTAAGTTCACAAGGGAGAAAAACAAGGCATCTGAAAAGCATCAGCAAAACAACTGGAACATCCTATACCAAAGAGAGTTGAATAGACAGAACAGGAGGAACCAGAGTTTGAAATAAGTATAATAAATACCTTCAGAGAAAGAGAAAGTAGATAATATAAGCATAAAATGCAAGCAAGCATTATAAACGAACATCAATTAGAATTACTGTGGATGAAAAATGTAACAGTTAAATGTAAACCTGATTGGGGTAGTTGAAGAGCAGAATGGACACATAGAACAGAAGGTTTCAGTTCAGTTCAGTCGCTCAGTCATTTCTGACTCTTTGCGACACCATGAACTGCAGTACCCCAGGCCTCCCTGTCCATCACCAACTCCTGCTGCTGCTGCTGCTGCTAAGTCACTTCAGTCGTGTCCGACTCCGCGTGACCCCATAGACGTCAGCCCACCAGGCTCTCCTGCCCCTGGGATTCTCCAGGCAAGAAAACTGGAGTGGGTTGCCATTTCCTTCTCCAATGCATGAAAGCGAAAAAGTGAAAGTGAAGTCACTCAGTCGTGTCCGACTCTTAGCGACCCCATGGACTGCAGCCCACCAGGCTCCTCCATCCATGGGATTTTCCAGGCAAGAGTACTGAGTCCACGAAAACCCATGTCCACTGAGTTGGTGATGCCATGCAACCATCTCATTCTCTGTCATCCTCTGATCCTCCTGCACTCAATCTTTCCCAGCATCAGGGTCCTTTCAAGAGTCAAGTCTTCACGTGAGGTGGCCAAAATACTGGAGTTTCAGCTTCAACATCACTCCTTGCAATGAACACCCAGGACTGATCTCCTTTAGAATGGACTGGTTGGATCTCCTTGCAGTCCAAGGGACTCTCAATAGTCTTCTCCAATACCGCAGTTCAAAAGCATCAATTCTTCGCTGCTCAGCTTTCTTTATAGTCCAACTCTCACGTCCATACATGACCACTGAAAAATCATAGCCTTGACTAGACCTTTGTTGGCAAACTAATGTCTCTGCTTTTCAATATGCTGTCTGCTGCTGCTGCTAAGTCGCTTCGGTCATGTCCGACTCTGTGCGACCCTACAGACAGCAGCCAGCCAGGCTCTGCCATCCCTGGGATTCTCCAGGCAAGAACACTGGAGTGGGTTGCCATTTCCTTCTCCAATGCACGAAAGTGAAAGGTGAAAGTGAAGTCGCTCAGTCGTGTCCAACTCTTAGCGACCCCATGGACTGCAGCCTACCAGGCTCCTCCATCCATGGGATTTTCCAAGCAAGAGTACTGGAGTGGGATGCCATTGCCTTCTCCTCAATATGCTGTCTAGGTTGGTCATAACTTTCCTTCCAAGGAATAAGCATCTTTTAATTTCATGGCTGCAATTACCATCTGCAGTGATTTTGGAGCCCAAAAAATAAAGTCAGCTATTGTTTCCACTGTTTCCCCATCTGTTTCCCATGAAGTGATGGGACTGGATGCCATGATCTGAGTTTTCTGAATGTTGAGCTCTAAGCCAACTTTTTCACTCTCCTCTTTCACTTTCATCAAGAGGCTCTTTAGTTCTTCTTCACTTTGTGCCATAAGGGTGCTGTCATCTGCATATCTGAAATTATTGATATTTCTCCCAGCAATCTTCATTCCAGCCTGTGCTTCCTCCAGCTCAACATTTTTCATGATGTGCTCTGCATATAAGTTAAATAAGTAAGGTGACAATATACAGCCTTGACGTGCTCCTTTTCCTATTTGGAACCAGTCTCTTCTTCCATGTCCAGTTCTAACTGTTGCTTCCTGACCTGCATACAGGTTTCTCAAGAGGCAGGTCAGGTGGTCTGGTATTCCCATCTCTTTCAGAATTTTCCACAGTTTATTGTGTATTTTGGCCACCTCATGCAAAGAGTTGACTGATTGGAGAAGACTCTGATGCTGGGAGGGATTGAGGGCAGGAGGAGAAGGGGACGACAGAGGATGAGATGGCTGGATGGCATCACTGACTCGATGGATGTGAGTCTGAGTGAACTCTGGGAGTTGGTGATGGATAGGGAGGCCTGGCGTGCTGCAGTTCATGGGGTTGCAAAGAGTCGGACACGACTGAGCGACTGATCTGATCTGATCTGATCTGATTGTGGTCCACACAGTCAAAGGCTTTGGCATAGTCAATAAAGCAGAAACAGATGTTTTTCTGGAATTCTCTTGCTTTTTCGATGATCCAGCAGATGCTGGCAATTTGATCTCTGGTTCCTCTGCCCTTTCTAAAACCAGCTTGAACATCTGGAAGTTCATGGTTCATGTATTGCTGAAGCCTGGCTTGGAGAATTTTGAGTGTTACTTTACTAGTGTGTGAGGGAAATTGTGTGGTAGTTTGAACAGTCTTTGGCATTGCCTTTCTTTGGGATTGGAATGAAAATTGACCTTTCCCAATCCTGTGGCCACTGCTGAGTTTTCCAAATTTGGTGACATATTGAGTGCAGCACTTTCACAGCATCATCTTTTAGGATTTGAAACAGCTCAACTGGAATTCAACAAAGCACCTCCAATAGCTTTGTTCGTAGTGATGTTTCCTAAGGCCCACTTGACTTCACATTCCAGGATGTCTAGCTCTAGGTGAGTGCGAATGATCACACCATCATGATTATCTTGGTCATGAAGATCTTTTTTGTACAGTTCTTCTGTGTATTCTTACTACCTCTTCTTAATATCTTCTGCTTCTGTTAGGTCCATACCATTTCTGTCCTTTATCGAGCCCATCTTTGCATGAATTGTTGCCTTGGTATCTCTAATTTTCTTGAAGAGATCTCTAGTCTTTCCCATTCTGTTGTTTTCCTCTATTTCTTTGCACTGACCACTGAGGAAAGCTTTCTTATCTCTCCTTGATATTCCTTGGACTTCTGCATTCAAATGGGTATATCCTTCCTTTTCTCCTTTGCTTTTCACTTCTCTTTTCACAGCTATATGTGAAGCCTCCTCAGACAGCCATTTTGCTTTTTTACATTTCTTTTTCTTGGGGATGGTCTTGATTCCTGTCTCCTGTACAATGTCATGAACCTCTGTCCATAGTTCATCAGGCACTCTGTCTATCAGATCTAGTCCCTTAAATCTATTTCTCACTTCTACCGTATAGTCATAAGGATTTGATTTAGGTCATACTTGAATGGTCTAATGGTTTTCCCTACTTTCTTCAATTTAAGTCTGAATTTGGCAATAAGGAGTTCATGATCTGAGCCACAGTCAGCTCCTGGTCTTGTTTTTGATGACTGTATAGAGCTTCTCCATCTTGGGCTGCAAAGAATATCATCAATCTGATTTCGGTGTTGACCATCTGGTGATGTCCATGTGTAGTCTTCTCTTGTGTTTTGGAAGAGGGTGTTTGCTATGACCAGTGAGTTTTTTTGGAAGAATTCTGTTAGCCTTTGCCCTGCTTCATTTTGTACTCCAAGGTCAAATTTGCCTGTTACTCCAGGTGTTTCTTAACTTCCTACTTTTGCATTCCAGTCCCCTATAATGAAAAGGACATTTTTTAGGGTGTTAGTCCTAGAATAGAAGGTCTTGTAGGTCTTCACAGAACCATTCAAGTTCAGCTTCTTCAGTGTTACTGGTCAGGGCATAGACTTGGATTACCGTGATATTGAATGGTTTGCCTTGAAAACGAACAGAGATAATTCTATCGTTTTTAAGATTGCATCCAAGTACTGCATTTCGGACTCTTGTGTTGACCATGATGGCTACTCCATTTCTTCTAAGGGATTCCTGCCCACAGTAGTAGATATAACGGTCATCTGAGTTAAATTCACCCATTCCAGTCCATTTTAGTTCGCTGATTCCTAGAATGTCGATGTTCACTCTTGCCATCTCCTGTTTGACCACTTCCAATTTGCCTTGATTTATTTAACTTATATGCAGAGTACATCATGAGAAATGCTGGACTGGAAGAAACACAAGCTGGAATCAAGATTGCCGGGAGAAGTATCAATAACCTCAGATGTGCAGATGATACCACCCTTATGGCAGAAAGTGAAGAGGAACTAAAAAGCCTCTTGATGAAAGTGAAAGTGGAGAGTGAAAAGTTGGCTTAAAGCTCAACATTCAGAAAACGAAGATCATGGCATCCAGTCCCATCACTTCATGGCAAATAGATGGGGAAACAGTGAAAACAGTGTCAGACTTTATTTTTCTGGGCTCCAAAATCACTGCAGATGGTGACTGCAGCCATGAAATTAAAAGATGCTTACTCCTTGGAAGCAAAGTTATGACCAACCTAGATAGCATATTCAAAAGCAGAGACATTACTTTGCCAACAAAGGATTGTCTAGTCAAGGCTATGGTTTTTCCTGTGGTCATGTATGGATGTGAGAGTTGGACTGTGAAGAAGGCTGAGCGCCAAAGAATTGATGCTTTTGAACTGTGGTGTTGGAGAAGACTCTTGTGAGTCCCTTGGACTGCAAGGAGATCCAACCAGTCCATTCTGAAGGAGATCAGCCCTGGGATTTCTTTGGAAGGAATGATGCTAAAGCTGAAACTCCAGTATTTTGGCCACCTCATGTGAAGTGTTGACTCATTGGAAAAGACTCTGATGCTGGTGGGGATTGGGGGCAAGAGGAGAAGGGGACAACAGAGGATGAGATGTCTGAATGGCATCACCGACTTGATGGACCTGAGTCTGAGTGACCCCCAGGAGTTGGTGATGGACAGAGAGGCCTGGTGTGCTGTGATTCATGGGGTCGCAAAGAGTTGGACAGGACTGAGTGACTGATCTGATCTAATGGACCTAACATTCCATGTTCCTATGCAATATTGCTCTTTACAGCACTGAACCTTGCTTCTATCACCAATCCCATCCACAACTGGGTATGGTTTTTGCTTTGGCTCCATCTTTCATTCTTTCTGGAGTTATTTCTCCACTGATCTCCAGTAGCATATTGGCCACCTACCAACCTGGGGAGTTCATCTTTCAGTGTCCTATCTTTTTGCCTTTTCATTCTGTTCATGGGGTTCTCAAGGCAAGAATACTGAAGTGGTTTGCCATTCCCTTCTCCAGTGGACCACATTTTGTCAGAACTCTCCACCATGACCTGCCATCTTGGGTGGCCCCACAAGGCATGGCTTACTTTCATTGAGTTAGAACAAGGTTGTGATCCATGTGATCAGATTGGCTAGTTGTCTGCAATTGTGGTTTCAGTCTGTCTTCACTCTGATGCCCTCTCTCAGTGTCTACCATCTTATCTGAGTTTCTCTTACCTTGGAAATGGGGTATCTCTTCACAGCTTTTCCAGCAACGATGCTGCTCCTTACCTTGGACGTGTGGTAGCTCCTCTCGGCCACCCCTGCACCATCGCAGCTGCTATCCGTGTGCCCTCGCAGCCACGAGTTGTCTTTAATGACAACTTGGTCAAATTCCACAATTCTTTGATCACTGTTGGTTATTAAAAGTTAAATCCCATTAAGATGTCAAACTCAGTTTCAATATAAATCCCTTCTCCTCCTTCTCCTCTCCTAACATTGATGGTATAACAGAATCCTCAGGCAGCAGAACTCACAAGTTTCCTGTGTCTCTGCTCTCTCCACTCTGGGGAGGTCGTAAAGCCCAAGCTGATGATGACCCTGTCTGATCCTTTCCTTAGACTTGCTAGACCTAACTCTTATGGTCTGGAATAAGAAATCTCATCAAACTACTCAGTTTTTAGTGGTCAGGAGGTTCTCTGGTCCCTCTCTGTTTATGTTGCTTTAAGGAGTCAAGAAGCCTCAGCTCTACCTACTCCAAACAGAGAAGAGAAGCAGGAGGCTCCCACCTATGCTCCCTACAATGCTGGACATCAAGCAACCAGACGAGGAGGAAGCAGCGAGAAACTCACCTCAGGCACAAAGTTTAAGGAAGTACCAAAAAAACTCAGTAATCAAGATGAATAGTATATTAATGTAACATTTTTAAAAATCAAAATTAAGACAAACCAAATATCAAAATTTTAAATAATCATCAGAATTACTGATCTTTCCTTTTGCCTCAGGCTCCAATGCACACTCAGTAGTGTCCCACTTTTGCAATCCCATGGACTGTAGTCCACCAGACTCCTCTATCCATGGGATTGTCTCAGCAAGAATACTGCACTAGGTTGTCAAGCTCTCTTCCAGGTGATCTTCCTGACCCAGGGATTAAACCTGCATCTCCTATGTCTCCTGCTTTGCAGAAAGATTCTTTACTGCTGAGTCACCGGGAAAGCCCTCAGGCTCCAATGTGTCACTGGAAATCTTGATTTTGACTGCCTCTATCTCTCCCCTCCATAGGACTTCACCATGAGCAGAAGAGAGAGTTAGGTGGTAGCTGATAATACCAGGGTCAATTTTGCTTTCTCATTGTAAGCCCTGAGGAAGATATAGGGCTTGTAGCACTGATGGGTCCTTTCATAAAATAGCAAAACTAGTGCCTCATGATCCACAGCAGATGGCCCTACATTCTGGCCAATTTAAGGGTATTACCAAAAGCCCAGCAAGAGTTTTAAGGATAAAGAGACTCCAAAGAGTATCAACAAATACAGAATGCATGTTATTTTCTAAGTGTACATGGTACATTTTATAAATCTCCATATTCTGGATTCTAAAGAATCATTAAATTGCAAAGGAAATATACACTAAAGATTTTTTAAAGTGCTAATATTCAGCAGTATTTGACCTACAAAAATGGAAATTTTACTTGGTCCAAGCAAATATATCCCATATACTACCTATTATCTGACCATAATACTGTAATATGAGCAATCAATAACAAAAGGAGGACTTGAAAAATATTTCCAAAATTTTTAATATAATTTCTTTAAAATTTTTCTTCAGCAAGCTTGATTTGGACTAAGTAAATTAAAATCTACTATAAAACCTTTACAATAAACCTTTTTAAAGCTTAAAACATGTTTTAAGTTGGTTGGAGAGCAACCAACACAGACAGAACTTGAGAGATTCTGATTCCTTGAGAGAAGAATTCTGAGTGAAATCTATAGTCACCTTTTTCTCCAGGGGCATTTGTAAATATTTAGCTCAAGGGAATAGAATACTAACAGAAAGTGGCAGTTTCAATGGTCTAAGAAGATAGATCTTGGAGTTTAAGACAGCTGAAAGAGCTGGGGCTGGAGGGGAAAAATCCTGAGAGAAGAAAACAACAGAAAAGTTACTCTAAAAAGTCTCCATTAAAACTCTGCCTGAGGTTTTGGCCAATTTCTAAACCACACAGAGGGCATGACTCCAAATAACTATCAAGAACCAGGAGCTAGAAGGACAAAGGGCTGAGCAGAGATTTTAGAAGAGTTGTACAATGGTCTGGGAAGACAGAGAAAGGAATTCAAGGCTACTAATATGAAATACCCTGGTAAACATTCCAGGCTCTCAATAGAGATACTGGAAAATCTTTATCCTAGGAGTAAAGACATAATTAATAGAACAACCCTAATAATATTTAAATGATCTGTATGTACTTTCTGCTGCCAAAGTGATATTAACCCTCTTGGAAGGAAGAAAACACCATTCAATCTCTCTATAATTTTTAACGCACTTAATATACAAAGTCCAGAATTCAACCAAAAAATATGGGGCATGTTTAAAAAAGGAACCAGTTAATCAAAAGTCAGGTAGAAATAGACCTACAAATGAATCAGATATTAAAACTAATAGGCACATTCACTATGCTCAATAAAAGAAAATATGGAGGATTTTAGCAGAGACTTGTAATCTATATAAAAAATTTTAATGAAATTTTATAGATCCAAAAATATAATAACTGAAATTAACAATTCAGGCTGCTGCTACTACTGCTGCTAAGTCACTTCAGTTGTGTCCGACTCTGTGAGACCCCATAGATGGCAGCCCACCAGGCTCCCCTGTCCCTGGGATTCTCCAGGCAAGAACACTGGAGTGGGTGGCCATTTCCTTCTCCAATGCATGAAAGTGAAAAGTGAAAGTGAAGTCGTTCAGTCATTTCCGACTCCTAGCGACCTCATGGACTGCAACCTACCAGGCTCCTCCGTCCATAGGATTTTCCAGGCAAGAGTACTGGAGTGGGGTGCCATTGCCTTCAGGAGATGAGTTTAATAATAGATTAGACAGAGTAGAAAACATAATTTGTAAACTAGAATACAAGCAAGTTTAAAGTATCCTGATTGAAGTCCTGAGAGAAAAAACATGGAAATTAGGAAAAAGAGTACTAGAGATATGCAAACGTCCAATATGTATAATTGGAATCTTGCAAAGAATGAAGGCTAGGGGCTCACATGGTAAAGAATCCACCTGCAATTCAGGAGACCCAGGTTCAATCTCTGGGTCAGGAAGATGCTCTGGAGAAGGAAATGGCAACCCGCTCCAGTATTGTTGCCTGGTGAATTCCATGGACAGAGGAACCCGGCAGGCTACAGTCCATAGAGGTGCAAAGAGTTGGACATGATTGAGCAACTAATAAAGAAAAGAAAGAAAGGAGAGTGAACACAAGACAGAAACAATATTTGAAGAAATACTACTTGAGAATTTCTGAAACTGACAGGCATCAAACCACAGCTTGATTAAGTTTAAAAACCCAAGCAGGATAAATATAAAGAAAATTACATCTGGGCACAACATAGTAAAGTATGCTAAAAAACAAAGACAAAGACAAAATCTTATAATTTGACAGAAGGGGAAAAAAAGACACATTGCTTTCAAAGGAGCAATAATAAGTCTTGAGGCTGATTTAGCAACAAAAATTATGGCTGTCATAGGAAAATGAAAAGACATATGTAAAATACTGAAAGTGGCCAACAACCTATAATTTTATAGCCAGTCAAAATATTCCTCAAAAAATAGAGATGATAAAAAAACTCCTATGTAGAAATAAAGACATGCTTAAGAAATTAAGATATATCAGAAGGACATAGGAGACTGATTAAAGGGGCTCCCACTGGCCAAATCTAAGACAATTTATTGAGCATAAAAATAAGAAAAAACATTAAGGGATTATCAGATCAGATCAGATCAGTTGCTCAGTCATGTCCAACTCTTTGCGACCCCATAAACCGCAGCACGCCAGGCCTCCCTGTCCATCACCAACTCCCGGAGTTCACTCAGACTCACATTCATCGTGTCAGTGATGCCATCCAGCCATCTCATCCTCTGTCGTCCCCTTCTCCTCTTGCCCCCAATCCCTCCCAGCATCAGAGTCTTCTCCAATATAAGGGATTATACCTCATTGAATAAAATAAGAATTCTTGAGTCCATACAGTTAGTAAATATATTATTGAACTAAAGTATGATGTCAACCAAAAAAATGTAGAGGAAATTATGGATTTTAGAAAATTATCATTTTGCAACCATCAGGGTAATAACTGATTCAGGTCTATGGATAATAAAACTATGTGGTGAAAATGTGATAAGGAAATAGGATATTTTGATGTTCTCAAAATATCTGCCTACTTAGTTACAGAGACATCATGCACTTTCTAATGTGATGCTTGGAGAAAGGAAGATACATTTCTTAAGTATTATTTCTGCCAAATAATGTATAATTTGACTCTAAAAATAAGAAACCCAATTGAGAAATACCTGCAAAAAAATCTGTCCTTTAATCTATAAAATGTCACTATTATGAAGGAATTAGGAAGCTGATGCTATCCATCAAACTATAGACAATAGTGACATGAGCTAATGCAACGGCAATGGAGATTTTGAGAAGGGATCAAAAACGTACTACAGAAATTGTACATTTTCAACAAATAAAGACTTCTGAGATGTGGCAGGAAAGAAAGATGAAGAAGCACAAGTTTTCCAGCTGGAATATTTATCCACAGTGAGATTTAGAAGAGTGGCTTTTAAATGACAAGGTAGGATATGGTTCTGTTTTAGAAGTAGACTTACCATGAGATACTCATGAGCCCTCCTTGTAAAGATGTCTGGCCACTGGTTGGGTTGAAGGATGAGATCATATCAGGACCCAAATTGTGAAGACATCTGCTTGTAGGGAGTGAGTGAAGTGGTGGGATCAGGTAAGAGCACCCAGAGGAGCAGGAAGATTAAGAAGAACAGAAAGAAGCATGAGCATAAAGCCCATCGAAGGACCAAGCAAAGAAAGAGGAACCAGCCAGGAAAATAAAAGGGAGAATCAGAGAAGAATCTTAACAGGTTTGGTGTCCAAGAAACCAAGTTTAAGATCATACACCAAGTACATCCCTGTGACTTCCCTGGTAGCTCAGATGGTAAAGCATCTGCCTACAATGCGGGAGACCTGAATTTGATCCCTGTGTTGGAAAGATCCTCTGGAGAAGGAAATGGCAACCCATTCCAGTATTCTTGCCTGCAAAATCCCATGGATGGAGGAGCCTGGTAAGTTATAGTCCATGGGGTCGCAGAGTCGGACACGACTGAGCGACTTCACCTTACCTTACCCAGTGCATCAGATACCAGCTGTATTGACAGATCAGCACGTGTGCTGTGCTTAGTCTCTTGGTACTGTCCGACTGTTTGCGATCCCATGAACTGTAGCCACCAGGCTCCTTTGTCCATGGGATTCTCCAGGCAAGAATACTGGAGTGGGTTGCCATGCCCTCCTCCAGGGGATCTTCTCAACCCAAGGATTGAACCCTGGTCTCCCACATTGCAGGAGGACTCTTTACCATCTGAGCCACCAGGGAAGCCCATAAGGCTGACTAACACATGATTCCTGCCCCCACAAAGCTCAAAAGTGTGACAGAGGAAAAAAAAAACATAAATAACGCAAAACATTTAAATCTTGCACATGAATCCACACAGAACAGAATGACAGAAAAACACAGATGCATTACCATGAGAACACAAAGGGGAAAAGCTTTCTCCTCTCTTAAGATGTTAGGTACCCATGGCCTCTGGGTTCTGTGGAGCATCTCTGGGTTCTCTGGAATGAGTAGCTTGGTGCGGTGGCACTCACTTCCTGCTGGTCATTACCAAACCCAGGACAACCACTGGTTGAGTTGAATGAACTAAGTATTTATCCTCAGAGGGTCATAAAAAAGTAACAAATGGAAGACTTACAGCTTACAATGTGCAGCCTAGTCACTACTTTTTTCTTTTCAATCACCTCTTTTTCTAAAGAAAATCAAGAGCTCACCCACCCATTCTCAGTCCCTTTTTCATTTTTGGTCTTTTTCTTATCACACTGTTGTTTGGAAACTGTGGAGAAAAGGATATATTGAGTAAGAGAATTCTCCACAAGGTCATGGAAACTTCAAAAAACTGAGTGAGAAATGCAAGTAGGTTAGTGCCAGGGGAAAATAGCAAGAGATAAAATTGGGAAGAAAGACAGAAATCCAGTCAAGAAGACAGCTACACTTGAGATGAAGTGATGAAGAAGACAGATAGGGAAATTGTAGAACAAGTATACAGATGGTACTTAATAGGTGCCACTCTGCTAAGTGTTCTACAGGTATTAGCTCATCTAGATTATATCTGAGATACAACTATCATTATTCTCATTTTACAAATGAGGAAACTGAGACCCAGAGAGATTAAGTAACTTGTCCACAGAGTTAGTGAATGGTGGAGCCAGGACTCGAACCCCAGCAGTACACCTCCAGAGTCTATCTGTGCCCTCACCCACCACACCCTAGAGCAGGATTCATATGCTAGATAAAGACAATTGTGATAAATGCTCTGAAAGAAAAGAATAGGGCATAGCGAGAATCATTTCCTGGATGGGGAAATCTTAGGCAAATCGAGGGTAAATGATCTTTCCCTGATTGAGCCCCAACAGTAGTGCAGCTGAGGTTTACATTTGGCTCTCCATATTTCTAGCTCAGTATGGACTTCTTTCCTTTTCCTGATGCTGCAGTCTTGAAAAGGCTGAAATTGAAATTTGAGAAAGGACTTAACCATGAATCCGCTAGAATATCTCATGGAGGGACTGAAAGAGCTCTCGACAGGATAGAAAGATAGACATGTTCAGTCTTGCCTTCTTCATTAACACCTGAGAGACACCAGGTGGGTGTGTGGAACTCTGCGCCTTGGTCTCCCGCTTTGAAAATGAGAGCATACTAAATAGATCATTGCTGTAGCCTTGCATAGCACCTCTCACATTTTCTGACCTTCACCTCAACCAGGCTTTCAGTGGGATTATGGACATTTTCCAGTTCAGTTCAGTTCAGTTCAGTTGCTCAGTCATGTCTGACTCTTTGTGACCCCATGAACCACAGCACGCCATAAAACCATAGCCTTGACTAGACAGACCTTTGTTGACAAAGTAATGTCTCTGCTTTTTAATATGCTGTCTAGGTTTTTCCAGTGGTCATGTATGGATGTGAGAGTTGGACTATAAAGAAAGCTAAGCACAGAAGAATTGATGCTTTTGAACTGTGATGTTGGAGAAGACTCTTGAGAACCCCTTGGACTGCAAGGAGATCCAACCAGTCCATCCTAAAGGAGATCAGTCCTGGGTGTTCATTGGTAAGACTGATGTTGAGGCTGAAACTCTAATACTTTTGCCACCTAATGTGAAGAGCTGACTCATTGGAAAAGTCCCTGATGCTGGGAAAGACTGAGAACAGGAGAAGGGGACAACAGAGAATGAGATGGTTGGATGGCTTCATCGACTCGATAGACATGGGTTTGGGTGGACTCGGGAAGTTGGTGATGGACAGGGAGGCCTGGCATGCTGCAGCTCATGGGGTCACAAAGAGTCGAACACGACTGAACAACTGAACTGAACTGAACTGAACTAGGTTGGTCATAACTTTCCTTCCAAGAAGTAAGTGTCTTTTAATATCATGGTTGCAATCACCATCTGCAGTGATTTTGGAGCCCAGAAATATAAAGTCAGCCACTGTTTCCGCTGTTTCCCCATTGATTTGCCATGAAGTCAGGGGACCGGATGCCATGATCTTAGTTTTCAGAATGTTGAGCTTTAAGCCAACCTTTTCACTCTCTTCTTTCACTTTCATCAAGAGGCTCTTTAGTTCTTCTTCACTTTCTGCCGTAAGCGTGGTGTCATCTACATATCTGAGGTGATTGATATTTCTCCAGCAATCTTGACTCCAGCCTGTGCTTCCTCCAGCCCAGCGTTTCTCATGATGTACTCTGCATATAAATTAAATAACAGCCTTGACATACTTCTTTTCCTATTTGGAAACAGTCCGTTGTTCCATGTCAAGTTCTAACTGTTGCTTCCTGACCTGCATACATATTTCTCAAGAGGCGGGTCAGGTGGTCTGGTATTCCCATCTCTCAGAATTTTCCACAGTTTATTGTGATCCACATAGTCAAAGGCTTTGGCATAGTCAATAATGCAGAAATAGATATTTTTATGGAACTCTCTTGCTTTTTCGACGATCTATCTGATGTTGGCGATTTGACCTCTGGTTCCTCTGCCTTTTCTAAAACCAGCTTGAATTTTCCAGTTACTCTGAGCCTTTGTGACATTTGTCAGAGGCCACAACATTGCATTGCACCTAAAAGAAGAATGTACTTTAAATACACAGTATGCACAAATAAGAGTTACCCTTTAAGAGACATGCCTACATATCTGTAAATAGTGAAACCAGTCCTGCTCGAATGAGGACAGCTACAGCAGAATATGCTAACAAAAAATATTTGGTGTGACTGGACCTGAGTGGTATAAATACCTAGCAGTATGTGACTGTACCTAGCACCTGCCCAGCCATAGTAGATACCAGAATGATATTCACTAGCCCCCTTCTCAGTTTTCTGTTAGCTTCTGCTTACAGAAGAAGCTTCCATACATTTTATTTCCTGGTGCGTGATTTCTTACATATTCATTGTCCCATTTACTGTTCTTTTTAAGAGTTTAGATAATGTTACAATTATTAACTGCTCTTCAAAGTAAACTATTGGCCCTTAAGATTTTTTTTTTTTTTTGTCCTTTTATATAATTTCCCACTTTGGAAAAAGACCTTTTACAAAGTGTCAGTAAGCATACCCATCTGCAAATGGGCACATTTTAAAGCATTTGTCGGGCATATTAGTATTGGTTTGAAAGAAGACACCAAGTTCAATGTCTTGCCTTTGGGAAAATAAAAATGTTTGGGATAAAAATAGAAGCTCAGCCTTCCAGGACTGATTGGTATGTCTTTGGACATCTAACACTCTTAGACATCAAATGCATCATCATTGTGACATTGGTGAATATAAATGGGCTGGCAAAATCTTTTAGATGAGAAAAAATTGAGATTTGATTGATTGACTCTCTCTGCTGTATAGATGGACTCAAACATAAATGTAAATTCATATGTCCTGGGAAGTTATAAAGGGATTCTCAGAGAATAGTAATGTCAAAAATAAAGTAGCATTTATTGAGTACTAACTTTATGCCAGTTATATGCTTGGCAACTTATGTATATATTTTTAAAGCGAATCTTTACAACCGCCCTGTGAGGTATGTAGTATAATACTTATTTAACAAATGAAATAAAAAAAAAAAAAAAACTAAACAAAACTGAGACTTAGAGAAGTTAAGTAACACCCAAAGAATTACTGGAAAAAGACAAATTCCAAAAAGAAGGATTCACATTGGAGGAGTCACACTTGAGTAAGGGTTAAGACTCTCCTCTTTAGTGTGGCCTCTATAACGAATAACCACAAACTCGGTGACCTAAAACAGCAAGTAGTAAATCTCTTATATTTCTGGAGGTCAGAAGTCCAAAATCTGTCTCAATGGGCTGAAATCAAAATATCAGCAGAGCTGAGTTCTCTTCCAAAACTTCAGGAAAGAATCCGTGGTTGGCCTCTTGCTGTCTATGTGGCTGCTGGCACTCCTTGGCTGGCATCTGCATCACTCTCCATGGCCTGGATCTTCAAGTCTGTCTCTGTTCCACCTTCATGTTGCCTTCTCTTCTTCTGTGCGTGTTATCACTTAACTCCGCCTCTGTCTTTAAGAGAAACTTGTGATTGCATTTAGGACCCACCTGGCTGATCCAGGGTAATTTACTCATCTAAAGATCCTAGTTTCATCACATCTTTTACCTTATAAGGTGATATTCAAGAGTTCAGGCATGAGGCCCTGTTATCTTCAGGGGGCATTATTCAGCCTCCTACAAAGGACACATGACATTCTCCTCCATATGAGATTTTCTGTTGTACCTGTCACTCTTTCCTGGACTTCAGGATGTTTAATAGCACTAGAATAGGCTCACAATACCTTGACTATGGTCATGAAATTCTGAAAACTGAAGTATTTCTTCATAAATTTGGTATAAATTCCTCAACAATGAGAGCTGATGCAATTTGACATGAAGCTTTTTATAATCTTTGTCTATCTCCTTAGCATGACTGTTCATACATTCACTATGGAAATATTAATTTCATATGTTACTGACTGCACAGCTAAGGATGTTACATAATTTACATTATTTCTATTCTAACACCTGAGAAGATTTGAACTCTGAAAAATATTTGATCCCAAGAGTTTTAGATAAAGGATTGTGAACCCATGGTAAGATAAGAGACAGAAATAACCCCAAAAGATTTCAAAAGTGATGGAACCTGTAAGACAAACTAAAAATTACTTAAGGACTCTAGAGTATAGCTGGAGCCTTCAGGGAGTCAAGGAACCATCACATTTAGGAATCCCAATGAGGTGCTTAAAAAATAATTTCTAGGAAGATAATAAGTGTCATAGAAAAAAGTGCAAGTAATGGGGGAAAGGGAAAAGGTATTCAGAGAATAACCCCTTCATCATTTTATCTCTAAGTATTGTATGCAAATTGTTTGGCTTTCTCATGCTCTCCTGAGTACCAGGACTGGAACCCCAGCTCCTGACCCATAGGCAACATGTCCTGTTTTGACCATGAGCGAGGGTGTCAACAGCAGAGTGGCAAATAGTATGCTGGCTTATGCCCTAAAATACTGGTGTAGCCACTGTTTCAGACTCTGCACAAAGCCCTTCAGGGAATGACTTCCCCATGTCCATTAGAAGAGCCTCTTCTGAGACCATGAGCAGTTCATGGATGTTAGGGCCATGGAATCTCAGATTTCGATCACCTAATGGAGTTACCCTTTCCCTGCCATGACTACCACCACCATCACCAGCTTGATCACCAGCACCACCACCAGCACCACCACCACGACCCTCATCATCTTCCTCTCTTGAATTTTGTCTAGGCTTTCTCTCACCTTCCAAAAACATGTCCCAGTATACCCAGTCCCTTTCTCCCAACACACACACACACACATCTTGGAGAGGAGGTGCATTTGACACCTTTGAAAGGATGGCTTCCTTATGTATATTTACACAAACACAAACATCATACCTCTCCCATACCTTCCTTGTAAAGATCTAAATACAGACCTTTAAATGTTATTGCTCCCCCAAATCTTAATCTTAATCTTTAATGAGTATCCTAACATAATCCTCTTGGGTCAGCCATTTGAAAATGCGTAACCTTGGTCAAGGAGAATGTGAGTGGCTGAAGAGGGCAAATCCATCATGTTAACAAGAAAGGAATTATTCCATGAACATGAACTACTTTGGAAAGATGGAAAAAGTTTAGTAGCATCATTTTCCTTTGAAAATGATAATTTATAGAGATATCCCAAAGGAAATGATATTATCTCAGTTGGTGACTCACTGAAGTTTGTCATAAGCATTCTTATTCTATTTCTGTTATCATCAATATAAATGCCATCCCTTATGGTCTGGATGATATTTTAAGCTGGCCACCAAACTTTTTATTGGTATTATAAAGGAATGAGAGATTCCATACAAGTAAACTTTTCAAAGAAATAAAACCTGCTTTTATAAAAGCCAAAATGTAGAAATAGGGTTATAATAATTTTAAAAAAATATTTGTGGTGCCTTGTTCTTCTTTCATAAGAAAGAGATAGGTGGTGTTTGACTTCTGGCAATTTGATGTGCAGAAGTCCCTGAACATGGAGGCAGCTCACTAAACTCACATGATCAGTTCTTAGTAAAGAGAGCAGGAGAGTGACAAACAAGTGTCCTCAACTAATTCTTGCCGCAGTCTGACAGGCTTCACAAGAGTTCCCTGGCCTTTAGTCTCAGTCTGCACCACCCTCTTCTCAGCTTACCTCATGCATCCATATACCTCTCCCAGATATCCACAACAGACAGCAGCACTAAGCTCTCAGAGTCTGAGAGGAAGATGGTAGAGCTCCAAGTCGTGAGAGAAGGTGAATAATGTGGATATGTTGAGATAAAATGTCTAGTGTGACAGAGAAACGGAGAAGACAATGGCAACCCACTCCAGTATTCTTGCCTGGAGAATCCCAGGGACAGAGGAGCCTAGTGGGCTGCCGTCTATGGGGTCGCACAGAGTTGGACACGACTGAAGTGACTTAGCAGTAGCAGCAACAGTGACAGAGAAAACACAGCTAAAAGCAAATTTTATAAAAATATTTTGGACAATTACACTAACATTTGAATATGTACATAGCATCTGAAAGTAGAGAAAACCACGTGATCATTCAGGTATGATTTAATCAAATCCCTTATGATTATACAGTAGAACTGAGATACAGATTCAAGGGATTATATCTGATAGAGTACCTGAAGAACTATGGACAGAGGTTTGTGAAATTGTACAGGAGGCAGGGATCAAGACCATTCCTAAGAAAAAGAAATGCAAAAAGGCAAAATGGTTATCTGAGGAGACCTTACAAAGAGCTATGAAAAGAAGAGAAGAGAAAGGCAAAGGAGAAAAGGAAAGATATACCTATTTCAGTACAGAGTTCCAAAAAATAGCAAGGAGAGATTAGAAAGCCTTCCTCATGATCAACGCAAAAAAATAGAGGAAAACAATAGAATGGGAAAGACTAGAGATCTCTTCAAGAAAATTAGAGATACCAAGGGAACATTTCATGCAAAGATGGGCACAATAAAGGACAAAAAATGATATGGACCTAACAGAAGCAAAAGATATTAAGAAGAGGTGGCAAAAATACACAGAAGAGCTATACAAAAAGGATCTTCATGACCCAGATAACCACAATAGTATGGTCACTCACCTAGAGCCAGACATCCTGGAGTGTGAAGTCAAGTGGGCCTTAGGAACCATCACTACAAACAAAGCTAATGGAGGTGATGGATTTCCAATTGAGCTATTTCAAATCCTAAAAGACGATGCTGTGAAAGTGTTGCACTCAATATGCCAGCAAATTTTGGGAAACTCAGCAGTGGCCACAGGACTGGAAAAGGTCAGTTTTCATTCTAGTCCTAAAGAAAGGCAATATCAAAGAATGCTCAAATTACCACACAATTACAAACATCTCACATGCTAGCAAAGTAATGCTCAAAATTCTTCAAGCCAGGCTTCAATAGTATGTGAATCCTGAACTTCCAGATGTTTAAGATGGATTTGCAAAAGTCAGAGGAACCAGAAATCAAATTGCCAACATTTGTTGGATCATTGAAAAAGCAAGAGAGTTTCAGAAAAACATCTACTCCTGCTTTATTGACTACTCCAAAGGCTTTAACTGTGTGGATCACAATAAACTGTGGAAAATTCTGAAAGAGATGGGAATACCAGACCACCTGATCTGCCTCCTGAGAAACCTGTAGGCAGGTCAGGAAGCAACAGTTAGAACTGGACATGGAACAACAGACTGGTTCCAAATAGGAAAAGGAGTACGTCAAGGCTATATATTGTCACCCTGCTTATATAACGTATATGCATAATGAGAAATGCTGGGCTGGAGGAAGCACAAGCTGGAATCAAGATTGCCGGGAGAAGTATCAATAACCTCAGATATGCAGATAACACCACCCTTATGGCAAAAAGTGAAGAAGAACTAAAGAGCCCCTTGATGAAAGTGAAAGAGGAGAGTGAAAAGGTTGGCTTAAAGCTCAACATTCAGAAAACTAAGAACATGGCATTGGGTCCCATCACTTTATGGCAAATAGATTGGGAAACAGTGTCAGACTTTATTTTTCTGGGCTCCAAAATCACTGCAGATGGTGACTGCAGCCATGAAATTAAAAGACACTTGCTCCTTGGAAGAAAAGCTAGACAAACCTAAACAACATATTAAAAAAGCAGAGACATCACCTTGCCAACAAAGGTCCATCTAGTCAAAGCCATGTTTTTCTAGTAGTCCTGTATGGATGTGAGAGTTGGACTATAAAGAAAGTTGAGTGCTGAAGAATTGATGCTTTTGAACTGTGGTGTTGTAGAGGACTCTTGAAAGTCCCTTGGACTTCAGGGAGATCCAACCAGTCCATCCTAAAGGAAAGTAGTCCTGAATATTCATTGCAAAGACTGATGCTGAAACTGAAATTCCAATACTTTGGCCACCTGATGCAAAAACACTGACTCATTTGAAAAGACTCTGATGCTGGGAAAGATTGAAGGTGTGAGGAAAATGGAATGACAGAGAATGAGGTGGTTGGATGGCATCACTGACTCAATGGACATGAGTTTGAATAAACTCCAGGAGTTGGTGATGAACAGGGAAGCCTGGCCTGCTGCAGTCCATGGTGTTGCAAAGAGTCGGACACGACTGAGCAACTGAACTGAACTGAACTGAATCCGAAGGGAAATGGGGACTGCTCATTAGAAAGAACAGCTTCTTGGAAACAACATCAGCTTGGGAACAAGAGGACTAGGTTCTGGTCCCTCATTCTATCTTTTATTAATTCTGTGTATTACTCAGTGAAAGACATTTAATCTCACTGATTCTCAATCTTCAGCTGTAAGAATTATGTTACATATAAAAGCACTTTGAGACTACAATGAGTTAATACATATGAGTTGTTTTATAAATTCCAAAGTACAACACAAAGATATATTTGCCATTCTAGATGAGATATTCTCCATGTGTATTAAAACACTCATTCCTTTATAATCAAAGACACAACTTCTCTAAAATTTCCCTTGATAGGATCCAACTGATGATTGTTAAGATCCACCAAAACTTGGCAAAGTTGTTTTGGATCAAACTTAATTTTGGTAGGATTTTCCACTATCTAAGTAAAAGCTTTGATCCACTTTTGATATTGTGTAAAGTAGCAAGATGAGAGAGTCAACATTTTAAAAGGTGGTTTCTATGTGGCTCAGAATTTGTATTCCACGAATAACCTCATAGCATAAGTAAAGAGTGCTCATCCTGGTGAAATGGCAGATTAGGAAATCCAAAATTTATTCTTAATGTTAGCAGAGAAGGTAACATCTTAGAAAACAACACTTTCTTTGGAAACTACAATAATAAAAAAAAGAATCAAAATTCATCAACTCTTCATAAAGGTAGAAAGTAGCTCCAGTAGCCTCCAAAACCTTCTCAGAAATGTCTGTGACAAATTTACCAATGGATACTTTCTGATTCTGACACCGAAATTTCCATCACTTGCCAGTGAGAAAGAATGTCAGAAATAAAATAATAACTTTGTTTAATATTTATGCTATTCTCTCATATTAAATATAATTTATGTGATTGGTTTTTGTATTACACTGTTTAATTATGTATACTTGAAGAGGCTTTATATTATACATGGTTATCATTTATGATTAATTAATTCAATATGGAGTTTGTGCTCATGCCTGTAAAATGTTGGGCACAAGGCCCTGTGTCAAGATCATAATCCCCTTTATCATTCTTGCTACAAGAAAATAAAGATTTAATTTACAGCATATTTTCCAGGGGTGTGCTGTGCTGTGCTGTGCTTAGTTGCTCAGTCACATCTGACTCTTTGAGACCCTGTGGATGGCTCCTCTGTCCATAGGGATTCTCCAGACTGGAGTGGGTTGCCATGCCCTCCTCCAGGGGATCTTCCCAACCCAATGATCGAACCCAGGTCTCCCGCATTGCAGGCAGATTCTTTACCATCTGAGCCAGCAAGGAATACTCCATCCTAAATGCAAATATTCCCTTTTTGTGCCAAATATCATTTAATTTTCCTTGAAGGACTGGAATCATCATTGACAATTAGGAAGGTGCAGATAAAAGACAGTCACTGGCACAGACTACCTGAGGCTAGTTTTCCCATCAAACCACTCTCCTAAAAGTCACTGTTAAACTACAAATTACAGAAACCAAGGGTTTTCTTGTTGAGTCTCCTTCTACTTAATATTTCTCTAGTAACCTCTTCTTTCTTAAAAATGTTTCTTTTGGGGGCTCACAATAGCACCTGTTCATTGTATGGGTACCCTTTTTTGATTGTTCCTTCTCACTCTCCCAGGTTGGCTTTTCTTCCATCACTCATTCTCTTCTTGTACAATTCTTGGCCATCATGGACCTGGTTCTCTTCTTTTGCCACTTAGTCTCTTTGAAAACTCCCAGCCACTCCCATAGATTCAACTTGGATTCATCTGTAAAATGATAGCATCCAAAAATGATATCTCTATCCTTAAGTGCTCTCTTTATACACTTATTTTGACATCAGTAGTCCTTTCCAACCCAAATGTTCCATAGACTCCTCAAGCTCAATTTATCTAAAGCACAAATAATGAATTTTTCTCCTTTTGTGAACCACAGTTAACAGCTTCATTATCCTTTCCCTTCCAAGGGTCATCAACTTTGAATTCTTCCTCATCCAGTCAAATTCTAGTTATGTATGGCTGCCATGTTTCTTAGCATCCTCTTCATCTCAGCATTATTCAAGCTCTTATGATCAAATAGGAGTAAAGAAGGAACTAATATATTTAAGTGCTTACTAGACACTCTGTATACATTTTTACATTCATTCCACCAAGAACCATACCACACAGGCATTATTTTCACCACCATTTTTCTGTTGAAAATGTTATAAAGTCTCAGAAACATCCAAATGTTGGCTAATAATTGCAGATCTACAATGGAGCTTGAATTGAGGTTTGACTAGAAATCTTTGTCTCTTCTCACCTCCCATTTTAGCATTTCTTTATCCCAACCAATCTCCCTGACACTGGTGGCCCCTTCCCAGACCAGTCTTTTGAAGCAGTGGTGCCTGAGCAATGTTTGATGGAGCAGCTTAGTGGTCTGTGGGTCTTCATCATAGTTTGGTCAACATTTTAAAATTTAGAAATACCACCAGCCTAACAACAACAATCAAAAAAGGTGCATTCTATTTTTTTCATTAAGATGTCAGACAGTCCTGCAATGCTAGGCATAGTTACCCACACAGCAGTAATCAATTGACCCAACCCAAGTGTTGACCACAACCTGACCATAACTCTGCAATTCACTAGACACCATCCCTCCCAGATGTCTGTCAAATATGCCCAGGTTCAGTTTATCACAGAGATTTCCTCATTAAACTTAAACTATTGCATTTCTAAGAACAAGTTGCCTCATTCAATGATATTACTTGTGTTACTCTATTGCCATTTAAATTTGCAGTTCCTGGTCGATAAGTGTAATATAAGTGTAAAATGGAGCTACTATAACAAAATACCACAGATTGTGAGGCTCAACACCAGAAATATATTTTCTCACAGTTCTGGAAGCTGCTAGCATGGTCAGGTTCTGGTGAGCTCTCTCCTCCCATCCTAGAGATGGCCACCCTCTCGCCATGTACTCACATGGTCTTTCCTTGGTTCATGAATGTGGAGACAGAATGAGATCTCTCTTCCTCTTTTTATCAGACCATCCATCTTATTGAATTAGGATCCCACCCTTATGTACTCATCTAACTTTAATTACTTCCTGAAAACCCTATCCTCAAACATAGTCCGATCTCGAGTAAGGACTTTAACATATGAATTCTGAGGGGACACAATTCAATCCATAGAACAGTTTAATAATAATTATTGTTGAGCATTTACTATGTACTCAACATTGTTCTAAGTACTTTACAATTATTATCCAACCTAATCCTGATAATAATTCTATGAGATGGATACTTTCTATCATTTTCTCCATTATCCAGATAAGGAATCAGAAAGAGGTCATGTAACTTTCCCAGATCCCACAGCTAGCAGGTGACTGAGCTGGAATTTGAACCCAAGTGGTCAGATTCTTAACTTCCATCTAAAATTGCTTTTTAAATTCCCCAAAGTTTAAAAGTTCAGCCTTTCCTTCCAACATGAGCATCACTTGCCCCCTCAGGTAAATGAATCACTGGTCATTTTCTACTTCCTATTCACATCCTTTGTCTTTTTAGAGATTTTCCCCTCTTTTTTCCCAAGGGCTTGTACAGATTCTCACCTCCAAAACCCTGGCCAAGTTCCATCTCACTTGTGAACTTCTCATGACTTCTAAAACCTCTAATGTATGTGAGCTCTCTCCTCTCAATGCTTTCCAAACCCTTTACTCCTTATTCCTACAGTAAGTATTGAACTACCCCATTCTATTTTAAAGCATATGTGTGTGTTTCCGCTTGAAATCAGATCCCATGTTTTTGCTTCTTTGTCTCCTTAAGACTGACATTCAGAGGTGCTCAGACATGCTGGTAACGCCAAGTTGACCTGCAAGTTAAAAATATTTTCCCCAGTTTGTTTTATTGAGATATAATTCACACTTAAGACCATATTAGTTGAAGGTTTCCAATGATGATTTGATATATGGATTAACCAGATAATCTCTGAAATTCCCTTCAGTCTGAAACCCTGTAATTTTTAGATACATGTATGTGAGATATGCATTCCTCTGTTTGAAATGCCCTCATTCTTTGAACTTTTCAATCACTTTTTCAACAATTCCTTTGATTTTTAACTTTTTCTTTCTCCTTTATAATCAGGGGAATTATCTTTTCCATTTGATATGGTTTTTGATTTGAGATGGCAGGAAGATGGAAGTAGGTCTAAATAGGAATGCTTTTTTCTAGATACTCTGTCATAATCTGTGCTTGAGGTTTTAGGAAGTCTTATTTTCACCTAAGAGAAATATTTCTTGTTCTTAATTTTTTTTTTTCATACCACTTTGGACTTTATTTTTAAAACCCATAATAGAAGCAGAAACCCAGAGCTGAGTTGAAGTATATGTGCTGTACAGAGGCCTGCCGGTGAGTGGTACTATCCTGACCGAGACAAAGTTCCACATTGAATAAACTGAGTCTGCTTGGTTCAGTAGCATCTTAGAAATCAGCCTGTAAAGCCTGCTAGACTGAGAGGCTTTGTGTAAATGCTCTATTTTACTGTTACAATCACCATTTCATATGTATTTCTCTCAGGTTGGGTGTGAGCACAAGAGCAGAATTCAATATTTTGGGAGGAGATAGAGTAGCAGGAAAAAAGAAAAGCATCAAAGATTCCTATTATGTTTGAGTCATTTGTTTTAACTTGCAACTGTACCAAATGTCTCATTAGGTGATAACTGATTCGGGGTAGCATTGTATTTTTCAGAGCACTATCACACCCATTATCTAATTTCATCCTCAGTGTAAGTTTAGAAAGTATCATTATTCTTATTAACATCTTCATTTTCTATAATCTCAGAGAAGTATAAAGACATGCCAAGGTCACAGAGTCATAAATTGTGAGACCAGGATTTGAATCAAGACCCTCCAACCTCAAGCCCTAGACTCTTCCTGTATGACTACAATGTCTCAGCTTTACTAGGTCAACCAGTTGGCATTTCATTGTCAGTTAATCCCTTTTGCTTCCTTCTGGCAGAAGGCCAACAGGAAGAGCAGCAAAAAAATTCAGATCATTCTCAAGCTGAAAAACCAACCTCTGAGGAATGCAGAGCTAACTGGGTAATAATTAGTGTATAGTGGTGATGACAACCAGAGAATATTCCATTACTGTCTTACATACTAACAGACTGGTATATCTGTTCCTTTGAGAAGTCACCATTTGGATAATTCCTATAAGCCCACCCTGGTCACTGCACCTGGTGCTCTTGTAGGAGGATTTACACTGCTCATGACCCATGCATGTTCATGGGTATGTGTAAAATCCAGTTGAAACACAGTATGTGGAAGGTGAAATGTGGTACTTCCTGGGGCAAATGATACCCTGCAGGAAATGCTAACCTTTCACATGAACTATTCAATGCTGTGGCCTCTCTGGCCCTTTTTTGTATAGCTTTATCGCTCAGTCTATAGTACACACTGTATTAAAACAAATATTTTCAGATTTTTATTCTGCTCATGTGGTTTTTGAGATCAAGGACTCTTTTTTTTTTCCTCATTGATATATAGTTGACTTACAATATGGTGTTAGTTTCAGGTGCCCAGCACAAAGAAATTGGGTTTGTCCAGTGCTCCATGGGAACCGTATCTAGTGTTAGGGATATGCATATTTGATTCTCACAAATGATATGTGGCATGTAGCTTGCTTAAAAACCATTATCAGTATGAATAATTAGAGGAGGCTCTGAGCTTTAAAGTAGGAAGCATTCCAGGCTATTTTATATGTATCCATACCTTTACATATCTGTATATATATACATATATATATGTAAACACTTGACTTATAGCTTGCCTTAGTCTATTTTCTAATTTCCTTTGGAATGGCCATCCAAAAAAATTACCCATGCTTCTCCAGGATTGGGTTCTGACTTCATAATCTTATTTTTTCTGTATATATGTTTATATTCAGAAAGAATGGAAAATGAAAGAGAAAAAAGAGTATGTACATGTGATTGGAAAATGTGAAAACTTCCTATTGATTCTCAGACACAGCTCAGTAACTTACCCTGAAATACAATCTCAGTAATTCTTATCTGTCAGTTCCATTACAAAAAGAACTAAGACAGTGATGGACATAGGGGACTAAACCTCCTCCCATCAAAAAATTTCCAGAATAAAAGGGTTAAAGGAATTACTGTTCCCCAGAAGCCAGTAAGGGTAGAGTACTATTGTAAGTTCTCTTTGGTTTACATCATCTGATCAGAAGGGAAAAAAGGAGGGAAAGAGAGTTGGGAAGGAAGAAGGGATGGGCTACATAACATATATCAGTTGCAGATAAAATCACTTTGGGTTATGAACACTTCATTCTCACAGATATGGAATTTCAAGAATGATTATTAATGATTGTGACTCAAAAGGGAAACTCCTTTCCCTCCTTCCTTGTGCTGAAATCCAAGATTCTAATCCAACAAGTCACCTACTGAAGGACCCCGCCCAGCACTACCTAATGATGGCTTCCTCACCAAGATCGTAGGGAGAACTGCAGCCACTACCAGAAATGTCTGGCCCCAGATTCCTTTCCAACTCAGCACTTAATGCCATTACACGTCCTACAACAGCTGCACGGATACCTCTGTGAGCCGTTTGAGTATTTCAGAACAGATAGAGAACTGCCATTTACTTATGCCCAACACTAATCCAAACATGGTCTTTCACAAAAGGATCTAAATAAAACGAGCCAACTGGACTAATAACAAAAGTTTGCAAATGAAGCTTTCAAGGAAAATGTTTTTCTACCTCCAGTGGATGCTACAGACCTCAGGCATATAGGGGAGAACAGAAAACAAGGCGTCATTATGTCACCCCCGCCACCCAAGTATCATGAAGAGGCTCTGCCTGTTTTCTTGTCTATATCATCCCTTGTAGCTGACTTCTTTGTAGGGGGTCAACTATGATTGTCATACGCGGTCACGTCTTCTCATCCACAGGCAGTCACTATGACCTGCTCAGCAGGTACCTGGGGAACAGAGATGAATGACCATATGCCCCTCTCTGTCCTTTAACAGTATAGTTGGAGAAACAGATACTTACACAAAGAGACATACACACACACACACACATTTTGCATAATGACCTGACCTGAACTCTTACCTGGGTGGACATGGGGTTTCAAAGGAGAAACTGGCCAATCTGGGGAAGAGGCAAGGAAGGGGATAGTTCATAGAGGATGCCGCCTTAAAGATTATCTAGTCCTGTGGTTTTCCAGCTGTGCTTCTTGGAATGCTAGGTGCCACAGAAAGGGAGGTGCTGGGTCGTCCAAGGCAGCTTCAAGCAGATAGCATCAGCCTTTATCAATTTTTTATATTAAAGTGCCAAATGGTGCATTGTTTAAAAAAATTATTGTCAACCCCTAGTACACAGAATCCTCAAGATGGTACATTTCTTTAGGGAAAGAACAGAATTTGCTGCATGAGAGAGAAAATGAGCCAGTGAAAGCTGGAGGGTTTTGGTTTGGGTTTCTTTTGGTCCACTCCCCCATGCCCCCAGCATTGGGAACTTGGAGTCTTAACCACTGGATGGCCAGGGAAGTCCCAAAGCTGGAGTCTTAATAGTCACCTAAAGAGGGCTAATCTCCTCTTCTTGAGAAATAGAAATATATGATGGTCAGAGATGGAGAGAAGGGATGAGACGGAAGGAGGGAGGGAAGAAGAGAAACATGACCGGAGGCTGGAGCCCAGATTTTTGAAAAGGACAAAAAGCTTTATTGACACGAGTATCTAATAGGAAATTCAAACTATTTGTTTGTAACTGTCTTCATCTTCCCAAAATAATCAGTAAATTCTTTTATAACACACAAACTCACAACTGTTGTTGCTGATGTTTTTAAGGGAATTTAAGGTAAAGAGCCAAATTTTATGCTTGAAGGAATGAAGTGCAGAACAACCAAAGCATGCTGCCTCCCCAGCAGCGGTGGGGCTCATAGGATGAGGCCCTGGGAATTATACTTCCACATGCTATGCACTGAGATTTGAGTCATCTTTTCTAGATCTCAAAAGCCAAAGCAATTAAAACTTCATTTGAAACAAACAAGTGGGTTGGGCATGCAGGTAAAACTGGTTTGAAAGACATTTATTTAACCCAAGCCTTTCATCTAATGAGGAAAAATTGCAGGCTCCAAAGAGGTGAAGGGGTCTGTTGAGGTCAAGCTCCAGGTCTTATCTGGCAGAGTAAGGGCCAGAACCTAGTTCTTCTGACCCAAGAAAAGCCTGGCTCTGTCTACTAGGCCAAGTTCAGGTTTAGAAATCTGCTGCTGCTGAGTCACTTCAGTCTTATCCGACTCTGTGCGACCCCAGAGATGGCAGCCCACCAGGCTCCCCCGTCCCTGGGATTCTCCAGGCAAGAACACTGGAGTGGGTTGCCATTTCCTTCTCCAATGCATGAAAGTGAAAAGTGAGAGTGAAATCGCTCAGTCGTATCCGACCCTCAGGGACCCCATGGACCACAGCCCACCAGGCTCCTCCGTCCATGGGATTTTCCAGGCAAGAGTACTGGAGTGGGGTGCCATTGCCTTCTCTGTTAGAACTCTGCTAGAACCATGGTATTCAGAGGGGCGGAAGCTAAAGCACTGATAAATCCCTATCTGAAATTCCAAAACCCTGCAGGGCCCAGAAAAACAAAACAAAACACAACAAAATACAGCCTCAGAAATCAGAGACTTCATGGATTTTGCTGTGCAATCTTGGTCAAGTGATTTAATCTCATTGAGCCTCAGGCTATCATCTATAAATGGAAAAATAATACTTATCACACAGACAAGATTTTCAAAAAATTTAATAAAGCAATATATGTAAAGTGTATGCCACATGGTAAGCAATGGATAAATGGAAGCAATTATTATTGCTATCAAATGGAGATCTTTACAAATGTACCATAAGATTGATTTTTAAATGCTTTTTGCTTAATTACAAGACTAATATATTTTCACTATCAATAATTGAGAAAATATAAAGGAATTTTTTTTAAAGACTTTCCACATTCCTGCTACCCTGAAACAACCACTGTTAGTACGTTGATGTATTTCAACAGGAATGATTTAGAATGTGCCGTTTCTTGTGCCTTGTAACCTTCCAAGAGCACTCAATTTAGAATAAAAAATTGGCAGGAATGCAGTCTGTTCTAAAACCAATTTCTTGTTTGTTTTTTATTTTAGGGGTAGTGGGAGGAGAGAAATTATACACAGATATAAACCATGTCAATACAAACATTATCACATTTTAAAATCATATTTTCATCCTTTTTTACAACTAGATTTGCAGAATGCTTTATGGTCCATTAAACAAGTTCCCATGTACTATCTTTCTTGATGCTCTTAACAGCCCAAGGCACTAGGTGCTATTATTATACACATTTTGCAGATGAGGAAATTGAGGATCAAAAAAGTTAAATGATTTAGTCCAGGTCTTTCAGGTAGTGAGAATTTGGACAGAAGCCTAAGATTTCTGACTCAAAGCTGGTATCTCTCTGCTAATTATCCATACCAACAAGAACTCTAATTAGCCTTAATCATCTGAACGGCCTCAAAGATAAATTAGGAGACAGCATAGGGAGCTAGAGAAAGTATAAGAATGCAAGTCAGGAGAGCTCCAAGTCATGCCTGCTTTCAGTATTGGCAAACATATGCCTTCCCTGGACTTAAGGGTTTTTCATTTGTCCAGTGGGAGGGGGGTCGCTAAGAGTCGGACACGACTGAGCGACTTCACTTTCACTTTTCACTTTCATGCATTGGAGAAGGAAATGGCAACCCACTCCAGTGTTCTTGCCTGGAGAATTCCAGGGACGGGGGAGCCTGGTGAGCTTTCATCTATGGGGTCGCACAGAGTCGGACATGACTGAAGCGACTTAGCAGCAGCAGCAGCAGCAGCCTCTTCGAGGAAGGCTCACACCTTCTAATACTAAATTCTATCATTTTAAGGCACATATTTCTAACTTGTGAAAACATTTTTGATATGGTACTTTAAAAAAAAGATCTCCTCTAAAAATCTAAATGGCTACAGTGAGACACCTCCGATCAAAAATGACAAGAAGCTCCAATCTGGCTCAAGTAATGGGACGTCCCAGGCCCAGTTCAAGTTCTAGGACTGGATGACCTGTTGCTGCTGGGAGAAGAGCTCCTTTTGCAAGTCTACAGTGCTGTGGGCCCCAGTCAGGCAGAGGGAACTCTGCCAAATATGAGTATCTCAAGTGGAATTCCAAATGTGGATATCTTTTTCCTAAGTGTGGTGCTCCACCAGTTGAATTCTGATGACTGTTTTATGGTGTGCTAGCTTGTTATTAGCTGGATATCAATTTGAGATTTTTCAGAACACATATATTTTTGGACCAGGCTTTATAAGAGATGCTGAGAGTGGCTAAATACCTTTTTTGGAGAGATGGGGAAAGAATCACTGAACATAACTGGATTATCTGAATCTTAACATCAGACGCTCAATTATTCATCTCTAAGCAATGCAGGTGCTGATGGCATCAGCTGTCTCCAGGACTGCCAGCCTAGTCAACTCAGGCACAAGCTCCTTTTAAATACAAATGAATGGCCACTTATTCCTCCTGATCCTTAGACTTTGCTGACCTCAGACTGCAGCAGCTTCTCCATTCCAGGAAGTCCCAGGATGGACACAGGGCCAGCTGTTGCATGGCAAAGGGTGGTGAGGGGTGGGGATTACATTGTAGCTCTCTCCCAAGCTGAAACAGCAAGGCTCTTCTGCACATTCCATTTCCTAGATGGTTGAACAGACTAAAAGAAGATGATTTTCTGAGCCATATGATTAACCGAATCGGCATTCTTAGTTCGGAGCTGTGTTTATATTTTTTTCATTACCCGCGTGTGTCATGTGAGTCCCCATTGGCTCAATCAGATTATCATTCCCTAAGAACAGGACTCTATCAGAAGGCAAAGGAGTATGCTGGCCTTGTTGACAGAGGTATCAGTGTGAATTCCAGCCTTACTACCCTGTGACCCTGGTCAGGTACCTCTGTGCACCTCTGTTTTCTCACCTGTCAAATGGAGAATACGACAGTACTGACCTTGAAAATTTACTGGGAGGGTTTTAGAAGTTGTTTCAGGTAACACAGCATAGGACCTGGCATGTCTAAAAGCACTGAGTCAAGATTAACTAGGAAGTAGAAAGGCCTCTACCTACTGCCTGCTCCATGCTGTGGGCCATGGGATACACATACATACAAATTCCATGAAAGAACAGGGAGTGGGGTGAAGGGCAGCCCTGGGCTCAGATACTTAAACTACAACATGATTAGAATGATCACAGAAGAAAGTACCCCAAACTGCACATCCCCCAGTACTGGATGCAGGGCATTGCCATACTAGGTACACAATCCATGAGGAATGATGTTCTGATTTGAGTGGTGCTGGTTGAAATCTATTAAGCTGGTAATCACACACACAGTACCTCAAAAGAGTCCTTTAGTGATTTTCTAATGCAGAAACTACAGACGGGCTCAATTTGGCAGTGTTATTAAGCAAATAAATGGATTTTGAGATATTTAACTTCTAATCATATATGAACTTCAGGAAGCTAAATGCTCCAATGACACAGCTAAATACCTTTCTGTTACAAAGCCGTGGTTTGACTTTTGAGGCAAAGTTGAGGGCCTAAATTCAACCCCATTAGTTCATATTCTGTCCAAAATGCAGTTTATAATGAAGCCAGCAAATTAGGTCCCTTGACCATAAACTTCACAGAAGGAAAGCAAACAGAGCATGAATCAAAAAGGCTTTAGACGGCAGTTGGCTATTAGTAACATATAAATTAAGTGTAAAATCAAGGGAGGGGGTGGCATCGGGGTAGGGAAGTGAGTGAGTTGCGTGCTTACGGTCTCCATGGAACTTAACACAAGCAACCTGAATACATATAATAATGATGATGGCCATAACAACGACGATGCAAACTTAGTTATGTTCTTGACCGACGATAAGCTCAGAAAGTTGGAGAGAGACTCATTTTCACTTCACTGCCACTGTCCTTAACTTGTCAGCTGCTTGTACCAAGTTGTTAGGGCCATATGGTGTTGAAACATCACAAGCCGCTCCCAGGCCTCATCTGTAGTTTTGAACAATGGGGTGAGTCATGGTTAGCCACAAGTGCGAGTCTATTACCACTGGCGGTTTGTGTCACCAAACTTGCACAACTCTGCCTGAATCATATTAATTAAGTTTTGAGGGCTGCTATTTAAAGGTATTTAATTCTCCCCTAGAGTTATATAGAGTGGGAACTTGGCCCATTGCTTTCAAAGGAGTTTGAAAACTCACACATCGGCCCAATTGTTTTCCTACAGATTTAGAGAATGTTAGAACACTCTACAATGGCTCCACGAACCGTGGAAGTTTCTTCCCAGTCTCTGCGGTCTATTGGCTAAATTTATATTGACGGATACTTCAGAGCATGGATTATTGAGCTAATAGACCACAACGACTCACTATTGTGTACATCAGAACTGTCACGTCCATTTATAAGGCAAATCTGTTCCATGTGACTGAAAAGAAAGAGATATAGCAGAGAATACTTTTGAAAAGTCACCTCACGAGCACTGGTGATGTTAGTCTTATAAAATCATCTGTCGAGAAAACGTGAAGGACTCCAAGAACACTCATGCCTCGTAATGGCCTATAAATGTTTTTGTAAGAGTTCCAAAAAAGTGCACAACCAGTACATTTCTGTTTTCTATTTTTGTGTCTTAAAAAAAGTAAAAATAGCCAAAGGGCTGGATTTTTTTTTTTCCCCTTTGACAATTTGTGAAAAAATAAAAAGCTCAGTCTAAGGCTGAAACATTGCATGCCAAGTTTTTGCCTGGAACTAATCTTTATGGTTGAGTTACAAAGCCCCTGAAACTGGGGGGTTTCAAATGGAAATGCTGACACAGCTTTGCCCACAGTGGCAAAAAGGGAGGGGCTGTATTGCCTATTTGTACCTTGTTTGCTATATTGTCACTTTAAAAGTCTCATGGTCTAGACCTGGGTGTTACACACTGCCTAAAAGCATATGTCTATACATGTGTCCTGACCATCTGGGGTTTACAAAGAAGTTAGCACAGAACCCATTTTTGAAATGAATCTGACACCCTTTGTGAGATAGGATAGACTTTTTCCTGATTTATAATAGCTTTCATTATTCCAGAAACACACCTTTCCCTGGATTTAACAGTAGTAACTACCAACAGAAAATGGGGAGCAGTCCACTCTTCCTCTTTAATATTGTTCTTTAAATCTTAATTTTTGACAATTGTCTGCTGGTAAAGCTACAAAAGCTAATGATGAGCTGTTTGTGTAGATTCAGTGATAATGTGAATTCCTTGGACCAGAGGATGTGAGAGGCTCTGAATTACTTTTACTCTACATCACTACCAGCGTTTTAAGGTGGATAGCTAATGAACTTACTTTAAGTAGAAAGACGATAGTTGGAAGCTTTTGAGAGAAGCTTCTTTTCATTTCTAGCACCTGATGGATGCTGTTCAAAAAACACTCAGTGACTGCTATTAAAAAACAAAAACAGAACTTCAGAACCCTGCAACCCGCTTGTATTCTAAAAGAGCAACAATAACTAATTATTGGTTAATGTCAAGAAAACCCATGAAATCTGCTGAAACCACTATCCAATATTCCTGTGGATTCCATACTATCAGTCACAATTCCTAGGTGTGGTCAGCCTTGGTTACAATGATGGTCTAAAGGAAAGCAGCCCACTGGGGTCCTTAGACTCAAGGTACGTTATGATTTTGGTAGTTAAGTAGAACCACTAAACCTCAGCTCACAAACACAGCATACTAAGGAAAAGGGAAAACCTGCTTCATTTAATTTTTCAGTGAGTCTTTATTCTATTAAATAAAAGAAGGGGAAAAAGGCTTTTCTGAACTTTAGTGTTTTGTCGCTCAGGCTTTATTTCCACCTTAAAATCTTTACCTGGCCGTGATCTGTTGTTCCATTACTGGAGGGCAAAAATGGGAGGAATTGTCTGGGCTAAATTGCAATTAGGCAGCCCTGAGTGCGGCTGGCACCAGTTAACTTGGGATATTGGAGTGAAAAGGCCCGTAATCAGCCTTCGGTCATGTAGAACAATGCATAAAATTAAATTGACATTAATGAATAATTGTGTAATGAAAATGGAAGAGGAGAGTTAATTGCATGTTACAGTGAGTGTAATGCCTAGATAACCTTGCATTTAATGCTATTCTTAGCCCTGCTGCCAAGACTGCTACACAACCTCTCTCAGCAGGAAGTCATTAAAGCTGTGAGGAGATAATGCAGGCTCAGTGAAACCTAAGTGGCAACAATATAACAAGAGTTTCTTTCAGACCTTAGTGTTTTCCAAAAAAAAGGGGGCATGTTGAGGTAATTTGTACACATCTGAATGAAAACAGGAAACTCAGAGCAATCTATTTGCAGTGTGTCCAGTCCTGCAGATTTCCTAACTGTTTTAGAGACCAAGGTCAGATCCTATAATCAAAGACAAGCCTAAACCACTAGGGCTTACAAGGCAATAAGCACCCAGCTGTCTACCAGCTACAACTTAGTTTTGTTAATCACTTAGTGTGGAGGAGTCTGTGAAATGCTTGACCTCAGACTTGAAAGACTAGAGGAATATCCTTCAGCCCAGTTCATGCTCACCACCTGCTCAAACAGGTAATCATTTCAGGAGCCCTAACTTTCTCTGATGGAGAAGGCGATGGCACCCCACTCCAGTACTCTTGCTTGGAAAATCCCATGGATGGAGGAGCCTGGTAGGCTGCAGTCCATGGAGTAGCTAAGAGTCAGACACGACTGAGTGACTTCACTTTCACTTTTCATTTTCATGCATTGGAGAAGGAAATGGCAACCCACTCCAGTGTTCTTGCCTGGAGAATTCCAGGGACGGGGGAGCCTGGTGGGCTGCCGTCTCTGGGGTCACACAGAGTCGGACATGACTGAAGTGACTTAGCAGTAGCAGCAGCAACTTTCTCTGAAACCCACCCTGAAACGTTCATTTCAAGTTGTGTGTACTTTGACCATAGCAAACACAGCTTTCTGCATCTGTGTTTTAGGAGAAGAAAATCTGTTTTAAAATTTGCAAGTAAAAAAGTGACAGTGTTTTTCTCTTCACTAAGTTTCTTTTTTCCTGTTTCCAACTTTTGAGTCATTACCAGGTATTTGCGGGTTTGATCTGTCTTATGTTTTGGCCTTATCTGCAGACTGTCCAGACGGAACTGACTCCGACAAAACAGTACCTTTTCAGCCTGGAAGGGTGTGAGTCAACTAGCATGCGGGACTGATCACCATGGAATCAGCCCCAGCCAGTGGTCCTGGGTGGAATGCACACACGGCAGCATTCAACTAGAAAGACCAGGTCAAAACAGATTCCAGGAGAAGTGCTTGGAGGAGGTGAATGAGTTTAAATATCTGTCATTTTGCATTTTTATAAAATATAGTTTTAGACCTCAGAAAAGGTGATGGCACCCCACTCCAGTACTCTTGCCTGGAAAATCCCATGGATGGAGGAGCCCGGTAGGCTGAAGTCCATGGGGTCGCTCAGAGTCGTACAGGACTGAGCGACGTCACTTTCACTTTTCACCTTCATGCATTGGAGAAGGAAATGGCAACCCACTCCAGTGTTCTTGCCTGGAGAATCCCAGGGATGGGGGAGCCTGGTGGGCTGCTGTCTATGGGGTCGCACAGAGTCGAACACGACTGAAGCAACTTAGCAGCAGCAGAAAAACAAAACTCTGTGTTAGCAGCAGTAGCCAACACTTACTCATTGAAAGAGGACTCATTCTTTTTCAGTATCATATTTCTGTTTTGCAGATCCGAGTGTCAGTACCTATTTCAACCAAAGTGATTTTTGATTGAGGGATTATTTCATCCTTAGGGCTCTATTTTGTTATTTTTGGCTTGCCCAGAAACCTGTTCTTCTCACATTATTCGGGATGGATCTTCAGTGGTGTTTGGTGGAGGCCTTTTGCTTCAGTCTTCCACTCATATTGCCAAGTCCTGCTGGGCATGGCCAGCATGTAGAGCCCCTGCTTAGAACTCAAACAGTAAAAGATGCTTCTTCCATCAAGAAATTCTTAAATACTAAATCTCTGAGAAAAAGATAACCTGGCCAAATGGCACGGGGGAATGTGTCCAAGGCACTGTGTAATGTGTCTAGAACCCCAAACTTAACATCAGGTTCATTGGCCAAGTTAATGCTTATACACTTAACATTCTCAGATTAAAAACAATAGTAATAAAGAGGAGACGGAGGGAGAGACAGAGTAGAAATAAAAGAACTAGAAGAATTCTGACTTAGAATAGGTGTAAGCTGTTAGCATTTTTTTGTTTCCAGAGTTTAACCAATCCAAGAGCCCTGTCCCTTGCTTGCTCTGTGATTCTGGCAACTTATCCTCTCTAAAACCTCACTTTTAAGATAACAGGGCTCACCTCCTAGGAGTTGGGCAGGCTAAATGACATAATGTTTATAAAGTAAGTGCTATTACTTATCATCTCTATTCTCATCAATTCTAAGATCCTTGCCCTTCTGGGAACGCTTTTCTCCTTGCCCACCACACAGACCATGCCCATTCAGTATACCTTTTTAAAAATTTAATTTTTGGCTGTGCTGGGTCTTGGTTGCTTCACACGGGTTTTCTCTAGTTGTGGAGAGTAGGGTTTACTTTCTAGTTGCAGTACACGGGCTTCTCATTGTGGTGGTCTCTCCTGTTGTGGATCACGGGCCCCAGGGTTAGGGCTCAGTACTTGTGGCCCACAGGCTTAGCTGCCCATGGCATGTAGAATCTTCTTGGACTGGGGATCGAAACTGTGGCCCCTGCATTGGCAGGCAGGCTATTAACCACTGACCACCAGGGATGTCCTCTGTATACCTTTGATTCCTGCAAAAGCCACAGCCTCTTAGCCAAATCATTCTGCCCATCCTGGGATCTCTCTATATAATTCTTATTTGAAATATCTTTCCCCGTCCTAATTTCCCCTGACTTATATGTCTCATCTTAGAAACTGAATTTTATTTTCTTAGATGCAGTGTTAAGTCTTCTTTATAAAATTCAGCTTGTGGGCCCCTACTCAATTAGAACAAATAGTAATGCTTCGTATATATCTTGATTTTAATGTACATTAACTCTAAAATTAAAGTACAAGGAATGAAAATGTTCAAACGTGAGAAAAAGAGCACTATAGTTGAAAATATATTCAACTAGAATTAGCAGAGAATATAGAATTTGGATTGAGTTTCTGATTAGGTGGGGAAGATCTGTTTCAAAGCTTTCTATAGAGACTTTAAAAATAAAATTTCCCATCTTAATGAAGGACAATGCTGTGACTATGACAATGCTTATGTCAATGAATGGGGACTTCAGCACATATCTGGCCACCATATTAAACAATTGTAAATGCTGAACAGATAAAGATGGGAAAAGTATTAGTGACTGAGCTAAGTACATTCTAAGTTTTTGAGAGAGAATCATTAATATGAGTTAATTTTTTTGGCATTTTTGGAGGAGGAGAGATAGAAGTGATCTGCTAGAATAGAGAAGGGATGGTTATTTAATGTTTACTACCACATTATGAATGAGTGAATCACTCAGAATAAAGAGATTTTGCCTACATACATACAGATCAAGAGACTGCAAAGTTTACCTATTGTTAAAACTAATGAAAGGCGTGGATTGGAGGGAAGACTTCATTTTTTTTTCTTTTCTGAGTCCTTTTGAGCATCTGAATAAAACTTGCATTTAAAAGGTTACACTAAGGAGAAAAAAAGACCTCTGGGTTGAGTTCTGGTTTCCAATACTTCCTAGCCAAAAGAACTGTAAGGGAAATCTGAACTCAATTCTGTTCACTTTTCTCACCTAAAGAGTGAGGGGCTCTAGTACTGTGTGGATCCCAAGACCTTCATCAAGACAATATTTTGAGATAGTCCTGCAAAATTAAATATACCTTTGTGTGTGTTAGTTGCTCAATTGTGTCCAACTTTTTGTGACCTCACGGACTGTAGCCCATCAGGCTCCTGTGTCCATGGGATTCTCTAGACAAGAATACTGGAGTGGGTTGCCATTTCCTCCTCTGAGGGAAATATACCTTTATTGAGCATTTATTATGTGGAAAGTATATTATTTTACAGGGTACAGAAGCACTGGAATAGTTGTTGTTCAGTTGCTAAGTCATGTCCACCTCTTTATGACCCCATGGACTAGAGACAGGCTCCTCTGTCCTCCATTATCTCCTGGAATTTGCTCAGTTTCATGTCTGTTGAGTCAGTGATGCTATCTAACCATTTCATCCTCTGCTACCCACTTCTCCTTTTGCCTTCAGTTTTTCACAGCATCAGGGTCTTTTCCAGTGAGTCAGCTCTTCACATCAGGTGGCCAAAGTATTGGAGCTTCAGCTTCAGCATCAGTCCTTCCAGTGAATATTCAGGGTTGATTTCCTTTAGGATTAACTGGTTTAATCTCTTTGCAGTCCAGAGAACTCTCAAGAGTCTTCTCCAGCACCACAGTTTGAAAGCATCCATTCTTTGGCGCTCAGGCTTCTTTATGGTCCAACTCTCACATCTGTACATCACTACTGGAAAAATCATAGCTTTGACTAGATGGACCTTTGTCAGCAAAATGATGTTTCTGCTTTTTAATATGCTATCTAGGTTTGTCATAGCTTTCCTTCTGAGGAACGAGAGCCTTTTAATTTCTTGGCTGCTGTCACCATCCATAGTGCTTTGGAGCCCAAGAAAATAAAATCTGTCACTGTTTCCACCTCCACAAGAACAGTGCATGTGTCGCTTCAGTCATGTCCAACCCACTGTGACCCCGTGTACGGTAGCCTTCCAGGTTCCTCTGTCCATGGGATTCTCCAGGCGAGCATACTAGAGTGAGTTGCCAAGGCCACCTCCAGTGGATCTGCCCAACCCAGGGATCAAACTTTCATCTCTTACATCTCCTGCACTGGTAGGCAAGTTCTTTACCATTAGCACCACCTGGGGAGACCTCCACTGGAATAGTGAAGTGAAGAAGTAAAGTGAAGTCGCTTAGTCGTGTCCAACTCTTTGCGACCCCAAGGACTGTAGCCTACCACGCTCCTCTGTCCATGGGATTTTCCAGACAAGAGTACTGGAGTGGGTTGCCATTTCCTTCTCCAGAGGATCTTCCCAACCCAGGGATTGAATCTGGGTCTCCCTCATTGTAGGCAGACATTTTGCCATCTGAGCCACCAGGGCAGTCCCACTAGAATAGTTCAGTTGAGTTCAGTCGCTCAGTCGTGTCCAACTCTTTGCGACCATGAATTGCAGCACGCCAGGCCTCCCTGTCCATCACCATCTCCCGGAGTTCACCCAGACTCATGTCTATCGAGTGAGTGATGACATCCAGCCATCTCATCCTCTGTCGTCCCCTTCTCCTCTTGCACCCAGTCCCTCCCAGCATCAGAGTCTTCTCCAATGAGTCAGCTCTTCGCATGAGGTGGCCAAAGTACTGGAGTTTCAGCTTTAGCATCATTTCTTCCAAAGAAATCCCAGGGCTGATCTCCTTCAGAATGGACTGGTTGGATCTCCTTGCAGTCCAAGGGACTCTCAAGAGTCTTCTCCAACACCACAGTTCAAAAGCAGCAATTCTTCGGTGCTCAGCCTTCTTCACAGTCCAACTCGCACATCGATACATGACCACAGGAAAGACCATAGCCTTGACTAGACGGACCTTTGTTGGCAAAGTAATGTCTCTGCTTTTGAATATGCTATCTAGGTTGGTCATAACTTTCCTTCCAAGGAGTAAGCGTCTTTTAACTTCATGGCTGCAGTCACCATCTGCAGTGATTTTGGAACCCAAAAAAGTAAAATCTGACACTGTTTCCACTGTTTCCCCAACTATTTGCCATGAAGTGATGGGACCAGATGCCATGATCTTTGTTTTCTGAATGTTGAGCTTTAAGCCAACTTTTTCACTCTCCACTTTCACTTTCATCAAGAGGCTTTTTAGTTCCCTGCCCTCAAAAAATACCTACCTCAGGAGCCAGTGTATATACCTTTGGAAGGTCTTCAAGTCTTAAATGATTTGTTTTGGAAATGACCATCCCTCTGACATAAGTGTGTTGAGGAACAGAAACAGGCCTTTTCCCTGGAATAATGGGCCGAGGTGCCTGGGATGGTTTCTGTGAAAGTTTCCCTCCCTTCTATGAGACAAACCACACATTTGCTATGGACTCCTCTAAGCAGTTGGAAAGCAAAGAATTAATCTATATTTGATTAAAAATAACAGTATAATTGCTGATAATAATCATGATAATGAGAACAGTAACAAAAAAAGAACCCACCTGTGAGTTATTTCAATTCACATATGGATTTAAACTAAAAATCATCTTAGAAGCTAGGCATAGAGTAATATATTTTGGATATTCTTTAGACAAAGTGGGAAACTGTTAATCTAACCATCTAGACACAGATCCGGGAAGATGGATGTGGGAAGTTAAAATTAAATATATAAAAACTGAGCCTTTTTTTCTTTTAACTGATGTTTTGCCAGTATGTTATAGGCTTCATCAGAGAATGCAAATGCAAACTTTCGTTTGGACATCAAAGCATTTTTCAATTCTAGCTTAGGTAATGAAATAAATGTGTAAAGTCACAGATGCAGCGGCTGCTTTGTGTAGCTGGTTGTTTTATCACAACATTAAAAAAAGATAGCTATGTAGATTTAGCTTTAATACCTAGAAAAAATTTGGAAAGTCATCAAGAGATTGATTTGCAAACAAGGAGAAGACACTAGCTAGTGCTCAGCATGGCTTATTTAGAATAAATTTCACTGGATTAATCTGATCTTTTAGACAAAGTGACATACCTGACAAATGATGGGCTGTGGGTGTTTGAGAAGAGGGAACAAAGATAAAATATATAAGGAGATGTCAATGGCTAAGGTACATTTAAAACCAGCTTCATATTAGTTTATTCTAGACATAGGAACACATACTACTTTTCAAAAAATTCTCTCTATTCTCTTTTGTGTTCAATTGTCTCATCTATAACATGAGAGGTGGACTGTATGAGTGTTTTCCAAACCGTATGTCGTGGCCTTTTTGAGGGTCATGAGAGCAACCTAATGTGTAACACTGCTGCTGCTAAGTCGCTTCAGTCGTGTCCAACTCTGTGCAACCCCATAGACGGCAGCCCACTAGGCTCCTCTGTCCCTGGGATTCTCCAGGCAAGAATACTGGAGTGGGTTGCCATTTCCTTCTCCAATGCATGAAAGTGAAAAGTGAAAGTGAAGTCGCTCAGTCGTGTCCGACTCTTAGCGACCCCATGGACGAGCCTACCAGGCTCCTCCGTCCATGGGATTTTCCAGGCAAGAGTACTGGGGTGGGGTGCCATTGCCTTCCCCGATGTGTAACACTAGCAATTTTAAAAACATGAAGTAGAATAAATCAGAAAAAATCCATCAGAGTCAACTGCATGTTGTGGCTCAGAGGTAAAGAATCCACCTGCCAATGCAGGAGATGCAGGAGATGTAAGTTCGGTCCCTGGGTCAGGAATATCCCCTGGAGGAGGAAATTGCAACCCACTCCAGTATTACTGCATGAGAAATCGCATGGCCAGAGGAACCTGGTAGGCTATAGTCCATGCGGTCACAAAGGGTTGGACACAACTGAGCACTCACACACACAAGGGTAAGTACACATCTGTATAACTTTTTTTCAACTGTGTGCTGTGTATGTTTATGTTAACATGTTTACAAACATTTATATGTGTGTATATACTTTTAGTGGAATATAATATAAAATATATTTCTTAATGTGGGCTGTATGCCATACACATGGTGCTTAAGAGAAATTAGAAATAATACAACTTTTTATATTAGACCTTAAAAACTCAGTAGTGTGAGCTTAAATCACATTGGAACTTCATTATAAAATAAGAGCTTATCTTGCTATACTTCTCACCTTACTTCTGAAGAAATGGGTAATTTTTTTTCTTCTCTTCCTCCTCCTTTTAACCTCTTCTTCCCCCCTCATTACTTTTTTTTCTCTACCCCTCCCCTTCCTTCTTTGACCACAATTGAAGCTTAATCATTTGTATGTAATTTATTGAAGGGTTATATGTAATATGTATGTAAGTAGCAAAACAGTAATAAAGTAAACCCATCATCAGTTTAAGAGCAAGAAAAGAACATTACTTCCCTATTCAATCCTAACATCTCTTCCCCTCAAAGGTATCCACTAGTCTGAATGTCATATTTATTACTTCTTTATCTATTCTTGCCTATTTTATTGTGTGTGTTCTTCAGTCATGTCTGACTCTTTGCAACACTATAGCTTACAGCCCACCAGGCTCTCCCGTCCATAGGATTAGCCAGGAAAGAACACTGGAGTACTGGAGTAGGTTGCCATGCCCTCCTTCAGTATGTGTGTGTGTGTGTGTGTGTGTTAGTCACTCAGTTGTGTCCAACTCTTTGCAACCCCATGAACTACAGCCTGCCAGGCTCCTCTGTCCATGGAATTCTCCAGGCAAGAATATTGTAGTGGGTTGCCATTTCCATCTCCAGGGGATCTTCCTGACCCAGGGATTAAACCTGTGTCTCCTGCATTTCAGGCAGATTCTTTACTATCTAAACCACCAGAGAAGCCTATATATGTATATGTGTTCCTAAACACTATTTTTTTGCTTTTATTTGTAATGACTTTTATAAAAATGCTACCAATGTGATATAACTTTTTGAAACTTGTTTTTGTTGCTTGAGTATTCATGAGTTCATCCATTTCCAGTGCTATATAGTATTCCATTCTTCCATTCTATTACTATGCCACCATCTGCTTCCCGGTGAGTTTCTTCTCTTGGCGCACATAGCGAGAAGTTCTTGTCCAGAGCTTCCCAGGTGCTTTCATAGGCTGGAGGACTGCAGCTGCCCCACTCCCGTCAGCAACCCCAACAGTGCACCTGTGACTCCTCCTTGACACAGCACTCTTCAGCTACACACGGGACAAAAGCCTCTGCTGTTATGTGTACTTTGTGCAGGCAAAGCATTGCCAGCGTGGTTTTTCAAAATAGTCAAGCCAACTTTTAGTATGAATAGCAAAAATAAGCCTATTGTACCACATCTTCACTATAGTTGATATTATTAGACTTCTTAATTTTTTTCAGTTTAATATGGATATGAATTATATCTCATCACAGTCTTAACTTTGTATTAGTATGACTTGGAGCAATTTTTCATACAAAATTTGCCTTATGTATTTCTTCTTTTTGATTGTTGTTGTTTAGTTGCTACGTCATGTCCAGCTCTTTGGGACACCATGGACTGTAGCCCACCAGGCTCCTCTGTCCCTGCAGTTTTCTAGGCAAGAATCCTGGAGTAATTTGCCTTTTCCTTCTCCAAGGAATATTTCCAATGCAGGGATCAAACTACACATCTCCTGCATTGGCAGGTGGATTATTTACCACTGAATCACCAGGGAAGACGCTTCTTTGTGATATGCCTGTTCAAGTATTTTACCCATTTTTAATTTTGGATGACTTTTTTGCTTATTGACTTGGGAAAGTTTTTTTAGGTAGTCAGATTATCAATATGTTGTTTGTTTTTTGTTGTCTTAGTTTAGACTGTCATAACAGAATTCCATAAGCTGGCTCAAGTAACAGAAAATTATTTCTCACAATTTTGGAGGCTAGAAATGTGAGATCATTGTGCAGCAATGGTCAGTTTCTGGTGAGAGGTCTCTTCCTAGCTTGCAGACAGCCACTGTCCTCTTTATCTGAGAGAGAAAAAGAGCGTCACTTGTATCTCTTCTTACAAGGGCACTGATCCCATTATGAGATCCCTAACCTCATGATCTCATCTAACTTTAATTTCCTCACAAAGGTTCCAACTCCAAATAACTTCACAGAGGAAGTTAAAGCTTCAACATATGAATTTGGAGGAGATATAATTCAGTTCATAGCATATTTATTACAAATCTCTCCAAGTTTGTGGTATAAAAAGATATACACTTTCATTATTGTTCTTTATGATGAGGAAAAATAAGCTCACAAATCTCTTCTAGCAGCAAAACTGTTGTATTATATATCCTTCTAAGAATGTTAACGTTTTGCCTTTACTAATTCAGCTTTAATCCATCTGGGATTTGCTTTTGTGAGTAACCTGAGGTACAGATAATTGGTGGTCTAAGCCCCGTTTACTGTGTAGCCCACATTTCTCCAGGGAGCTGTTACGCCACCTGTGTCGCAGTGGTTGTTAATGGCAAACTCTGTAAGGTTTCCATGTATGCGTGGATTTTTCTGAGTTCCCAATTCTGTTAAATTGATCCATTTGATAATCCTGTGCTAGCACACTGTCCAAGATACTATGTATTTATAATGTATCTTGATATATGGAAGGGCAAAATCCTCTAGGTTGTTATTCTGCTTCAGAAGGACTTTGACAATTCTTGGGTCTGTCTTACATGTAAATTTTAGAATTACCTTGTTAAGTTCCTTTGGGAATTTTTTTTTTTAATTGAATATAGAGAGTTGGACTGTGAAGAAGGCTGAGCGCCAAAGAATTGATGCTTTTGAACTGTGGTGTTGGAGAAGACTCTTGAGAGTCCCTTGGACTGCAAGGAGATCCAACCAGTCCATTCTGAAGGAGATCAGCCCTGGGCTTTCTTTGGAAGAAATGATGCTAAAGCTGAAACTCCAATACTTTGGCCACCTCATGCGAAGAGTTGACTCATTGGAAAAGACTCTGATGGTGGGAGGGATTGGGAGCAGGAGGAGAAGGGGATGACAGAGGATGAGGTAGCTGGACGGCATCACTGACTCGATGGACGTGAGTCTGTGTGACATCACCGTGAGCTGGTGATGGACAGGGAGGCCTGGAGTGCTGCGTGCTGCGATTCATGGGGTCACAGAGTCAGACACGACTGAGCGACTGAACTGAACTGAACTGATAGTTAAAATTGGGCATAACTGAAATCCTTACAATATTGACATTTCCTATCCAAGATCATGGATTATCTCTCCATTTATTAGATCTTCTATGTATTTCATTAATGTTTTAAATTTTTCCCAAACAGATTGTAAAATTTTTGTTTGACTTATTCTTAGATATCTTATATTTTGTTGAAATTATATATATATTATATATAAAGTGTGTTTTCATTTTTGATTCCCCTGTACAGATATATGCTTTATTTTTATATATTGGTTGTATATCCAGCCATTTAGTAAACATTTATATTAATTCCAAATATATCTACAGATTACTTTGTATTTTCTATGTAGGAAATAATATAATTTGAGAATAATGATATTTCTGTTTCTTCTTTTCCAGTTTTAACTTAATTTTTAAAAATATTTTAATAGTGTAATGGCTAAGTCCTTCAGAAAAATGTTGAGTAGAATTAGGAACAATGGGCACTATTGTCTACTTCTGGATTTTAAAGCTTATGCTTCTTATTTCTGACAATTAAGGGTGATGTTTATTATAGTTTTTTCTAGGAAGGAATTTCACTTTACTCAGTTTGCTAAAAATTTTGTATAAATTTTAAATCATGAATGAGTACTGAATTTTCTCAAATGCTTTTTCATTTATTGAAAAAATTCATATTTTTTTCATTTAATCTATTAGTGAATTCTATTGATCAAGCCTTTAAACTTTAAACTTATCCTACATTCTTAGGATAAGTTAACTTATCATGCTGACTTTCTTTCTCATAATGACTATATGTAGTTTTCTAATAATTTGTTTCAAATTATCAAACTCATAATTATGAGTGAAAATGTTGACTAATTTACCTTAATTCTTCTACTCTTGTCTTTGTTTTAAACTAAGGAATTCTAACTTTGTAAATAATAATTGGAGAGTATTCCCTTTTTTCTCTTTTCTAGAAAAGTTTAACGTTGGAAGACTTTGTCCTTGAATATTTTATAGAACTTGTCTGTAAAACTACCTATTCCTAATATTTTCTAGATGAGATTTTTAACTACTAGTACAGTATTTTGTTCTGTTTTGTTTTAAATTATGATAGTACTACTTGGATTTTCTGTATCTTCTTTTGTCAGCTTTTGCAATTTAGATTTTCTTGATATTTACTCTTTCTGTTTCTAGTTTAAAATTTATTAACATAAAGTTATCATACTTTTCTGTTATGTTTTAAATATTTTGCTATATCTTAGTTCCATTTTATCATCATTAGTATTAATTATAACCCTTTCCCTTTTTAAATCAGTCTTGCCAGAAGTTTTTGGATTTCATTTGTTCTCAAAGAATTAACATTGGTTTTTATTCATCCTTTATATTATATTATCATTTTATTTTTACATTAACTTCTGATCACTATTATAGCTTTAAAATATATTTGTAGGATTAACTCTATTGTTATAACTTAATTCAGGGGTTGATAGTTATTTTTTATAAAGTACCAGATAGCAAATATTTAAGGCTCCATGAGCCATATAGCCTCTATTATATCTATTCAGTTCATGCCATTGTAGCATGATTTATTCCAATATAATTTATTTACAAAAATGCGAGCAAGATTTAGCCCTTGGGCTATAGTTTATTGACCCCTAGCCTTACTTTTTGATCCTCAATCTGTCGTCTGAGATTTCTGGGAGGGTCCCTGATATAAAGAGGTAAGGTCAAAATTATTTTTATATAATAATTCTAGGATGTTATATGACTTTTTCACTTGTTACCTTGAACTGACAGTGCAAAAGCAAGGGTCGATAAAATTGCTGACACCTCAGAACAAATCATGGTAGTGGTCATTGTCCTCCTTACCAGTGTATCCTCACTACAAAAATAAATGTCAGTTTTAATTAAGAATGTCTTTAATAAAACTGTAAAAATTATTATTTTGTTGCATTTTGATCCATGGTTATATCTTTTTAATATTATTTTGTTGAATTGGGATTTATACATAAAACACATGCTGTACTTTAAAGTATGATAATTCACTCAGTAATTAAGTATATATGATTGTTGGAGCTGCAAATGTAACTAGTCTTTTTCATCATGGAACACCATTTTAACATTACAGAAGAGCTAGACAAACTATGGGTTCTCAGCTTGAACTACTTGGCAAACATTTTCTCAAATTTGAATGAAATGAGCTTCTAAACAACCAAAAATATTTATTACCAATGATAAAATTAGAGCTTTCAAATAAAATTTAGTATTGTATCTGTCAATGAGTTTGACAGCTTCCTAATACTTCAAGGCTGTTCCAGTGACATCAGTGATATTAACAAATGAATTTGTATTCATACAATACAATAAAATATATCAACACTCAGAAGATCTTTATTACTCAGTGTACCAGTGTTTTTCAGATTATCAATACATGATCTTACAAAATCAAACGTAGGTAAAATATCCATTCAAAGTGTAAGACATACCAATGGATCTTAGGGTAACAGACCATGAAAGATTCATTGATGTGGTTTTAGATTCCACTTTGCAACTAACCTTTAAAAGATTACCACTAGCAGAGATTTGGCATAGTATCAAAGAAAACTTTTCACAGTTATATAAAAGGGCTGTTAAAATATTCTCCTTTTCCCAATACATGTCTGTGTGAAGCCAGATATTCTTTATATATTTCATCCAAACTAATGTACCATAGCAGATTGAATGCAGAAGCAGACACAAGAATCTAATCTAGTTCTCTTCTCCTAAATCAGATATTAAAGAGATTTTCAATAATGTAAAATAATCCCATGCTTCTCACTAAGTTCTTTAGTTTTGGAAAATACTTTTATTAAAATATGAGGTTACTATATGATGGGTGTATTGTTTTTAAATGAATTAATGAATGTTGCAAATTTTTATTTTCTAATTCTATAATTATTAACAATTATAATTCACATAAATAAAAGTTCTTTCAGATCAGATCAGATCAGTCGCTCATTCATGTCCAACTCTTTGCGACCCCATGAATCGCAGCACGCCAGGCCTCCCTGTCCATCACCAACTCTTGGAGGTCACTCAGACTCACATCCATCGAGTCAGTGATGCCATCCAGCCATCTTATCCTCTGTCGTCCCCTTCTCCTCCTGCCCCGAATCCCTCCTAGCATCAGAGTCTTCTCCAATGAGTCAACTATTCACATGAGATGGCCAACATACTGGAGTTTCAGCTTTAGCATCATTTCTTCCAAAGAAATCCCAGGGCTGATCTCCTTCAGAATAGACTGGTTGGATCTCCGTGTAGTCCAAGGGACTCTCAAGAGTCTTCTCCAACACCACAGTTCAAAAGCATCAATTCTTCAGCGCTCAGCCTTCTTCACAGTCCAGCTCTCACATCCATACATGACCACAGGAAAGACCATAGCCTTGACTAGGCGAACCTTTGTTGGCAAAGTGATGTCTCTGCTTTTGAATATGCTATCTAGGTTGGTCATAACTTTCCTTCCAAGGAGTAAGCGTCTTTTAATGTCATGGCTGCAGTCACCATCTGCAGTGATTTTGGAGCCCAGAAAAAGAAAGTCTAACACTGTTTCCACTGTTTCCCCATCTATTTCCCATGTAGTGATGGGACCAGATGCCATGATCTTCGTTTTCTGAATGTTGAGCTTTAAGCCAACCTTTTTACTCTCCACTTTCACCTTCATCAAGAGGCTTTTTAGTTCCTCTTCACTTTCTGCCATAAAGGTGGTGTCATCTGCGTATCTGAGCTTATTGATATTTCTCCCAGCAATCTTGATTCCAACTAGTGTTTCTTCCAGTCCAGCATTTCTCATGATGTACTCTGCATAGAAGTTAAATAAACAGGGTGACAATATATAGCCTTGACATACTCCTTTTCCTATTTGGAACCAGTCTGTTGTTCCATGACCAGTTCTAACTGTTGCTTCCTGACCTGCATACAGATTTCTCAAGAGGCAGATCAGGTGGTCTGGTAATCCCATCTCTCTCAGAATTTTCCATAGTTTATTGTGATCTATACAGTCAAAGGCTTTGGCATAGTCAATAAAGCAGAAATAGATGTTTTTCTGGAACTCTCTTGCTTTTTCGATGATCCAGCAGGTGTTGGCAATTTGATCTCTGGTTCCTCTGCCTTTTCTAAAACTAGCTTGAACATCAGAAAGTTCATGGTTCACATATTGCTGAAGCCTGGCTTGGAGAATTTTGAGCATTACTTTACTAGCATGTGAGATGAGTGCAATTGTGCGGTAGTTTGAGGATTCTTTGGCATTGCCTTTCTTTGGGATTGGAATGAAAACTGACCTTTTCCAGTCCTGTGGCCATTGCTGAGTTGTCCAAATTTGCTGGCATATTGAGTGCAGCACTTTCACAGCATCATCTTTCAGGATTTGGAATAGCTCCACTGGAATTCCATCACCTCCACTAGCTTTGTTTGTAGTGATGCTTTCTAAGGCCCACTTGACCTCACATTCCAGGATGTCTGGCTCTAGGTCAGTGATCACACCATCATGATTATCTGGGTCGTGAAGATCTTTTTTGTACAGTTCTTCTGTGTATTCTTGCCATCTCTTCTTAATATCTTCTGCTTCTGTTAGGTCCATACCATTTCTGTCCTTTATCAAGCCCATCTTTGCATGAAATGTTCCTTTGGTATCTCCCTAGTCTTTCCCATTCTGTTGTTTTCCTCTATTTCTTTGCATTGATCGCTGAAGAAGGCTTTCTTATCTCTTCTTGCTATTCTTTGGAACTCTGCATTCAGATGTTTATATCTTTCCTTTTCTCCTTTGCTTTTTGCTTCTCTTTTCACAGCTATTTGTAAGGCCTCCCCAGACAGCCATTTTGCTTTTTTGCATTTCTTTTCCATGGGGATGGTCTTGATCCCTGTCTCCTGTACAATGTCACCAACTTCATTCCATAGTTCATCAGGCACTCTATCTATCAGATCTAGGCCCTTAAATCTATTTCTCACTTCCACTGTATGTTTTAATTAATCAAGATTACTGTAAAATTATTACATATGAATGTGTCACTGAAGTGGCTTAATAAGTATTATTGTATTGAGAAAATAAGGTAAAAGCTCTTTGCACTCCATGGGTACTGAGTCACTTCAGTCATGTCTGACTCTGCAACCCTGTGGACTGACTGTATGTAGCCCACCATGCTCCTCGTTCATGAAATTTTCCCAGACAAGAATATTGGAATGAGTCGCCATTTCTTCCCAACCCAAGGCAATGGCATCCCACTCCAGTACTCTTGCTTAGAAAATCCCATGGATGGAGGTGCCTGGTAGGCTGCAGTCCATGGGGTAACTAAGAGTCGGACACGACTGAGCGACTTCACTTTCACCTTTCACTTTCCTGCATTAGAGAAGGAAATGGTAACCCACTGCAGTGTTCTTGCCCAGAGAATCCCAGGGATGGCAGAGCCTGGCAGGCTGCTGTCTGTGGGGTCGCACAGAGTCGGACACGACTGAAGCGACTTAGCAGCAGCAGCAGCAGCAAGAATGGGACCCAGGTCTCCTGCACATGTCTCCTGCACTGCAGGCAGGTACTTTTACCAATGAATCTGTGGGGAAGCCCTCCATTTATCCCTTAACTCTATAAATTATTCTTTTTAATATTTTGAGTTTTCTCTATTGGGTCAACACAAGCATGGAATAGTTATACATTCCTGGTAAATTGAAATTGTTATCATTGTATAAGTGATCTTACTCCCCAACAATGTTTCGGTTTTTTCCCTTAAAGTCTATTTTGTTTGATATTAACATAGCTATTCCACTTTTATTGTGGTTATTATTTGCCTATTATTTTTTCATGCATTTAATTTCAACCTTTCTATATCTGTAAACTTTGGCTGTACGTCTTATAACATGGCTCAGTGGTAAAGAACCCACCTGCCAATGCTAGAGACATTGGCAGGTTTGATTCCTGCCAATTGGGAAGATCCCCTGGAGGAGAAAATGGTAACCCACTCCAGTATTCTTGCCTAGGAAATTCCATGGACAGAGGAGGCTGGCAGGCTACAGTTCATAGAGTTGCAAAGAGTTGGACATGACTGAGCACTCACTTGTAACAGAGTATCAGTAGACTTTATTTTTGTTCAGTATGACAGTCATTTAATTAGAATATTTAGTCTGTATGTATTATAATGGTAATTTTAGATTGTTTTTATCATCTGACTTATTTTATTCTTACTTTTCATTTCTTGTAATTGATTAAGTTTTTATTTTATTATGTTTCCCCTTTTACTGTTTTAGAAGTTATGCATGCTATTTCTATAATTTAAAGATCACTTTTGAAATTTTATCTTGCATGCTAACTTTACAAAGTGTTATTTTAATAGTGTCTTACCTGAAAAATATGAATACCTTAACATTATTTCTCTGAGCCACTCAACTCTTGACTTACATTCTAGTAGTACTGCCTAGTATTTTAAGCATATCTTTTTTTAGTTCCATAAATTATATATTATTTTAAATTAATGTATATAACATGTATATATTTTTAAGTTATCTATGTGTTTTATAAGTTTTTTGCTTACCTTTTTATCTTATATTTCAGCCATTCTTCCTGGGATTATTTTTATTCTCTCTGAAACATATTCCTTAGAAATTTATTTAATGAAGATTTGCTGATGATAAACATGATATCAACATGCTTTTTATTTTTTAATCATAAAAACTTTATCTATTCTCCTCATTTTTTGAAAAATAATTTTCTAGGTACACAATTCTAGGTGTATGGTATTTTATTTCAATACTTTATTTTCTGCTTTTATTGTGTCTTATTGCTGAGAAAAATGTGTTGTCAGTAAATTGGTGTTCCTTTACAAGTGATCTTTTCTCATTGGCTGATATTAAGATATTTTGGTTCTCCAATAATCTGCAGATTTACTATAATATGTCTAGATATGGATATCTTCTTATTTATGCTGCTGCTGCTCAGTCATGGCTGATTCTATGTGACCCCCATGGACTATAGCCCACAAGCCTCCTCTGTCCATGGGATTTCCCAGGCAAGGATACTGGAATGGGTGGCCAATTCCTCTTCCAGGGGATCTTACCAACACAAAGATTGAACCCATGTCTTCTGTGTCTCCTATGTTGCAGGTAGATTCTTTACCCACTGAATCAATGCAGAAGCCCTTTTTCTTTACACAGCATGGTAAAATTGTCCTTCCTTTGTCATAGATTCATTTCTGTCATTAGTCCATGAAATCCCAAGCTGTTAACTCTTTGATTATTCCAACTTCTTCATTCAGTCTTTTTTTTTTAATGACCCCTGTTAGATGTCTGTTAGAACTTACAGTGTCTCCCATGTCTCTTAACTTCTCTTTCATATTTTCTATCTTCTTATCTCTCAAGACACCGTGCTTAATTTATTCAGATCTACATTTTAGTTTACTAATTCTTTCTCCACCAGTGTCTGCTTCTAGTTGTAGTAATATTTATCTTTAAATTTTCAGTTTGCCTTTTTTTTTTTTTTTTCAAAAAACTTCAGGAGATATTTAAGGTCTCGTAGAAATTTACTCATTTTTTGGCTCTTATTTTTTTAAGATTATATATATACATATACATTATATACTTTTACATCTTATATTGTATACCTACCAAATTAAATAACAAACATCCTTTGTTGTTTCAGGTGACACTCACTCATGTTGGCATGTTTCCTTGTATGTCTGGAGATTTTTTTAGATTGTGGGTTCATATTTAAATGATCTTCATTTATGAAAATCACAAAGTTCTAAATTAGGAATGCTTTCCTCTCAAAGTTTTTCATTAGTTTCTGCCAGAAAACTACAAAGCAGAGAGCATTCATTAACTTTTCCATTGTCGCTATTGGTTTTTTGATAAGAAAAATGGGGAACACTATCGTATTTGCAAAAGAAACAGACTTAAGTTTTAAAAAAAATTACTCACAATGAAAGCAGACATAGGACAGATGCTAGAGATGAGGGAAGAGGTGAAAGCATGAGCAAGGGAGTGACTGTAGTAACGGAACACGGAATGCAGGCTGGGCAGAGGGAAGTCAGGGACATTGGATAGCTGGTGGGATCTATTTATCAGAGGTCCCAATAGGGCTAAAGAATTGTAGGAGATGGACCCGGGGAGTCATCTGCAGAGACAAGATGTGGATACATGGGAATGAGATTATTCAAGAGTTTTACCTACAGGTAAGGTCTACACTACCTGTAGGAATGAATGGCAGAGGTAGAGCAATGGTCAGGAGCCTTAGAGGAGAGAAGATCAAGACTTGGTGACGCTGCCATGTTAAAAGGATCACTTACTTGCTTTTTGAGCGCTCCAAGAATTAGAACAAGAAAAAGAAAAACTCCTTTCTCTTGCTGACACATAGAGACAATGAATGACAGAGACATGCACATTTGAACCAGATAAAGAATACTTCTTTGCAATTTTCTTTCACAGAAGAAATGTAAAAGAAAAGTTTTATATAAAATAGATAATGAGTGTCTACTGCATAGCACAGGGAACTCAGTGCTCTATGTTGACATAAATGGGAAGGAAATCCAAAAAAGAGGGGATATATGTAAACATATAGCTGATTTACTTTGTCGTACATGAGAAACTAACACAATATTGTAAAGTAACTATACTCCAATAGCAAAAAAAAAAAAAGAACAGAAAAAAAAAAAGTTCTGTATGTGACTACCCAGATTCTCAGGCTTTCTGGTGACACATCATTCATTATCATGATATCTTGAGGAGGAAAAAACAAACCATTCATGTTTTCAATCAAAAACCCTTTATAAATAACTGCCATAACTCCCCAACTTCTATTTGACATAAAAATAATTTTGAAAATTTCCAAGAGATGACAATTATTAACTTTTCCATGGGTGCTTTTTTTTTTTTTCTGTCTTATATTGTCTCACACTAAATGAAGCTCTATCTGTCAGAAAGGTCACTTTTATTTTCTAAAGCAAGTCTAAGCACTACTCAAAGTTTAGTTCTTTTCCATAATGATGCTATTTTATACTGTTTATTTTATTGTTCTTCTTGCTCTTGGTTAATTTTCTTTGTCCCCATCCCGAACACTTGATGACTTTGTCACATCTCCTGTGTAGATTCTATCACTGTGCAACCTAGTTACACAGACTTCTATTTAATCTCTTCTTGATAAATTCTTTCAAGTAACCATTTGTGATTATCCTGCTATGAAGTCTATATTTTCTTCATTGTGCTGTTGAAGTTCATGCGAATATGGTAGCCTAGCTTTTAAAAGTCAGAAGTCTCTGTTTCCTGTACTAAGCCCCAAGGACCGTAGGTCTGTTTCTAATTGTGTCTGGGGCATTTTATACCACCTCATCCAACGTACCTATGGTAGGTCTAAGTAAAGGATCACCTATTTAGACAATTAGTGTTCTTTTAAAACTATACCTCATAATTTACAATTTCAACCTTATAATTTACTGTCACCTTTATCTGCTTTGCTTCATCTTCTTCTGCTTCTGCTTCTATCTGCTTCATTTTCCAAATCACTAACAAAGGCAAAGGAATAATCAAATAGGGACTTACTACCGACTTTGAGACTCATCTGTTAAAAAGCTTCTTCTTCCACTCCCAATCAGATTTCAGTTTACAAAAGTGACTGACATTTTGCTCTAGGACAGACTGTGATAGATGTTTTCACAGATATTTTTTCCTTAAATCCTCACATCAATTCCTGAAGATGTTTTGTTTGTTTACGTGTGAAAATTGAGGCTCCTAGAAGTTAATAAACTATATAAGGTCACACAGCTCATGAACAGTATAGCCAGAATTTGAAGTCAGTTTTTCCAGCTCCAAATCAAGTTCTTATTCCACTATAATCTATAATATTACTCCCTGCTACTTATTTTCACATTATCCTCTTTAAATAGCTGTATCTAAATCCTAGTTGGATTTATTCTTTATCTAAAATGTGCCCTCTATTGTTTTATCAGATGGTAAATAAGAATTTTTAATCATTTATTATGTATAAATAAAAGTCAATGAACTTAAAATAGGTCATTTGATTTTTCATTTTTTAAATCTTTTATTATTTTTTTAACAAAGCTTATTTATGTAACAACATACTTACCTGCTGAGATAGAATTTTAGAAATAATTTCAGCTGCTTCTCTGCTCATAGATGAAAACATCAAATAATCTGGGGACAGATTTTATCATTATGAAAGGCTTCGCTTGAGTGAGCCTTTTTTGTTAAGAAAATGTGGGAAGGGAGAGTGAAGATTCATCACCATAGAAAAAGGTCCATAATAAAACCTTATAGTGGCTTGAAAAGATGGCACCTTTGGGAGTCTTTTCATATCCTTTAGTTCTGGAAGCACAGTTGACTAATTTTTATCAGGAGATTGAGGCTGTCTGGTTCTCTAAGATTGAAGGTAATGGGTAGTTCCCATGTTGGGCTGAAGTTGCTCTGTGGAAGGTACAATGACGAGAAGTCCCCACAGACTCCCAAAGAAAAACCTACCAGTTGGTATGAGGGACCTGGTTGCTGACTTAAGCTCAACCCAAATACCTGCAGAGTATATAAACATCTGAATGCTGAGTTCCAAAGAATAGCAAGAAGAGATAAGAAAGCCTTCTTCAGCAATCAATGCAAAGAAATATAGGAAAACAACAGAATGGGAAAGACTAGGGATCTATTCAAGAAAATCAGAGACACCAAAGGAACATTTCATGCAAAGATGGGCTCGATAAAGGACAGAAATGGTGTGGACCTAACGGAAGCAGAAGATATTAAGAAGAGGTGGCAAGAATACACAGAAGAACTGTACAAAAAAGAGCTTCACGACCCAGATAATCATGATGGTGTGATCACTGACCTAGAGCCAGACATCCTGGAATGTGAAGTCAAGTGGGCCTTAGAAAGCATCACTACAAACAAAGCTAGTGGAGGTGATGGAATTCCAGTGGAGCTGTTCCAAATCCTGAAAGATGATGCTGTGAAAGTGCTGCACTCAATATGCCAGCAAATTTGGAAAACTCAGCAGTGGCCACAAGATTGGAAAAGGTCAGTTTTCATCCCAATCCCAAAGAAAGGCAATGCCAAAGAGTGCTCAAACTACCGCACAATTGTACTCATCTCACACGCTAGTAAAGTAATGCTCAAAATTCTCCAAGCCAGGCTTCAGCAATATGTGAACCGTGAACTTCCTGATGTTCAAGCTGGATTTAGAAAAGGCAGAGGAACCAGAGATCAAATTGCCAACATCCGCTGGATCATGGAAAAAGCAAGAGAGTTCCAGAAAAACATCTATTTCTACTTTATTGACTATGCCAAAGCCTTTGACTGTGTAGATCACAATAAACTGTGGAAAATTCTGAGAGAGATGGGAATGCCATACCACCTGATCTGCCTCTTGAGAAATCTGTATGCAGGTCAGGAAGCAACAGTTAGAACTGGTCATGGAACAACAGACTGGTTCCAAATAGGAAAAGGAGTACGTCAAGGCTGCATGTTGTCACCATGTTTATTTAACTTATATGCAGAGTACATCATGAGAAATGCTGGACTGGAGGAAACACAAGCTGGAATCAAGATTGCTGGGAGAAATATCAATAACCTCAGATATGCAGATGATACCACCCTTATGGCAGAAAGTGAAGAGGAACTAAAAAGCCTCTTGATGAAAGTGAAAGTGGAGAGTGAAAAGGTTGGCTTAAAGCTCAACATTCAGAAAACGAAGATCATGGCATCTGGTCCCATCACTACATGGGAAATAGATGGAGAAACAGTGGAAACAGTGTCAGACTTTATTTTTCTGGGCTCCAAAATCACTGCAGATGGTGACTGCAGCCATGAAATTAAAAGACGCTTACTCCTTGGAAGGAAGGTTATGGCCAACCTAGATAGCATATTCAAAAGCAGAGACATCACTTTGCCAACAAAAGTTCGCCTAGTCAAGGCTATGGTCTTTCCTGTGGTCATGTATGGATGTGAGAGCTGGACTGTGAAGAAGGCTGAGCGCCGAAGAATTGATGCTTTTGAACTGTGGTGTTGGAGAAGACTCTTGTGAGTCCCTTGGACTGCAAGGAGATCCAACCAGTCCATTCTGAAGGAGATCAGCCCTGGGATTTCTTTGGAAGGAATGATGCTAAAGCTGAAACTCCAGTATTTTGGCCACCTCATGCGAAGAGTTGACTCATTGGAGAAGACTCTGATGCTGGGAGGGATTGAGGGCAGGAGGAGAAGGGGACGACAGAGGATGAGATGGCTGGATGGCATCACTGACTCGATGAATGTGAGTCTGGGTGACCTCCGAGAGCTGGTGATGGATAGGGAGGCCTGGCGTGCTGCGGTTCATGGGGTCGCAAAGAGTCGGACACGACTGAGCGACTGATCTGATCTGATCTGATCTGTGTCTAGAAGCCTCTCTAGATCCAGCCACCCTGACTCAGCGTTGCAGTGTGAATAAATATATACCTAAGGAATGAAGTTGAATTAAAAACCCATTGTTCTGATTCCCCTGGAAAGGCATGCACACTGCACTGCATCCCCGCTGGTGCTAGACCAGTCTTCAACAGCGACATACTGAGACAGAAGTGTGGAATGGTTCTTCAGACAGTACAATCCCAGAACAATCCCTCAGAACAATCTGAGTTCATGGACAACTCAGAACTGGGTGGACTTCAAAAATGAAACATCGAACTTCCTAAATACAAATGCAAGTGGAATTTCAAGCACAATATTATGGAAAGCATTTGAGTTAGTTCTACTGAAGTGGATGAAACAAGAGCCTGTTATATACATTGTGAAATAAGTCAAAAAGAGAAAAATTAGTATCATATCAACGCATATAATTAAAATCTAGAAAAATGGTACCGAGAAACCTATTTGCAGGGCAAGAATAGAGATGCAGACATAGAGAACAGATTTTTGGACACAGCAGAGGAAGGAGAGGGTGGAATGAATTGAGAGAGTAGCACTGAAACATATACATTCAGATCAGATCAGATCAGTCGCTCAGTCATGTCTGACTCTTTGCAACCCCACGAACTGCACCACGCCAGGCCTCCCTGTCATATGTGTAAAACATAGCTCATTGGGTCTATGGTGACTTCTTTTGTCACTGTACCTTCCAAAGGGCAACTTCAGTACAACTGGGAACTACCCATTACCTTGAATCTTAGAGAACCAGACAGCTGCAATCTCCCAATAAAGATTATTCATCTCTGCTACGTAACACAGGGAGCTCATTGCAGTGCTCTGTAACAACCTATAGGGGTGGGATGGGGTGAGGGGTTGGGAGAGGTTCAAGAGGGAGGGAACATATGTATACTTATGGCTGGTTCAGGTTGTTGTATGACAGAAGCCAACACAATGTTGTAAAGCAATTATCTCTCAATGAAAAATAATTTAAAACATTTTTAAAATTAAAATTGAATATCCTCTTGTTGCATCTTCATAGCAGTTCTTAATGAATCTTTCTTTCCCCTGTTCCCCTTTCCTTTCCATCCCCCCCACCCAGATTTCTACAAAATCAACTGTGGTCCAATAATCTACAATGTCTTCTTATCACCTGCAGAGCAGAATCCATACTCCTCTTTCTGTCATTCAACTCCCCTGGCAATTTGAGCCCTAAACCAACCTTGAAGGGATGTGGAAAAGAATAGATATTCATTGTCTATTATATGAGACACTTTATATATGTTCTCATCATAATTTCCTCTTCAACTTTATTTTCCACTGCTGCTGCTACTGCTAAGTCGCTTCAGTCGTGTCCGACTCTGTGTGACCCCATAGAAGGCAGCCCACCAGGCTCCCCCGTCCCTGGGATTCTCCAGGCAAGAACACTGGAGTGGGTTGCCATTTCATTCTCCAATGCATGAAAGTGAAAAGTGAAAGTGAAGTCGCTCAGTCATGTCTGACTCTTCGCAACTCCATGGACTGCAGCCTACCAGGCTCCTCCGTCCATGGGATTTTCCAGGCAAGAGTACTGGAGTGGGGTGCCATTGCCTTCTCCATTATTTTCCACTACTCTATTTTAATTGAGGTGTTAATTATATACAGGAAAGGATACAAATCCTAAGTGTACAACTCAGTAAATATTTACACATGTATTTGCCTGAGAAATTATTATTGGAATTGAGTTACAGAATGTTATCAGTTACTCAGAAAGCTCCTTCATTCCCCTCCCAGACTGTTCTCCCCAAAGATACCACTATTCTGACCATTATCACTCTAGGTTAGTTTTGCCTCCTCTGAACTTCACAGAAATGATTTATATAGTGTGAATTCTTCTGTATCTAGCTTCTTTCACTGAACATTATTCTTTAACTCAACATGAGATATCACTACAGAGTCGCTTGTTCTTTTTCAACACACTTAATGTTTCATCATGTGAATATTACATAATTTCCTAATTTTTCTTTCATTGATGGACAAATATTTTTTCACTATTATGAATAAAACTCGAATGAGTGTTCTTGTAGATGTCTTTTTGTAAAGATGAGCGCTTATTTCTTCTGGATATACTCCAAGGACTAGACTTTCTGGGTTATAGTATGTATGAATATTCAGATTCATAGAAACTACCAGTTTTCCAAAGTAATTAAAACCATTTCTATTCCAAACAGCAAGTAATAAGAAGACTCCATTTACTCTACATCTTTGTCAACACTTAGCATTGTAAATCCTTTACATTTTAACCATTTAGTGTGTAGTAGTATGTCATCAAATTTTCATTTTGATTTTCCTACTAAGTAATTATATTGATGGCATTTAAATGTGCATGTTATCCATTTGAATATCATTTTTAATGAACTGCCTGTCAAGTTTTTTGCCCACTTTTTAAGTTGGAAAATTATCTTCTCTTATCATTTATAGAAGCTCTTGATATATTCTAGATATATGTTCTTGGCCAGATATTTCACATATATTAAAAATATATGTATACATATAAATATAGATATAAAAATATCTTTTCTCAGGCTCATCTTTTTATTTTCTTAATGGCATTTTTTATTGACATAAACAGTTCAATTTATCAATCTTTTATTTTATGATTAGCACTTTTGGTATCCTGGTTAAGAAACTTTTCACTTCCTCAAGATTATGAAAATATTTTCTCATGGTTTCTTCTAGAAGTTTTATTGCTTTATAATTCACTTTCAGGTTTATAGTTCATTTTAATTTCTTATGATAGGTGAAATCTCAATGCTCATTTTTAAATTCTACTCTAGGAAGATTGATAAACTCGTTATTATCTCCTAATTCCTCCTTTAAAAAATATACTGGATAATTCTGTTTCTTTACTCCTGCCTAAATTTCTATGGTATCCTATTTCTGAGTCCTTGACTCTTATCCCATCTTTACTCTTACCTCCTAAGTGAGAAGTACACTTAGCATTTGATGTTTTACACTGTTAGCTACTTTTGCTCATGTGTAACCTTGTTCCAACTAGATTACATGCTTCTTGAGGGTAGAAATTACCCATAAACGTTGCCCTGCATATCATAGCTATTCCATAAATATGAGATGGCAGCTGATTAACCTATGCACTTTGAGAGCATCAGAGCATCTGCTGAAGACAATTTGCTCCATGGTCATTTCTATGACTGGTGTGGCTGTCATGCTGACAAATGTGTGAAATTCAATGGAATCATTTTGAATATCATTGAGGTGGTATTGCCAGACCTTTCAAGCAGTATTTTCCAGGTTTATATCCAGTCTTGTAGATATTCACTTCTGTCTTTCCAGGTTACACATTTTTGCTTATATGTTAATATCCCTCCATTTTCATAAATGGCTTGACTTGTTTGCTTAATTTTATCATTATAGAATTTCTACCTATAGAAAGAACAAGTAGCTTTTCTGATGTAGCTACAAAAAACATAAAAACCAGAATTTAAAGTAACTATCAAACATTCAAAATCTCCACACTCCCTTTCCCACTCCTCAGGGCGAGAAAAAAATCAGTGGGTCTAAATTTGTCATCTATCCTGTGTCTGTCATCTAGATCTGCTGTTTTCCAACTATGTCAGTGTACCTGTTCAAAATTATTTTTTCCTGCTTTGTGACTATAACAGATGTGTCTGTATTTTTTTCATGCCCCTCACTTTAAAAGAGTTTAAAACCAGAGTCTTATCTCCTTGATTTGGAGTCATAGTTAGTGGCCTTGCTTGTTTTGCTTCCCACAAAAGACACAAATGCCTCTTCCTTAACTTAGCTACTTTATTCAGCTTATTCATTCTGGTTTTTGTCATAATTATCATTTCCTCTAAACAAAAAAGAATATGTATTATGAGAAATTTCTCTAGGGTTCCCTCCCAATTTCCTCACTGCCATCACAGAGCCTCCCATCAGTCCTGATCAGGCACATTGGATATTCTTACTCTTTGCGTTCTTCTTTTCTCAGAGCAATTGTAATCTGCTTTAATTATGGTGGATACTCCAGCAGCCAGCCCTTCTCCTGGGTTTTAGTATTCCCTCCTTCAATACCATACTCACTAGATTTTTTTTTTTTTTTTAATTCTCCCAAATTAGCTCTCTTGAATTCTAATGCCCTGATAGAACTGCTTGCATCCTGGTTATGAGTAAGGTCCCATCAGGTTTCAGAAACGCTGACGAAAGCGAAGCTTCCTTGCATTTCTGCATACCTCTGATTGCTTGCCTTCATTTTTCAGACTCCTTTCAGGCCTCCAGCTTTGCCTTTTTACTCTGCTTAAATTGCTGTGGCAGACCTTAAGGGGGAAAATGTTTTAGATGCCTGATAATATGATATGACTTTTGACCCTCTTGTCTTTGGAAAAAAAAAAAACTCTCCAGTAAAAGATACTTCTAAATAGCTATTTATCTTTCAATATAATTTTTTGAAATTTTATCCCTATATTTTATCTCTATATTTTAAATAGAGATTTTAAAATTTTTGAAATTTTAGAAATTTTATCTCTATATTTTAACTGAATTCTCCAATTCAACCAATTCCTCAATTAACTTGATCAGTGCTGTCAACTTCCAAGCTTTCCCTCTGCTGTCCAGGAACGTGCCAAGACCAGTCGCACATACTCTAGCTCACTCTGCCATTCCCCATCAGTCATCAGTGCCTGTGTCATACACACACACACACACACACACACACACACACACACCAGTGACTAGCTCTTCTTTCCCACAAAAATGTTGGCTTTAATCATCTCAATACAACCAACAAGAAATATTTATACTCATTTTTATGAGGGTGGAGATTTCAGAGACTCCATGTTTATCTCTGAGAAGAAAGGCTTAGAACATCTGCCCTTGGGGGAGGGAGATACACCCATTACCTCATGCTCACGGTAAATTCATCGTTGATTCCCAGTCCCCACCCCCACCCTAGAAACACTGCCTCCAGTTCTTATTTCTGAATCATTGAGAATGCATTTACTTACAGTTAAAGAAAACACACATGAGTTGATTTAAGCAAAACAGAGGGATTTATCACCTTCTAAAAATGAAAAATCCAGAAACATGGCAAGGATCAAGTAAGGCTCTAACCCGTCACTTAGCACCGTCACCAAATGCCTGTATTTTTCTTGTAATCTAGTCAACCTTCTGTGATGCCATCTCACCTTAAAGATGGCTCCTCCTGTGGTGTTAAAACTATATCTATAATCTCCTTGCCTACTCATGTTCTCCTTCTGATCTAAGAAGGGAAAGAGCATTATTTCAATATTTTTAGTAAGCCCTGGTATTCCTTGAGTTAAACCAACTTTGGTCACACGGGCCCTCCAAAATCACTGAGACTAGCCAAGAGAATGCATTCACAGGCTTGGCTGGGTCACATGCTATAACCCTGAAGTCAGAAAAAAAAAAATTCTGTTTGCTAAGAAGCAAGTGTTCTACCAAAAGGAAGTTATAGCTGCTAGGGAGGGAGAGGGTGCTTTTAGGAAACAACACAAAACTTGAACTCCATAAAAGCTCTATCCTAAAACATGTTGGGTTTACACAGTCTACACTGCAACTCTGTTGTAATAAAAACAGGAAAAACCCTTCCATTTGAAAAGAGCAAACATTCACACGAACAGGGCAAAAGATATCTCCTGGCTTCTAATAGGAAGTAGTTTGGTTCTGCGGGAAAGTGACTTCTGTGGGAAGTCTTCCCATTTTTATATTTCTCCAAGATTGAAAAGAAGATTTGCTCTAGAGACAAATGCAGGTGAAACTAAAAGTTGTCCAATGGTAACCCTATTTAGTCTGATTTTTTTATATAAAAAGAGAATACATTTCACAAAGAGAAAACATTTCTAGATATTTCGATCAGATCAAAATAGGGCAAATGCTTTTATGCTGCAATGAATAAACATTTTTCTTTTGGGGATAATAAATTTATTTAGTGCATAGCATTCAAGGGGTTAAGAAGCAGGACCCAACCTGCCTGGCTTTGCCTTGGATTGTTAGCCCTTTGAAGTCCAGTAACACCAGATGGATCCTCAGGGATCCCTGCCAAACAAGAATGAGAAAACTCAGGTGAGAACAAGGGTCTGAGAGGTGAGCTGTAACATGTGTCACTCTTTCCTCCCCTGGGATGATTGTTGGGGAAATAGATACAACATGTAGCCCTAGGCAGTCTATAAAAGAGCAATTTCTTTTCTTTCTTTCTCTCCCTTCCTTCCTTTCCTCCCTGCTCCCTTCCTTCCTCCATCCTTCCTTTCCTTCCTTCCTTCTTTCCTTTAACTGAAAAAGTGTTCATTTTTTTCTTTCCTTTCCACATCTTTCTATCTTACCTGAGATGTTTCAAATCCAGCCAGAGGGTATGATTATCTAAGGTCCATCCTAAGATGAGCTGGGCTCAACAGGGAAGAGGGACGACTCAGAGACACTTTCTAGAGTCAACTGAATTTCAGAGAAGCGAAGCAACTTACCTGGTCACTCAACTAGAAAGCTGGCTCTTCAAACTCTGAATCAGTTCAAGGGTCAATACCTGTGAGTTATCAATGACATCTCAATGCTTGTTGAAACTGAAGAGACAGATGAAGTTAAAAAAAAAAAAAAACATCTTTCCAGAGCCTAGCACATAGATTCTTTAGGAATGATACTAATTTTTCTGAGTGCCTTTCACAATTATTCAAAATGTCATCTATATCTCTTTTTTTTTTTTTCTAATTCAGTGTCCATGATTGACTATAAAGCTTACAAGAAGTCATTTTATATATATGCCCCAGATTCCAGGTAGGAACTGGGGAAACAAACACTCTGGTTTTATGACTTCTCCAAAACGTCTCACTGAAAAATGCTAATACCAAATTTCAATGGCACCCCACTCCAGTACTTTTGCCTAGAAAATCCCATGGACGGAGGAGCCTGGTAGGCTGTAGTCCATGGGGTCGCTAGAGTCAGACACGACTGAGCAACTTCACTTTCACTTTTCACTTTCATGCATTGGAGAAGGAAATGGCAACCCACTCCAGTGTTCTTGCCTGGAGAATCCCAGGGACAGGAAGCCTGGTGGGCTGCAGTCTCTGGGGTCGCACAGAGTCGGACACGACTAAAGCAGCAGCAGCAGCAGCAGCAGCAGCAGAAGCTTATGATGGGAATTTTCCCATCCATCAAACTATGTTGTTGTTGTTCAGTCCCTAAGTCATATATGACTTCTTGTGGCCCCATGGACTGAAGCACACCTTCACTATTTCCCAGAGTTTGCTCAAACTCATGTCCACTCAGTCAAGGATGGGATCCAACGATCTCATCCTCTGTCACCCCCTTCTCCTCCTGCCCTCAGTCTTTCCCAGCATCAGGGTTTTTTCCAGTGAGTCAGCTCTTTCATCAGGTGGCCAAACTATTGGAGTTTCAGCTACAGCACTAGTTCTTCCAATGAATATTCAGTATTGATTTCCTTTAGGATTGACTGGTTTGATCTCCTTGCTATCCAAGGGACTCTCAAGAATCTTCTTCATCACCACAATTCAAAAGCATCAAAAGCTTTTGACTATAAAGTTGGACTTCTTTATAGTCCAACTCTCACATCTGTGCATGACTAATGGAAAAACCATAGCTTTGACTATACAGACCTTTGTCAACAAAGTGATATCACTGCTTTTTAATATGTTGTCTAGGCTTCCCTGGTAGCTCAGCTGGTAAAGAATCCACCTGCAATGCAGGAGACCCCTATTTGATTCCTGGGTCAGGAAGATCCTCTGGAGAAGGGAACAGCTGTCCACTACAGTATTCTGGCCTGGAGTATTCCATGAACTGTATAGTCCATGGGGTCTCAAAGAGTCAGACAGGACTGAGGGGCTTTCACTTTCACTTTCATGAGAGTGAAGGGAGTGAAGTTTGTCACCATGAAAGGTTTGTCATGGCTTTACTTCCAAAGAGCATGCATCTTTTAATTTCATGGCTGCAGTCACCATCTGCAGTGATTTTGGAGCCCAAGAAAATAAAATCTGTCACTATTTCCACTTTTTCCCCATCCATCTATTTGTAATGAATTGATGGGATGATGCCTTGATCTTAGTTTTTTGAATGTTGATTTTTAAGCCAGCTTTTTTACTCTCCGTTTTCACCTCCATCAAGAGGCTCTTTAGTTCCTCTTCACTTTCTACCATTAGAGTGGTATCATCTGCCTATCTGAGGTTCTTGAATCTCTCCTGGTAACTTGATTCCAGCTTGTGAGCCATTCAGCCCAATAGTTCTGTCACTCTGGGGTGTCTGACTCTTTGCAAGCCCAAAGCAGTAATCAGCATACAAGTTAAATAAGCATGGTGACAATATACAGCCTTGAGGTACCCCTTTCTTAATTTTGAACAAGTCCATTGTTCCATGTCCATTCCTAACTTCTGCTTCTTGTCCTGCATACGAGTTTCTCAAGAGGCAGATCAGGTGGTATGGCATTCCCATCTCTTTCAGAATTTTCCACAGTTTATTGTGATCCACAGTCAAAGGCTTTGGCATAGTCAATAAAGCAGAAATAGATGTTTGTCTGGAACTCTTTTGCTTTTTCCATGATCCAGAGGATGTTGGCAATTTGATCTCTGGTTCCTCTGCCTTTCTAAAACCAACTTGAACATCTGAAAGTTCACAGTTCACATATTATTGAAGCCTGGCTTGGAGAATTTTGAGCATTACTTTACTAGCATGTGAAGCTCTTTTTTGTACAGTTCTCCTGTGTATTCTTGCCATCTCTTCTTAATATCTTCTGCTTCTGTTAGGTCCATACCATTTCTGTCCTTTATCGAGCCCATTTTTGCATGAAATGTTCCCTTGATATCTCTAATTTTCTTGAAGAGAACTCTAGTCTTTCCCATTCTGTTGTTTTCCTCTATTTCTTTGCATTGATTGCTGAGGAAGGCTTTCTTATCTCTCCTTGCTATTCTTTGGAACTCTGCATTCAGATGCTTATATCTTTCCTTTTCTCCTTTGCTTTTTGATTCTCTTCTTTTCACAGCTATTTGTAAGGCCTCTCCAGACAGCCATTTTGCTTTTTTGCATTTCTTTTCCATGGGTAAGGTCTTGATCCCTGTCTCCTGTACAATGTCACGAACCTCTGTCCATAGTTCATCAGGCACTATGTCTATCAGATCTGCCCCTTAAATCTATTTCTCACTTCCACTGTATAATCATAAGGGATTTGATTTAGATCATACCTGAGTGGTCTAGTGGTTTTCCCTACTTTCTTCAATTTAAGTCTGAATTTGGCAATAAGGAGTTCATGATCTGAGCCACAGTCAGCTCCTGGTCTTGTTTTTGCTGACTGTATAGAGCTTCTCCATCTTTGGCTGCAAAGAATATAATCAATCTGATTTCGGTGTTGACCATCTGGTGATGTCCATGTATAGAGTCTTCTCTTGTGTTGTTGGAAGAGTGTGTTTGCTATGAGCAGTGTGTTCTCTTGGCAAAACTCTATTAGCCTTTGCCCTGCTTCATTCTGTACTCCAAGGCCAAATTTACCTGTTATCCCAGGTATTTCTTGACTTCCTACTTTTGCATTTCAGTGTGATCACTCACCTAGAGCCAGACATCCTGGAATGTGAAGTCAAGTGAGCCTTAGAAAGCATCACTATGAACAAAGCTGGTGGAGGTGATGGAATTCCAGTTGAGCTATTTCAATTCCTGAAAGATGACGCTGTGAAAGTGCTGCACTCAATATGCCAGCAAATTTGGAAAACTCAGCAGTGGCCACAGGACTTGAAAGGTCAGTTTTCATTCCAATCCCAAAGATTGGAATGCCCAAAGAATCCATTGCCCAAAGAAAGGCAATGCCAAAGAATGCTCAAACTACCGCACAATTGCACTCATCTCACACACTAGTAAAGTAATGCTCAAAATTCTCTAAGCAAGGCTTCAGCAACACGTGAACTGTAAACTTCCAGATGTTCAAGCTGGTTTTAGAAAAGGCAGAGGAACCAGAGATCAAACTGCCAACACCTGCTGAATCATCGAAAAAGCAAGAGAGTTCCAGAAAAATATCTATTTCTGTTTTATTGACTATGCCAAAGCCTTTGACTGTGTGGATCACAATAATCTGTGGAAAATTCTGAAAGAGATAAGAGTACCATACCACCTGACCTGCCTCTTGAGAAACCTGTATGCAGGTCAGGAAGCAACAGTTAGAACTGGACATGGAACAACAGACTGGTTCCAAATAAGAAAAGGCGTACGTCAAGGCTGTATATTGTCACCCTGCTTATTTATGTCACCTTTTCCAGTCCAGTGGCCACTGCTGAGTTTTCCAAATTTGCTTATGTATCAAGTGTAGCACTTTAACAGCATTATCTTTTAGGATTTGAAATAGTTCAGCTGGAATTCCATCACCTCCATTAGCTTCATTCATAGTAATGCTTCCTAGGGCCCACTTGACTTTGCACTCTAGGATGTCTGGCTCTAAGTGAGTGATCACACCATCATGGTCATCTGGGTCATTAAAGATCTTTTTTTGTATAGTTCTGTGTATTCTTGCTACCTCTTCTTAATCTCTTCTCCTTCTATTAAGTCCTTGCCATCGTTTATTGTGGCCATCTTTGCATGAAATATTCCCTTGATATCTCTAGTTTTCTTGAAGAGATATCTGGTCTTTCCCATTCTATTTTTTTCCTCCATTTCTTTGCATTGTTCACTTAGGAAGTCTTCCTATCTCTCCTATTCTCTGGAACTCTGCAAATCAGATGGGTATATCTTTCCCTTTCTCCTTTGCTTTTTGTTTTTCTTCTTTTCTCAGCTATTTGTGAGGCCTCCTCAGGCAACCACTTTGCCTTCTTGCATTTTTTTTTTTTTGGGGAAGGTTTTGGTCACCATCTCCTATACAGTGTTACAAACCTCAGTCCATAGTTCTTCAGGCATTCTGTAAACCAGATTTAATCCTTTGAATCTCTTCGTCACCTCCACTGTATAATTATAAGAGAGTTGATTTAGGTCATATCTGAATGATCTAGTGGTTTTCCCTACTTTTTTCATTTAGGCCTAAATTTGCAGTAAGGAACCCATGATCTGAGCCAGTCAGCTCCAGGTCTTTCTTTTTTTTTTTGCCGACTCCATAGAGTTTTTCTATCTTCTGCTCCAAATAATATATTCAATCTGATTTTGGTATTGACCATCTGGTGATGTCCATGTGTAGAGTCATCTCTTACTGTTGTTGGAAGAGGGTATTTGCTATGACCAGTGGGTTCTCTTGGCAAAACTCTTGTTAGCCTTTGCCCTGCTTCGTTTTTGTACTCCAAGGCCAAAAACTTGCCTGTTACTCCAGGTATCTCTTGACTTCCTACTTTTGCATTCCAGTCCCTTATGATGGAAAAGATTTTTATTTTTCGTGGTGGTGGTTTCTTTCTTTTTATAAGGTCTTATAGGTCTTCATAGAACTGTTCAACTTCAGCTTCTTCAGCATTAGTGGTTGGGACATATATTTGGATTACTGTGATGTTGAAGGATTTGCCTTGGAAATGAACCAAGATCACTCTGTCATTTTTGAGATTACACCCAAGTACTGCATTTCAGACTCTTTTGTTGACTATGAGGGCTACTCCATTTCTTCTAAAGACTTCTTGCCCACAGTAGTAAATATAATGGTCATTGGAATAAAATTCACCCATTCCTATCCATTTTAAAGCTAAGACAAAATGGAACTAATGGTTCTGAGAAGTTAACTACATTTTCCTATGTACATTATAAATCATTCAAGATCACTTATTGATGTCAACCTGAACAGACAGTTTACATTCTCCTAGTTCCTTTAAATGTGTCTTAATACAGAACAATCTCCTTTAGTAATCTCTAAGGAATATATAGATATTTAGTCAAAAGTGTGCTACTCTCAATTCTGGATGTACACAGAAATGTGATACTTTGTAATTTTTACTTTTCAATCTTGAAATTTAAAATAAAATATATGTCCTTCTTGGTTTTTTCCATAATTGTGTTGATTAACCAATAAATAAATATCTGTTCTTAATGCACCATAATTTATTATTCAGAATGCAGTGCTTGGAATTTTCATGAGTTGCACAACCAGTTGTGACTTACCTGCTGCTAACAATTATTATCAAATCCTTTGTTAGAGGGTCTAGTTTCCACTGAGCTAAGTGTGACTTTTATATTTTTTAAAGAAACGTGGGCAGAGTCTTATAACAGAGGTTTTAACAATAATAAATTTTTCATTTAAGAAAAAAATTCAAGTACTTCCAAAAAGAACCTAATACAATTTCTAAAGCATAACTTAAGAGTCATGTGACCTTGCTACCAATTAACCTTGACTCTAAGGCCAGAGGTCATGGCTATTCCTATAGCTATGTCCTCCAGGTGTGGAGTTAAGGAGAAGAAAGGTGACAATTTGGAGGACAATTTACAAATCAGACATAATCATCTAAATTGTTGATTCTGTGTCATCCTAAGAATTTATGGCAGCCAGAAAGAAAGCAAATATGTTGTGCTAATTCAAGCAGTTACAGCTTCCTTCCCTGTTACCCTGTACAGGAAAACTCCTACAGAAGTTGTAAATCTCACCTTTCTACAAAACTAATGAGATGGTGTCACTGTGTAGGGGAGAATGACCTGGGGGCCCTATGAACAGGAGGCAGCATAAAAAGGGGCTTCCGAAAGTTTCACCTGAAAACCAAAGAACTAACCAGGAAACTAGAACCACCCCCATGTCAATGAGTCCTCCTTCATCTATGGAAGAGATAACCCATAAGTATGGAAAAGAAAGCTGGTTTATTTTAGCAATATTGATATTCCGAACAATGGTGGTAATAGGTTTGATTTGAGCCAGGAACAATTTTTATTTTGTTCTCTTCTTTGTCTTTTTGTTTTGTTTCACTTTTTTTCTCATTTCCTTTGTCTTTTATCAATTCATTTATTCACTGAATAATAATTGACCATCGACACACTGTCCTAGGCTCTATGGAAACAAAAATGAATTATACTTGATGCAAGTGAAAGAGGAAAGTTAAAAAGTTGGCTTAAAACTCAACATTCAGAAAACTAAGATCATGGCATCTAGTCCCATCACTTCATGGAAAATAGATGGGCAAACAGTGACAGACTTTATTTTGGAGGGGCTCCAAATGGCACCCCACTCCAGTACTCTTGCCCAGAAAACCCCATGGACAGAGGAGCCTGGTAGGCTGCAATCCATGGGGTCGCTAAGAGTCTGACACGACTGAGCGACTTCACTTTCACTTTTCACCTTCATGCATTGGAGAAGGAAATGGCAACCCACTCCAGTGTTTTTGCCTGGAGAATCCCAGGGACAAGGGAGCCTGGTGGGCTTCCATCTATGGGGTCACACAGAGTCGGACACGACTGAAGTGACTTAGCAGTAGCAGCAAAATCACTGCAGATAGTGACTGCAGCCACGAAATTAAAAGACACTTGCTCCTTGGAAGAAAAGCTTTGACCAGCTTAGACAGCATAATAAAAAGCAGAGGCATTACTTTACCAACAAAGGTCCATCTAGTCAAAGCTGTGGTTTTTCCAATTGTCATGTGTGGATGTGAGAGTTGGACTATAAAGAAAGCTAAGTGCCAAAGAATTGATACTTTTGAACTGTGGTGTTGGAGAAGACTCTTGAGAGTCCCTTGGACTGCAAGAAGATCCAACCAGTCCATTCTAAAGGAGATCAGTCCTGGGTGTTCTTTGGAAGGAATGATGCTGAAGCTGAAACTCCAGTACTTTGGCCACTTAATGTGAAGAGTTGACTCATTGGAAAAGACCCTGATGCTGGAAGGGATTGGGGGCAGAAGGAAAAGGGGACGACAGAGGGTGAGATGGCTGGATGGCATCATCGACTTGATGGACATGAGTTTGAGTGAATTCTGGGAGTTGGTGATGGACAGGGAGGCCTGGTGTGCTGTGATTTATGGAGTCGCAAAGAGTTGAACACGATTGAGTGACTGAACTGAACTGAAGTTATAGATCTATCCTTTGTTGGTTTTTTTTGTTTTTTTTAACTTAAAGTACTCAGTCCTTTTTATTGTGTAAGCCAGTTTAATTGGCTTTTTCTTATTTGCAAAAAAAAAAAAAGGTTGACACAAAGAAAAGACAAAAACCTGTCTCCAGAAACTCAATTACTAAAACTTCAGTTTAAATGCTACTGTATATTTATCCTCCAGAATAAATCCTCTTTTAAAAGCTAATCTAAGGGTTTTGTGTTTTTTTTTTTAACCCCAGGAAGCAATTTAGATGAATAATGTGATTGATAAACAATTATAAAAGATTACTTTCTGTTTCTAGATGGGTTCCAGTCTGATATCAGGCATCTTACATTTTTCACTTTAATCCAGAATCCAACAATCTGAGGGGCTTTCCAGGTAGCTCCGTGGTAAAGAATCCACCTGCCAATACAGAAGATGTGTGTTTGATCCCTGAGTCAAGAAGATCGCCTGGAGAAGGAAATGGCAACCTGCTCCAGTATTCTTATCAGGAAAATCCCATGGTCAGAGGAGCCTGGAAGGCTGCAGTCCATGAGGTCTCAAAGAGTGGGGCATGACTTAGCAACTGAGCATGCATTCAATCAGGTAAGGGTGCGATCACAAGTCCATCCAGAAGAGCTTGGTGCGATTGCAAAAGAGTCAGACACAACTAAACAACAACAAACACACTCATTAAACAAAATTACTCAATCCAGAGAGTATACATAAGGTCGAAAATGAAATTCACTCTCTAAGGCTGCTTCAGGATTCATTGTAAATTTGTATTCTTCTAGATCCTTTCTTCAAGGCACACATATAAAATTTAAATGACAATGGAAAGAGACTGTGCATGTCACTTTCTTCAACTTGCTCTTTCTTTTTTTTTTTCCACTCAGCAGTATATTATGGGCATCTTGCCACATAATTCTCATTCATTTTCATGGCTGCATTCTATTCTGTGTCAGTGCCATATTTATTTAACTTTTCTCCTACTGATGAATATTTGGGTTGTCTCCAATCTTTTGTAGTACAAATAATACTACAGTGAGCATACTTTTACACATTTTCTTATATACTTATATGAATACTTTTGGCAGAATAATTTTTAGAGGGGGCATTGTCACTTCAAAAGCAGAGAAAGCCTAGTATAAATTACTATATTAAAAATTTTTAGTATACCTGTAACATACAATATTATACAGCAACTATACTTGAAAAAATCACAAATTTAAAAAATTTTGATGTATCTGTCCTCCAAAAACATTGTACACACTCTCATCAATGGCATGTGAGAATGTCCCCTTTGCCACACTCTCACCAATATCAATATCATCAATGTATTCATTTATTCATCACCATTAGATTTCAATCTTAAGCCATAAAAAATAAGAGAAACATCTTGAAATATGGAGAGAATGTCATAGGAAATATGAAAATATTAAAATATTAATTTTTTTTTCATGGAGTAGGAGATGTGTATGGAGAAGGGAAAGGTAACCCACTCCAGTATTCTTGCCTGGAGAATTCCGTGGACAGAGGAGCCTGGCAGGCTACAGTCCATGGGGCCGTAGAGTCGGACATGACTGAGTAACTAACACACACATGCAGGAGATATGTAATGGTTTTCTAGGGATTTGGGGAAAATGTCAGAAACATTAATAAAAAGTCAGTTCCAGATACTCAGGGATGCCATAATAAAAATTAGATAAATAATGTTAAAATAAGGTCTAGCTTTATAACAGACACTTGTCATTCCCTCTATAGATTAGTGAAGCCCTGGGACCTACTACTAATCTAAAACCAAAAGGTATTTATTTTAAATTCTACTTCCTTCTCTTGAAAAGTTGGTGTGTGTGTTTCGGGTGGAGGGTGGTGTTGGGCCAGGGGCAATGGTTCCAATAGAAAAAACAAATTTTTTTGCTTGTAATATAATTCTTTCATAAGTATTCTATTTAATGTAAAAAAATCAGTAATAGCAAATGAGAAAAATATTTATTGAAAGCATTTTAGAAGCACAAAGTACTATGGTAGGTGTTCCACACTTGGGAGCATCTTGCAGTTCACCAATTCTCAGGGCAACACTGAGGATCAAAAGGATATCAAAAAGATATTATTTTGCCTCTAAGCAAGGATTTATACTGATTATTTAACTCCAGAGCCTTCAGTTTGCAAATTAAATGACTAATTGTGAATAGATTCACTCTTGAAATCTTTGTAGAGTTTCTTCCCCACCTCCAGCTCCCAACAACTGGGGAATCCTGGTATTTGGTAGAGGGGGAGATTGGAAGGCAGAGGCTTATCTAATGCTGTAATTTGATAAAGTAGCCAGAAGCTACAGTTACCAGTACCTACCCAACCTGTCTTTCTTAATCATCTCCTCCTGTTAAAAGATTTGAAGCCAATCTTTGTGTCTTAAGAATATAATATGTCAGAACATCACCAATTTACTTGTCTTTCTTGCTGCCCTGGCCTGAAAGACCTGAATCCCATCAAAATTGGCTTTTTATTGGAGACACCTGGGTGGTTCTGTTTCCCATAAACAAAGGAAAACAAATGAACTAAAGTTTAGAAACCAGAAAAAAAGCACTGAACTAGAAACTATAGGACCCAACTATGGTATAAAAATCTCAGTGGAAAAACCACCCTGGCATATCTCTACTCATTTTTAACTCCAAAGGCTCATCTTATCTCTTTTCTCATTCAGAGAATACAACATTTTGTAGAATATAACTTGCTGAGGCAAGTTATATTAGCCTGTATGGTATAAGCCTGACTTATATATGCTGATGGCAACTCTTGAGATTTCAGTAGAATGCAACTGTCTTAAACAGAAGCCAAAAATAAATCTCCTAAATATTAATACTTTCAGTGACACTCATTATCTTACATTTCACATGTAATTCATTTTACAGAGGTGCTAACCAAAAATCTAAACTCTCTTTTTCATGTTTAAGTGTAACTTTACACAGATAAGAGTAAATAAAAATAGTCTTAAAACTCTAGTCGTATTCAGTTCAGTTCAGTTCAGTCGCTCAGTCGTGTCTGACTCTGCGACCCCAGGAATCGCAGTACGCCAGGCCTCCCTGTCCATCACCATCTCCCGGAGTTCACTCAGACTCACATCCATCAAGTCAGTGATGCCATCCAGCCATCTCATCCTCTGTCGTCCCCTTCTCCTCCTGCCCCCAATCCCTCCCAGCATCAGAGTCTTTTCCAATGAGTCAACTCTTCGCATGAGGTGGCCAAAGTACTGGAGTTTCAGCTCTAGCATCATTCCTTCCAAAGAAATCCGAGGGCTGATCTCCTAGTCGTATCAGTTACGTTCTTTTTTCTCAAAAAAGCTGAGTATCAAAATGAATGCCCTATTTTTATTTGAATCCTAAGTGTAGCTTCATCTTTCCCCCTTCATAAAAGTACAGAAAAATATCTAATGGAGAATATGATGAAGCAATTCAAATTAGAATGAGACAATCCCGCTTAGGCCATGTGGAAGGAAATAAAAGAAAGGGCTCGCATGATAAACTTGTTTTTGGGGTCCCATATCCTGGGCTTCCCTAAAGGCTCAGTGATAAAGAATCCACCTGCCAATGCAGGAGACATGGGTTCGATCCCTTGGTCAGGAAGATCCCCTGGATAAGGGAATGGCAACCCACTCCAGTATTCTTGCCTGGGAAATCCCATGGATGGAGGAGCCTAAAGGGCTACAGTCCATGGGGTTGCAAAAGAGTAGGATATGACTTAGTGACTAAACAGCAGTCTTTTCTGACGACAGAGAGTAAGAATGGTATTCAAACAACAGCATAAACTACCAGTGGGGGAAATCTCGCTGGCTAGTCCTCTCCCCTCCCCGCATCCTCTATCCCACTTACATTCCTTACTCAATTTACCCAATCCTCTACACACAGCCAGACTTCAATGAGGAGAATGCGTCACAGTAAAATAAAACTAGAGTTGAGGGCAACATAAGAGAAGAAAGGGAGATGTGTCATACAGAAAAACATGGTTTAGATGAAAGACTATTTGAGCCAGTTTAATAGCTGTGGAGAAAGACGAATGAAAACATGTTCCTTTATTCTATTAAATGAGTCCAGAAATGTGGAGATTGTTGTTTATGTGCTGAACATCATCATGCAGAATACTTAAGAATGTTTATTTCCTAGATAACCTAGCTTCTTTTTGTGGTACATATGACAAGGCAGTGAAATCTTGAAATAGGTGAAACTTGAGCCCTTCAATAAAAATGAGTAAAATCAAAGTCAACAGAATTATTGCTATGATAAAACACAACTCTTTTTGTTATTAAGGCATTTTAATGATACTTTCATCCACAGTTTTCAAAATACTAGTAGACCTTCCTCACCAATCATTTAGCCATTTGAGAATTATTTTTTTTAATTTTTTTTCTAAGCAACATTTTGAAGGTACTAGAATTTGAATTCAATATGGATTTTGGATTTTATTTGTTGTGGAAAAAAAAAAAAATGTTTAGATTTGGTTTGAAACTACATCCAAATTTTGAAGAATTCCCAAATTATCTGAACTTTGAAGGCGTGGAAATATAACAGAATCCAACTTTCTTGCAAGGTTTTCCACATTTTCTGTTTGGAGTGATGGTTTGCGGAGCAGGAAAGGAGAGTAGATTTATTGTTTGGTGTCTGAGCTCAAAGAACTCCTGTGCATTAATAGTCTTGCTTTCTGTCTCTAGTGAAAACAAGGTCTGTATTGTTCCAGTTTGTAAAATATTATGTTTATGTAACCTGTTTGTTTTTCAGAATTGTTGACAGTGAGATCTGAGGAGAGGCATGTGTATCAAGATCCAGTGGTCTGATTTGTATTTCTATCCACTGAATCACACCTTACCCAGAACCTCAAATACTTGACACCAGCCCCCCATAACTGATGTCACTGTGCTTAGAACAGTCTCTTTTTTTTGCTTTGTTTCCTCCAATGAAGCCATTTAGAACAAATTTTACTCTCCCAAACTTGCCCTCTCCTAGAAAATAAATAATAAAACACATCCAAGGCAAGGGAGGAGGGGGAGGGGAAGAGAGTAAATGAAACATTCAATGTAGAGTTTTATTGAAAGATCCTTGTGGTATTTTGCTTTTGAAATGTGTTTAGCACAGACTTTAAGGATTGGCAATTTGTTTAAAGAAATGGGTAAAATATTTAAAACCACCACTTTATTTAAACTATTGTGCCTCCTTCAGTAAACATTCAGTACATGATTGAACCCTGTATGAACTTGTGCTTTTGCTGGTTAAATAGAATCTAAGCTTAAAATGAAAGGAGGCTGCTATTGAAAAGGGGACAAAAAACTTACATGTGCATTTTTTTTTTTTTTTTTTGCCCACACACAAGCACTCACCCCCAAAAAATATCACGTGAGTGAGATCCTTTATTAAAATACCCCTAGTTTTTTTTCCCCCCCTTGGCCTCAAAGTGCGAAACTGAAAGCAAGCTGTTAACAGAAATGAGTAATTATTGAAGCTCTAACAGGCAGCTTTCATTGAAGTTGATTACAGCAGCCATATAATCACTTTTAGGATGCTGTAATCACAGTAGCAGGGAATGCTTCACTTGCTTCTTATTGTTTTCGCTCAGGGTGGAGGTAGGGGGCCTGCAAGAAGGCCGTTTTACCACCTCGGTACAATTTCTGCTGCAAAAGAAATCTACACAGCCCTGAATGGAGTTGAGAATCATTTATTCTTTCTTTATTAGCATTTTCTCCTCCCTCACACAAGAGTCTGTTGGAGTCAGGAAATTGCTGTTATTCAATATGCAAGCCAGAGGTTGTAATGACCGCTTGGAAGGGTATGACCAACAATTACAGCCCTTAATGAATAGGGGTAATCTAGTTGAGACTAAACACTAGTAGCAACTCTGGGCTGTCTCTGGTTAAATTAAAAGAACAGCAATGCAAAGGAAGTTAACAAGAATTAATTAGTTAGATCGAACTGAAAACCTACTCATTAGAGATGTTATAGGCAAAGTAAAAGCCTATCTTCAGTGCAATTAGGTAGACAAATGAATTGTACAGCTGACTGACTCACACCTGCTAACAGCTAAGGGCTATAGTGCTATGTATGGGATCCACTTTTTCCAGTTCATGCATACTTGCATAGTTTAATGGATCTTACATTCTCGAATTAGCCTCCATTCCTGCAGATCTTTACTTGGATGTTTGATCTAAATATGGGCAGTTTCACTGCAGCAGGGATTTAACAAGCACTGACTGAGGAGGGCAAAGGATGTGTTTCGAACCTCCCAGAAAAGGGTTGTCTTGCTTAAAAACAGTCCCACACAGGTTCTCCTGACCACTTATCAAAGAAAGGAAGAGCATCCTAAAGGGTGTCAGTTTCCAGATAGTCTTGTTAGCTAATTGTTCCATCTTAAATCATAAAAAGAAAGTCTGTGGTGCCTGTAGGCTAGAAGCAAATAAATATTAAAAATAGGAAAGTAACTCAAGAAAGATTTATAAAGCAGTTGTCATTTTTAATGATGCAGAGGGTTTGGAGTTATGCATGGTTGGAGGGAGACACCAGGGCAAAGATGTCTGCTTTGCTTTTGGGGTAGGGGATGCACAACAGATAAAGGAAAGGAGAAACCCTAGAAATCTCAAGCTGAGCCCTTTCTGGGAGTCGTTATCATAATTATGCACTCTGGTATTTTTTCCAGATGTTTCTCTGGTCTTTTTCTACCTATTGCCTTTTGGCTTCTTTGCTTTCCTGTATGAAGTCCCTGAAAGCTTTCACTGCCTGATATATTTGTTCCTGCACTCGAGTTCAGGATGGACGTTTAGTTAAAGTAGGAGGAGTAGGCGAAGGAATTCTGAAAGTGGATTCATCTGCTTGTATTTATGAGTCAGATGACAGGCTAGGGGTAACTAGGTTCATCTTGGAATGGTGTTGTAGAACAGGGATCAGGAGTCAGAAGTTTATTTTCTAGTACTGCCCTAGTGTCTCAGGATGAACTTGAAATAACCTCTTTGTGGCCCATATTTTTGCCTTTTTAATAAGGGTGATCACCAAGGTTTCCAAAATTTATGGATCAGTCACACAGGGAAAAATTCTACTAGTCCGCCTCTCACCACCTCAGAATCACCTTTGCACTACCAAGCCACACTGCTCTTCACCATGGCACCATGACATTGGCCTGGCACCAGTCTCCCTTTCAATTTCCTTTCTTGTCAGTAGAGCCAGAGAACAGACTAGTCCAGTTGGTGTCCAGAACTTCTCTCTCCTTTATTCCCTGCCAGGATTCCCCCTACTGGTGTGATGGAGGAAGGGGCGTCTCAACAGGCTCTTAGGAGACAAGTGTCTAGCAATTGTTGGAAATCCCAGTGGTGGCTTCTAATAACTTGATTAGGGTGGGTCCATTCCCTGGTGGCTGAGACGGTAAAGCGTCTGCCTACAATTCGGGAGACCCAGATTCAATCCCTGGGCCAGGAAGATCTCCTGGAGAAAGAAATGGCAACCCACTCCAGTATTCTTGCCTGGAAAATCCCATGGACGGAGGAGGCTGGTAGGCTACAGTCCATGGGGTCGCAAAGAGTTGAACACAACTGAGCAACTTCACTGTCTTTCTTTCAGTTAAAGTCACTCCTTCCAGCCTCTAGAACGTGTGAGCTGCAGCCTTCCCCTGCCATTATTTTGTGTTAATAGCAATCACAAAACCTAGTGTAACTCAAGTGCCCTCCCAAGCCTCCCTAACCTCTAAAGCTCCCAAATGAAAGCCATTGAGCAAAAGCTTCTTTGACATTTTAGCCACTTCTGCTAATACACAATAAGCACACAAGTAATTACAGGCTAGTTCAGTTTATTTAACACAGCTTCTCCTCACTCTGAGCCGAAGAAAGCCCTTATGATGCTGCCCCAAATGACCAAGGCAACGATGTGGGAGAAAGGCTACAGAAAGACAAAAGAAATGCCCTCTTCAACTAAGAGCCAAGAGAATAAACCATGAACATTCTTAGAGGGTCAGAATACAAAGCCAGCTTGGACATTTTCCCAGTCTTGTGTGAGAGCCTGGAAGCCAGGGCAAGACAGTTGAGAGCTTTGGGGGTCTCGCCCCACAGGCAACTGTGAGACCCGTGGGAGAATCCCCTGAGGACAGCAATGACATTGTTAGGAGCCCCACCAATGACTCTTTGTCCTGTCATGTCGTTCCCCTGTCTTCCAGTTGTTGGACTACTGATGGCTTTCTCCTTTTCTATAGGGTTCATTCACTTCATTATTTAGATCTTAAGTTAACTCTCTCATGAGCAATCCCTATCCCCTCAGAACAGTGCAGGAGAGAACTCTGGTCCAGTTGTTGGGTCTGACAATAAACTTCCATTTTCAAGTCTATCAGGCCACTCACATTTCTATATACCTAGATAGAGGTACTCTTGCTTCTGTTTTACTGACGGAACTAGTGTTTGTTTCTTAGGGCTGCAGTAAGAACAAGTTCTGGAGGTTACAAAGTCCAGAGGCTCTAGTGAAGACTCCTCACTTCTTTCAGCTTCTATTGGCTCCAGCATTACTTGGCTTCTGGCTACATGTCTCTCCTTTTACTTTCATGTGACGTTCTTCTATGTTTCTGCATGTCTCAAATCTCCCTCTCCCTTCTCTCATAAAGACACCGGCCATTGGATTAAGGGCTCATGCTAAGTCCAGAACAATCTCATTTTGAGAACTTAATCTTAATTATGGGCTTCCCAGGTGGTGCTAGTGGTAAAGAACCTGCCTACCAATGCAGGAGACTTAAAGATGTGGGTTCGATCCCTTGGTCGGGAAGATCCCCTGGAGGAGGGCATGGCAACCCACTCCAAGATTCTTGCCTGAAGAATCTCATGGACAGAGGAACTGGTGGGCTATCGTCAAGAGTTGAACACAACTGAAGTGACTTAGCAGGCATACACACATCTTAATTATATCTACATTTGGATGCTTATTCCAAATAAGGTCACTTCCTGAGGTTCCAGGGAGGGCCCCAATTCAACCCACTACAGGACTATCATCAATGATGTTGGTTCCTTAATCTAAAACTTTACTTCATAAAGTGTATTTGGTGGAGCACTAGCCCCTTGAGAGTCTTTGGAAAACAACAACAACAACAAAACAAAACAAAACAAGGAGGTAGGATGTTCTGTGGTCAAGTAAGTTCGGAAAAGCTACATTCCCTCTGGAAGGGTCACAAATCACAGTGGCTTATTAAAGGTGTGAAAAGTCCTGCAATTAGGAAGCTGTTTATCTTTGTCAAAGTCATTGTTTCCCCAAACTTAACTGACCAAAAAGAGCTTCTTTTTTTTTTTTTTTTTCCAAATAACATGTTATTAACAGTCCATGGAACGCACTGAGAAATGCTGGACTCAATATTTCACTAAACAAATGTGAGCCTCCAACCTCAAATCTCTATTATTTAGTCTTTTCTGAAGTTTTTCTTAGAATTCAACAGTAGCCCATGGATAGCCCCTTCCATTTCTTTTGTTTACCGAGTTGTAACAAGCCCGTTTATAGCACAACCCTCATATCACATGGATTTGGCTGGACTGTAGGACAGATCTCCTGAAACAAACAAAAAAAAGACATCATCAAAATATGATCTTTAAACATCTTTACAAGGAGTTAATTTGGTCCAAACCCAGTATTATGAAAGAAACTCATTTCACAGTTTCCCATTTTTGTTGGTTCAAGGTTTCTTCCCTTTTAGTGTTTAAGCTTTGTGATATCTGACAACCTTTTACTCAAAATAGCTTTGCATGTCAAGGGAGTGAAATTCTGATCCTGATTGTACCAATAAAAAACTGAAATTAGGTGATTTATGCAAACCACCTAATTTTACAGTGAAGCCTCCGTTCTTCAATCTGAAAAATGGGTTAATTTTCGCCTAATAACATCATGGAATTATTTTAAGGATTACATTTGAAAACAGATATGTAAACATTTTACCAGTTTTAGGAAAATCACTTTTGTTGTTGTGTTAGTTTTTCAGTCATGTCTGACTCTGCAATTCCATGGACCGTAGTCTGCTAGGCTCCTCTGTCCATGGGATTCTCCAGGCAAGAATACTGCAGTGGGTAGCCATTCCCTTCTCCAGGGGATCTTCCCAAGCCAGGGATCGAACACGGGTCTTCTGCACTGCAGGCAGATTCTATACAGTCTGAGCCACTTTTTAAAAATTGTTATTACACAGCTTTTGGAAAGGAAATATCTGCTATCTTTTGGGAATATCTGTTCTTTATGAAAGGTTTAAGACGGAACCTATTAAAATAATAGTGCTCACATGTAAATCATACTTGAGCTAGTGATCCCATGAATAGTGCTTTAGAAACAGTAAAATCCTTAGTGTATCTTTAGAAAAAGGAAAGAGGAAGGAAGGCAGGAAGGAAGTGAGGTGAGAGGAGAGGAAGGGGGTCCAGCTGGGGCCAACTTCTGGACAATCTGTGCAGTCACACAGGCCCCAGAAGGGCTCCACATTGGTTCAGCACTCTGCTCTCACCATCTTGAAATTCTTAATCATTTTTGAACAAGGGGCCCTGCATTTTCACTTTGCACTAGATCTTCCAAATCAGTAGCCTATCCTAGGCCCACCCCTTCTTCCCTCATAACGCAATGAGAAAGTTACTGAGATACCCCTCTCCAGCTGAAGTAGACAACACTCCAACTAAACTGATCCTACCATTTCATTTCTGCATGTAAAGCTCACCATTAAGGATCCCATTTCAGTTTACCGAACACTAAAAACCAATCTTTGGACCTGATCCAAGTCCTGAGTCCCTTCATATTTTAAGTTTATGCAGTTTGAGAAAACCCAGGCCACAAAGCCAGCTAGAATATTTTAAATTATGGGTGTGGCCCAAGTGTTATTTTTAAGTCATTAAATGAGTTCTTTCAAAGTTTGAACTCTCTCAAAGTTACTTCTGTGCCGAAAGTTCCTTAATGATCAGAAAATGGGAATTTGCAATAAAAATGTTGACACAAGCCCACTCAGGGAACAGAGATTTTTCTGCTCTGAGCATAGCACATGGGCAGTGTGGTACTGGGGCCAACAACACATAACTGACAAGAAACAGTCTGAACCGGCTTGGAAGTCAGAGTTTGTGTCTGTGCGGCTAAGATGGGTTGTGCCACAGAACTTTGCTAAACACTCTTGGCAGTTGTGTTGGCCAGCACTTTTGCGTATTTATAATAATCAGGTATATTCAGATTTAGAGCTTCCCAGGTGGTGCTAGTGGTAAAGAACCTGCCTGCCAATGCAAGAGACATAAAAATGCAGGCTTGATCCCAGGATCGGGAAGATCCCCTGGAGGAGGGCATGCAATCCATTCCAGTATTCTTGCCTGGAGAATCCCATGGACAGAGGAGCCTGGAGGGCTACAGTCCATAAGGTCATAAAGAGTTGGACACAACTGAAGCAACTTAACATACACATATTCAGATTTTACTTGTTTTATTATATTTATTTCAAGGTGTGGAAGAGAATGGCGTAGTCTGTGTATCTTCTACTACAGCTCAGAGAAAGTTTAAGAAAGGACACTGAGTGAATAGACATTAATGTCCAAAAATCATCATTTATTTGGATAATAGAATTTATTGAGTTATATTTAGGAATAACTAAGTTCTCTCTCTTTCCTTCTCCCTTTCTTAGTTTTGTTCCTTACAATTGTTTTAATATCTTGGAAATTTGGATATCATTTTAATGTTTCTTTATGATCTTCTTCTCTCAGATTCAAAAAGCAAGTGCTGCGTGCTTTCCACCCCCTCCCATCTTCAACTTCGCACAGGATTGAAATGGCATTGGTGCTCTCCTTTACCAGCAACAACAATGGCTTAATTTATGTGGCCCTGCATGTTGCCAGGCCAGTTCAGTTCGCACCCCATCCACATCACTGATGATGGCACATCTCACAATACTTGTTAGCGGCTGGGACTGATTCAACAGATGGAGTCCAAAACAGTGTTTACACAAGTTCTATAAAAATAGTGGTTTTTACAACACATTGGCAATTTTATGGTAGATTGAAGAAGAAAAAAGAACCTACTTATCATTTAGATTAGTTTTTCCCATAAGATTGTGAAAATGTTAAGAGAGATTAATCTCAGATCAAAAAAGAAAAAAAAAAAATACCTGGCGTGGTAAGAAGTGAATAGTAAAAGAGAGGAGAATCTTTCAGATAGATACAGAAAACTGAATATGTGACTTTGGTCTAACCAAACTACGTACCATTGACAGTAAAATCATAAGACTTCTTGCATATCATAATACCCTTCCCTCTATCAGAATTGGATAGGAATTATCATCACCATCAGATTTAGGAGGCAAATGAAAAGCTTAACTACAGGTCAAGGCACTCTGTGGCTCAGAAGCTAAGCGGGATTTACATGTATCCACAAAAATTCTGAAATTTTAAAACTAAGAAAACTTTAAGGGTCCTCTAGTCTAGCATCATCCAATAGAACTTTCTATAATGCTGGATATGGGTCCAAATCTGCACTGTCCATTATGATTGCCTGTGGCTAGTAGCTATAAGAAATGCGACTAGCAACCAAGGAATTATATTTTTAATTTAAATTAAATGTAAATGATCACACGTGACTAGGAGCTACCACAACCACCAACCCAGCATGGTTCAGCCCCTCTGGTTTACAGACAGGAATGGAATCTAAAGAAGTTCAGGGCCTCATGTAAAGTCTCACATGGACTCAATGAGGAGCCATCACTGTCAGGGTAAGGGGGCCGCCTCCCAGGCAGCTGTTCAATCTGCTGTGTGCCCGTGCCCAGTTCTTGGTCTCCAGCAAAGCACAGAGTGGCTAATAGTAAAGTGAAAAAGATCAGAGCTACAGCTTATGCTTTTCATAAAGCTCAACTGAGTTGTTTTAGCTTTTTATAAATCTTCATTGATGGTATAGTTTTTTCATGCTATTATGCAAATTCCATATTTAATTTTAAAGCTGTTGAGATAAGTTTAATGTTAACAATTCTATGTTGTCTTCCAATTTGTTTTTGTTTTTTATTTTACTGGTCTGTGAAGTCTAGTTCTAGAATCTTAGAACCAGGTATTAAACCCCAGATAGGCAGTGCCCCAGAGTCAGGGGTACCTTCTAGGGAAGCTGCCTCATTCAGTGTCGCCCTCCCTAGCTGGCTTACAGAAGGCTACTTCTTCAACTGCCAGCTTCCTCTGGGCTGCACCTGGCCAGAGCCATACCCACCATCTTCCTCCAGTGCTAGGCTAAGCAGGCTGTTTGAGATGCATTTCACAAGCTCCACCCATGAGCTGAGACTGGGGCCACTGTCAGGCCACAATGAGCCCAACTGCCACATCCTCTGAAACAGCTGCCAGAGAAGAAAAGTCTGGGCACACATGTTAAGAAAGGGTCTTGAAGTGAAAGAAGCAGAAAAGTCAGCGATACGACCAATATTGAGAAGAAAGGAAGAGAAAGAGCAAGAAATAAAGATGAGGCTGTGGGAAAAGGAGGTGAAGGATAGGTGGCCATAGAGTGAATCACAGTATGTCAGGGGGGCTTGAGAAACTGTCCAGGTTCTAGACTGAGAGCACCCAGGTGCTGCCTTCAGGCCAGGAAAAACAAAACAAAACAAAACAAAAAGCCTCTTCAGAATCGATGAAGTCTTTTGTGTTCTTTCAAATATTTTGTTAATGATGAGCATCATCTCTCTTAATAGCCAATTTCTATGTCTTATCAAACTAATGACTGAAGAAGTGCTTCCTGGTACTAATCAAAAGCCTCCTGCTTTAGTGTTTTATTTTCTCTGATTTAGTCACCTGGGGCATTTGTCACCCTACATACCCCACTGATGGGTAATAAAGCAGGCCCTCAACCCTAAAATTATTGGGCTCTTCCTAGCCCAGTAATGACATATAGCCCTTGTCATGATTCATTTATTCTTTCAACAAGCACTTAGTAATTGCCTGTGATATTCAAGGCACTCCTACTCAAAGTCACAGCTAATAGTTCTCTTAGGTCAGTTGTTTGTAATATTACAAAATATGGTACAAAGAAGACTATTTCTTAGATGACCAACCACTGTTTTGAATGACTAGCAGGTCCCCAGCACACAGAGAGACTGTCTAGCTTCAACCAAAGTGTTCTTTTTAGAGACTTCTTGTTCTAAATTTCTTATGACCATCTCTCTGGGTCTCATCTGTCCCTGGACTGAAGGCATCTTTCCCCAAGTTCCTTTGTGACTCTAGTAGACTTACTCAAACCTGGCTTCCTACAAACTATACCAGATACCTAAGGAAAAGAGATGTTGGTTGGTTTGGTTGGTATTTATTTTCCATCAGTTCCCATTTCTGTCTGAGCCGAACCTCACTCTTCTCTGAAATATCCTGATTTCCCAAAGAAAATGCCATTTTTGGTATCCATATCCTCTAGGAACTGATTCTTTTCTTGGTTTCTATAACTGGCCTCTGTGTTCCACAGAGATACAAAAATATTTTTCTTTTCTTCATGGCTTCATATAGAATCTAGAGCCAATCTGTCCCATGATGAGGCATCTCTCCTCTGTCTCTTGCTGATCAGCTCTTAACAGTTAGATCCAGTAAGCTTGTAATTATTCATTCATTCAAAAACACCTATTGATTACTGACTCTGTATCAGACACTACAGATGCCAGGGCCATAAAGAAAGGAAGGTAGTAGGGGAAGGGGAGGGAAATGAAGGAAAGTTATGACCAACCTAGATCACATATTCAAAAGCAGAGACATTACTTTGCCAACAAAGGTCTGTCTAGTCAAGGCTAAGATTTCTCCAGTGGTCATGTATGGATGTGAGATTTGAACTGTGAAGAAAACTGAGCGCAGAAGAATTGATGCTTTTGAACTGTGGTGTTGGAGAAGACTCTTGAGAGTCCCTTGGATTGCAAGGAAATCCAGCCAGTCCATTCTAAAGGAGATAGGTCCTGAGTGTTCTTTGGAAGGAATGATGCTAAAGCTGAAACTCCAATACTTTGGCCACCTCATGTGAAGAGTTGACTCATTGGAAAAGACTCTGATGCTGGGAGGGATTGGGGGCAGGAGGAGAAGGGGACGACAGAGGATGAGATGGCTGGATGGCATCACCGACTCAATGGATGTGAGTCTGAGTGAACTCCGGGAGTTGGTGATGGACAGGGAGGCCTGGCGTGCTGTGGTTCATGGTGTCTCAAAGAGTTGGACACGACTGAGTGAACTGAACTGAACTGTGTTCTAGAATTTTACAATCCAGTGAAAGACAAAGGCAAATAAATAGATATTCACAATAGAATGTGGTTAGTAGAGGGCGATGGCACCCCACTCCAGTACTCTTGCCTGGAAAATCCCATGGTTGGAGGAGCCTGGTAGATTGCAGTCCATGAGGTCGTGAAGAGTCGGACACGACTGAGCGACTTCACTTTCACTTTTCACTTTCATGCATGAAATGGCAACCCACTCCAGTGTTCTTGCCTGGAGAATCCAAGGGACGGCGGAGCCTGGTGGGCTGCCTTCTATGGGGTCACACAGAGTCGAACACAACTGAAGCGACTTAGCAGCAGCAGCAGCAGCAATACATGATAAGAGCAAATACAATCCAACCCATGCTCAGACCCCCATCCAAAGAGATACAAATGAGAGGCCTATGGGGTTAAAAATCTCAATATTAATAGAGCCTTTTCACTCTACGGTATTTTTTTTTTAATGTATCTATTTTCTTCCTCTTGAGTTAGGGCCATAGCACAGCATGTATGCACCAAAAGGTCATACTTTTTGAGAAATCACCAAATCACTTCCCCGACTCCCCAGTGCCTCTCCTGCCCTGCCACACTGTCATCTTCCCAAGGCACCATTGCTCCTTCAGTACATAAGCTGGTGCCTAGTATGGTGGTATTCCAGATCCTGTTCCATGATGGGTGTTTTACACGCTCAGTGTCACCCTTGAACTCTCATATTCACCTCTCACCTCCACATCTTTCTGCACAAGTAACAAAAATGACACTGAGAATAGACTGATGGAAAGATAAAAACAATATTTGCTTATGAATTTTAGGGTAAATTAAAATTTTTATTACAAATTCTCCATTTTTACTACATGCAGTTTTTGCATTGGGTTCAATGTTCCAATATTTGAAGGATTGGTCATCTCCAAATAGTGTATAATATCTGATTTGCTAAATCTTTCTCTGTCTTAACCCAAACATACCCCGTGAGACTACACATGATATATAAGGAACCCAATCCATGTTTACAAATCTAGTTTCAACAGTACTAGAAAAAGAAATGAGAGGAATTTGGTTGTGAAATTTGTATTGTTGCCTTAACAAGTAACAGGCTCTGAGTTGACCCTGTTTGTGGTTTTTCTACAGGATCCTCTGGGAAGTTGGCTAGGGCTCCTTCAGGCCTGCTACCACTTACATCCAGAGTGTACACTGAGAAAATTTTTAAGGTGTCACAATTAAGCCCTCAAAATACAAATTTATACCTGATTTAAAGACTTTTTAGAATTAGTGTACCTGGTCCTAAGATCCTGTCCAAGTCCACAAGTACAGAATCCCCTGAAGAGAATCTCATTTTGTCTGGTCCTCCTATAATGTCAAGCTGTCCCAGGAGTGCTGCTTCGTTTTCCTAACCATGGTTCTCAAACTTCAATGTGGATCAGAATCATCCGGAAGCCCTGTTAAAACCCCACACCCAGAATTTCTGGTTCAGTAGGTCCTTGGAATGGAGCCCAAGGAATTTCATTGCTAATATGTTCCCAGGTACAGATCCTGTTGGTCAGGGGACCACACTTTGAGAATCACTGCTTTACAAAGACCACAATACCATCTCATGGTCAATTTGCAATCCCCATCATTTCTATCATTGTTATACACAGAGTTCCTCTAGGCTGCATGGAACTCAACTGAGTAAATCAAAGAGAAATATAATTTGGCAGTGACACAATTACTAAAAGGTTTACAACACTATACATCCTTCCAACAGCTGTGCTCTGTATCCCCTTCCTTCCCGAAGGATTTGAAAAATTCCATAAACATTCTTAAAGTTTTACTGATCCCCAGAATTTGCATGGGCCTCCCTACCCCATGCTTCATCATGGTCACCCAGGCCTAAACCATCACTTCCTCCAATTCCTCTCACAAAAGGAGTATAAATATCAGCCTTGCAGAAGACTAACTCAAAACTTTTCCATAACAACAGACTTCTGAATGAGAAGAAAACTAAGGAAGCAAAGTGATACATCTCTTTTGGATGTCCTGATTTTCTTTAAGCCCAGAATAATTTTTTTCAACCTGGGCCTTATGAAAATCTGCTTATTTGCATGATTTTATTGGACAAGTTTTAAAAACACATTCTTTCCTGACAAAGACACCCTTTTGTCTTTCTTCTTGCATCTTCTAAGTGCTTGCTCTCTCAGTAAAATTTAAAATGCTCAACAAGCTTTGTATGTTTACTGGCTTTAAGGGCTGGAGGCACAAATATTTGACTTCAGCATGTGCTTGTTTATTAATTATAGGTTAATTTTCATTTGAATCACGATCTCTCTGCCTATACAACCACAAACATGTACATTCATTGTTATCACTGTTTGCATCAGAGAGCTATTAATCAATCATTAAAAGTTGTTTCGTATCATGGACAGAAGATTATTAATGTCTTATTGTTGAAAGGCTTACCTAAGCTGGTGTTTTCGAAACTGAAACAGTTCATCAAGTTTGGCATATTTTGGATTTTACTTAATAGACAAGTCTACCTTGTCCAAGTGAAAGTAGCACATGACAACGATCACACTGGAAATATACTGATGGAGAGATAGATGCCCAGAGAATGTGAATAGTTGAAACCAATGAAATATGTTTTCAATGGTGAGAATCAGTAATGAAGACATGAATTGAAAAGAAGCTGGGATAGTTTCATTTTCAAATTTAGTTCTTAGACCAAGATATTTCTATTTTTAAAAATCCCCATGAATATTTTTCATTTCCTATTCTGCTGTTTGTTAATGGTTTCACAAATTATCAGCATCTTGGATTGTTCCAGGTGGGACATATTTTTCAACTTCTAATAATAAGTATCATTCAACCTTCTAAGTAAGACTTACTAGATTTTTTTTCATCCGTGTCTCTTCAATAAGTATCTCTGCCTTAAAAATAAAATAAAGCATCTTTTTAAAGAATGTGAGCCACAAGCATACCCTCAGAGGAGGTCTTATCTAGTTGTTAGAACAGGAACCTGGCTTTCCAGAGCACTGAGTACAGTTCGATGTTCCACCACATCCTCTGAATTTGTCACTTACTCTCTCAATGTTCCACTTTTCGCATCAGGAAAATGAGGACAGCGTTACATCCCATAAGTGTGAATGAATCTGTGTTGGTAAAGTGTTCTGTAGTTCTCTGATGAAAGCAGATAATGTGGAACCTAGTATTTGACCAGATCCATATTCCCTTAAGCCTGATAGGAATTAGTGAAATAATCTACTCTCAGAGCATTGTGAAGAGGGGGACTTGGCCTCTTATTATGATACTTATCCTGAAAAAGAAAACAGGTATCTAAGTGTTTGTGCTGTTTTGTTTGATTTTTGTCTTTTTCCCACTAGCAAGAAAGAAATGCAGTAAGTATATATGATTAAATATTCTTTGATCATAAGAATGAAACCCACTGGCATATCATCTTCTGCCATTCAGTGCAAGAATTTCCAAATCTTGTCCTGTGTACATTTATTAACATAAGAACATACATTCCTGTAAAGAGTTGGGGAGGATAATGAAAGTCTGAAAGTGGAAAAAGGCGTATTCATTTCTCTATTGAGAATATTGGAACAGCAAAAAATAAGCTCAAGAGTGAAGGAAATTGGAGTGCAAATAGTTTATTTTAAATGTGCACACACATACACACACATACCCATGGAAGTAAAAGAAATAAGAAATTTCCCAAAAAAAGAAGAAATCTTACCAGGAAAATCTGTTTTCTATGCTGGTTTTGGATACAAGGAAGGTGAAAACCTTCAGGGAACATTTTAATGTTACACAAGATCCCATCTATTGTCTAGAACTAGAAATTGAAAAGACCCAACATCGATTCCTGATTCCACCCTCAAGGATGACAACCCGTAAGCTTCATGACCCAGTTTATCCTGTAAGCCCAAGACTGTAATGATTTAAAGAGCAGATATAAGTAAAAGGGGTCTCTTTTTAACCTTTGTTCCTTAAAAGATAGGCAATGAGAAAGTTGGAGAGAGGGTAAATCTTTAAAAGACTTGGTGTACAGAGCGGGAAAAAAGGCAAAACTTTTAGCAAACGCTCATCAAGGCCTTATAAGTTAAAGAAAGAAATAACAGTTCTATAGAGCATGGGTAACATACTAAATATTCCTTGACATTCTCCTAATTACAGCTATACCATAATATAGGAAAACAAAACAAAGTCATTAGCGTTTGGATAGAACACTAGCGGTCATCTGATTCAATGCTCTAATTTTACCAATGAGAAAAAAATGGAGCCCAGAAAGTGACTCACCTAAGGTCATTCAAGTAACTAGTAGTATATGGGAGAAAACAATTCCGATTTTATGAACCTGGGTCTATTGCCTTTTCTACTACATCACCAATGATGCTTTAAGGAGCATCATTCTTTGTAAGAAAGTCAGAAAACACAATGACAGCATGTCTCAGCTCTGAAATCCCAGTGTGCCCACCAGACAAATGTTCACTCTCATAATTTCTATGAAAACTTTTTCATATGAATTTCAGTTATTTACCTTGATTTAACAAAAATTAAACACAGCTATCTTTAATGATAAGTATATCCATATTCTCCAAAACCCCAAACTAGATGACATTTCCCATCCCTCTTTGACTTACATATGACCATATGATTTGACTTCTAGCCAATGAAATATGAGAAGTGACACACACTGGCTCCTAGCCTGGCTAGTTAAAGACTTCCCACTTGCTCCCTATCCATCATATTCTTGATGCAAGTGGGGATGTTGAACTTAACAATTATAAGTTAAGGATGGTAGAGACACAGATGGAAGAAGTCTGGGTCCCTGAACTCCAACATGGAGCAGAGTCACTCACTCAGCATGACAATCATTTTAGACTTCAACATAGGAGAAAATTAACTCTCTTTAAGATTAAGCACTTAGACACAGGGATGTATGTACGATATCATATAAATGGTACCTTAACTAATGTACAAAACCAAGCATCATATATTTATCAAGTTTGCAAATGCTTGTGTGGCTTTCTTCCTTCTGCACTGGTAATGCAGCATTTTTCATAAAACTTTGATAAAAGCCATATAGATTTGACATTATCTTTTAAGAGAACTCAGTACAACTTGAAAATAATTCTATTGTTCATGGCAATGAAATACAAATCTAAATATGAGACATGGATGATTCAAATGAAAAGGAGTAAAAGTTTTAGGCTGTGTAGATAGTTTTAACTCAGCTAGAGCTGCCGTATGCTTGCCTCATGCTTTGTATTTCTAATTACATTTACAAGGAAATTTGGTTGTCGAATTAAGCTTTAATCTGACAATTCCAAAGTCACATATATTAGTGGACTAAGCGAGAGCCCTTGGCATCTGGATGATTTGAAGTGATGAGTGTTGCAAATGAAAACATATTGTTTGCAAATGCCCATTTGAATAAAAAGCTCTATAGCTTCTACAATCAAAGATATTGCAAAGATAAGCTTAAATATAGAAATACAGAGACATATGTGTGACTTCAGACACAGGAGGGTGGATTTTTGTGACATGTGTGAATTGTCTGTTGGAAGCCTTTTTGTTTTCTCTTTCTTACTTTTATCTTCTGCCTTCCCTGTGGCAGCTCTGCTGTTGGGATATGAACAGTAGCCATGTTTTTCACTCTAGAGTTGTTTTCTTTGGGTCCAAGGTTCATTCTTCAGTCTTAATAACTGGGAGAAGAATTCTTAACCTAGACCATAAAATTGTACTATTATCCTAGGAGGTTAAAGGCCCTTTGTAACTATGAACACTTAACTTCTGACCTTAAAGTGATTTTGAATATGTAAAACTCTAGACAGGGGAGTCTGAAATCATCCTCAAACTAATCTATGCTGTATTAACAAATTGGAGTGGATATTTAGAAAGTACAGTGGCAAAATTCAACTCTGCGGTTATTAAACCTAATTTGCCCTAAATCCTCACTGATGGATTTATGTCCCCCGTCTCTCTGGAATCAAAAGCTTCTTCAGAGGATAAACTAAAAGAAGCTAAATAAACATCACCAGGCTGAACGGATGGCCTGTTACAAAAGATACTGAGGTATCTAGCAACGGTACAAACCCAAAGAATGAAAAGTGAATCACCAGCTATTACTTCATAGAAAATCACAATGAGTTCTCTGTGATGTGTCCTTATTTTACAACAGTAAGAATCACATCATACAAATATGCTGTGGAGAATTAGCTTTGCCTTTAGTATTTAGTGTAAGACTTTATTTGAAGACATGAGATGAGTTCACTTAAATAGAAAAATTGGCCCTGGGTTCAGTGGATCAGAAGCTCAAGGGCTGAATTTTCACTGCTTCTGTTAAATGTGTCCTAGGAAGGTGATGGACTTCATGGAGAAAAGCCCTTAGTGTTCCTAACTCTGGTCTTTTGCAATGTATCAGTAAGTATATGCGTGCTTAGTCACTCAGAATCATGTCCAATTCTGAGACCATTTGGACTGTAGCCTGCCAGGCTCCTCAGTCCACAGAATTCTCCACGCAAGAATACTGGAGTGGGTTGCCATTTCCTCCTCCAGAAGATCTTCCCGGCCCAGGGATCGAACCCATGTCTACTGTGTCCCCTGTATTGTAGGTACATTCTTCACCTGCTGAGCTATGGGGGAAGTCTGTATTGATAAGTATCTGATTACATTTCAGAGAAGAATATGGCACGATATTCAAGCTTGTTCAGAATAGCAAATGTTTTCTCACCCAAAGGTTTATATTCCACCCCCTCCCGCAAAATGTTTTGGAGGCCCCACTGTCTTTGAGACACATACAAACTATAAACAATATGTTTTCTTCTACAAGAGAGTCCCCAAATTGCCCAAGGTAAGAATATAAGATATACCATAATTACAGAGCTAAATTTTCAGTGGAAAGTTTGGTTGTTTTTTTCGTTTTTGTTTTTTTTTGTTTTGTTTTTTAAAATTTTTCCTCTTTTGGTTCATAATTTATCAAATCTGTAGTTAATCAATTTAAAAAATAAAAAAGCAGAGCTATATACCATGGCTGCCCAGAAACTTTATGTCTGTAGATATGTGCTATGAAAGTTTTAAGTGATTGTAGTTTATATTCAGTATGCTTTGTGCTTCTTAAAAACTGACTCTGTAGCAAAAATACTTGGCACCACCATGGTGTCTTTAGTTAAGGAGATAGACCCCAGGACTGGATGGCTGCCCATGTGGACTAATGAAAACTCAGCCCTCTGTTGTCCTAAGTATCCGAAACAGGATTCTGGACAGGAGCCATCCTGAAAGGATCCTGAAAGGATGTGTCAGAGGTGATGTTGGCTACCGTGAGGAAAGTGGAGACTGCCTACTTCACTAACAGTGATGTTCATTCCTGTGTCTGGAATTTACAAGTTAAAAATTGTGTGGCTACTTCAACCTAGTTCTAAAGAGATGGATGTAGTGTTACAAGTTTGTTTTTTGTTTCTTTTTCCCACATTTGTTTGGGCTTCCCTGGTGGCTCAAACGGTAAAAAAAAAAATCTGCCTGCCATGCGGGAGATCCAGGTTCGATCACTGGGTTAGGAAGATTCCCTGGAGAAAGAAAGGGCTACCCACTCCAGTACTCTTGCCTAGAGAATTCTAGGGACAGAGGAACCTGGCGGGCTATAGTCTATGAGATTGCAGAGAGTCAGACATGACTGAGCTGCTAACACTTTAACTTTTGCTTTCAGACATTATCAAGTTCTTCTAAATCAAATTTTCATAGCCAACTATATCTTCAAAAATTCCCCTTAAGGAGGGAATGTATGAAAATCAACCATACTTATATATTTCCTAGAAACAAAAATACTAGAAAATCAAATTTAAAATTACACATAAAATAATGTTAAAACCTAAAATACTTAGGAATAAATTTAATAAAAATGTGCAAGACCATTATATTGAAAATTATAAAACATTGCTGAGTGAAACTAAAGGCCGGAATAAACAGAGATAAAACATAGTTGCTATAGACTGAGTTGTGTCCTCCCAAAAGTCATATGTGGAAGTCCTAACAGTCAATGTGACTGTATTTGGAAATAAGACCTTTAGTTTATTAAGGTTAGGTGATGTTATAAGAGTGGGCCACTAGGGTTGGCATATCATAAGAAGAGAAAGAGACACCAGAGTTCTTTGTCTCTGCCATGTGAAGACACAGCCATGGTAGACATCATCAAACTGGAAAGACTTCAGCTAACACCTTAATCTTGGACTTCCCAGACTTCAGAACTGTGGGAAAATACATTTTTGGTTTTTAAGCCACCAGTTTTTGGTATTTCATATGGCAGCTTGAGCTAAGTGAATAATCTTGTATTTTAAAATTTAATATTATTATCAATACTATCAATATTACTATATTGGATATGAATATCATTAAGATGTCAATTATCCTCAGACTTGTCTAGAAATTCAAGTAAATCACAGTCAAATAAATATGTTTTCTTGGTAAGAAATAGATTATCCCCAGAAATTGACAAGTTGATTCTAAAATTTACCCGATGGTAAAAGCTAGAAGAGACAAAGCAATCCTGAAAGAGAAGAAAGTTGACTCCACTTATCTACTGATTTAAAGATTTTCTTTAAATCTACAGCAGTCAAGACAATGTGGTATTAATGAAAGTCTAGACAAAGAGGTCAATGCAACAGAAGAGAGAGTTCAGAAATACACCCACACATACTGATCAACTGGGTTTTGACAAAGGTTCTAAGGAAATTCAGTGAGAAAAGAAAAGCATTTTTAAAATATCCATATCATATGGATATTTCAAGACTTATTATCCATATGAATAAATAAAACAGACATTGACCACTACCTCACACCACACACAAAGAATAATTTGAGATATATTGTAGACCTAACCATGAAAGCTAAGTCTGTAAATTTTCTAAAAGGAAATATAGAAGAATATCTTCATGACCTTATTATCCAGAAAATACTTTTTTAGAGAGGACACAAAAAAAGTACTAATTATACAAGAAAAAAAAAATGATAAATTGGACTTCATCAAGTTAAAACATCTGCTTATTACATGGCACTGTTAAAAACATTATTTTCTCAATATTCTCTTCTTCCCCTCTCCCTGTATGTGTGTGAGAGAGAGAGAGAGTGAGAGAATCTGGTAAAGGATACATCCAGCATATATAAAGAACTCATAGCTCCATAACAAGACAAACTATTTAAAAGGACTTAAAGTTTTCACAAAAGTTCAGTAAGCACATGAAAAGGTGTTCAATATCATCAAAGAAATGCAAATTAAACCTCAACAAGATTCTTCTACACACCCACTACAAAGGATAAAATTTAAAAGACTTTTAACACTAAATATTGGCAAGAATGTGGTATAACTGGAACTCTCATATATGCTGATGAGAGTATAAAATGATACAATCATTTTGGGAAAATGAGAGTTATTATAAAGTTAAACATACACCTACCCACCAATCCCATTCCAAAGAGAAATAAAAGCATATGTCTGTGAAAGACTTGTACATGGATGTTTATAGCTGCTTTATTCATAATAACTTTATTCATATAACATAATATCTGAAAACTGTAAACAACCTAAATGTCATCTCATAGGAGAAGAGATAAACAAGTTGTAGTATATTCATACAATATAATAGCACATAGCAACTAAAAGAAACTACTGATACATACAATAATATGGTTGAATCACATAACCATTATGTTGACACACAAGTGAGACACAAATAAATACATACTGTATAGTTCCATTTATATAAAGTTTAAGAACAGGCCAAACTAATCTATGGTATTACAAATCAGAAAAGTGGCAGCCTATGGGGATAAAGATTGATTAGAAGAGAACACAAGGGAAATTTCTTGAGTGTTGAAAATATTCTGTTTCTTGATAAGGATGTTTGCTGTACATGTATATATATATTTGTCAAAATTCATAGAATTGTACACTTAAGTTCTGTGAATTCCAATGGACATACCTTTTATCTCAAAAGAAATTTTTAAAAGAAAAAATAGTGAAGTAAAAGTACACTAGAAAAGACCTGAACTGCTCTGAACTTTGTAAAATACCTCAATTCTGCTCTCCAAATATTCTCTACGCTCACTAAATATGTCTTCTCCCCACTCTGCATCTCAAGAGTCTAGTTAGTCTTCAAAAGGTGAACCATACTGTGAAACATGAAGGTTACCCTGAAAAACACAAAGACCAGGAAGAGTAGAAATATTTTATTCTAACATTGGTCCAACCTCGTTGCAAATATTTAATTAATTGTATCTCTTTCCAGGTCATAATGACTAGTTATGATGATGATAAGTCATTAGTATTTGTATAATGATTTATGTTTGACAGATTATTTCTAATATGTGAGAGTCGGTATGCCGTGGTGCTATATTAAAATCTATACCCTTTATTTGTTCATTTTGTATTCTAGCTAGTGAGTGTGTATTAAAGAATGATTTGTTTATCCGTATACTTGTACCCACATGGCATTAGAGGTAAAGAACCTGTCTGCCAATGTAGAAGACATAAGAGATGCAGGTCCAGTCCCTGGGTTGGGAAGATCTCCTGGAGGAGGAAATGGCAACCTACTCTAGTATTCTTGCCTGGAAAATCCCTCAGACAGAGAAGCCTGGAGGGCTACAGTACAGGGTCTCAAAGAGTTGAGTATGACTGAAGTGACTTAGCACACACACAAGAATCAAAAAATGGTTTCCCCTTCTGCTTTTTACTATCACAGAAACCCATTATGATTCATTCTTTGGATGCTAAAACTTTAGAATCCAGTAAGTTGAAATCACACTGGACAGTTCTGTACTTTAGGCTCTCTTTTGTTACTCATTTATTCATTAAGAAACTATTGTTTCCATGAAGTCCTATGCACTGGACATTTTCTCAGTGTTAGAGTTTCATAGTAAATACATCCAGTTTTATTTGCTTTCAAGGACAATTCTGTAAAATGAAATTTAAATAATACAAGGACGGAAGTGTAAATAAAGGCATTTCAAAATATTAGAGTCTAAATGAAGGAGGTATTAATTGTTTAAGGTCTCTACTTTGAATCTCTTTGGAATAAATTAAATCTTAAATAAGAAAAGTATTCAGACTGGGATAAGATGCCATAGGAAGAATCAGAGACCTTATATTCAAGTCATTCTTGAAGGAAAGCATGATTTTCCCAGGAAAAAAAAATATGTAAGATGGAAAGGAGATTAAGAAAAAAAAAAAACAACCTCTAGGCAGAGGAAAAGAATGTGAGCAAAGGAATGATAGCCCCAAGGACCAGGAGAAGTCCTTTCTCCAGAGGACCTACTCCCCACTGGATGAGTAGTGACCATGTGCTTCAGGGCAAGAGGAGATAGGCCCAGAAAGAGAATGGGATCAAATCACAATGATCTTAATATTCCAGGTAGGACACGGATCAGATGAGTACTTTAAAAAGACGCCACTGGCCACAACATATAGTGGTGGCCCTTGGCCAAGGTGCATTTACACAGGATGTGAGTTGCATCGAAGGCATTTTATTGTTCATTGCAGTTAAACTGATGCAGTTTTGAATGACAAGCTATTTTTATGTGTATTAGAATTAACTAGATATGACTGTCATTTTTTCACTTTTTTCTCCTTCATTCACTTGATAACATACACTGAGATCTTCCAGGTGCCTCTCCAAGCTCCTACTCTCCACCCCATTCTGTGACCTGGAAGGCTGAACTTGGTGAACGCCAGACTATGTTCATGCTTTCTGGCTTTCAACTGGATTAGGACCATGGGCACGAGCAGGATATGAGAGGGCAAGATGAGAGTGAAGTCAGGATATGTTTTTCCCTCCCACCCTTCTCTGCTAGGCTGATCCCAGTGCAGATTGGTTGTGTTCCTGCAAAGAAGGCCAGGGCCTCTGTCAGGTGATACCTTCACGTGGTAATCTAAGTCCCGGCCATTGTTTCAGTAATTGTTAGATCATGGCATCCAGTCCCATCACTTCATAGCAAATAAAAGGAGAAAAGTGGAAATGTGACAGACTTTATTTTCTTGGGCTCCCAAATCACTGTGGATGGTGAATGCAGCCATGAAATTAAGAGATGCTTGCTCCTTGAAAGGAGAGATATGAGAAACCTAGACAGCATTATAAAAAGCAGAGAAATCACTTTGTCTACAAAAGTTCATATAGTGAAAGCTATGGGGTTTTTTTCCAGTAGTCATGTACAGATGCAAGAGTTGGACATTAGAGAAGGCTGAGTGCCAAAGAATTGATGCTTTTGAATTGTGGTGTTGGAGAAGACTCTTGAGAGTCCCTTGGACTTCAAGGAGATCCAACCAGTCCATCCTAAAGGAAATCAGTCCTGAATATTCATTGGAAGGACTGATGCTGAAGCTGAAACTCTAATAGTTTGGTCATCTGATGCAAAGAGATGACTCATTGGAAAAGACTCTGATACTGGAAAGATTGAAGGCAAAAGAAGAAGGGAGTGGCAGAGAATGAAATGGTTAGATAGCATCACTGACTCAATGGACATGAGTTTGAGCAAACTCAAGGAGATCGTGAAGGACAAAAGAGCCTGACACACTAACCCATGGGGATACAAAGAGTCAGATGTGACTTAGCATCTGAACAGCAATTACCTACTTAGCCAACTGGTGGTAAGTGTCCCCCACCTCTTACCAACCTGAAATCCATGTGACCTTTTGCTCCTTTGCTTAAACTTGACTCGCCTGCCAATACAGGTTCAATCCCTGGGTTAGGAAGATCCCCTGGAGAAAGGCATGGCAACTCACTCCAGTATTCTTGCCTGGAGAATCCCATGGACAGAGGAGACTGGTGGGCTATAGTCCATAGGATCGCACAGAGTTGGACACGAGTGAATATTAAATAACCTCTTGATTTAAATCTTCTTAACTTCCCCAGTTTACCTATGCTTTCTGTTTCTGCAAGGATGCTGACTGATCTATATACATTTCTCTCATGCTTACAATAAGACAGGAATTCATCTCAGCCCTGAGGAAGAGCAGTGAAGATGGCAGAATCCCTCATGTCTCGAAGTTTAAAGTGGAGGAAAGAGTCAATGACAAAAAAATAAATATACTATTAATATAATGCTTAGAGATTTGTGTGCTGAAAAGAAAAGTAAAAAGAGGAAGCAGTTATGAACTACAAGGGCTGGCTTTAGGGGCTGGCTTGGGCTTCAGCTATGGATAGAGACCCAAGTCAAGTTGATGTAGCTTTTTCCACTAAACTTAAGCTTACCCATGTTCTTGATATGCTTTCTTGACTGGGAGTGCAAAATAAAGAGAAAGGGACAGACACTAGATGTATTTGGAATGCAGAATAAACACATTGAGTGAAGTTGTTGAGTTGAGTGAAGGTTGGTTTCTAGTTGGGATTGTTTAATGGTGGCTCTGGTAACCCATGTGGGGAGCAAACAGAAAAGTTGATTTGGTGGGCAAGATGCTAGCTTTAGTTTGGGATATAAGTGCCTGTTTAACATTCCATAGTTCATCAGGCACTCTATCAGATCTGCCCTTTAAATCTATTTCTCACTTCCACTGTATAATCATAAGGGGTTTCATTTAGGTCATACCTGTATGGTCTAGTGGTTTTCCCCACCTTCTTCAATTTAAGTCTGAATTTGGCAATACGGAGTTCATGATCTGAGCCACAATCAGTTCCTGGTCTTGTTTTTGCTGACTGTATAGAGTTTCTCCATCTTTGGCTGCAAAAATATAATCAACCTGATTTTGGTGATGTCCATCTGGTAGTGCCCATGTGTAGTCTTCTCTTGTGCTGTTGGAAGAGGGTGCTTGCTATGACCAGTTTGTTCTCTAGGCAAAACTCTATTAGTCTTGGCCCATCTTCATTCTGTACTCAAAGGCCAAATTTGCCTGTTACTCCAGGTGTTTCTTGACTTGCTACTTTTGCATTCCAGTCCCCTATAATGAAAAAGACATCTTTTGGGGGTCTTAATTCTACAAGGTCTTTTAGGTCTTCATAGAACCGTTCAACTTGAGCTTCTTCAGTATTACTGGGTCACGGTATATACTTGGATACTGTGATATTGAATGGTTTGCCTTGGAGATGAACAGAGATCGTTCTGTCATTTTTGAGATTTCATCCAAGTACTGCATTTCAGACTCTTTTGTTGACTATGATTGCTACTCCGTTTCTTCTAAGGGATTCTTGCTCACAGTAGAAGATATAATGGTTATCTGAGTTAAATTCACCCATTCTCATCCATTTTAGTTTGCTGATTCCTAAAATGTCAATGTTCACTCTTGCCATCTCCTGTTTGACCACTTCCAATTTGCCTTGATTCATGGACCTAACATTCCATGTTCCTGTGCAATATTGCTCTTTAAGTATAAGACCTTGCTTCTATCACCAGTCACATCCACAAGTGGGTGTTGTTTTTGCTTTGGATCCATCCTTTCACTTTTTCTTGAGTTATTTCCCACTGATGTCCCATAGGATATTGGGCCCCTACCGACCAGAGGAGTTCCTCTTTCAGTATCTTATCTTTTTGCCTTTTAATACTGTTCATGTGGTTTTCAAGGCAAGAATACTGAAGTGGTTTGCCATTCCCTTCTCCAGTGAACCACATTTTGTCAGAACTGTCCACCATGACACATCCGTCTTGTGTGGCCCTACATGGCATGGGTTAGTTTCATTGAGTTAGACAAGGCTATGGTCCATGTGATCAGATTGGCTAGTTTTATATGATTGTGACAGAGATTTATGACATTGTACAGGTGACAGGGACCAAGAACATCCCCAAGAAAAACAAATGCAAAAAAGCAAAATGGCTGTCAGAAAAGGCATTATACATAGCTCTGAAAAGAAGAGAAGTGAAAAGCAAAGGAAAAAAGGAAAGATAGCCCCATTTGAATGCAGAGTTCCAAAGAATAGCAAGGAGAGATAAGAAAGCCTTCCTCAGTGATCAGTGCAAAGAAATAAGAGGAAAATAATAGAATGGGAAAGACTAGAGATCTTTTCAAGAAAACTAGAGATACCAAAGGAACTTTTCATGCAAAGATGGGCTCAATAAAGGACAGAAATTATATAGACCTAACAGAAGCAGAAAATATTAAGAACAGGTAGCAAGAATACACAGGAAGAACTGTACAAAAATGATCTGCACGACCCAGATAATCATGATGGTGTGATCACTGACCTAGAGCCAGACATCCTGGAATGTGAAGTCAAGTGGGCCTTAGGAAGCATCACTCTGAACAAAGCTAGTGGAGGTGATGGAATTCCAGTTGAGCTATTTCAAATCTTGAAACATGATGCTGTGAAAGTGTTGCACTCGATATGCCAGCAAATTTGGAAAACTCAGCAGTGGCCACAGGACTTGAAAGGTTAGTTTTCATTCCAATCCCAAAGAAGGGCAATGCCAAAGAATGCTTAAACTACCACACAACTGCACTCATCTCACACGCTAGCAAAGTAATACTCAAAATTCCAGGCTTCAGCAAGATGTGAACCGTGAAATTCCAGATGTTCCAGCTGGTTTCAGAAAAGGCAGAGGAACCAGAGATCAAATTGCGAACATCCGCTGGATCATTGAAAAAGCAAGTGAGTTCCAGAAATACCTCTATTTCTGCTTTCCTGACTATTCCAAAGCCTTTGACATAGTGTGGATCACAATAAACTGTGGAAAATTCTGAAAGAGATGGGAATACCAGACCACCTGACCTGCCTCTTCAGAAATCTGTATGCAGGTCAGGAAGCAACAGTTAGAACTGGACATGGAAGAACAGACTGGTTCCAAATAGGAAAAGGAGTACATCAAGGCTATATATTGTCACCCTGCTTATTTAACTTATATGCAGAGTACATCATGACAAACACTGGGCTGGAAGAAGCACATGCTGGAATCAAGATTGCTGGGAGAAATATCAATAACCTCAGATATGTAGATGACACCACCTTCACTCAGTGGCAGAAAGCGGAGAACAACTAAAGAGCCTCTTGATGAAAGTGAAAGAGGAGAGTTAAAAAGTTGGCTTAAAGCTCAACATTCAGAAAACGAAGATCATGGCATCCAGTCCCATCACTTCATGGCAAATACATGGGGAAACAGTGACAGACTATTTTGGGGGGCTCCAAAAACACTGCAGCCATGAAATTAAAAGACAGTTACTCCTTGGAAGGAAAGTTATTACCAACTTAAATAGCATATTAAAAAGTAGAGACATTACTTTGCCAGCAAATGTCCATCTAGTCAAGGCTATGGTTTTTCCAGTAATCATGTATGGATGTCAGAGTTGGACTATAAAGAAAGCTGAGCATGAAAGAATTGATGCTTTTGAACTGTGGTGTTAGAGAAGACTCTTGAGAGTCCCTTGGACTGCAAGGAGATCCAACCAGTCCATCCTAAAGGAGATCAGTCCTGGCTTTTGATTGGAAGGACTGATGCTGAAGCTGAAACTCCAATACTTTGGCCACCTCATGCGAAGAGCTGACTCATTGGAAAAGACTTCAATGCTGGGAAAGATTGAGGGCAGGAGAAGGGAACGACAGAGGATGACATGGCTGGACAGCATCACCGACTCAATGGACAGGAGTTTGGATAAAATCTGGGAGTTGGTGATATACAGGGAGGCCTGGTTTCCTGCAGCCCATGGTGTGGCAAAAAGTCAGACACGACTGAGTGACTGAAATTTGAACTTTGAACTTTGACATTCCAGTGAATGTATCCATTTATTAGTTGGAATTATAGACATGGAACTAAGGGGAAAAACTTCGACCACAGGTATGAGTAGATAGTCATCTTCAGTGATGAAGGCAGTTGACTCTGTAGAAGGAAAAAAGTACTGTACAGAAAGAATGCTCAAATGAGAAACGGGCTGATATCACATTTACGTTAAGTATGGGAAGAATGAACCAGTAAAAGAGTGAGAAAGAATGATTTGAAGTGTAGGAGGAGAAAAAGGATATGAAAGAGCCTCAGAATAAATAAATAAGTAAAGAGACACAGAATAAATTTCAAGGATGTTGAAGCTGTCTGGAGGTCAGTTAAGATAATACTTGAACGGTTAATTAAATCATTGGGAAAGTTCTGGTTGCACTAACCAGAGCAATTTCAACAGAAAGATAGGAAGAGAGGCTGGGTCAATTACCCTAAGTGAGTAAGAATCTGAAAGAAAAATTAATCTCAAGACTTATAACTTTGGATACCGAGACCTGAGTTTGAGTTCCTATCCTCTCTCTCCTCTCAGTACGTGCTTTAGACAAATCACTTACTCCCTTAGGGTTTAAATTCCTTTCTCAGGTGAAAAACAGAAATAAAAACGTTTCCCCCAGCCACCCAATGTGTTATATTTCTCTGAGAGTCAAATGAATTATTTTGGTAAATATACATTCTTAACTATAATTTTATGTTCTACAAGGTGAGGTATTGCTGAACTAGTAATAGAGATGGCTCTAACGCATCTATGCAATGAGTGGTTTCCAGAAAAGTAAATCTCCACAATACTAGTCAATGTTTTAAATTAGTTGGCCATTTAATATACCTATGGTGAATCTTTGGGAAAGCAGCAAATCTTTTTTAATGTGAACAGTCATGCTGCAATATTTTTCTTTCTTTCTTCTTCTTTCCTGTTCTTTTCATTCCTCCTTCCTTCCTCCCTTTCTCTGTTCCTTTCTCTTTTCTTCATTGCACCTGTATGTTTTCTTTAGGAAAAGCAGAACACAAACAAAATGAAGAGTTATTGCCTCTTAGAAAAGAGATATTAATAAATTGTGAAAGGGTGGAACAAAGAACATGCAGACTGAGATAGGCTTGGAAAAGACAAAATACTTACGATTAAAAATAGAAATAAACTGTTCGTCAAATTGTCACACTTACCAATGCCACAACTGCACAAAGGGGCAGCAATCTTTTGAAATTAGGGACTGTTATTTGGCTAAGAAGTACTCATCAGGAGGGGACCTCAAACATCAAGGGAAAAGTATAAAGACAAAGGAAAAAAATCTGAGAAAGTCAGATAGTAGAAACAGAAAAAGGAAACAAAGAGATAGAGGGAAAGTAGAGAAAAAAAAAACAGAGAATAAGATGAAAAGAGGCCTTTAACTTAAGTGGTCAGCTTGGATGGGAACCATGACCCTACCATCTCCCAGCTTTTTGGCCTTGAACAAATTACATAACCATTTGAGCTTCTTTGCATGTGTTCTCAGTCGCTCAGTCCTATCTGACTCCTTACCACCCTTTGGGCTGCAGCCTGCCAGGCTCCTCTGTCAATGGGAATTCTCTAGGCAAGAATACTAGAGTGGGTTGTCATGCCCTCCTCCAGGGCATCTTCCTGACCCAGGGATGGAACAAGGGTCTCCTTCACCACAGGTGGATTCCTTACTCTCTGAGCTGCCAGGGAAGCCCCTGATCTTCTTTCTGTGTCTATTAATATTGACAATCACAAACACTTCATCAAGTGGTTGTGAGCATTAAATGAGAAAGTAAGTGCCAAGGGGATGTCTGGTACACCAGAAGTATTCACCAACAAGTAGATGTTACAATATTTTTTTTTAGTTAAAGGTCTCTGTTTCGGTTGGAGACCCAGTCTGACTCCACACTCTGAACAGACCAGAATAAGAGAAAGCAACTCTGCAACAGCGTGCCTTACACTATGGTTCTCAGGGTATTTGCCCAGCCCTGAGGGTGGACTCATTCAAATATTGCTGTGTCCCTTATCTTCTAGTCATTTCCTCTACCTTTACTAGAAATTAACAACTCTCCACTGCATCTGGTTTAGAGATTCTGAATACTGTATGTACTAAAAGCTACAGTCGACTATAAACCGCTAAAAATTACCACATTATTTATTCAGAATCGTCAGCTTCCCTGCCTCTGATGACCCCATATTATCACACTCTGGAATTAGAAACCCTGCATTTGCAATTTGACTGTGTTGGATTTGGGTTTTCACAACATGTAGTTTGCACAGTAATAATACTTATAGATTTTTCATTTTTCTACAGAAATTAATTGCCTAAACCACAATGATTTATAGTCACACTGAACATGATTATTAATTTTCCTGATGATTATACCTGTGGGCGGCAACAAATCTACTCATGATAGACCTGGCTTTGAATTGCTGCTAAAACTAAAATGTCCATAAGGTAATAACAACTAATTTTACCTTAATCAACTTACACTTAAAAGAATTTAATATAGGGCACTTGTGCCTTGTGGGGAAACTTGTTTGAAATATAAGGTGCTGAGTTATTTATGAGAATAATTATATATTTGTTACTCTAGTTTATACTGGGAAATCAGAATCTGAAATTAGTCTGAGATACATTAAAAAAATATAATGAAGAGTGGAGTTGCACACACTAAAGAACTTTTGCACTAAGATAAATATATAACCTGTTATAGCTGCTCTGGTTATGGAAAAGAAGATTATTAAAGCTCACTACACCATGTAGCCTTTTTTTTTTTCCCTTGTCCTGCTAGTTCCTTAAACGGCTATCTTCGTTAACAAAAAAGGTAAGGCATTTGATACCTAACAGTCTTGTCCTTGCTTCTTCCTTACTCACCCTAAAATTGTCTTTAAAAGGATTTCTCTTGTATTCCAATGAGTATAGGTCCCTGTCAATGACTCATGATGAAGGGAAAGAATGGTAGACTGGGAAAATCGAACCCAGATCAGACAGTCTCGTGTCTAACAAACATTCCTTGTTCATATTACGGTGCTAGGGAGGTTCATTCATTTCTGTAGATTAGTTTCCCTCTATTACAAATTAAAAAAAAGAGAAGGGTCTGATTATTGGCTGATATGCATACCTTATATAATTCTGTATGTTCATATCCCAGAAATATTTAAGGATTTTTCCCTGATTGGTGGCATTATGCAGTTATGCAAATAATGTTATATCTAGGCACATTATGCCGTTATGTAAATGATCTATTTCATTTGTATTTCCCACAGAGTAATGGGGTAGGGAAGAAATGCTCTTCTGCATTTCCTCTGGTTTTTAATGAGTTGTTCAGATATAATTCAACTAGTGATCAGTCTCGGGATTTCTGGGGCCGGGTGTAAGTTAGCTTTTCTGTCCCATCACCACAACCTGTTCCTAACTTTCCTATTCAATTCAGCAAATATTTATTGAGTGTTTATTGTGTACCAGCTGTTTGTGCAGGTGGGAATGATCCAAAGGAGCTCCGATCTTGCTCAGCTAGGCTCTGGCAGGGATGTTATTTACCTTGTGGTGTTCCCTCTTTGACTACTTGGACACGTGACGAAGGTCAGTTTCACTCCATCCATTTCAGAACTTAAGTCATATTAGAAAATATTTTTAAAGTTCAGGGAAAAAAAATAAATAAAAAGGGAATAATTTAGAAGGGCTAACTGCATATTATGCAATGAAATATACAGAGCAAGCTAAATAATTTAAATACAGATATGGCTACAGACAGCAGGCTACAATTAAGACACAATTCTTAACTGTAAAGTGGAAGCCGAGTTAAATCTACTATCATTTGCCTGATTCATCACTTCTGATCTCTTGTAATATCACACATGCTAGTCTACAAATCACAGAATTTAGATCAGATCGATTGTTTCCTTTTATTAAGACTGACATGATAATTGTAGAGAATTTTCAACCTCTCTATCAGCATCCATTCAACATGTATTGATTTAGTTAACAAATAATTATTAAGCATCTCTGGCCTTGGGATGCCAACCCTCATTGGTGGAGGAGAAATTGATCTGAAAATGCAGGTACTGTTAGTATCTAGGAAAAAGAGGTGCTTGGACTAGAACGTGTCCAGTCAGGGAAGTCAGGGAAGGTCCAGACTTTCACATCCTGAGTCTTTTTCAATCACATTTAACTGAAATCATATGTTTTGATTGGGCTTCCCTTGTGGCTTAGCTGGTAAAGAATCCACCTGCAATGAGGGAGACCTGGAGTCGATCCCTGGGTTGGGAAGTATCCTGAAGAAGGGAAAGGCTACATACTCCAGTATTCTGGCCTGGAGAACTCCATGGAGTGCATCATCCCTGGGGTCAAAATAGTTGGATACGACTGAGTGACTTTCACTTTCACTTTTTCATATGTTTTGATTAGCTATCAAAATTATCTGTGCAAAAACGGGCTTATTTCTAAGGATGGACAATCTATAAAATAATCCAATTTATTCCCTCTGTGATAGTTTTTAGTTCGGTTCAGGTTAGTTCAGTCACTAAGTCGTGTCCGACACTCTGCTACCTCATAGACTGCAGCACACCAGGCCTCCCTGTCCATCACCAACTCCTGGTATTTACTCAAACTCATGTCCATTAAGTTGGTGATACCATTCAACCATCTCATCCTCTGTCTTCCCCTCTCCTCCTGCCTTCAATTTTTTCCAGCATCAGGGTCTTTTCCAATGAGTCAGCTCTTCATATCAGGTGGCCAAAGTATTGGAGTTTCAGCTTTAACATCAGTGCTTCCAGTGAATATTCAGGACTGATTTCCTTTAGGATGGACTGGTTGGATGTCCTTGCAGTCCAAGGGACTCTCAAGAGTCTTCTACAGCACCACAGTTCAAAAGCATCAATTCTTCAGTGGTCAGCTTTCTTTATAGTCCAACTCTCATATCCATACATGACTACTGGAAAAACCATAGCCTTAACTAAATGGACCTTCCTTCATTGGCAAAGTAATGTCTCTGCTTTTTAATACACTGTCTAGATTGGTCATAACTTTTCTTTCAAGGAGTAAGTGTCTTTTAATTTCATGGCTTCAGTCACCATCTGCAGTGATTTTGGAGCCCCAAAAAGTAAAGTCTCTCACTGTTTCCCCATCTATTTGCCATGAGGTAATGGGACCGGATGCTATGATCTTAGTTTTCTGAGTGTTGAGATTTAAGCCAGCTTTTTCACTCTCCTCTTTCACTTTCATCAAGAGGCTCTTTAGTTCTTCTTCACTTTCTGCCCCCTGAGGGTGGTGTCATCTGCATATCTGAGGTTATTGATATTTCTCCTGGCAATCTTGATTCCAGCTTGTGCTTCTTCTAGCCCAGCGTTTCCCATGTTGTACTCTGCATAGAAGTTAAATAAGCAGGGTGACAATATACAGCCTTGATGTACTCCTTTTTCTATTTGGAACCAGTCTGTTGTTCCATGTCCAGTTCTAAATGTTGCTTCCTGACCTGCATACAGATTTCTCAGGAGGCAGGTCAGGTAGTCTGGTATTCCTATCTAGGGAATAAATTATAAAAAAAAAAACCTCCAGATTTGGTTAGGTTTCCCTGGCAGTTCAGTGGTAAGGAATTCACCTGCAATGCAGGAGACACGGGTTCGGGAAGACCTGGTCTGGGAAGATACCCTAGAGAAGGAAATAACAACGCACTCCAATATTCTTGCCTGGGAAATCCCGTGAATAGAAAAGCCTGATGGGCTACAGTCCATGGTCATAAGAATTAGACAGGACTTAATGACTAAGTTGGAGAAGACAGTGGCAGCCTACTCCAGTACTCTGGCCTGGAAAACCCCATGGACGGAGGAGCCTGGTGGACTGCAGACCATGGGGTCGCTAAGAGTTGCAAACGACTGAGCAACTTCACTTTCACTTTTCACTGTCACGCATTGGAGAAGGAAATGGCAACCCACTCCAGGGTTCTTGCCTGGAGAATCCCAGGGATGGCGCAGCCTGATGGGCTGCCGTCTATGGGGTTGCACAGAGTCGGACACCACTGAAGCGACTTAGCAGCAGCAGCAGGAGCTGCAATGACTAAGTAGCTTCTTGATTGTCCCCATCTCTATACCCCAAATAAAGAGTGCATTGGCTTATTTCCTCTGAAAATATTTTGAGTGGGGCCTGATTTCAAACCCTAGGGCTGATATCAAATATTCCCAATGTCCACTCTTTGGATCTCAGTTAACTTCACAATTCTAATAGTTGACTTCAAAAATGTGCCTATGATAGCTTGAGGCTGAAGATCATCATCAGCTCAAGCAGAAAACATACAAAATCCTAGAGCCCAACATTCTGAGTATAACTACATTTGTTGAATTTACAATGGTTGACTGATTCTAACAGCACTATTCAATATTTGGAATTTGGGATAAAATGACATTTTTTACAAACAAAGTGCTCCTGGAAGAAAAATAGTGTCATGGTTCTGTATCCATGTACTAATAGAAAGGTCTGATCAATCCATTTCTAAGCCGTGTTCTAATATTACAGGACATACTTGTGTCTGATATATTATTTCCCTAAAATTATCTCATTATACTTTTCTTGTGTTCTTACTGCTTCAGAGAAAAATCATGTTATACTTGTAGTATTTCCATGTTACTCTCTACCTTAGGGTGTATTATAAGGGGGTGGGCGGCAGAGAAAGGGGAAGTAGAGATAAGCTGATAGAAAGGAGGCAAAGCAAAAGGAAAAAAAGCCAGGGAGGAAAAGAAAAAGCAGCTGATGAAAGAAGTAAAAAGGAAGAGGCATAACAGAAGAGAAAAGAAGTGACGTGACTTGAAGCTGAGAGAAAGGGAAGAACGTGAGAAGCAGGAAGAAAAGAGAGACAAAAGGTGGTGCTTTGAAGGCAATGTAAATGTAGAGAAAAAAACTAAAGGTAATAGCTAAGAAAAGAAGAAAATTGAGCACTTTAATATGAGAAAGTAATCATTTAAATTTTATTATCTGATTTTTTTGGCCGAGCCACAAGGCACACAGGATCTTAGTTCTCCCACCAGGGATCGAACCCATCGCTTCTGCAATGGAAGTGCAGGTTCTTAACCACTGGACTGCCAGGGAAGTCCCTATTTAAAAGCTTATTTTAAATATGAAAGCAAGAAGGATGTTTAAGGATTTAGGGATTCCTAGAGGAATATGGTGACAAAGTGGACAAAATGGAAGTGAAGGTAAGAAGGAAAAGGGTTTAAAATAGTCAACAGATACACATTAGAGGAAATGATAAAGTTAGACATGAGAAACTAGAAAAGCACTGAATTTTTGTTTACTATTACCATTACATTTTATCTTTTTAACTGTTTATTATTGTAAATGGATAGTACCAACAAAAAAGTATTGAATACTGTACATCATTCTCTAGGTTATATTACACATATAAATCTGGAGCAGTATTGGGATGAAATGCACCCAGAAGGGAAAGCACACATAAAAGTCAAAGGTAAACTATAACTTGACCATGTGTACACACACAAAAATCATCTGTTCCAAATTATATACCCTTAGCTTCCTTATGCCAACTTTAAATTACGTTTGCCTTTCTTGTGCACTTTCTGACTTGTTAAGCAGAATCACAAACTAATATTTGTTTTGCTGTTTGTTTGGAGGAGAATCATCTCACTGCGGTGAAGGTGGTGGAATCATACAACTTCACACTCTGACAGATGGAGATGATCCATCCCGCATACAGACTAGTTCCTTCTGACTTTCCCCTACATCATTTGAAGAGGGGCTCATATTTCCTTTCATAGGTTTTTCACACTCTTGTCTCAGGGAATTAAGTTCTTTCCTTTGGGAATAAATCTTGTTTTAGCTGAGTAAAGGATTGAGGCATCACTACCCTTCATGCAAGAAAGAAAAAGAAAAGATTCTCTTACAGTATTTATGCATGGCCTTTGCCTGGCCAGGCTGAAGTCTGCTGTCTTCAAGAGTAGAAAGTCTTTTGCAGAATAGGCTGCTTGCCAGATTTAGTCTGGACCTCATGAGCTTGAGATTTACTGTTTTTAATCTTTTTTCTGATGGACATTCTAAATACCTCTGTTTCACGTGAGGTTTAATTTCAGCACAGCAGGTATTAGTGTATCCAAAAATGGGAATAAGCCACCTGTTTTCTTGTGTGATGAAATGCCTAAAACACAGCTAAGTTTTTACAGCATCTAGTCTTTTATCCCCTTAACGATCAGTTTCTTTAAAAATGATACTTTTGTTGGATTTCTCTGACCATTTCTAAGATAATCTTACATAGCCCATATTCCCCCCTAAGAATGTGAAGCTCCACATCTGTATTCATTTGGACACTTTTTGCACTGGGACTTACACAGGAGAGAAAGGTTTGGGCTTGTTTCCCTTTAATAAGATGGCAGCCTGAGGACATTAAAGAAAGCAATCTCTCTAAATTTTTCTGCGCAGATGTTGATGACACCAAGAGAAATTATCTTCAAAATTGTCAGCAACACCATTAACAATGCCTTTGTTAAAACTTACATAATCTAAAGAAATGTTCAGTGAAGAATTCACCTTGATGGAATATGACTTGTGAAGCTAATACATGTGTGTATGCTCAGTCGCTTCAGTCCTATCCGACTATAACCCTTCTCCAAGTTATATCCATTTCTCTTTCCCCCAGGGTCCCCTCCACAGATCAAATCTGATAATAATACTGATAAATCAGTTTGATAATGGTATTGATAATGTTCATCAGAGCTGCCACTCACTGAGTACTTCAAGGCATTAGAGTATATTTCTTCCTGTACTTCCTCTCATCATATCTGTCCCCTGTAGAAATGTCTTTCCTTTGCTCTCAGGATGAAACTCAAACTTTAATAATAGAATAGAGAAGATCTTACTAAATCTAACCTCTCTTTTTAACCTTTTCAGTCTCATTTCCTACTACCTCACGATCTACACACCAGCCTTCAAGGAATTCCTTCAGTTCTCCTAAGATAGCTTGCTCTCTCTCACCTTAGGACCAGTGCTACTTAGTTTGAAGCCCTCAGCTCCCAGGTCACTTCCTCTGGGGAGCTTTTCCTGACCTTACACAACCTGGTGAAGCATCTCTCCGGGTGGAGAGAGCACCTGTGTTCACTGTCATTAATGCACCTGTGTGTGTGTGCTCAGTCATGTCCAACTCTCTGAACTCCCTGGACTGTAGCCCACCAGGCTCCTCTGTCCATAAGATTTTCCGGGCAATAATCCTGGAGTGGGTTGCCATTTCCTTCTCCAATTTATGCACTTATTTGGATGTATTATCATTTCTTGCTTCCATTTTCTCTATTAGACCATAAATTCCATACAGACAGAGAGACTGAATGCCAGACTTACAGATTGTTTCCATTAAATATCTATAGAATTAATGAAGGTAAATAAATTCCCATTCTTGTGTATTTCTTTAAGGGAAAGGAAGCAGAAGTGACTCTCTTTGTCTATAATGCAATTGCTAAGTTGCTTTAGTCCTGTCTGACTCTTTGCGACCCTATGGACTGTAGCCCTCCAGGCTCCTCTCTCCATGGGATTCTCCAGGCAAGAGTATCAGAGTGGGTAGCCATTCTCTTCTTCAGGGTATCTTCCTGACATAGGGATCAAACCCAGGTCTCCTGCATTGCAGGCAGACTCACTACCATCTGAGCCACCAGAGAAGCCTCATAATGTAAGTCTGCTGCTGCTACTGCTGCTAAGTCACTGCAGTCATGTCCGACTCTGTGCAACCCCATAGACGGCAGCCCACCAGGCTCCCCCGTCCCTGGGATTCTCCAGGCAAGAACACTGGAGTGGGTTGCCATTTCCTTCTCCAATGCATGAAAGTGAAAAGTGAAAGTGAAGTTGCTCAGTCGTGCCTGACTCTTAGCGACCCCATGGACTGCAGCCTACCAGGCTCCTCCGTCCATGGGATTTTCCAGGCAAGAGTACTGGAGTGGGGTGCCATTGCCTTCTCTGAATGTAAGCCTACCTTCCCCCAAATAGAAGTACAGAATTCAGTGTCTCTGATAGTCATAATATATGAAGTCTGTTCACACTCAGAAATTAGTGGGCTGTTTTCCCTGTAGTCTAGCACATTGTTTTGTAAAATGGGTTATGTAAAATGACAATTTGTTATGCAGGGTGAAATATTGTGATGTTCATCTATATTTATATAGAACTAAGTTTTATAAATATTTTCTATTTGAATCAACTTTCATGGCCATCCCAGTCTGTATGTATATCGGACAGCCTTGAGTAGTGTGGCAACCACAAGATTCTGAGGAGAGGGGATGAAAGCTCGTGCAACATGCCATTACTGAAGGTTAAACGTACTGATAAAACGGATTCATGGAGTCTGTTATCCGACTTTAGTTACACTACCCTCACAAAGTGGACACCTTATGTTTTTAAATTGCTGCAAACTACAGCTTGAAATTAATGCAGATTAAAAGACCACGGATCAAAGATGAAAACAGTAATGTAAGCACATGCTTGAGCTCTTCAACACCATATTACTAACTAAAAGAAGGGCAATATAATTTTATATGGTAATATGTCAACCAATAATAAACAAAAAAATGTTTTAAGGCAGCCACATTCATTGTTGCAAATGATAAACTTAGCCTTGGACTTTGTGTTTGAGGTGTTAATTGATGACAGTGGCACATGTATGTAATTTATAAACAAACATGTATAGATGTATATGCAAGGGATTTTGTCTTAATTGAGGGGTGTTCAGTTGAAAGAATTTGGAAACATTTGTCCAGGAAGGAACAAGTCCCTTCTTTCTTGCCCATTCCACATTCCACCTTATCTTCCTCTGTTCTCTCAAAACCTGAAGCCTGCTACTTTAAGGGCCACCTTATGGTCCATCCAAGAGGCCACTTTATAATCTATCCAATCTTGCAATGCCTGCCCCCTTCTCATCTGAGCCAACCCTCTGCTGTTGTAGAAATAAAGCCACTTAATCAATGGCAAGCTGAGGCCTTTAATTCAAAACTTAAAGATACTGGAAAAATATCTCCATTGGATATTCCTTTAATATCTTTGTCAGTGCAAAAGAGACACTAGCAACTCCTGAAGACAATAAAATATAAGCCATAGTCCCTCCCTCAAGGAACTGGTTAAAAGGCATACTGTGAAAACTAGTGAATATTTAGAAAAGATTGACCTGACTAGTGTCCAGGTCTTCCTTCTTTCTCCTGATCTTAAGACCAGTAAATAGGCCTCCTGCCATGGTCCCACATCTAAAAGTGTGGGCCCGAGAACAGAGCCCTCCCTATTCTCCACTCTAATATTCACTAGTGCCATTGCAAAGGTGTTCACCTCATCACACAAAATGTGTTATAAAATTTCACGAAACTCAAAACGATCAACAAATAATGATTTACATTTTATTGACTTTGGATTAAAACTGTAGAGCCTATCAATATACAAGGTTTTGATGAATTTCCTGGAAATTCCAGAAATAGTACAGTTGTCTTAAAGGGAGTACTCATTGAGAATTATCCTAGTGAAGGTTTTTAAGATCCCTGCTTAAAATTTGACATATTAATGATCTACTATTCAACCCAACATTACTTGCTATGAAACTATTTAAAGGAATTCACTCCCCATTGTCCCTGTTAGTTGGAAATGAACGCTTATTGATCCCAGTATTGATCTACTACTTCAGACAAAAACAATACTTTTCAAAGTACACTCAAAAGAGTTTAAGGACTAAAGTAAAAATGTAACTTATGCGGGTTACTAGGTGATTGATCACAACTGATTTTGCTCCCATAGAACATAACTTACTGTGACACTGCTTATCTGGGCTCCAGAGTCGGCCCTCATTGAACTGTACATTTTGTATGAATGATCGATGTGGATTTGAATATTTTGTTAGATTCACCTTTCAATCCATTTTACATAGCTGACTTCCAGAAAAGATGAGTCCTACTGAAAAACTCTACAGGAGGAATGTAACAATTATGAATTTAAGAGATCTCTGGTGATTTTATTCACCTGATTATGGTAATTTCTGCTTTGTTTCGAATCAGAGAACTGAAGTCAAGCCTGGCTCATTTGGGCAGTATTTTTCCAAAAGAAATATCCTTTTTGTCTGTGTCAGAAATTTAAAAATAAAAACTAGCTGAAACCCTTCGAAGGTCAGAGAAAAAAGCATTCAGGTGTGTGTGCACGAAGAGAAACAGCAAAAGATCTGTCTCTTGGGAGCTGTAACATTTGACCTTTACATCCTGACCCACCTTAATTCAACCCTATTTATACATATCATTGTAACTAACTGAAATATATATTTTTAACATTTGCAAGGGATTAGATTAAAGCCCATACAAATGGCAGTGGACATACTGTGAAATAATGCCTTCTCCATCAGATTATAGGATGTGAATTCATGATCTCTTTGTCCACATAAGAACACAGTTTGACGATGGTAAATGACAGCTGTTTTCATCTAGCTTTTCTTCGCAGTCAGTTGATTTCACACAACAGTCCATCATTAGAGATCATTACTGTATTACTATTGTTAACAAGGAAGCATAAAGCTTATGCCTTCGTCTCTCTTAGATATAATAAGTCTAAGGGAACAAGAGTACCCTAAAGGCCCTTCACTTCTAAAAATGATTAAACTTCATTCAAATCACAGCCTGTAACCCACTTCTGGGCATAGTATCAAAGTCAGCTCCATAGGTGTGATCTAAGGCGGGGTACTATTCCTGCCTCAGGTTTTGCACAAGAGTAGTTTGCATGCATTATCCTCAAAGAACAGATTGCCTTTTACCAAAATCCTATGCATTTTGGCACTTGGTGAGTGTCTTAGATGGCATTAACTGTAAAACATTTCTTTTTACATAATTATGGCTTTGTTTTGAGTGTGTGCTAAGATGGTTGTAAAAGTTTTAAATGTGAAGGGCTTGGGGAACCGGAGAAAAATCTCTGAGCAAAAATGAAAGCCTGTTGTTAACAATTAAAGTTCAACATTTTCCTGACAATCTTTCAAAACTTAAGGGAATAAAAAAACTCTACATGGTTATTTTAATAATTATTCCTCAAATTATACCATTATTAGAAATGTATAGAAAATACAAGTTGTGATGATTGCAAAACACCTGGAAAATTAGAGCTATTGTTTTCTGGGTATATTTATGTAGCAATAAGACCATCTTTGTCAATAACTGATAAAAATAAATGCAGAGAGACCTAGTGTTCATTCTAATAATGAGAAATCCTTCTGAGCACTCAGAAAGGTCTTTGCCTCAGGCATTTACTCAGATCCCTGAATCCACCAACCTTGCCATGAATGTGTTAATTGACATGCTTGTATAAATTTTAGTAAAGCCATAATATTTTTGCATGGCAACTATTAAAAATATTTTTTCTCTTAATTTCACCAGGGAAGCTGAGACTCTGAAATTTTCCCCCATGCAGGAGGGAATAATTTAGATTTTCTTCCATCCCTGTCAGAAGTTGAACAGACGAACAAAACAGATTCTTCAGAGACAATTTTACACAGAGTTACATCCATCCAATTCAATTATAAATTAAATTGACTAACGAACCATAGCTCATTATGGGAATCAATTACTCAGAACTGTCTTTGGACCAAAAATGTGGAAAATAAAAAATAATGGTCATACTTCAATATACCAGATTGTCAACGTTTGAAAGCTCTGTTTTTCTCTAGCTTGGCATAGTCCAACGCCAAAAAGAAATGATAATCATTTGTTTTACAGCTCCTAGAGATGTTCTCGTTTTCTGAAGACTAGTTAATTCTTGAGTTTTGATCTCTTTGGGACGAGTACCTCAGGCTTTTCTGGGATGACAGGCCAACCCTGGAGTCATGTAATCGCATGGGAATCTTTCAGATCAACTTATGCAAATGCGTTATTAAAAGGAACCTCATTTTAGCCCCTAGTGCCACCCAAGCAATAAGAGTCAAAATCTTGGGAGGTCATGTTAAAAGCATTTTATTAATAAAATGATTCCAGTAACAGGATGAGGGTGGGGGCATCACCCTCTGGAGCATTTTCTTTCCAATTGTTTGGTAAAAGTAAATCCATGGAGATTCCAATGGCTGCCTTATTTACCGAGCAGTAGGGCCTGATAAAAGGAATAGTATTAAAACAATGAGACTAAAATCTTTCCCCTTTGGAGGCCCATAGCTCAGAAATTTTCTGTTACAGTGAATTAAAAAACCATTCTGCTTTGAACATGTGTAGGTAGAGGCAAGGGTCTTCCCAGGTTGCTCAGTGGTAAAGTATCCATCTGCCAGTGCAAAAGATACAGGAGACCCAGGTCCGATCCCTGGGTCAGGAAGATCCCCTGGAGGAAGAAACGGCAACTCACTCCAGTATTCTTGCCTGGAAAATCCCATGGCCAGAGGAGCCTGGTAGACTGCAGTTCATGGGGTGGCAAAGAATCAGACACAACTTAACAGCTGAGCATTCATGAACACAGGTAAAGGTGAGACCACAAAGCACATACCTGTATCAACTTTGGAGATGTGTGATAACACAGTGCGGGAGTCTGTTCCCCACAAAACATATCATGACAAGGTGGTCAAAGAACAAGGCTAAGACTTTTTCATGAACTGAAATCCTAAAGATGCCTTCATTTCGTTTTTCCTCATGTACTTATACTTATTCACTGACACTTGGAGGATAACAAAAATAGATATTTCAAATTCAAATGTTCACCTAAAGAACTAAGAGCTCACTAAAAAAAAAAAAGAATTTGTGTATTTTTCTCATCCAAGGAAACCAAAAAGAAATTGTTTACCCAGGAAAAGCACTACTATACATGAAAGCAAGTTAATCCTCATAAATATATAATTCAGTATCATTTTGCTTAGAACCTCATATTTTAAAACATCTACTTCTTAAAATGGATTGAGTCTGAGTTTGTTTCACTAAAACATTATTTTTTAAAAAACATCAGACATAGAAGAGAAGTGGCTGGAAATTTCCAAATGTGTGTTTTGGCTAATACAGGGAGGTGGGGGAGAGCGCCTTCCTTATTTGTTTACTTTTTTACCATTAGAACAAGAGAGAGTACAGTTGCATTTCCCACTATGTTCAACAGATAGGGAAGAAGGACAAATGGACATGTAATTAAAAAATAAGCATTTAATGAAAAGTCCCTTTAAAAATCATTCAATAAATAGGGTCAGAATTCAGGTTCAGGGTTCATAACTCAGAGTTCAGAGATTACATAATGTCTTTTGGACTGAATCACTTAAAAGGGAGGCTGACTCGTTTTTGCTATAAATAAACACAGCTTAACTCACTATTTCAATGGCTTTCTCTTTTGTGAACAGCTCAAGCCTTGGGGACAGACTTGGATTCAAATCCTGACTCTGCCCCTTACTGTCTGAGAAATAGTGAGCAAGTCCAGCTCTGTACAGCTCAGTTTCCTGACCCCTAAAACTGAAATCATAGTCATTCCCGTTTCCTAATGTTTCCAGAAGGCTCAAATAAGGCAAGTACTTAGCATGATGCCTGGCACACATATGTGTTAGCTCTTATTCCTGTTATAGTTGTTCTTCTTACTCTCTCATTTCACAATAGGCAACAGCACAATTCCAAACTCAAAGGGAAGAGAACACCCATTCTTTTTCACCCTACTCTCAAACACTTTGTCCAAACTGGATCATGCCGTGTTTCTCAAAACTCCTGCCTAGGTAGGCCTGGACTGGTTTGTAGGGCTGCTTACAAAGACTGAAGTGGTGACCCAGGGATGTCTGTGGAGCTTGTAGTGCAGCTGTCTTTCTTCAGTTGCCTCATCCTGCTGGTGGCTCCACCACTGCCCAGATCTCAGCCACATCCCCAAAGCAACCCATGTTCAAGCGCCACCCCTCACACAGGAAACCATCACAGAAGATCACTGCTGTCTAAGGGAAAGCTGCCTTATAGGCTGTACACACTCAAGACTGGGAAACTTGATGGCATTCCTGATCACCTGTCAGAATTTTGAAGGAAGACCTCTTACAGGCCTCAGGCATTTATGGAACAGTGTATTGCACGAATGTCTTGAGTGGACAGAGGAGCCTGGTGGGCTGCTGTCCCTGGGGTCGCACAGAGTCGGACATGACTGAAGTGACTTAGCATGCACGCATGCAGGCATTGGAGAAGGAAATGGCAACCCACTCCAGTATTCTTGCCTGGAGAATCCCAGGGACAGAGGAGCCTGGTGGGTTGCCGTCAATGGGGTCATGCAGAGTCGGACACGACTGACACGACTTAGCAGCAGCAGCGGCTTGCTCTCCAGCCCATATGCAACTGAATATGAATGCTATCAGAAATAAATACCTTTCTCTTTACTCCTTCATGTGGCGATAGGCAAAGAATCTGAGTTTGAGAAGCTGAAATCAGACTTGCACTCTATCGCAGGAATTCTTGGCAAAGCCTTCTAATTTTAACTAATTAGAAGAGCCAATCTTCTTTTCGTTCAGAAATGTATTAAAAGATATCACATTCAAAGGCTGGACATGCCCACAATTAATTACTGGTGTCCAGCTAAAGGTCTATCATTAGCTATTGCCATGACAACCTTTAGAAGGCCTTGGCCCACCTGTTGCAAGATAGAAACAGCATTAGGCAGTTGGTTCCTGCACTTGGCCTCCCTCGGGCCTATGGGGAATTCGTACTAATTAGAATTAGTTGTCCTTCTGTAGTCCAGCTTCTGACACAAATTGCATTCTGTAGCTTTTTGTTCCACTTGAGTTCACAGACAAAATAGCCCATGCCATGTTTGAAATGAAGCAAGGCAATATAAAAGGATTTTATATAATTGGCTAATATACTTTAACATTTTAACTAATATCTTCAGTGTTGGTTTCTTGGAAGGGAACTTGTTTACTTTCTTCTCCTTTTACTCAAAAGTTGTTTATGATCATGCAGCACGTAATTTTAAAACGGCTTGTTCGGGTGTCATTAACCCACTGTCAGACTCAACTGCATATAGAACAAAACAAGTGACCTTTAAAAATGATAGTTTGGAAGGGCCCCATGGTGATGGCAAAGAGAAGTACAAACAGCAAAGAAAACGAAAGGACCCTTTCTCACGTCTCATTAAAGAGAAACTTGATTGAAAACAAGAGCTCATAGAGGAAGAGTCACAATATAACAGAAAAGCCAGGAAATGAAAGAAATTATTAGGATGTGAGCTTGTGTGGTTTTGCGAGAAAGAGTGGGCCACAAACTCAGTGAGATCTAAAAAGATACAGCCACAGGACCCACTGAGAGACACTTGAGAAAAGAAATACTAGTCAGTGTTGCCCAGAAAAGACTAACTTTGAACATATCAGGATTTTAGGAGTGAACTGAGGAGATGCAACAAGTGTATCTTATGTTGCATCTTCCTGTGTAGAAGAGACAGGCATTGGCCAGGGGCGTCTAAAAAACCTATGTGGTCTTTATAATCTCATTGTGGAGTCATTTTAGTCGTTTTTAGGAATAGTACGACTCCAAAACACAAAGCAAAATTGATGGTCTAAGGAATTCTGGTTGGATTTTTCACAGGGCTGAAGGAACCTGGAAACCTGTTTGCTCAGCTCATTTTAGTCACGAACTGGAAATAAGAGTTAATTCTATGCTTCACCTTTCTTGTCCAGCTACCTCAGTTTCCAGGAACTCTTGTGACAAATGATCTTATGTTTGTGATTGACTTTCTCTCTATATAAGAGGTTTTCTAAGCAAAGAATCATAATCTTCCCCAAAACAAGTACAATACAGTTTTATTTTTATTTTAAAAAGATGCACTGAGAGCTAAGAGAGTGTTCCTTTCACAAAAGATGTGTTTTCAGTTGGGGAAGATGGTTGCAGAACCACCATTTGCTTGTTCATGAAAAGAACTGTAACTAGTTTTAAAATAAAATCTATACACATCCCAAATTCATTCTCCAAGCTACCATATCAGCCTCATATTGTTCAGAATGGGACTGAAGCCAAGAACAAATATCTCTCTTCCTTTCCCTGACTTTGAATCTGAATTCTGAAATGATAAGAGGTACTTTAAAATTCTTAAAATAGATGGATTTAGCAATGTCTGAGCCAAGGTAGCGCCTAGTTACTCACAGATAAGCCAGAACTGCCTTCGTGAGTGTATTAAATGGAAAATGTATAAAATGTGCAAGAAAAATCAGCAAAAAGTCCAAGGAAATTTTAAAGTCTCAATTTAATTGAGAAAATTACCTATCTTTTCAATCTTTTCTGTTCTAAAGTACTACAGAACTACTTGAGAACAATAAGAAAGTCATTTGTTTGAAAACAAAAACCTTCCAAATGAAAATGCCAGCATGTTTGTCAAAGAACAGGACTGTCTATATTTTCTGTGTTGAGAAATTTTATTTATTGGTTTGTAAAGCTCTCCTTTTCCTTGAGCCTAGAGAAAGAGCAAAAAAATTTATTTTCACTACAACATCCATAACAGATAACATCAGTAATAATAACATAAATGAAAGTTAACCACAAAACACAGTACAAACCACATCACACCCCCAGTTGAGTAGGCTGGGTTAGTTAATTGACTTGCCAGCATGAACAGGCTGAACAACACACACAAGTTTCTCCAGTGACTTGCCAGAGTATAACATGGACAACCCTGAAAGATATTTCAGTTGGTCCAAAAGCTTTTGTTGATAATTTCTCACTAAGGATAGCGATTTTGTGGGGAAGATGCAGAGTTAGTCTCTCTCTAATAGAAATCAAATCATACTTATATCAACATTTATCCTGGGGTCACCTTTTCCAGGAGGGCTTTTCTCCTCCTCCTCATACCACTTTCAAATTTATTTATTTTTATTTTTCTACAGTAGACCCTTGTTGTTTATCTATTTTAAATATAACAGTGTGCACATGTCAAACCCAAACTCCCAATCTATCCTTCCTTCCCAGCCTTCCCCCAGTAACCATAAATTCGTTCACTAAGTCTATGAGTCCCAAATTTAGATGAAGTACACCTTCTTTCCCCTTCAGTGACAAAATGTGCCTGTCTCTAGCTTCGTTCTTCACCTGTTTTGGCATTCTCTCCAATCTATAGATTTCCAAAGCAAAGGAGCTTAATTTTTCCCACAAAACCAAGTAAGATTCAGAAGGACTCAATATAAGAGCTAGAAAAAACAAACAAACAAAAATTCCTACCAGTGTTCTGTGATCTTTTAAAAATTATTTATTTATTTTTGGCTGACCTAAGTCATCACTGCTGCACATGGGCTTTCTCTAGTTGCAGCGAGTAGGGGTTACTGTCCATTGCTGTGCTCAGGCTGCTCACTGCAGTGGCTTCTCTTGTTGCAGGGCACTGGTTCTGGGGTACATGGGTTTCCGTAGTTGCAGCTCCTGGGCTTTAGAGCATGGGTTCAGTAGCTGTGGTGCATGAGCTCAGTTTCTTCGAAGCATTTGGTATCTTCCTAGACTAAGGATTGAACCCATGTACCCTGTATTGGCAGGCAGATTCTTATCCACTGTACCACCAGAAAAGTCCTATAATCTGATTATGTACCTGTCTCCCATACCAGTCTTTGAGCACTAGAAGGCAAAATGCGGGTCCTCTGGTATCCACTATCATGCCTAGGGCACAGTAGTTGCCTAATACCTGTTTGATGAATGAATGAATTTCATCATATCCTGACAATCATGGTAAAATCAAAGTAGTTTAACATTTATCTTTACTTCACCTGCTTCCCAAGTTGAGTAGAAGAAAGTCATTTTGGAAGATTAGCATCTTAGTAAAGAATGTGTACAATACAACCAGTCCATTCTAAAAGAGATCAGTCCTGGATGTTCTTTGGAAGGAATGATGCTAAAGCTGAAACTCCAGTACTTTGGCCACCTCATGCAAAGAGGTGACTTATTGGTAAAGACTCTGATTCTGAGCAGGATTGGGGGCAGGAGGAGAAGGGGACGACAGAGGATGAGATGGCTGGCTGGCATCACTGACTTGATGGACATGAGTTTGGGTGAACTCCAGGAGTTGATGCTGGACAGGGAGGCCTGGCGTGCTGCAATTCACGGGGTTGCAAAGAGTTGGACATGACTGAGTGACTGAACTGAACTGAACTGAACTGAAAGAATGTGTGCTTTGGAACAGCACAGCAGCCAACTCTTTTCAGACATTCTGCCTAAACAGACATAAAGTGTTTAAATTAGCAAATAATATGCCCCTTTAGTCCTGACAGAGTTCATGACAATCTGAAGAGTACATCTCAACTGTGACGTAACTTGGGAAAAACATAGGCCTAAAGCCAAAAGTCACATTTAAGGTAGTTCTGGGCTGACAACTCCTCAGCCAATCACAATAGTTTTGCTTATAACATTCCAGGGTTTTGGAACACCCTTAGAGTGAAAACAAAAGGAAAGATGAGGCTCCCTTTGATTGATAGGTACTTCTAAGGCCTGATGTCTCTCCACATAGTTAATCTTGTTGATATGACCTTTCTTCACATTTCTTTATTTTAAGTCACCAAGGCATTTCTCTGAAAAATCATCTGTTGCAAAAGGCCCCAAAACAAGTATAAAGGAGAGAATAAAATCATTTATCAAAATTGTATGAATTTGTAATAGAATAGGCAAGAAGCAATTTAAAAAGATAGTTTTCTACCACTGACCCAGCTACCAAAATAAATATGGGGAAGATAGTCATAGTAATTAACAGAAGACTTAATTTTACTTTGTCATGAGATAAGGTTCAATTTGATTTCTGATTAAGAGAAAATCAGTACAAAAAATACGTTTTCTTCATTGTTTCAATTATTATAAATTTAGAGTGGAATACCTATGAGTTTCTCAGCTCTTGCCTTTCACTGGGAAAATACTCCATCAACACTTGAAAATGTTTCAACCACAGCCCTTAGCTCTTTTCTCCCATCTCCAATCCATGCTTCCTTCACCTATTCAGCAAAGAAAGTTGATATTATATTCTACTAAGCCAAACACCAAAATGTTAGGCCCCAGAATATATTTTTCAGATTGAAGCTGTTAGCTTTCTTGCCAGAAAATAATGTTCTTTGAAAAGCCCCTGAGCCTGTTTGATTATGGTCATCCAAGAATCACAGAATCCAGCAGCGACTCAAATTCCTCTAGCAAACAAACCTCAGGAGTGATCACATTCTCCAAGTAGGAGTTTAACAGTAATCATGGGGTCAGTTGAGAAATTGGTGTTTTGTAAGACTAATAAGCTTCAAGCTAAAGGGGCAAGCATGAACACACATCTATCTGTTGGAGAACTCTTGGCATACATTTAGCCTGCAGTGAGGGTTCAAAAACATTATAAATGGGGCAGAAGAAAATACACATACTACACATCTTTAGTAATTGAAGCAATTTGATAACCTCGTTCTTGAATGTGTATAGCATTCCTCATAAAGTTTGACTATGTTTATGAACATTTGTGCCAACTCTACCTTTTAAAAAACAAAAGGATAAATGAAAAACTAGTTATCAAAACTTGGTTGGGAGCTAAGAGATGTGCCACAAATGTAAAGGCCCACAGTTCTCTTCTGGTACCATACAAGAGTAGACTGTTCTTCTCTTGGGAAGAGATTAGTTGACCCTAAGGAAGTTATATCTCATCTGTTGGCTCAGTTTCCTTGTTGAGAATTGTGTGGGGTGGGCGGGGGTGGGGGGGTGGTAAAGATGATCACTAGGTCAGTTTCCAGTTCTAACATTTAGTGAGCTAGTTACCAGGCCAAGATTGGCAATGACTAGATTTAGAAAGCTAAAGGACTGACTGTTCTTCCCCAAACAAAATGCTAAGCTTTCTAGATAAGAGCATACACAGCCTTTGTTTTTGCTGTTTGGGTAGAAAGGGAAGAAAATTTAAAGACAAAAATGTCACTGTATCAGTTAGCAATTGCTGTATAACAAATCACATCAAAACTGAGTGGCTTCAAACTAAGTATTTATTACTTTTCATGAGCTTATGGATCAGTTGAAAGTTGGCAGATCTGCACCAGGATCAGCTCACCTTAGCAGGGCATATTCATCTGTTTGTGTTCAGCTAGGGAGTTGGCTGAGGGTTGCTGTTGTACGTTAGGCTTCCTCACATATGGGGTGTTTGGCTGGGTGTTAGTGAGGGAGACAAAGGAGTGACTGAGCCAAGGGTTCTCATCATCCAGCAGGCTAGATCAGGCCTGTTCTTTCTTGAGATATAGTCTCAGAACTGGCCTACTATCACTTCTGCCATGTTCTATTGGCCAGAGCACATTCCAGTAAATCAGGACATAAGATCTGCCCCTTGATGAGAGACACTACAAGGTCATACGGCAAAGCTGTGGATGCAGGAAAGGGTGAAGAATCATAATCGCTTTTGCAATCAATCTACAATCTCACAAATAATGCTTTGATGGCTGTGAGAATACAGGGGTGATCAAGATCCAATCATCCCCTTCAAGAAAGTCATAATTTAGACTGGGGTAAAGAACCTGACACAGCTAATTAGAATGTAAGGTAATAAATATCCTAACCATGGAGATAGTATGGGATCTAGATGTGGGCAATTCCTGCTCAAGATACTCAGGGAATGCTTCTCAGATGTGGTGACCTTTGAGTCAGGTCCTTTTGGGGACTGGATCCGAGTGCCTGAGATGGTTCCTGGCTTAACAGTAAACACTCAGTAAATATTTGATGAATAAATAAATGGAGAATGAGGAGCTGATACAAAGAGAATGAATGAAAATCATTCCAAGAAGAACCAGCATGAGGTAGAAGAAAAGGACTCACCATTTCATCTCAAGAATATTTATTTTTTCATAAACCTCCATGGAGTGGGAGGAAGACCAAATCCTTATTTATACTCTCCTCAGTGTGAGAGAGCATACCCGCCTCCTCCAGCTCCTGTGCCCTGCTCACATACACATCACCACTACTACTCTCCATGTAATGAAATCAACACTGGTGAACTCAATGAGAACATGAGCTGATGGCATTCACCGGGATGCTCAAAACACAAGATGCACCCATTCCATAGCAGCCAGATCCCCGGTGAGTATCTCATCAGAAGCCTTCGTTTTTATTTCTTTTAAAAAAAGTGTTCAAGAAAGATGCAATCCATAAGTAACATTACTAGTTGGAACCCCAGACTATCTTAGAGAATACGTCTAGGTTTTTGGAAAGCATATTTTGGTACTGGGACACATATGTGTCTGCTATAGTTTTGCAGATCATGTAAATATGTCAGTGTTCTAAATGGCATGGGCTGAGTTAAGCTTCATTCTTTTCGACCTATCCCATATTTTTTAAGGATAGTTGTCAAAGGTACTTTACCATAAGAGGTTTGCAGGGTGTTTGAGCAATTCAGGGACCTTTGTCAGTAGCTGCCAGTGTAGTATGACTTGTGCTTTATCCACATATATAACACTTATCTTAAGTAGAAAGCTTAAGAATCTTTATCAAACATATCCAGAGTAACCCATAAAGCATAAATAGAATACATAGATTAAAAGTATTAAATGGAAGAGAAGCAAAAAGCAAAGGAGAAAAGGAAAGATATAAGCATCTGAATGCAGAGTTTCAAAGAATAGCAAGGAGAGATAAGAAAGCCTTCCTCAGCAATCAATGGAAAGAAATAGAGGAAAACAACAGAATGGAAAAGACTAGAGATCTCTTCAAGTAAATCAGAGATACCAAAGGAACATTTCATGCAAAGATGGGCTTGATAAAGGACAGAAATGGTATGGACCTAACAGAAGCAGATGATATTAAGAAGAGGCGGCAAGAACATACAGAACTGTACAAAAAAGATCTTCATAACCAAGATTATCACAATGGTGTGCTCACTGACCTAGAGCCAGACATCCTGGAATGTGAAGTCAAGCAGGCCTTAGAAAGCATCACTACGAACAAAGCTAGTGGAGGTGATGGATTTCCAGTTGAGCTCTTTCAAATCCTGAAAGATGATGCTGTGAAAGTGCTGCACTCAATATGCCAGCAAATCTGGAAAACTCAGCAGTGACCACAGGACTGGAAAGGTCAGTTTTCATTCCCATCCCAAAGAAAAGCAATGCCAAAGAATGCTCAAACTACTGCACAATTGCACTCATCTCACATGCTAGTAAAGTAATGCTCAAAATTCTCCAAGCCAGGCTTCAGCAATACATGAACTGTGAACTTTCAGATGTTCCAGCTGGTTTTAAAAAAGGCAGAGGAATCAGAGATCAAATTGCCAACATCCTCTGGATCATGGAAAAAGCAAGAGAGTTCCAGAAAAACATCTATCTCTGCTTTATTGACTATGCCAAAGCCTTTGACTGTGTGGATCACAATAAACTGTGGAAAATTCTGAAAGAGATGGGAATACCAGACCACCTGACCTGCCTCTTGAGAAACCTGTATGCAGGTTAGGAAGCAACAGAACTGGACATGGAACAACAGACTGGTTCCAAATAGGAAAAGGAGTACGTCAAGGCTATATATTGTCACCCTGCTTATTTAACTTCTATGCAGAGTACATCATGAGAAACAGCGGGCTGGAAGAAGCACAAGCTGGAATCAAGATTGCCGGGAGAAATATCAATCACCTCAGATATGCAAATGACACCACCCTTATGGCAGAAAGTGAAGAGGAACTAAAGAGCCTCTTGATGAAAGTGAAAGAGGAGAGTGAAAAAGTTGGCTTAAAGCTCAACATTCAGAAAACAAAGATCATGGCATCTTGTCCCATCAATTCATGGGAAATAGATGGGGAAACAGTGTCAGAATTTATTTTGAGGGGGCTCCAAAATCACTGCAGATGGTGATTGCAGCCATGAAATTAAAAGACGCTTACTCCTTGGAAGGAAAGTTATGACCAACCTAGATAGCATATTCAAAAGCAGAGACATCACTTTGCCAACAAAGGTCCTTCTAGTCAAGGCTATGGTTTTCCCAGTGGCCATGTATGGATATGAGAATTGGACTGTGAAGAAAGCCGAGTGCCGAAGAGTTGATGCTTTTGAACTGTGGTGTTGGAGAAGACTCTTGAGAGTCCCTTGGACTGCAAGGAGATCCAACCAGTCCATTTTAAAGGAGATCAGTCTTGGGTGTTCATTGGAAGGACTGATGCTGAAGCTGAAACTCAATACTTTGGCCACCTCGTGCAAAGAGTTGACTCATCAGAAAAGACTGATGCTGGGAGGGATTGGGGGCAGGAGGAGAAGGGGACGACAGAGGATGTGATGGCTGGATGGCATCACCGAATCGATGGACATGAATTTGAGTGAACTCCGTGAGTTGGTGATGGACAGGGAGGCCTGGCATGCTGCTATTCATGGGGTAGGAAAGAGTCGGACACAACTGAGGGACTGTACTGAACTGAAGTTTGCCTATTAGGCTTATCTTGACTTCTTTTAAGGTCTACAGACATTTCTATGGGCTGAAAATAGCCCTCAAGCCTTTGCACTTGACTTTGTAATACTAGACATCTATTTACTAAAGTACTTAACAACCAAGAGGATTTAGGTACTGACCAATCCAAATGGATATATGGAGATTTCAGGTGTGCCAATCGTTAACATTTAATTGTTGGGTGGCAGGGAATTCTAGAGGTGATGTGGAAGGAGTGGTGCTCAGGTGGCCAGAATGGTGTGGGTAGGAGTACTTTTGAAACTCCTGGCTGCTGTTCTTGACTAATGATAACAGTTGGCCCTGAGTTGTACAGTACGTACCTGATCCACTTTGATGAACACATCTCTCTGGTTATGTTCAATCATGATCAATCACATCATAACATACTGAAGCTGAAGCTCCAGTACTTTGCCCAGCTGATGCAAAGATCCACCTCACTGGAAAAGCCCCTGATTCTGGGAAAGACTGAGGGGAGAAGGAGAAGGTGGCAACAGAGGATGAGATGGTTGGATGGTGTCATTAACTGAATGGACATGAGTTTGAGCAAACTCTGGAAGGTGGTGAAGGACAGGGAAGCCTGGAGTGCTGCAGTCCATGGGTTTGCAAAGAGCTGGACATGACTTAATGACTGAACAACAAGATTGCTAAATCAACTATACTTCAATTTTTAAATTACTGATTTCTAAAATCTAAGGATAAAGCTGCTATTGGCCATGTACAAATTGACAAATTTTCTTTGCCTTTTGTTTTTTGTCTTTATTGAATTTGTTACAATATTGCTTCTGCTTTATATTTTGTTTTTTTGTTTTAGTTTTTTTGGTTGCAAGGCATGTGTGATCTTGGCTCCCTAACCAGGGATTAAACCTGCACCCCCCTGCACTGGAAGGCAAAGTCTTAACCACTGGATCACCAGGGAAGTCCCTCCTTTATTTCTTTTATTTCTTTTTTTTATATAAATTTATTTATTTTAATTGGAGGCTAATTATTTTACAATTAACAAGAACAACCTGTCTTTTTTATTGTAGGGAATAAATTATACATATAAGAAGAACATTATGAGTAACAAACAGTAATGTGAAGTCAGCTTGCTAAATGTGTCCTTAAAGTAAAGCAACTGCCAAAGTCATGTTAAACCAGACCTTGCTGTGGGTTAGCAATATCAATAGGTCCTTTCTCCTCCTCCTCCATCTCTCCCCCATAGCCTTGGAAGCTCTCAACCATCATGTCCTTAGCTTATGTGACTGGAGATCTGAGCTCCAGCAGTGTAGGCTTGTCACAAAGAACTCGTGGAAAAACAATCCAAAGATCCAGCCTTTGGTGCAGGCACTGGGCTTCATTTCCATATTGTTGTTTTTCTGGTCTTTAAAAGCAAATTCTTTACAGATGTAGTAAGACTGGAACTTGATCAACAGAACAAATGTTACTTTAAACACGATAATGGTAATAATGTAATCAAATGTGATTAGCTTTTAATAACTTTATTGGCCCTTTCATTTTGGCCCAAAAGCAGCCACATGAATGGTTTGCTTATGCATTTTTAACAAGAGAGGAAATAAATGCTTTTGCTTATAGGAACAGAAGACTAATGATGCTTTTTCCCACACTCTTTGTTTCAGAGAACTAAGTCAGACGACCCTGCCATTAAAAGTGATCAGTCTGAAACTCCAATCTTGATAAAGTCAATGGCAGCATTGGGCCTGGTCCTTTCTCTGGACCTTGAGGGCATCCACCAGCTAGATCAATACTAACTATCATTTTCCCTGTGCCTAATTGTTTACAAAGCACTTTCACTAACATGCACTCTCTTAAACCATATATATGACTTTCATTTCACAGAAGAGATACTCAGAATAAAATGGACTTGACCAATGTCACACCATGAGTAGTGGAGGCAATGGGACTTGAGTCCTTCAAGCTCCCACCTCTGCATTATGGTGGGTGGTGTGTTAACGTAATGAGCTTAGGTGGTCCATGCTGTAATTGTGAAAAGAACCAAATCCTATTTATTCCTAAACCAAACCTTCTCATACCACAGCCTGTCTGAAAAAGAAAATAAAAATAAATAAACAAGTCATCATTAAACCCGCAGACTCCTGGGTGAATAGACTTTGCCAGGATACTGAGTTGGAATGATTCACATTCGAAAAGTTCATCCACTCACACCTAAGGGCCTCTCTCATTTAAGGGGTTTAAAACAAAGGCGATATTGTTTGTGAACAATCAATGAATGCAGGACTGGGCCATCATTAAAGCAGTTGTGGGTTGTTAAAGAACTTTCATTCTGCTAGTATCCAAAGTTCATGGAATGGATTGCCCATATTTTACACTTAACCCTCACTTTAAAACTCACTTTACCAAAAATACACTTTCTAAATTAACTTGAAGTTGTGAATTTCAGATAGTCATGCCACAAACCAAATCAAGAACCAATTGGTGAAATTTAGTGATAATGCCAGAACACAGTTTTGATTCCTTAAAATTGATTATTAAACAAAGAACAGGGGCAGGAATGGGGGTGGGGTAGAGGTTGGAAATAAAAGGGAACATAAGTTACAATGGATCCCCCCAAGAGTCCCCTAAAAATGGCTTTGAGAAAGAAAAAGGTGACTAGGAAGTTTATTTATGTTTTTTAAAAAGCACTGCCAATCCCAATTTATCAGTTACTGTCTTGTGACAATTTATTCATTGTTCACTGTTAGAAGCCAGAAGTTACACAGAAATGCATGATTGGTGATAGCTTCTCTATTTCAATATGGTATAATAGAGATAACACAGTGCCCAAAAGCTCTGCAGCCGACTTTTTGTCTGCTTTGTCTCTTTTCATTACTCTATCAGAATCTTCATTTAATATAATCCAAAAAAGCAAGGTAATTGCTTCACTTATCGGTTATCATCGCTCTCGCATACTTATCATGTCAAAATTATTTATGTGGATAGGCTAGGTTGATCTTGCTGCATTCAGAAGCTTGAAATTTGAATAACTGTTCTGCCAGTTAGGTTATCAAAATTGCAGTATAAGCAATGAGCTTCTGTTCTGGATGTTGGAGTGGGGAAAAGGAATAACTTCTTAGGTGTGCAGGTGTGAAGGGGAGCCCTGGGCCAGGGTGGCCCTCAGAACCAGCTCTTTTGGTGAAAGGAGGGAGGAAATGGCCACAGGATGAACAGGGTAACTTGAAGATTCATTGTGTAGGTCTATGACCAAGTAAAAGAAAAATGAAGGCAATTGAACACTGTCTTTTGATGTTTTTCCTCAACAAGCATTCCCTGCGTAACTAATACAATTATTCTATAAGGCAAGACACCTTTCAACCTGGGTATCATGTACCTACCTCTCCCTTTGTACTTAACCCTCCCATAAGGAACTGTTGCATTTTTCTATGTGTTACTGACTTTTTGTCAAGCATTTTGTTGCTTTAAAGTTATATTAAGTTAATGTGGAAGTTGGCAGGTTTTTTAGTCTAGAAGTAAAACATTTTTTTCTACAAAAATAAGTGTAGATAGACAAGCTTTGTTTTGAGGCTTTTAGGAGTGTTTTTCTTTTGCAAATGTTAATGGTAAAAGAAGTTACTTTAGAGTGTTCATTCTCAGCTCAATATCAAGCACTGTGGTTATATTAGCAGAGAATGGTTACTACTACAGGCCTATCGCTTCAGTCGTGTCTGACTCTGTGTTACCCCATGGACTGCAGCCTATCAGGCTTCTCCATCCATGGGATTTTCCAGACAAGAACACTGGAGTGGGTTGCCATTTCCTTCTCCAAGAGAATGGTTAAGTCCACGTAAATTTTGATTCTTACCAAACCTTGTGTGCTCTCTTCAAGGACAATCTCAGAACCAATAGGGACATTGTATCCTAATTCTTCCTGAGCCACTAACACTTTCTTAAAATGTCTGTGGAGTCTGAGCCGTCCTGATACAGTAGGACCTTCTCATATTCAGCCAGTCATTCTCATATCCACTCAGGGAATGACTACAACTGATGGCTGATATTCTCATGACTGTCTTAAGATCATCTCTGGCTATGTAATGGGTACATTTTAATATTTCTCAAATTTTCTTAATGTGACAGATAATATTTTAAACTTATTTACCCAGATCCTGCCATGCTATTAGCTAGGATTTAAAATCCATCAGAAAGTTTTACCTAGGCTAATTACAGCTTATTTCAATGAAGCTGATCTTTCATTGCAGCTTTAATTCTTCACTTACGGTGGTTAGCCTTGGAGCTGGCAACACGTGAAAGAGAGCACTGGGACATATTTGTGGTTTTCTCACTGCTGTTTTGATAAATTTTTTGAAAATGGGGTGAAGAGAACATGCTTAAAATTCAGTGTTTATATTAATTCCCTGAGTAAGTAAGTGATAAGTCATGCAGTCATGTCACTTTTTGTGACCCTATGGAATGTAGCTCACCAGGCTCCTTAGCATAAGACAGGGTATAAGAGATGTGTATTCATCATGACAATACAAAGTGGTATGTGTATTAGTACTATAGGAGTACCAGTGCTAGTATTAGTGCTATAGAGTCAGCAGATAATGTGCCAAGTGATCAGGAAATGCCTAGAAAGAGTTGGTATACGAGCCTGGACTCAGATAGGCCTGTTTTGTGGTGGTAATGGTGGTGGTGGTGGACTTCAGTCCCTAAGTCATGTCTGACTCTTGTCACCCCACTAGGCTCCTCTGTCCACAGAATTCTCCAGGCAAGAATACTGGAATGAGTTGCTATTCCCTTCTCCAGGGGATCTTCCTGATCCATGGATTGAGCTGGTGTCTCCTGCATTGCAAGCAGATTCTTTACCATCTGAGCCACCAGGGAAGCCCATTAATTCCTTAGTAGCTGCTTTTACCTTAGAACAAAAGACTAGGTGGATATCATGACCTTTAAAGAGCCTTGCCAACTCTAGAATTCAATTCTTATTTAAGAATATAGCGCAATGAGAATGTATTTGAAGAAGGGTCCACATCTAGAAAAATAACCAATGTCCCAATGCCTAGAAGAGTCTGGTACCTAGTTTGCAGTCAAATATGTGTTGGGTGAATGAATAAGTAAATGAGTGAATAGTTTTTCCTCCTAAATTTTAACCTTCAAAATGCCACTCAATACTAAACAACATTGAACACCTCTACAGACCTATCTAAGGCCTGGTTCATACACCAACCCCTTCCAGACATTTCCTGATCACTTGGCACATTATCTTCTGTCTCCTATAGCACTGACACATAACGATGAATACACATTTTTACACACTGTCTCATGCTGAAGTCAGGAACTTGGAGTCAAAGACTCTGTCTGTATATTTTCATTTCCCCCTTAATGACTGATGAAACACATTTATATGGAATAAACATAAGTAAATACCTTAGACTGAATCGGCCTCAGATTCTCCAATTGGTTAAATGCCGATAATTGTAATGAGGTGTGATAATCACACTGAGGTATACTAATACAGCTATTATTTCATGATGCAGTGCCTGGTAGGCAGGAGACACTCAACAGATGTTGGCTGTATCTGAATATACAAAAGAGCATAGAACAAAGCAAACTAACTCAAAATGCAAGGCAAGAAATACTCCACAGGGTTCGGATTGGAAGGATGATTAGAGAATCTCTAAGGGAAAAAAAGAAAAGTAGATCCCAGCTGAGGAAGCAATATAGACAAAGATCAGAGGTGAGAAAGATCTCATCAAATTACAGAATCAATGGATAATGCTACCTGGGAACTCTGAGGGACCTCTGATCTTTTCCTCCCACTCAATTATTACCTAGACACGTGTGTGTCCTTAGTCACTCAGTCATGTCCAACTCTTTGCAGCCCCATGGACTGTAGCCTGCCAGGCTCCTCTGTCCACGGGGATTCTTCAGACAAGAATACTGGAGTGGGTTGCCATTCCCTCCTGCAGGAGATCTTCCCAGCCCAGGGATCAAACCCAGGTCTCCCACTTTTGCAGGTGCATTCTTTACCAGCTGAGCGACCATAGTTCTTCTCAATTAAAAAAGGGGGATTTTGTTTGCCTTCTTAATTAATACACCCTATATCAGCACATGTTTCATTTTATTTGGTTTGACTTTAGGATGAAGACCTAGTTTATTGGAATCGTTTTGAATTTAATTTTAAATTCTAGAGTAAGGCAGCCACCATGAGTTTCAGTCACATGTGTAAAACGTTAACATATCTTACATACATACTAAGGAAAGATTTGTCATCCGAATTATGACTCTGTAAATAATTTCAATTCAGCATCCTATGTTTGTATAGCTAGGAACATCGAAAAAACCAATGTATACCTGGGCAAAAATGGAGAAATGTGGCCAAAATCCAGACGTTTTGAATTATCTAGATGTTTGACATGATATGGATTTAAACATTAACAAAATGATGGTAATAAATAAAAATCCAGCATTTTTACATTAAAAAAATTTATCTAGTTTTGTATACTTAATTTTATGTTGATGTAAAAAATGGATACACTTCTCTTCATTAGTGCCATTACCATTTAAGACTGTCTAAAACTTATTTGGGTCAAGGTAATTGGTATGCACTGCTTTTTTACCCTGTAAAAGGTCATTAAATCTCAAACAATTTTTTATGGCCTTTTAAAAATAGATACTCCATTGGCTTTTTCCCAGTAATCTGGGGTTTTGCCAATCCTCCACAGATCTTCACATGTTATCATTCTTGGCTCTTGATTACATCAATTATTTTCTTGGCAAATCCAAGGCAGAATTGGTCAAGCTCAACTAACATAAAAATATGCAACACCTCAAAGTAAACTGTAGGCCAGTTCAAATCCTGCTTTAACCTTCATTTTTATCTTAGCCTTCTTACTTTAGGCACGCCTCTATAGCTACTTTGCTTTATGATCACTGTCTTCTGTATACACATGAAACTGCCAAGAGGCTCAGGGAACAATTTAGAATCATCCAAAGCCCTTAACACTATTAAATCCTACTTGATCCATGAAGAATAATTAGCAAGGTCTAGGGAACTTGTATGGGAATTTACCTATTTACAGTTAGGTCTGTCTGTTTGTGAACAGCCAAGTGTTTCAGTCAGGTTCAAATAAGCATTTAGAGTAATTCTGAGACAGCTATATAGTTTCTTGGGTCAAGATAATGGACAGGCCCTACACTGCCTTCTCTCCATACCAGATTCCTATTGAAATGACAATACACACAGAAAAATAAATAAATCATTAGCAGCACTTGAAACAAACCAGAAAAAGGGAGGAGAAAGGGGGGATGACATTAGCAGACCAGAAAGTCTGATGAAGTCTTGGAAGATAGAAAGCAGATTGGATTAAATTGTTAGATAAATTCTAGTAGTGTAAATCACAACCCAAAATGCACACTAAGAGATGTAGTAGAGATAGGGATCATTTTCCTTAAAATATCTCTGGAGAGGCCTCAAGCAGGTACAGACTGAATAAATTGCTAAGGAACAGCAATAATGGTTTGTAAGTGGAAGACCATCTTCAGAGCACCTGGACTGGATCTAGTATATGGAATAGTTGGCCTCTTAGGCAGTTTGCTGTCCTAAACCTGTTAACGTACTTGAAAGAAAAAAGCCATTTGTCTATAGGATTCACCCTTTGACACAGAACCTGAAGGCAGCCCTTCCATTCAGGAAAGTGGCCTTTTGGGTAAAACAGTGTATATGACTTAAAATGATATTCATGACAGCTAAGCAAATTAAGAAAATATAGTCCTTTATGCCAAATATTAGTGATTAACCAAGGATTACCATAAATTTAACATAGACTAAGTAGAAGCAAAAGAAAACCAAAGTTGAATTTTAAAAACTGACCACAGAACAGAGAGTAATAATGGAATAAATAGAAGAGAACAAAAAATTTCTAATCAGTATCCTCAAAATCTTAAGAATATGTTATTTTTGTTATATTAGAAAGGCTGATATGGGTTCTTGGAAATGAAAATATAAATCATCTAAAAATAAACTATGGATTGAACAATGGTAGACAGAAGTAAATATTCAATTTAATTTTGAAGGTAGAATTGATACAATTTTCCAAAATGGAAAAAAAAAAAAAAAGATAAATATGAGATGTCATTCCAAGAAATATAAAGCTTCTCCATTCAAAATGTGGTCCATTCAGCAGCAGGATTGACATCATCTGTCTCATTAGAAATGCCAAATCAAACCTTCATCCAGACCTATTGAATCAGAATCTTCATTTTAATAAGTCCCCAGGTGATTTTTATGCATTAAAATTTGAAAAGTACTGTATAGAACATAAATTTTAGAAAGACCAAAAACGTATGTAAAAGATGATTTAGAAGAAGATAATATAAACAATAAAGGAGTTGAAATAACAAAAGAAAATACCTAAAGAAAATTTCCTGGAAAAAATATCAGCCTCACAATTGGCACATCCAAACACAAGCCAAGTGGAAAAAATGCACTATATATATATTTGTATATATAGAAAGCACTAAGCATGAAAATAAAAGTCCTAAAAACTTTCAAAGAGGGGAAAAAAAGTGATTACTCAAAAAGAAATAATCACCAGATTGGCATCAACATCTTATCAACAACATAACGTATTAAAAGACTAAAAGAATCTTTAAATTTAGAATTCCATATCAATGATAGCTATAAATAAAGTTTAAGTGAGAAATAAAGGCATTTTTAAACATGAAATAACTCAGAAAAGTTACCTCTCATCTATCTTTTCTAAAGAAGATATTATGAGGATGTACTCTAGTAATATAAAAAAATAATCAAAGAGGAAGAAAAGGAATCTAAGAACATCTTAATCTAATTCAGAGGTACAATAAAAGAAATCTCAGAGTGAGCTATAGGTCAAAAATATAATTAGAAGAAATCAGAAGGAAATCAGAGAACATTATGAAAAAAAGTTATTAATTGGAGGTAGGTTGAGGACGGCAGTGTGCATGGGAAAACAAAAAAAAAAAAAAAAGTGGTGAAATATAAAACACACTAAAATATAATATTATTTGAACAATATTGGTATATATAATATGTACAACATATATGTACTTTATTTCTTTATTATAATAATTTTAAAGTAAGATATAATATTTGCTATATAAATTAATCTTTTAGACTTTGGTGTTTGGAATTATATGGGATTATATCACCAGCTCTGTGTGCTTAATCATATATGTTCTAGTAAAAGTAATATTTAAATATTGTTTTCTTTCCAGATATTTATGTTTTTAAATCAAATTATAGACAAATCATGAAAGATACTGGATACAGAACCAATATGTAAATGGTATAAATGTAATGATTACCAGTGTGTAGGTTAGGTTATTATAATAAGAACTTTTATCTATCAGTTCAGTTCGGTTCAGTCACTCAGTCGTGTCCGACTCTTTGCGACCCCATGAATCACAGTACGCCAGGCCTCCCTGTCCATCACCAACTCCCGGAGGTCACTCAGACTCACGTCCATCGAGTCAGTGATGCCATCCAGCCATCTCATCCTCTGTCGTCCCCTTCTCCTCCTGCCCCCAATCCCTCCCAGCATCAGAGTCTTCTCCAATGAGTCAACTCTTCACATGAGGTGGCCAAAGTACTGGAGTTTCAGCTTTAGCATCATTCCTTCCAAAGAAATCCCAGGGCTGATCTCCTTCAGAATGGACTGGTTGGATCTCCTTGCAGTCCAAGGGACTCTCAAGAGTCTTCTCCAACACCACAGTTCAAAAGCATCAATTCTTTGGCGCTCAGCCTTCTTCACAGTCCAACTCTCACATTCATACATGACCACAGGGAAAATCATAGCCTTGACTAGGCGAACCTTTGTTGGCAAAGTGATGTCTCTGCTTTTCAATATGCTATCTAGGTTACTCCTTTCCTTCCAAGGAGTAAGCGTCTTTTAATTTCATGGCTGCAGTCACCATCTGCAGTGATTTTGGAGCCCCAAAAATAAAGTCTGGCACTATTTCCCCACCTATTTCCCATGAAGCGATGGGGCTGGATGCCATGATCTTCGTTTTCCAAATGTATAAATTGTATTAAACTCTAAAAATGTAAAATATAATGATTTAGCAAGGAGGAAGAAACGCTGAAAGTGTAGGTGCACTGATATCTTCATCACATCTAATATGAGGAAGATAGAGTAGTCTAGAGCTGGTGACTGGAAAAAATAAGTATTTTAAGAAATAAAGGTAACCAGTAGAAGAACAAATCAAAACAATAACAATAAAACAAACCCTGAACTTAGGGGAAAATAGTGAGAAAGGAAAAATAAAAATATGAGTGCATAAAATTTCTCATCTTTCATCTGGAAATCAATAGATACTCTCTGAAATCTTAAGAAAACCAAGAATAGATTGTGTTGTTTAGAAATATCATGGTAAATATTGGAATAGCTAAAAAGAGAAACAAAGTCATTTTCTTTAGAAACGTTTAGGGTTCAGTAGAGGACAGTGAGGATAAATTTTGTACACAAGTTTTAATATTTTAACTATTACATATAGAGTGGTTTAAGCAACATGTAATAGATTATCTTATTGCAACTAAGCAGAGTAAGCACAGAAAATTTACTAGTAAGTATTAATATCTGTCGGGGAAGGCAATGGCACCCCACCCCAGTACTTTTGCCTGGAAAATCCCATGGATGGAGGAGCCTGGTAGGCTGCAGTCCATGGGGTCGCTAAGAGTCAGACATGACTGAGCAACTTCACTTTCACTTTTCACTTTCATGCACTGGAGAAGGAAATGGCAACCCACTCCAGTGTTCTTACCTGGAGAATCCCAGGGACGGGGGAGCCTGGTGGGCTGCCGTCTATGGGGTCTCCCAGAGTCGGACACGACTGAAGCGACTTGGCAGCAGCAGCAGCAGCATTAATATCTGTTGATTTAGTAAATTTCTTGAGCATCGACTCTGTAAGTTCTTTGCTAAACACTGATCTGCAACATTGAGTCAGACAGGTTTGGACCCTATCATACCGGAGTTCACTCTCTATTAGTAACTGCTGCTGCTGCTAAGTCGCTTCAGTCATGTCCGGCTCTGTGCGACCCCATAGACGGCAGCCCACCAGGCTCCCCCATCCCTGGGATTCTCCAGGAAAGAATACTGGAGTGGGTTGCCATTTCCTTCTCCATCTATCAGTAAAGACAGACATTAAACAAATAATTACACAAATAAATTGCTCAGTACTCTTGTGTTACATGCTGTGAAGGATAAGTTTATGATGAGAAAATGTAACAGGGGAATTTAAGCCTGGGAGACCAGGTTGCTTTGGATGAAGTTGTGTAACAAAGTTTAACAAATTTGATTTCTTGATACTAACACGCCCCTCCGGCTGCGTCGCGCACCAAGAGCGCCCCGCCGGCTGCGTCGCGCACTAAGAGCGCGGCCTAGAGGAGCTACCCCACGACCGAGGAAGGACGGTGGTGAGGGCCAGCGCACTAAGCGCGGCCGAGAAGAGCTACCCCACGACCGAGGTCAGGAAGTGCGGCGGTGAGGAGAGACCCCTCGTCCAAGGTAAGGTGCGATGGCCGTGCTTCGCTGGCCGGGAGCAGCCGGGAGCAGCCGGGACGAGATACCCCACGCCCAAGGTAAGAGAAACCCAAGTAAGACAGTAGGTCTTGAAAGAGGGCATCAGAGGGCAAATACACTAAAACCGTTCTCACAGAAAACTAGTCAATCTAATCACACAAGGACCACACCCTTGTCTAACTCAATGAGATTAAGCCATGCCCGATGGGCAACCTGGGATGGGTGGGTCATGGGGGAAAGAGATGACAGGGTGTGGTCCGCTGGAGAAGGGAATGGCAAACCACTTCAGTATTCTTGCCTTGAGAACCCCATGAACAGTATGAAAAGACAAAATAATAGGATACTGAAAGAGAAACTCCCCAGGTCAGTAGAGGCCCAATATGCTACTGGAGATCAGTGGAGAAATAACTCCAGAAAGAATGAAGGGATGGAGCCAAAACAAAAAGAATACCCAGCTGTGGATGTGTCTGGTGATAGAAGCGAAGTCCGATGCTGTAAAGAGCAATACTGCATAGGAACCTGGAATGTCAGGTCCATGAATCAAGGCAAATTGGAAGTGGTCAAACAAGAGATGGCAAGAGTGAATGTTGACATTCTAGGAATTAGCGAACTAAAATGGACTGAAATGGGTGAATTTAACTCGGATGACCATTATATCTACTACTGTGGGCAGGAATCCCTCAGAAGAAATGGAGTGGCCATCATGGTCAACAAAAGAGTCCGAAATGCAGTACTTGGATGCAATCTCAAAAATGACAGAATGATCTCTGTTCGTTTCCAAGGCAAACCATTCAATGTCACAGTAATCCAAATCTATGCCCCAACCAGTAACGCCGAAGAAGCTGAAGTTGAAAGGTTCTATGAAGACCTACAAGACCTTTTAGAACTAACACCCAAAAAAGATGTCCTTTTCATTATAGGGGACTGGAATGCAAAAGTAGGAAGTCAAGAAACACCTGGAGTAACAGGCAAATTTGGCCTTGGAACATGGAATGAAGCAGGGCAAAGACTAACAGAGTTTTGCCAAGAAAATGCACTGGTCATAGTAAATACCCTCTTCCAACAACACAAGAGAAGACTCTATACATGGACATCACCAGATGGTCAACACCGAAATCAGATCGATTATATTCTTTGCAGCCAAAGATGGAGAAGCTCTATACAATCAGCAAAAACAAGACCAGGAGCTGACTGTGGCTCAGACCATGAACTTCTTATTGCCAAATTCAGACTGAAATTGAAGAAAGTAGGGAAAACTACTAGACCATTCAGGTATGACCTAAATCAAATCCCTTATGATTATACAGTGGAAGTGAGAAATAGATTTAAGGGCCTAGATCTGATAGATAGAGTGCCTGATGAACTATGGAATGAGGTTCGTGACATTGTACAGGAGACAGGGATCAAGACCATCCCCATGGAAAAGAAATGCAAAAAAGCAAAATGGCTGTCTGGGGAGGCCTTACAAATAGCTGTGAAAAGAAGAGAAGCAAAAAGCAAAGGAGAAAAGGAAAGATATAAACATCTAAATGCAGAGTTCCAAAGAATAGCAAGAAGAGATAAGAAAGCCTTCTTCAGTGATCAATGCAAAGAAATAGAGGAAAACAACAGAATGGGAAAGACTAGGGATCTCTTCAAGAAAATCAGAGATACCAAAGGAACATTTCATGCCAAGATGGGCATGATAAAGGACAGAGATGGTGTGGACCTAACAGAAGCAGAAGATATTAAGAAGAGGTGGCAGGAATACACAGAAGAACTGTCCAAAAAAGAGTTTCAAGACCCAGATAATCATGATGATGTGATCACTGACCTAGAGCCAGACATCTTGGAATGTGAAGTCAAATGGGCCTTAGAAAGCATCACTACGAACAAAGCTAGTGGAGGTGATGGAATTCCAGTGGAGCTATTCCAAGTCCTGAAAGATGATGCTGTGAAAGTGCTGCACTCAATATGCCAGCAAATCTGGAAAACTCAGCAGTGGCCACAAGATTGGAAAAGGTCAGTTTTCATCCCAATCCCAAAGAAAGACAATGCCAAAGAGTGCTGAAACTACCGAACAATTGCACTCATCTCACACACTAGTAAAGTAATGCTCAAAATTCTCCAAGCCAGGCTTCAGCAATATGTGAACCGTGAACTTCCTGATGTTCAAGCCGGTTTTAGAAAAGGCAGAGAAACCAGAGATCAAATTGCCAACACCTGCTGGATCATGGATAAAGCAAGAGAGTTCCAGAAAAACATCTATTTCTGCTTTATTGACTATGCCAAAGCCTTTGACTGTGTAGATCACAATAAACTGTGGAAAATTCTGAAAGAGATGGGAATACCAGACCACCTGATCTGCCTCTTGAGAAATCTGTATGCAGGTCAGGAAGCAACAGTTAGAACTAGTCATGGAACAACAGACTGGTTCCAAATAGGAAAAGGAGTACGTCAAGGCTGTATATTGTCACCCTGTTTATTTAACTTATATGCAGAGTACATCATGAGAAATGCTGGACTGGAAGAAACACAAGTTGGAATCAAGATTGCTGGGAGAAATATCAATAACCTCAGATATGCAGATGACACGACTCTTACGGCAGAAAGTGAAGAGGGGCTAAAAAGCCTCTTGATGAAAGTGAAAGTGGAGAGTGAAAAGGTTGGCTTAAAGCTCAACATTCAGAAAACGAAGATCATGGCATCTGGTCCCATCACTGCATGGGAAATAGATGGGGAAACAGTGGAAACAGTGTCAGACTTAGTTTTTCTGGGCTCCAAAATCACTGCAGATGATGACTGCAGTCATGAAATTAAAAGACGCTTGCTCCTTGCAAGGAAAGTTATGACCAACCTAGATAGCATATTCAAAAGCAGAGACATTACTTTACCAACAAAGGTTCGCCTAGTCAAGGCTATGGTCTTTCCTGTGGTCGTGTATGGATGTGAGAGCTGGACTGTGAAGAAGGCTGAGCACCGAAGAATTGATGCTTTTGAACTGTGGTGTTGGAGAAGACTCTTGAGAGTCCCTTGGACTGCAAGGAGATCCAACCAGTCCATTCTGAAGGAGATCAGCCCTGGGATTTCTTTAGAAGGAATGATGCTAAAGCTGAAACTCCAGTATTTTGGCCACCTCATGCGAAGAGTTGACTCATTGGAGAAGACTCTGATGCTGGGAGGGATTGAGGGCAGGAGGAGAAGGGGGACGACAGAGGATGAGATGGCTGGATGGCATCACTGACTCAATGGGTATGAGTCTGGGTGACCTCCGGGAGCTGGTGATGGACAGGGAGGCCTGGCGTGCTGCGGTTCATGGGGTCACAAAGAGTCGGACACGACTGAGCGACTGATCTGATCTGATCTGATCTGAACATATAAAGACTATTCGACACACAGGAAAAAACCATTAAGAGACAATTGTTTAAAGATAACTGAACTACTTTCCATTAAGCACAGTTCTGTCCCTTACTCTATGTAACTCAAGTCAAAAATAAAAGCATTTACAGATGTTCATCATTTTGAATTTTCTGAGCTAAGGAAATTTCCCCCAAAGGTGAATCAAATGACTTAAATTTTTTTTTCTTTCTAAAAATGAAAAAGATATATTGAAAGCTGACAATTTGGCAATCAGCTGAAGGTAGGTGAAGATCAACACACTTTCACATTTGAAAAAAAGCCTAGTATTTCCAGAGATGTCAGGAACTTCAAGTTGTGAAGGAAGTAATTTGATCTACTGCACTTAAAAGCTACTTACCCATTTCCATCAGCATTCACTCACATAAACCAAGTGTGAGGACCAGAAAGCATATTTGTATTCATCCTGCATCCAGCTGAGACATGGGACAGAGTGTGAGAGGAAAAGTTCTTCTGATAAGACCAGAGGGCTGGCCAGACAGGGAAGCCTGTCCTGAGAGAAAGAGGGGTTTCAGGGGGCAGGGGAGGGACAAAAGAAGAATACAATAAATAATCAGGAGGCCATTTTATAATCATAAAAATTTCATTCTTGGCCCTTAAAACAAGTTTGAGCTTTCTCATGTGCTATGTTGAAATTGACATGGTAAGGCCAATTGTAACTGCAGAGGCCCCAGAACAGGTCACCTCCTCTACAATGAATCTGCACCTTTCCACATTCACCTGACTCTGAGTCCCACTGCCATACTATCTACACCCACATACACACCCAAAGTCATACCCATGTTTGGTGCTTCTGGTCTGGCAACTTGATAAACTTAACCGTTTGATCAGACCAGAAGAACAGATTGGGACACTTTGTTACTGGTTATTCCTTTAGACTAGTTTTCTGTGAGTATGGTTTCAGTGTATTTGCCCTCTGATGCCCTCTTGCAAGAGGATCTCTTGCAAGATCACACCAGGACCACAGCCTTGTCTAACTCAATGAAATTAAGCCATGCCCGTGGGGCAACCCAGGATGGGCAGGTCATGGTGAAGAGATCTGACAGGGTGTGGTCTGCTGGAGAAGGGAATGGCAAACCACTTCAGTATTCTTGCCTTGAGAACCCCATGAACAGTATGAAAAGGCAGAATGATAGGATACTGAGAGAGAAACTCCCCAGGTCAGTAGGGGCCCAATATGCTACTGCAGATCAGTGGAGAAATAAATCAAGAAAGAATGAAGGGATGGAGCCAAAGCAAAAAGAATACCCAGCTGTGGATGTGTCTGGTGATAGAAGCAAAGTCCGATGCTGTAAAGAGCAATATTGCAAAGGAACCTGGAATGTCAGGTCCATGAATCAAGTCATTTTGGAAGTGGTCAAACGAGATGGCAAGATTGAATGTTGACATTCTAGGAATTAGCGAACTAAAATGGACTGGAATGGGTGAATTTAACTCAGAGGACCATTATATCTACTACTGCGGGCAGGAATCCCTCAGAAGAAATGGAGGGGCCAACACGGTCAACAAAAGAGTCCGAAATGCAGTACTTGGATGCAATCTCAAAAATGACAGAATGATCTCTGTTTGTTTCCAAGGCAAATCATCCATTGTCACAGTAATCCAAGTCTATGCCCCAACCAGTAACGCTGAAGAAGCTGAAGTTGAACGGTTCTATGAAGATCTACAAGATCTTTTAAAACTAACACCCAAAAAAGATGTCCGTTTCATTATAGGGGACTGGAATGCAAAAGTAGGAAGTAAAGAAACACCTGGAGTAACAGGCAAATTTGGCCTTGTAATATGGAATGAAGCAGGGCAAAGACTAATAGAGTTTTGCAAGAAAATGCACTGGTCATAGCAAATACCCTCTTCCAACAACACAAGAGAAGACTCTATACATGGACATCACCAGATTGTGAACACAGAAATCAGATCGATTATATTCTTTGCAGCCAAAGATGGAGAAGCTCTATACAATCAGCAAAAACAAGACCAGGAGATGACTGTGGCTCAGACCATGAACTTCTTATTGCCAAATTCAGACTGAAATTGAAGAAAGTAGGGAAAACCACTAGACCATTCAGGTATGACTTAAATCAAATCCCTTATGATTATATAGTGTAAGTGAGAAATAGATTTAAGGGCCTAGATCTGATAGATAGAGTGCCTGATGAACTATGGAATGAGGTTCGTGACATTGTACAGGAGACAGGGATCAAGACCATCCCCATGGAAAAGAAATGCAAAAAAGCAAAATGGCTGTCTGGGGAGGCCCTGCAAATAGCTGTGAAAAGAAGAGAAGCGAAAAGCAAAGGAGAAAAGGAAAGATATAAACACCTGAATGCAGAGTTCCAAAGAATAGCAAGGAGAGATAAGAAAGCCTTCTTCAGTGATCAATGCAAAGAAATAGAGGAAAACAACAGAATGGGAAAGACTAGAGATCTCTTCCAGATAATTAGAGATACCAAGGGAACATTTCATGCAAAGATGGGCTCGATAAAGGACAGAAATGGTATGGACCTAACAGAAGCAGAAGATATTAAGAAGAGGTGGCAAGAATACACAGAAGAACTGTACAAAAAAGAGCTTCACGACCCAGATAATCATGATGGTGTGATCACTCACCTGGAGCCAGACATCCTGGAATGTGAAGTCAAGTGGGCCTTAGAAAGCATCACTACGAACAAAGCTAGTGGAGGTGATGGAATTCCAGTGGAGCTATTCCAAATCCTGAAAGATGATGCTGTGAAAGTGCTGCACTCAATATGCCAGCAAATCTGGAAAACTCAGCAGTGGCCACAAGATTGGAAAAGGTCAGTTTTCATTCCAATCCCAAAGAAAGGCAATGCCAAAGAATGCTCAAACTACCACACAATTGCACTCATCTCACACGTTAGTAAAGTAATGCTCAAAATTCTCCAAGCCAGGCTTCAGCAATATGTGAACCGTGAACTTCCTGATGTGCAAGCCGGTTTTAGAAAAGGCAGAGAAACCAGAGATCAAATTGCCAACATCTGCTGGATCATTGAAAAAGCAAGAGAGTTCCAGAAAAACATCTATTTCTACTTTATTGACTATGCCAAAACCTTTGACTGTGTAGATCACAATAAACTGTGGAAAATTCTGAAAGAGATGGGAATACCAGACCACCTGATCTGCCTCTTGAGAAATCTGTATGCAGGTCAGGAAGCAACAGTTAGAACTGGTCATGGAACAACAGACTGGTTCCAAATAGGAAAAGGAGTACGTCAAGGCTGTATATTGTCACCCTGTTTATTTAACTTATATGCAGAGTACATCATGAGAAATGCTGGACTGGAAGAAACACAAGCTGGAATCAAGATTGCTGGGAGAAATATCAATAACCTCAGATATGCAGATGACACCACCCTTATGGCAGAAAGTAAAGAGGAACTAAAAAGCCTCTTGATGAAAGTGAAAGTGGAGAGTGAAAAGGTAGGCTTAAAGCTCAACATTCAGAAAACGAAGATCATGGCATCTGGTCCCATCACTACATGGGAAACAGATGGAGAAACAGTGGAAACAGTGTCAGACTTTATTTTTCTGAGCTCCAAAATCACTGCAGATGGTGACTGCAGCCATGAAATTAAAAGACACTTACTCCTTGCAAGGAAAGTTATGACCAACCTAGATAGCATATTCAAAAGCAGAGACATCACTTTGCCAACAAAGGTTCACCTAGCCAAGGCTATGGTCTCTCCTGTGGTCATGTATGGATGTGAGAGCTGGACTGTGAAGAAGGCTGAGCATTGAAGAATTGATGCTTTTGAACTGTGGTGTTGGAGAAGACTCTTGAGAGTCCCTTGGACTGCAAGGAGATCCAACCAGTCCATTCTGAAGGAGATCAGCCCTGGGATTTCTTTGGAAGGAATGATGCTAAAAGCTGAAACTCCAGTATTTTGGCCACCTCATGCGAAGAGTTGACTCATTGGAGAAGACTCTGATGCTGGGAGGGATTGGGGGCAGGAGGAGAAGGGGACGACAGAGGATGAGATGGCTGGATGGCATCACTGACTCGATGAATGTGAGTCTGAGTGACCTCCGGGAGTTGGTGATGGACAGGGAGGCCTGGCGTGCTGCAGTTCACGGGGTCGCAAAGAGTCGGACACGACTGAGCGACTGATCTGATCTGATTCCTTTATAAAGTATCAATGTCCATTTCAAGCCCAAACCTCTGCATGTACAGAGGCACTGGATAGAATATATGGGAAGAGTTCATTTTTGGGCAAACCAAGCCAAGGCAAATAAACAAGAAGCTGTCTTTCCCACAAATAAGAAGTTATATTTCAACTAGATACTATTGTTCTTAAAACAACAAATGTAATAATAAGCCAATCAAATTCCTTTAACAGAAAAATCAGTAGACATTAGGTTGCTGATTGCCTCTATGTGCTTCACAGTTTTTAGGAACTTTTCCAAACCTCTAGAAAACTAAAGATGGGACAATAATTTCAAAGAAGCTTAAATTTTATATTGACTTCCTTCAGGAAACCCAAAAAGAAAAGTATTCTTCTCTCAATGCTTCTTAATTTTTTTCTTTTAGGAGAGTGCAGAGTATTTTGTTCTTGTTAAATAATTTCCAGCATTGTGATTATACACACAATGTGTATCCCTGCTTTGTGATTATACACTCAATAATCCCTGCTTTGGGAAATATCTGATATTTTATAACAGTTTTGTTGCAGAATCATTTTAGAAATATGTATACAGAACCTATTATGTGCCAGGACACTGAGTGCTTTATATATATTAACCCATGCAATATTCATATAGTCCTAGAAAGCTGGTATTCAGAGATGTTGTGGAACTTCTCCAGTGGCACACAGCTAAATGCATGGTAGAGATGGCATTTGAAACCAAGCAGTCTGCTTCCGAGAGTTCTAGTTTATAAAGCATATCTTGTAAATACATGTCATATTTTCACTTTGACTTTCATTATTGTTTCATCAATGTTTATCTTCAGACTTAGTAAGCCTCTGAGTGTCACTGATTCCTCTGTCTCTTGAACATTCTCTCCCTTCCCCTCAGCTCTCTCCACCTGCATTTCCGGCCTGCCTGTCAAATAGTTAATAATCTGCACACAAACACTTACATGAACTAGTGGAGCTCAGCCTTTAAAAGAATCCTAGGGGAATCCTTTAAAGACTCTTTTACTATATGAATAATCACCCCCTAATTTGTTTATCTGTAAATTTTTGTTTTACATACAATAGATTTTTCTTCAGGTAAGGCCAACATGAATCAGGCTCTTTTTTAGTTCTCAGATGCATCATCTTTGCTGTGCCATTTTGTAATCCAAGAAACCAATTATTTTAACCTTCACAACAGCCATTGTCCTTTTAGAGTTTATAAAAGTGAAAGATACATAGCACAAAAACTCTTTGTTAGGGACTATTTCTCATGAAATGGAAATTTTATTTCCGTGTACTTACTTGGAACACTTATTTGTTCAGACACAGGACAGTGAAAATAAAATTTACATCCAGAATATTATTTCTATTCATTTTAATTTTGTCAGGCCAGATCCAGTTTCCATAGCAGATGAAATTAAACTTTTGTATCAGCTCACTTCTCATTTAATGTCAGGAAATTCGCCTTTCTTTATACTTTGACTTTCAAGTAAATATCAGCTGACCCTGATTGTTCTAATTACCTCTTTCACGGATCTACTTCTTTGACTCATGTACCTTCTGGCAGGTTTAGTTTTCTGAGACCAGCAACAAAAACCAGTCTAAACCCTATCTTTAAGCACTTTGGTCAAAAACTAAAGCAACCCAATAATGGCAAACATTTCCAATTTACCACTAAGTCAATCAGTGATATGGATGTATAACTTCATCGTAGAAGCATATAATGGTTTTTGTCTCAGTTGCTGAATCCCACCTTTGGATTTGGAGTACTCCAGGTTCAAGGCTGAAATTGAGCTATACTGTTGTAATATGATGGCTTTCACAATTAATGGCAAGGAGTAGAGATCAACATTAATAGGGAGATCCTGTTCACTTTTCTCAGAGGTCTCTGAAACACATTTTCCAAATTCATCCATGTGATCCAGATCATGTTATGGATTTGTTAACTTTGCAATACATTCGATTGAAACATCATAATTCTTTCCATGACAACAGTGTCTGATGTTACAGATGCCTAACCAGCAAGGTCAATAGTTGACAGATGGAAGTTGGAGCCCCGCAATTACATTTCCCAGTATAAAGAATGTAACTGAAGAGAGGTGGGACCCGTCTAAAACACACCAAATATTAAAAAGCACAAAAATAATTGCTTCAGATTGAATGAATCTTTCTTTGATACAACAACCAATCCAAGAATCTCTGAATTCCATTTCTCTGGTAAAAGTCAAAACATTTTGAGCCAGTGGCAGTTTATCTAAATTATTGTTTTCCTTCCATCAGTCTTTAGGCTTAATTTCATTTGCTTTTATGGATATGGTAACCCTTTTGAATAGCTTTTAACCTTTTAAAAGTCGCCTTGACCCGAAGAACCTAAAAAAATTTTAATACAATATTGAATAATAAAAATTGAACAATTGAGTGCTTTTCTTACCAGCAGTCTGCTTGCAGGGCTCTGGGTCCTAGAGCAGAGTTTCTGAATAAAATGAAATTAAAATACCTGTATATAGCTTGCTTCTAGCAGAAACCTTCAGCTCTGACCTCTGTTTCATTGGCTCCATTGTTCCTTCTGCCACCACAATATATTGGCTTTCTCTCCTCCAAAGGAAGAGTGTGCTTTATCCTGCAAGCACGTCAGTTTCAAAGGGCTCTTACTTTAAGTGTCCAGAGCATCATTATGGTAAATTTAAGAAATCTTCAGCTTTAGATTGTCTCTTTCAATAGCATATAATGTAGATAACTTCATGACTACATGTTATAAACTAAGCCTTTTGTTTGCTTGTTTGTGTGTATGTGTGTGTGTGTGTGTGTTTTTCCCTCTCACCATAGTCTCCAGGGCATTTTCTATTTTCTGTTTGCAAAGTTGCAGGACAAGAAGATGATCCATAAACACAACTCTTTTTTCATCTTTGTGATGTGGAATTTAATTATCAGACTAAAAGAAAAAAAAACAGGATGGCATTCCTGCCAGCCTGTGAGAGGGGTAAGGACCCTCCAGTGGAAGGCTGCCTGAAGTGGGCTCGTGGTGAGAGCTGGGAGAGAGGGTCGCCTTCCCTGGGAAGAGCTACCGACTACCCGGCAGACCCGGCTGGGGCCCATGCTCCTGCATCCAGAGCCGAGGAGCACCTATTGTTGAGAATGTCAGTCCGCTATTCTGTTTCTCTCCCTCGCTATCTGAGAAGGGGATCTGCATTTTCTAAGCCAGTTGGCAGCATGCACCTCAAACAGCAATGCACTGCAGGCCCGCGGTATAGACTGTCACCCTGTGATAAGTGTGCCAGCTCAGTGGTGCAAAGGTTTTCAGATACCCTCCCTTGGGCTATCATTCTCTTCCTCCTCCTTCCCTCTCTCTCACACACGGTGAGCATCGGGCTCCCAAGCTCACTTCTCAACACAGTTAAAATAACCCATCCCAGCCAGTGATGCTTAAAATTGAACCATGGTTCAGGGGAGCAGTAGGTTCTCCCTGCAAGCTCCCTAATGTGTTAAACAGCCATGCCAGGTAGCTCTCTCCCTTCTCAGAATCAACGACTTATGGAGACCATCTGTCAATGGAAGTTAGTTTTTATGCAAGTCCTCTAACCTAGTGTTTGAAGGATAAACACACTTGTACTCATATAGTTTCTTTAAGAACAGTATCTCCCTAAATGTCCGCTCTAGCTGCCTGCTTCAACTGTGGGCCCAGAAACAGGAAAGCAGTGTAGGTTTCTGAGCCCCTCTGGTGACTGAGCATGTACCTCCAACATGACTACGTTTGTACAGCTGAGGCTCGGCATGTAGGGCTCTTTAGATGGTTGGAATTATTTCATTTGGCACCGTGATTGCCTCAAATGATACATGTTTTCAGAGAGAGAAACACTGCAAAAGTAAACTCGAACCAATAGGGACATTTATTCTCCAGGTTTAAAATTAATTTCCTGTATTTCTCTGGCTTAAAAAAAAAAAAATTCTATTGGAACTGCAACCTTATGAGAAGAAAAATCAGAAACTATTTCTTTTACACTGAGCCCAGTATCACATGAAATGGAAATGTAAGGATTTCCTTAGCGTTAACCCACTGGAATTCTCCAGCTGAGAACTGAGGTCTGCAGGCTGTTTTAGGTTAAGACCTTGCTCCACTCCATGTTAGGTAATCAGATGTCATTTAGGCAAAATAAATGGGAAGTACTCAAGGAATCAGAAGAGGTGAAAGAGCAGAATCTGGTTTGGATAAAAGTTTAATTCTTCAGTTCCAAGAGGCATGGCCCTTCGAAGATGCTGAGCGAAGGCAGACAGGAGTGGCCGAGTAATGAAGATGGATGCAGCTTGTTATCAGCAAGCCGTTTACTAGGGCTTGACGTAACCTTAAACATTGCAGATAGCTCAATGGCACTTGCCACTAAAACCCTAATTAATGAATAGCAGGCCCTAAATTAACATTGTACATTTACAGATGAATTCTGGGCACTCATTAAATGATGTTCAAATACCAAGCAGAGACTGTTAGCTTATTCCTGCTGGAATGCTCCATCCACTGGGTGTTTGAGAGGTGCTTCCACCCAGGTTTTCCTGTCTCTGAGGCCTAGATACCAGCAGCAGAGCAGAAAGGGACACCATTCTCAGGAGGTAGGGAGTGCAGGGATGCAAGCTGAGTGGTGACACCTGTACTGCCATTAATAGGGGATCAGAAACAATCTCATGTTTAGCTGGTGCTGCCAATAAAAGTAAAAAAAAAAAAAAAAAGTTTAAATTCTAATCAACTCTGCCAAGGACGGAATAAGACTTTTCAGAGAGCGGCCCCACAGTGCACTTTCGTGGGCGGGCTGGAATGTACTCTGGAGGCGGAGGGTTTAGACAATGTGTAGATTTGTTTGGCAAAAGCTTCATTAATAAACAATTAAGGGCTTGTGGTGAGAGAGCCGGGGTCTGGCTGCTGCAGGCCAGGGTCCTGCCTGCCCTTCCATTTAAGTGGAGGCCCAGCCTGAAAGCTGAGGCGCTGTGCCCAGAGCCAACAAGAAATGTTTTCTGCAGCAACAGTAGCCAAGCTCATTATCTTACCCTGGTCTGTTGGGGTGTTTCCTCTTGATTTCGAGGAATAAAATGGGGAGCTGAGGACTTGTAATGTAACAAGGATGTAGCCCTCATGTGGAAGGTGTATATATGACTATTAAATAATATTACCTTCAATTGGCACAGAAGTCAAGACAGAAGCCAAGTATGAGTAAGAAATTGGAAAGTAAATTAAGTGAAAAAGGAATATTTTTTAAACATTTGTGGGAGGTGGCAATGAAAGAGTTTCTTGCAAAGCTCTGGTGAGGAGTAGAACAAACAAATTTGAAGGGAAGGGATGTTTAGGAAGCATCTTCCTTTGAGATTTTGGCTCCAGCTAAAATCCTGGGGCAGGGCCCTGCTGTTGTGAAGGGAAAGCCTCAGAGCTTTCTGAGCGGTCACTCTGCGGAAGCATCCATACTAAAGAAAGCACAGCTGCCTGCTCGCCAGGGGCACAGGGTAGAGGCTGTGGAATAGCCTGGGCAAATTCCCCACACGGCGGTGCCAAGACCCATGTATGGTCAAAAGCAAAGGCATTCTCTTGTTTCTATGGATCATTCCCACATCAAGCTTTTCAAACTTGTGTTTGTGTATGTTCAGGGACAGGGTATTCCTATGGTCCCATAGAGACAGTAAAAAGCAAACCAGCTTGCCAAAGGAGAAGAAAAAATAACTCTTAATTTTTAAAATGCCAAAGGGACTTGTGTTGGGGCAGGGGCTAGGGGATGGGGGGAGGGGGCTGTATCCTTCCTGTCTGCCAGCTAAATGTTCCTGAGTAATTAATGGGTAGGCATTGAACTGAGTGGGGGGAAAACAGGTGTTTCCTTTTCCCAAGGGCATTTCTCATTTATTATATATCTAGTCAAAAGTTTCTTTTTGAGCAGACTTTGTCACATACAGCTAAACAGAGGCTGTGTGAAAAAGCACCCTGAGCAATCATTTTAAGAGCTGCCCTCATTCCACATTGTGTGACTGAATACAAATCCTTTATTCTCTCTGGTTTGATGATGAGATGGAGATTTAACCTCTGCTTGCCATCATTATCAGTTCACTGAGTTTCTGAGTAGAAACCACAAAGCTCCTGAAAATGTAAGTTACTGGATATTTGCCCTTGCCCCATTCCCCCCCATGCCCAAAACAATCCAAATACAGAGCTTACTGGGAGGGGAGAAGATCAATAGAAAACAGTTTCTTATTACAACATTCCACTGGATTTCTCAGAACTCCGTCCATTGGATCTCTAGTCCCAGTGGTCACATAATTAGGGAAAAAAAGGAGATTTCAGACAATAAAAAAGAATGAGCAAAAGACAGACACAAATCACAGCATCTTTTTCTGTCTCCATTATAAGCTGCATAACCCAGCTCATCATAGTATATGTGTGTGTGTGTGTGTGTGTGCGTGCACATGCATGTGTGTGTGCCTCATTTCCTCAGGTTTCAAAAGCCTGATGGTTCAATCAGAAATATATGTCACGATAAAGCAACAAAAGAACTGTGCTTTACATAACCCTCACTGGCAAAATCCCCAGATTCCCTAGCCCATTTTGATTCAAGGAGTCGCTGGGGAGTCTCATGTGTGTCCCAAATCACTACAAGCATCCTCCACTACCACCTATGGCATTTTCTCAAATTTCTCTGCTATTCCTGACTTCCAGAATGACTCTCCAGGTGTTAAAATTGACATTAATCTTCTAGCTAGGTATTTCCACCCTTGACATAGTCTCTTTTAAGATTCTGACCTTGGCCTAGAGAAGCTTTCTCGTACCTACATAAAAGGAACCCATTCTTTCTCAGTCTAACGTATTACCTAGGAAGTTAAAGGCTAGTCATTTATTCTTGGGAGGGTCTTCTCCTTGGGGAACAAGTCATTCACCCCAATCTGACAGCTATTAATTCCCTCCTCTGTCCAAAGGGAGTTTCACCAGTTCATTAAACCAGTGCAGAGAATAATGTCTAGGTACACCACATTGGTTGCTTATACAGTATAGATCCTCACTCTGAGACCCTCAAATGTACATGATTAAGTGAAGTAAATTTACCAAAACTGTGGCTACTACATAGAGGAAAATGTATGGATGCAGATATTAGCCTTATCCTGTAACATTGCTTTCATAGGACTGCTTCTTGTATTAAGGTAATTCTATCTGTTGTAACAAAAGAACTCAAAAATGAGGCAATAGATCAAACAAAAGAGTTTATTTTTCACTCACAAAAGAAATTGAATGGGTGATTCTTCAGGTAATTATCCAGGGTCCCAGACTCATTTTATCTTTAGCTCTGCTATCTTTAACATATGACCTCCAAATTCACCATGCTCTTTTGCATTAAACTGAGAGAAGGGGAAAGAGAGGAATACTATTTCTTAATGCCTTTAACTCAGCTTCAACGCCGCATAAAATCCACCGGTGAAAGTCAATTGCATGATCCTTCTTAGATATAAGGGTGGTGAGTGAAAATACAGTCCATGGCCAGGAAATCATTTCCAAAGGACACCTCTACACCCTGGAAAAGGAAGTACAAATGTTGAGGAGAGTCAGGCATCTCTGCCAGAGAACTATACAGGAATATATATCTTAACAAAAGAAAAATAACACAATAACAATCATACAGTTAAAATTGTGTATTCAATTTCAACTTGTCCTGATTTTGAACTCTTTATGTTCTAGGTGTATTATCCCATTTAGTTCTTGCCATAAATCTAAAATAACTCTGGTTAGGTATTAGTAGTCCACTTTATAAAAAAGAGAAAGTACGGAAACTTAAGAAATTTATTAAAGAATGAGCATGATTTAGAGATGATGATGTCAATGGGAATGTCAGATTAAGAACTTCCAAAAATCTGCCTCTTCATAAAGCAAAAAAAAACACTGACAAAATTGCCAAAATTGAATTTTTTAAAACTCTGGAAATTAGCCAAAGGTTTGAAATGAGGTGTATGTACTCAAGAAAAACAGCTGAATATCCATAAGAAAATCAAACTTTATGGTTTGCCCTCTTCCCATCCCCCTCTTCTGAATGCTGATGTAACCTTGAAAACCAAAAGCCCCACAATGACAATAAAAATCACTGGTCTAGCAGTCACTAGAGAGCTCCCAGAGAACTCTCATTATTTGACCAGTCTGTCAGTTCCCTGGAAATTTCCCTTGAAGTACTATCTTCATTTGATCTGACTCAAAGCTAACTAAGTGTGAACAGCCTTTTCCCTGAAAATGTTTATCAAAAACAACAGGCAACTGGGACTTCCCTGGTGGTCCAGTGGTTAGGATTCCATGCTTTCACTGCAGAGGGCACTTAGCTGGGGGACTAAGATCCTCCATATCACGTGACAGCTAAAAAAAGAAAATCACCAGCAGTTGTATAACCTTACAGTTGGCTAAGAAAGAGATAACATTTGGGGAAAACCAGAAGCTAACCAAAAAACTTAAAAGAAAACTCTTGGGGTACTATTTTATTGAGACTTTAAAAACCTTTGACATATTTCTGAAAATTTAGAAATCCATGTGCATGTATAAGCCTGCACACATCTCTAGGTAAGCCCTGACAAGACCCTATATTCTATTCTCATTTCTGGCTAACCCCGAGGCTCTGTGGAAGCAAAAAGTGAAGGCTTATGCAGAGTTGTAAACTACCAATCTGTGAGTCAAAGATGTACCTCAGTACACAAAGCCCTTAGGCAAAGGCTGAGAGACATACTGATTCCAAGCATTTAGGAAAATATCTTTCCATTTATTAGCTTACCACCAAGCTAACTTTGCAGAGATGTTAATGGCAAAACATGACCAAAAAAACTGATATTACATAATTAGTTCAAGAGGGTCCCTAAACAAACAAACAATACATTCTGGGTTTGATTTCCAGAGTTGTCATATTGTATTACTTTAAATATCTGTTTTTCAAAGAAAAATTTGTGAAACATACAAAGAAGCATAGAAGTATGGTCCTTGCATAGGAAAAAAAAAAAAATCAATCAGGAGAAACCGTCCATTACGAAGTCCAGATTTTAAATGTACTAGTCGGAGGCTTCAAATCAGATATTTAAATATATTCAAAATCTTAAAGGCACCACATCCTAAAGAATGAGAAGTAGAGAATAATGTCTCACTAAATAGAAAATGTTAATAGGTTGACATTTAAAAAAAAAAACTCAAACAGATACTCTAGTATTAAAAAGTGCAGTAATAGAAACAAAAAGTCATTTTTGTGGGTCTCAATATCAGATTTGAACTGGCAGAAGAAAGAATCAAAGGATTTTGCATATCCAGTCTAGAGAAAAAATAAATGAAAAAGAATAAAGGAAAATGAACAATCTCAGATACTTATGGCACATCAAAAGGGTGTCAACATATTTGTAAGCGTCCCAGTAGCAGAGTGAAAAATGACAGAAAGAATATTTGAAGAAATGATGATCAGAAACTCCCTAAATATGATTTAGAAAACATTCATTTCCACATCCAAGAAGTTCAGTGAACTGTAAATAGGATAAAATCACAGAAATCTATACCTAGACACATTGTAGCAAAATTATTGAAAGGTAAAGAGAAGATCTTGAAAACATCAAGAGGATGTGATTCATCATGTAGAAGAAATCATGAAGATTAATATCCAATTTTTGTCAGAAACCATGGAGATCAGAAGGCAGTGGAATAACATATTCAAAGTACTGAAAGAAAAAGAAAGAGACTTATCAAGCAAGAATTCTATATCTAGCAAAACTATCTTTCAAAACTGAGGGAAAATTAAAGTATTCCAAGATAAACAAAAACAGAGAGTTTGTCACTAGCTGAACTGCTCTATAAGAAATACTTAAGGGAGTCTGACATGATGAAATAAAAGGATGCTAGACAATAAATCAAATACACATTTTAAAAAAACAGAAAACACTGGTAAAGGTAAATACATAGATAAATATAAAAAACAGTATAACTCTATTTTCTGTTTGTAATTCTTTTCTTCTCCTTTAAGAGTAAAAGACAACTGCATTAAGCAATAATTATAACTCTGTTGATAAGCAAATACTGCACAAAGATGTCATTTTTATGACAAAAATGTGGCATAGGAGAAGAGAGGGAATGCAGCTAGGAACAGAGTGTTTGTATAATATTGAAATTGTCTGTATTTATGCAAAGTCAATTGTGATAAATTATAATGTTCATTGTAATCAGCATGTTAACTATTAAGGAATTAACTCAAAAAATATCATTAAAAAAAAAAAACAGCAAAGGGATTCAAATGACACGGTAGAAAATATCTATGTAATATCAGTTCAGTTAAGTCACTCACTCATGTCTGACTTTGTGACCCCATGGACTGTAGCACACCAGGCCTACCTGTTCATCACCAACTCCAGGAGTTTACTCAAACTCATATCCATTGAGTTGGTGACGCCATCCAACCATCTCATCCTCTGTCGTCACCTTCTCCTCCCTCCTTTAATCTTTTCCAGCATCAGGGTCTTTTCCAATAAGTTGGTTCTTCACATCAGGTGGCCAAAGTATTGGAATTTCACCTTCAGCGTCAGTCCTTTCAATGAACATGCAGGACTTATTTCTTTTAGGATGGACTGGTTGAATCTCCTTCAGTCCAAGAGACTCTCAAGAGTCTTCTCCAACACCACAGTTGAAAAGCATCAATTCTTTGGTGCTCAGTTTTCTTTTTAGTCCAGCTCTCACATCCATACATGACTACTGGAAAAACTATGGCTTTGACTAGGCTGACATTTGTTGGAAAAGTAATGTCTCTGCCATTTGATATGTTGTCTAGCTTGGTCATAACTTTCCATCCAAGGAGTAAGCGTCTTTTGACTTCATGGCTGCAGTCACCATCTGCAGTGATTTTGGAGCCCCAAAAAATAAAGTCTGCCACTGTTTCCGTTGTTTCCCCATCTATTTGCCATGAAGTGATGGGACCAGATGCCATGATCTTAGTTTTCTGAAAGTTGAGCTTTAAGCCAGCTTTTTCACTCTCCCCTTTCACTTGCATCAGGAGACTCTTTAGTTCTTCTTCACTTTTTGCCATAAGTATGATGTCATCTGTGTATCTGAGGTTATTCATGTTTCTCCCAGCAATCTTGATTCCAGCTTGTGTTTCATCCAGCCTGACATTTTGCATGATGTACTCTGCCTAGAAGTTAAATAAGCTGCTGCTGCTGCTGCTGCTGCTGCTAAATCGCTTCAGTCGTGCCCGACTCAGTGCGACCCCATAGACGGAAACTAACCAGGCTCCCCTGGGATTCTCCAGGCAAGAACACTGGAGTGGGTTGCTATTTCCTTCTCCAATGCATGAAAGTGAAAAGCGAAAGTGAAGTCGCTCAGTCGTGTCCTACTCTTAGCGACCCCATGGACTGGAGCCCACCAGGATCCTCTGTCCATGGGATTTTCCAGGCAAAAGTACTGGGGTGGGGTGCCATTGCCTTCCCCGAGTTAAATAAGCAGGGTGACAATATACAGCCTTGATGTACTCCTTTCCTAATTAGGAACCAGTCTGTTGCTGCATGTCCAATTCTAACTGTGGCTTCTTGATCTGCATACAGATTTCTCAGGAGGCAGATCAGGTATTCCCATTTCTTGAAGAATTTTCCACAGTTTATGGTGATCCACACAAAGGCTTTGGTGTAGTCAATAAAGCAGAAGTAGATGTTTTTCTGGAACTCTCTTGCTTTTTTGATGATCCAGCAGATTTGGCAGTTTGATCTCTGGTTCCTCTGCCCTTTCTAAATTCAACTTGAACATCTGGAAGTTCACAGTTTGTGTACTGTTGAAGCCTGGCTTGGAGAATTTTGAGAATTGCTTTGCTAGCATGTGAGATGAGTATAATTTTGCAGTAGTCTGAGCATTCTTTGAAATTGGAATGAAAACTGACTTTTCCAGTCCTGTGGCCACTACTGAGTTTTCCAAATTTGCTGGCACATTGAGTGCAGCACTTTCACAGCATCATCTTTTAGGATTTGAAATAGCTCAACTGGAATTCCATCACCTTCACTAGCTTTGATCGTAGTGATGCTTTCTAAGGCCCACTTGACTTTACGTATTCCAGGATGTCTGGCTGTAGGTGAGTGATCACACCATTGTGATTATCTGGGACATGAAGGTATTTTTGTATAGTTCTTTTGTATATTCTTGCCACCTTTTCTTAATATTTTCTGCTTCTGTTAGGTCCATACATTTCTGTCCTTTATTGAGCCCATCTTTGCATGGAATGTTCCCTTGGTATCTCTAGTTTTCTTGAAGAGATCTCTAGTCTTTCCCCTTCTATTGTTTTCCTCTATTTCTTTGCATTGATCACTGAGGAAGGCTTTTTTATCTCTCCTTGCTATTCCTTGGAACTCTCCTCTCAAATGGGTATCTTTCCTTTTCTCCTTTGCCTTTCACTTCTCTTCTTTTCACAGCTATTTATAAGGCCTCCTCTGACAACCATTTTGTCTTTTTGCATTTCTTTATCTTAGGGATGATCTTGATCACTGCCTCCTATACAGTATCTGTGTAATATAAAATTCACTATTAGAAAAAGTAGAAACAAAAGACATTGGCCATTCAGAAAACAAATGGAAAAATAATGGACATCAATCCTACCTTATCAGTAATTACATTAAGTGTAAATGGATTAAACATTTCAATAAACAACAAAGATTGGTAGAATGGATTTTAAAAAGCATAATTTAACTCTATGTTGTCTACAGGTAACACAATTTAAAGTCAAAGATGAAAATAGATTGAAAGTAAAAATGCAGGAAAAGATATACAAACAGCAGCTAGAAGAGAGCTTAAATGGCTGTACTAATATCAGAAATAATAGACTTTAAAATATAACATGTTACTACAGACAATACAGAATGCTATATAATGATAAAAATGTCAGTCTATCAAGATGACATCATCATAGACATATATAAACCTAACAACAAAAACAAATAAAATCCATAAAGCAAAAGCATATTTTATTTCTTTTATGGCTGAATAATATTCATTGCATGAAAATAATACATTGTGTTTATTATATAAAAGATAAATCTTGAAAACACCATGCTCGGTCAAAGCAGCTGGACATAAAAGGCCACATATTATATGATTTCACTTATATGACATGTCCAGAATAGGCAAATCCAAAGAGACAGAAAACTGATTTATGATTGCAAGAGTTATAGAGAGGGAGGATGGAGTAGTGATTGCTACAGGGTACAGGGTTTCCTTTGGGGGTGATAAAAATGTCTGGAATTAGATAGTGATGTTAGGTGCACAGCCTTGTGAATACAGTAAAAACCACTGAATTATATACTTTAAACTGGTGACTTCTGAGGTATGTGGATTATATCTCAGTTTTAAAACTGTAATAAAATTCAACTTATCCATATTTCTCTCTCTCTCTCTGTCTCTCTCTCTCTCTCTCTCTCTCTCTCACACACACACACACACACACACACACACACAGTAACAACAACCACAATAACATGGGTTACAGGGGATTGAAGATTTGATTACAAATATGTCCAACACTGAAACTTTGCTTGTTTTGTCATTGTGTGGTTCCCCTTAACATAGAATAAATAAAAAAGAAAAACACTAAAATAGTTCAAAGACTTTTGCTGTTTATTAGCTATTATCCTAGGAAATCTTTATTTTACTTTATTATTTATATAAATTTTTTATTGTTGCATAACAAATTACCAAGACTTAACACAAACTTATTATCTTGTGATTCTCAGAGGTCAGGTGTCTAGGTACTGGTGAACTGAGCCTTCTGCTTAGTGTATCACCAGTTTAAAACTAAGAAGTCAGCCAGGGCTGAAGAACTCATCTGGGCACCGGTGTCCTTTTCCAAGTTACCTGGCTGTTGGAAGAATTCAGTTCCTTGAGATAGTAGGACTGAGACCTTCAGTTTGCAGACTTCCACCCCTCCCTACCAAATGGCCCTCTGCATAACTGGGAGTTTGCTTCTTCACATGAATAGGAGACCATCTCAGTTGTTTTTTTCTGATCCTGAATTCTAGACTCTCTTTTAAATTGTTTATCTAATTAAGTCAGAAAAGCTATGACATACCTGCTGCTGCTAAGTCGCTTCAGTCGTATCTGACTCTGTGCGACCCCATAGACGGCCGCCCACCAGGCTCCCCTGGGATTCTCCAGGCAAGAACACTGGAGTGGGTTGCCATTTCCTTCCCCAATGCATGAAAGTGAAAAGTCAAAGTGAAGTCGCTCAGTCGTATCTCACTCCCAGCAACCCCATGGACTGCAGCCTACCAGGCCCCTCCATCCATGGGATTTTCCAGGCAAGAGTACTGGAGTGGGTTGCCATTGCCTTCTCCTAGACAGGTATTAAAAAGCAGAGACATCACTTTGCTGACAAAGGTCCACATAGTCAAAGCCATGGTTTTTCCAATAGTCATGTTACAGATGGAAGACTTGGACCATAAAGAAGGGTGAGTGCCAAAGAACTGATGCTTTTGAATTGTGGTGCTGGACTAGACTCTTGAGAGAACTTTGGACAGCTCAGAGATCAAAGCAGTCAATCCTAAAGGAAATCAACCCTGAATATTAATTGGAAAGACTGATGCTGAGGCTGAAGCTCTAATACTTAGGACACCTGATGCAAAGAGCCAATTCACTGGAAAATACCCTGATGCTAGAAAAGATTGAGGGCAGGAGGAGAAGGAGATGACAGAGGACAAGATGGTTGGAGGGCATCACTGACTCAATGGACATGGAATGTCCAAATTTGAGCAAACTCCAGGAGATAGTGAGGGACAGGGAAGCCTGGTGTGCTGCAGCCCATGGGATTGCAAAGTCAAACAAGACTTAGCAATTGAACAACAATAATCCTCCTTTCATTAGTCTAAAGTCAACTGATTGGGGACCTTAATCACATCTGTAAAATCCATTCACCTTTATAGTATCATGTAACCTAATCAAGGGAGTTAGGATCTGATCAGATTCACAGGTCTAGACCATATTCAAGGGGAGAGGAATATTTAGGACATGGGTCATTGGGTTATCTCAGAATTTTGCCTACCACAAGTAGGTTGTTCACTATATAACTACCAAGAGTGGATCTTGCTAAGTTATGAATATATATAGGCATGGTCACTATTTGGACAATATTTAGGGAGATTTGGTCAGCCACACTCCAACAGAGCCAGACTCACCTTAAGCAGGAGACCTAACAGTAGCTTCCAAACCTGGTTGCCTATCAGAATAATCTGATAAACCCTACATTCCACCTCCTAGAAATTCTGACTCAATATAAAAGGTGTAACTGTCTCTGTGTCATCCCCTACATGCAGACACACATATACTATATTTTTGAATAGCTCTAGATGAGTAACAAGGTTAAGAACTATTATGCTTAGATTCTGCAAGCAACAATTAATTAAGAATAAAAATAGTACTATGAGTCAACTATATGCTGGCTTGCAAAATAATATAATTTACATATACAAATAGCTACTTACAATATTTAATCACTGATTTCACCTCACTTTTTATTCAAAGGAGGAAACACTGTAGCATAGGAAAGGAAATCTAAGGTTTAAACGGCAGATATATTTGAATTCAAATCTCTACTCCAATTGTAACCCATTTTTAATCTCCATAAATGACTAAAGGTCTCCAGTCTCTGATTCCACATCCATGAAGTGAGACTATCAACACCTATTCCTCTGCCTCTTAGGTGAATGCTGAAAATGAAAGAGATTGCTAAACTCTTCTAAACACACATTATTAAAGACAATCTGAGTCTTTGTCTTGCAGTCTCATTGACTTTTGAACTACACCAATTCCCTGGGTGTGTTCTAGGAGCATCCTAGGAGAACTGGTCCTCCTTCCACTCCTTCCTCCTTTTGGGAGAAGGGAGAAGAGCCTCCCAAAATAGGACTTCTAGGAAGCCTGTCCCCTTTTGCTAAGGCTGCTTTCCATTCCCACTGTTCATTCTCCCTTTTATGGGACCTGTTTGACATGGAAAGAACCATCGGTGAACGTTAAAGTTTGTCTGTAGGTGGGTGAAGGGATATTCTCAAGAAAATTTTAATATCATATAATACACTTCCTTCACATTGATTACACATGAATTGGGCATGCATGGCCAATTATAGGACAAAATACCACTCCGGCACCTACCACATCCACCTGGCTAACTGTGATTAGTAATCTCTCAGAGCCAGCCCACTGCCACTAGCTTACCCAGTGTCTGGCATTCAATGCTTCACTCCTTCCAGTGGGAAAGATTAGGAAAAGCAGGATTTTGGGTTTGACATGAAATGGAAATATAAAATGCTGTAGAAAAATAGGAGCATTAACATTTGAGCATTTATTTTCCTCAAACTTGCAAATAGTAATACTTGCTTTATCTAACTTGAAGTATTGTTCAGAGGATGAAGAGATATAATGGTTTCAACTGAAGTTTGTGCTTTGTTAGGCACTAAATAATCATATGGTTTCAGAGCAAGATCTCAAATTGGGTCAAGTAAAATTAGGAAGGAGTAATTTTCCTTCCCTCAAACCTCTTCCCATGTGTCAAATTTTAGTGATCATTGTTTGTGAGTATCTAAATCATTCTATTGGACTATAAGCTCTTTCAGAGCAGGGACTGTCTTGTTTGTTCAAAATGTTGGCTTTTACTATAAGTGAGAATAAGGTACAGGAGGGTAGATGCTTATTTGACTGTGCCAGGCATCCCTGCTGCATATTTATAATAACAAGGTATATTCAGAATGAAGTTTTCCCAGGTGGCGTTAGCGGTAAAGAACCCACCTGCCAATGCAGGAGACCTAAGATACGTGGGTTTGATCCCTGAGTGGGGAAGATGCCCTGGAGGAGGACATGGCAACCCACTTCAGTATTCTTGCTTGGACAATCCCATAGACAGAGAAGCCTGGCGGGCTATGGTCCATGGGGTCGCAAAGAGTCAGACACGACTGAAGCAACTTAGCAGAGCACAGCACACACACAGGCAGCCCAAAGAGGGCGAGGAATTTTGTCTCTTTGGTCTACTATATCCCCAGCACTTTAGAGCCATGCTTGGTACAGAGTAAGCACTCAATAAATATTTATTGAGTAAATGAATGAAAAAATATTTGATGGCTTGAGTTAAAATCAGTAAATTTAATTTGACAGAGTGAAAAGGCAACTCTTTCAATCTCTAAGAGGGGCTTCCCTGTAACTCAGCTGGTAAAGAATCCATCTGCAATGCAGGAGACCCTGGTTCCATTCTTGGGTCGGGAAGATCCACTGGAGAAGGAATAGGCTACCCACTCCAGTATTCTTGCGCTTCCCTGGTGGCTCAGCTGGTAAAGAATCCGCCTGCAATGCAGGAGACCTGGATTCGATCCCTAGATTGGGAAGGTTACCCACCCCAGTATTCTGGCCTGGAGAATCCCATGGACTATATAGTCCACGGGTCACAAAGAGTTGGACATGACTGAATGACTTTCACTTTCACTTTAACCTCTAAGAGAGGAGCAAGCAACAGTAGCTGAAGGCAAAGTGCAGTCTTTGAGATGCTGTCTCTGTGCTCTTCTCTTACCCTCTCAGAATGGCTCTCTCAACCTCTCCGTGTCTCTGCTTCTCTCCAATTTTCCCCGACCCAGCACATTTTATATTGTTCTATGACTACTCAAGACTCTTGCCTTGGAATCTGACCCAGGCCTCCTCATTCCTGCTCCCAAATTGCCTTCACTCTCAGGCTCTTTCCCTTCACTACTTCCTTAACAACACTACATGCACAGCAAAGCTGAGAAATCATACCCATACAATGTATGGAGAGTGTAGTTGTTTCTGCAACTTTATGTCCTGTTTCTTGAGTATATTCCCTGCCAGAACCCCAGTCCCCTTCTCCAGACCTCCAAGAGTAAACTCACCACAGCCATGTCTGCCTTGCCCTTTGCTGTTTACCATCTATCTTACTGAAAGAATGTTAGTCAGGGCTCTCAAAAGAAATAGGACCAACAAGATACATTTGGAGAGAGATTGATTTTAAGAAATTGACCCACATGATTATGACAATTGAGAAGTCCCAAGAGCCACAGTTGGCAAGCTGGGGACTCAGGAGAGCTGATGGTGTGGTTAGTGCCAGCTGGATGGTTGGCAAACTTGAGACTTGAGAACTGATTTGAATGTGAAGGTGGACAAAAGCTGATGTCCTAGTACAAAGGTGGTCAGACAGGATGGTCCTTATGCAGGGGACAGTCAGCATTTTTGCTCTATTCATACCTTCAACTGATTGAATAAGGCCCACCCACATTGGAGAGGACAATCTCTTTTACCCAGTATTATGATTAAGTGTTAATCTTATCCAGAAACATCCTTACAGACACAGCCACAGTAATGTTTGGCCAAATATCTGAGCACACCATGATTCAATCAAATTGACATAAAACTAACCACCACAGATGTAAACTTGTTACCTACTGAACCCTAAAATAATCTTCTCTGAGGCACTTGCTTTTTTTCTGTCTCCTGGAACTGAAAGGAGTCAGGCTTAAAGCAGGTACCATGAAAGGGAAGAGATTCATCACCCCAGCTTCCACCCTGTTTCTCTTCCCAAGCTGGGGGCCAGAACTGGCTTCAAGCAGGGCAGCACCCTCCCAAAGATGAACCTGCAAGGAAGGACTGCTGGGAGGCACAGCCTCTTTATCTCTCCTTTTCCACTCAACTCTCCAATCGCTCCTACAAAGGTTGACTTTTTGCCTGAAACACATTTACCCTTTTCACTTGAGTAACTTACCATGGCTGTCCAAGGGCCAGGCAGCCCAGTCACCCATAGTTATGCTGTTAAATGTGTCAAATAAACATCATTGTAAGTTTTATTTACTAATGAGCACTGTGATCAAGTTGAAAAGACATGGGACAAATCACCAGAAGACTTGAGTTTGAATACTTGCTAGAAATAAGAAAATGAACAAAATCTAAAATCTAAATTTATGAAATCCCAGCTTTCTGATATTTTCCCTTATCTATCTTGCACCACCAATGTGAGCATAAATGAAGAAAGGTCAATCTTCATAATAGAAATACTTCATAAATGATGAAGTGTTATTCCAAGTATAATATATTGTTACATGATTTTCAGTCTTCACAATTTGTTGTTTACAGAAGCCGCCACTCATTACTTTAAAAACAAACTTTAAAAGGCCTCTGAAAGACAGGAACTTCAAACAAACTCTCCTGTAAAGCCCCAGAAATCAAACAGAAAAGGAGGGAAAGAAATATATGCAAACTTTAGGAAATGCAAAAAACCAAAGGGCAGAAATGGCTGTGCAATAGCTGTGACTAATAGGAAGTACCTTGTCCTTGGAGGATGCATTCTGTTCACCATCACAGGACAGAGATACTGTACTTTAAGAAAGGCCTTCATTTATCATCAAAATGATATCGGGTATCATGCAGACCAACTGTGAGGCTCTCCAAGGGTGAAAGAGACAGGACAAATTGTGTCCAAGTGTCGAAGTAGGGGGGTCACAACTCTTCCAGTGCAATCATGTAGCCCGTGGGGCAGCAACAATGAAAGAGCCCCAACTCGAATGCCGGCAAAGCAAAGGTGGGATCATGTCAGAGGCATATACAGGGAGAATTCATATCTCTGCTTTATAATGGATGTTCTCTTGTGCTCAAAAACCTTTGGTGAATTATGAAAGACATTTATCAGGCATTAGAAAAATTCCAACATTGGAAAAAATTTACCATCATTTATCAAAGGCTTGAAGCTACAATGTATTTTTCATTATGTGATATGGAAACACATGTGCATGAGTGGGTGGGTTTCTGGTTCAACACCAAACTCACACTGTCCTACTAGTAATTGGATTCAGCCAAATACAGGACAGAGCACTCCAGGTCATTGAGTATCTTAAAATAAGAAACAAAAATCATTCCAAATGATACTTAAACCCAACCATGATAACTGGAATGCCTGTACCAAAAAAGTTAATCTTTGGTGTCACATTATGATAAAGGTAATAGGCTTGAACATGACCTGTTGCATATTCAAGTTGAATCCATCTAATGTTCAACTGCAGGCATGATAAAGTCCATCTTAGACTGTTCTCTCAATCTAAAATTGCTGAGGCTTTTCACTTTTGATCACATCTGCTTCATCATGGCCTGATCAGAACTTAATTGTAGCTAATTGATCACAATTTGTATCTTTGAACTGGTACATCACAACCTAATTTAGAAACACAGTAGTGTTTCACATATCACTGTCTCCTTTGATCCTCCCTACTGTCTTGTGGGGGTGTCAGAGGTGTCTGGAGAAATATTTTTCCATCTCTTACATAGGAAAAGTTCAGTCAAAGAATGGCTACTTCAAGATCCTGTTCAGTTGCTCATTTAAGTCCGACTCTTTGGGACCCCAAGGACTGCAGCACACCAGGCTTCCCTGTCCTTCACCATCTCCTGGAGCTTGCTCAAACTCATGTCCAAGGTCTAGCCACTGCTAAATATCAGAGTTAATAGGAGAGCCCAGATTTTGTGAATCCTCACTCCAATGCTCCTTAAATATGGAAAAGAACTTCTCAGAGCTTAAGGCTCTGAGACCCTCACAATGTGCTCCTCCGGGACATCTCGTAATTTCCTCTTCAGGAGCTCCTTAAGAATAGCATAAAGGCATATCCAGCTGGAACCATTTACACAAACTGTACAGCCTGGAGGCAGGGGATGGACTTAATGACCCTAGGCTAATCAATTCCTGCTTCCTAACACAAGGAGTGATTGCAAAGTAATGATCCACCAGGCCCAGACAAACATCACAGTTATACATTAAATGAAGTTTCTGATTCCTCATTCCATGATAAATGTATGGTTAATCCTGATTCCTGATCCATCATAAATTGCTCTTCTCTTCAGGGTCACTAAGTGACATTTGACTGTGAGTTGTAGAGGAAGTTGAGCAGGAGAGCTTCAGCTGGAGTGGGCGCAATATTGTAGGTATTGTAAGTGTTCGCATTAATCTGTTGCCATCTGTCTTTATTTTGCTAACCCACTCAATCGGACACCATAAATGTTAACAGACATAAAAATGCTTTTCTTCAACATTAGGCACACATATCTTCTTGCTTCACCTCCTGAATCTCAGACAGCCCTTGATTATCGTAAGCAATGCCACGATGATCCCCTAGCTCCCTGAAGTGGCTCCAAACAGTCATGCCATATAAGGCATTGTTCCAAATCCACAACCAGTTTTTGGATTCAGTCTCAAGGCTCCAATGCTCCTGTACTTGGCAGCAGATTTCTCCCTCTCTTACACAAAAGATCCAGAATTCAATCTTTAGCTCATCCTCTAAGAATGTGGACTCAAGCTGGGGTGGTGAAGGTTAAGCCAACCGTTTTTATTCTTCCAAGCAGATTGTGATAAAGGCAGCTACACTCCTACCCTAGTCCCCCAACCACCCTACATATCAAAAACCAGAAGAGCCCCTGTCTTTCTGCTACTACATATTAAATGGAAAAGCTATTTATTTGATGACTTGTAAAAAAGTTTCTACAAATGTGAAACATTTGCTGTACAATTTCTAAGAGATCTGCCATCTTTGGGCCATTGAAGTTTCACTTTGAAATCTGTATAGCTCTGGTACACTCTGGTAAATTTTGAAAGAATTGAATAACTTTAGAAGTCTAATTTGTATTGCAGTGGATGATGTTGGGGACTGCCCAAATCCATCCTCTGAGACTGAGATACCCATTCCCTCAGCTCTCAGCTGAGTCCTTCTCTAGGATTTGCCCTAGAGACCCACCTCATCCAGGGTCACAGGGCCACTCACATCCCATGACTGGTCACTGCAGGGGTATAAAGGCCCAGTCTTCTACCCCTCTTCAGGGCAACTCGGCAAAGCTAGCCCAGTTTCAGAGATCCCCAAAGGGCCTTTGACAAGGCTCACAGGAAAGCTTTTGATGGGACTGCATCACAGCTTTACTCCTTCCTCCCCCTGATCCTATTCCCTTCCCTTCTGCGGAAGGCAGGGTACCACCCAATGCAATCTCCAGAGTCTATTTGCCGACAACATGGATAGTTGAAAGATAATGAATTGATCAACTGGAAATTAAATGCATAGCAGTTTACTTGTTTTTTTCTCTACAGTATAACTAATAACTTTGAGCTTTGGGCTAGAGGGAGACTTTATTCTAGAAAAATGATTTTCACAGGGGATAAGGGAATATTGCTGAACCAGGTAAAAAATATACAAATGTTACTCTTCCAAACACAACTAATTTTACAGTGTTAACGCTATATCATTCTGAGTCAGCTGCCAATTCTGTGTCAGTTGAAATGTAGGTCCCTGTGTGGAAGAGGGTAAAGAGACAGCTCATGTGCTGTGCTGTGCTAAGTCACTTCAGTCGTGTCCAATTCTTTGCTACCCAATGGATTGTAGCCCTCCAGGATCATGGAATTCTCCAGGCAAGAATACTGGAGTTGGTTGCCATGTCCTCCTCCAGGGGATCTTCCCGACCCAGAGACTGAACTCCATCTCCTGCAGCTCCTGCATTGCAGGCAGATTCTTTATTGCTGAGCCATTAAGGAAGGCCAAAGAGACATCTAATTTGTTGTTGTTCAGTTGCGAAGTCCTGTCTGACTCTTTGCAACCCCATTGACTGCAGTACACCAGGTTTCCCTGTCCTTACCATCTCCAAGAGTTTTCTCAAATTCATGTCCATTAAGTCAGTGATGCTATCCAGTGATCTCATCTTCTATCATCCCCTTCTCCTCCAGCCTTCGATCTTTCCCAGCATCAGAGTCTTATTGCAGGCAGATTCTGTACTGCTGAGCCACCAGGGAAGCCCAGAGAAACAGCTAATACTCCCCAGCTATTCATACTCACCCTTTATCTGAACTATCTGTCTCCTCTGAAGGTCAAACACTGGGGGGAGTCTTGCTCCTACCTTTCTCTTCATATCTTTGGGGACCAAATCCTAACTTGTCAGTAAAGTCTTCTGATTGTTTTGGTAGTAATAGAACCAGAAGGAAGAGTAAGCGTATCATGTTTGAAAAGCTCAAGAAGTAGCTCCTTGTTCCCTAGTCCAATGGCTGACGGTATGTCTCATCTTCCTTCCCTATGTTCCTTTATCCTATACAACTCCTCGTGCCTCTAGACCTGTGTTTCTTAACTCTTATAGCTGTCTTCTTTATCTCTAGGGATGTTATGAAAACCAAAAATTATTGAAATAGAGAAGGTTTGAATTTATTAACTGGAAAGTGTATATTTCCTATATTACAATTAAAGACAGTGAAAGTGATATGAAATCAAGATAACATCCCTAAATGTCACAGCTCTCAAGCTATTGTGCATCATTTTATCACTCTGACCCACAATTACTGCCTGTGTCTATCTGGTTCCATTGAGGAGCCCAGTGAGAAGATGAGAATAAAGGCTAATTCCAAATTGTATCCTTTTGAAATCATTAACTCTATCAGTTCCTTTTCCTAGATAAAGTGCTTAGTCACTCAGTTATGTCCAACTCTTTGCAATTCCATGAACTGCAGTCCCCAGGCTTCTCTGTCCATGGGGATATTCTAGGCAAGAATACTAATGGTGGATTGCCATGCCCTTTTCCAGGGGATCTTCCCAACCCAGGGATCGAACCCAGGTTTCCCACATTGCAGGCAGATTCTTTATAGTCTGAGCCATCAGGGAAGCCCTAGATAAAGTGGGAAATACTCAAATAAAATTGTCACCATTCAGCCAAAGTAACTTACATCTCTTTGTTGACCATGGTATGTAATTTCAGTTTTTGAAAAGAGCTGCTTAGTTATAAGCCTTTAAATGTAATGTCTAACTATAAAAACAAGGTAAACCAATAATCTGACATAAATGTTGACCAAAAAGGAAAGAGTATGATTATATAAGAAAAGAAACTTACTTTATTACCCATCTATGTAACAATGTTATTTTTATAGAAATCCCAATGGCATTTTTCACAGAGATAGAACAAATGAATCTAAAATGTGTATGGAACCACAAGACTCCCAAACAGATAAAGCAATCCTGAGAAAGAAGAACAAATCTGGAGGCATCACATTCCCTGATTGCATACTGTATTATAAAGTTGTAGTAATCAAAAAAGTATGTTTCTGGCATAAAAACAGACACATAGATCAATGGGACAGAATCAAGAGTCCAGAATAAACCCACACATATATGGTCAACTAATGTTTGGCAAGGGAACCAAGAATATTAAATAAGGAAAAGAAAATCTCTTCAATAAATGGTGCTGGGAAGACAGATTATTCACATGCAGAAGAATGTAATTGGACCCTGTCTTAACACCACTCAAAAATTAACTTGAAATAGATTAATGATTTAGATGCAAGAACAGAAATCATTAGATGTAAGAACTGAAAGAAAACTTGGGAAGAGTCTTCTTGACAGTGGTTTTGGGGAAGATTTCTTGGATATTATACCAAAAACACAAACAAAAAGAAAAGTAAATAAGTGGTACTATATCAAATGAAAAAGTTTATACACAGTTAAAGAAACAACAAAATGAAAAGGCAACATATAGAATAAAAGAAAATATGTTCAAACCATATATCTGATAATGGGTCAATATCCAAAATATATAATGAACTCATATGACTCAATAGCAAAACAAGACAAAGTTTTAAAAACCCAGGTAATCTATTTTAAAAATGGGTGGAAGACTTGACATTTTTCCAAAATAGACATACAAATGGCCAACAGGTACCTGAAAAGATGTAGAATATCATGTATAATCAGAGAAATGCAAATCAAAATCACAAAGAAATATAACTCAAATGGTTAGAATCACTATTATCAAAAAGACAAAAGACAACAGGTTTTGGCAAGGATGTGGTGAAAAGGGATCCTTTATACACTATTGGTGAGAGTGTAAGTTGATATAGCCACTGTGGAAAACAGTATGAAGGTATTCCTCAAAAGATTAAAAATAAAGCTACCATATGATCCAGCAATCTTATTTCTGGGTATATACCTGAAAGAAATGAAATTATCATCTTGAAGAGATGTCTGTGCTATCGTGTGCATTGCAGCATTATTCACTATAGCTAGGGTATAGCAACAACCTGTCTGTTAAAGGATGAATGGGTAAAGAAAATGTAGTATTTGCACACAACGGAATATTATTCAACTATGAAAAAGAAGGAAATCCTGCCATTTGCAACAACACAGATGAACCTTGAGGGTATTATGCTAAACAAAATAAGTTGGGCAGAGAAAGATAAAAAATGTATGATCTCACATTTGTGGAAGCTAAAAAAGGCAAACTCATAGATAAGTAGAGTAGAAAAATCGTAGTTGTCTGGTGCTGTGGGGAGAGGAAATGAGGCTCTGGTCAAAGAGTACAAACTTCTAATGTTTGGAATCTAATGTGCAGCATGGTGACTATGGTTAACAATACTATATTGTACACTTGAAAGTTGCTGAGAGAATAGATCTTAAATGTTCTTACACATACACATACACACACATATGTAACTATGTAAGGAGGTGGATGTGCTAAATAACTATATAGTTGTGATCATTTTGCAGTATATATTTGTATCAAATCTTCATGTTGGGCACCTTAAACATACACAGTATGTTATATGTCAATTATATTTCAGTAAAATCAGGATAAAAAATAAGAGGAAGGAGACTGAGATGGAAAAAGTAATCATACAATGACTTGTTCTCTAGTTTTCAAAGGCTTTAATTGAAGCATTTCTGTCAGTAATGCTGATTTCACAACTGCATGGCAGTAAAGCATTTGAGATAACTTTTGACATTCTAAGCATAAAAACTTACATTGAGGTGAGGGGGTTATAGAAAGCAACTCCTTCAATTGCTCTCTGCTCCAATGCTAACTCCTATTGGAAACAACACAAAAAGTATATTCCTAAAGTTAAATGGGCAAAGTCTCAGCTGAGAAAGGGTTAAATAAAAAGAGCCAGATTCCAGCCAGTCAGAGTCTGAACACCAATAAGCATTTCTTTAAATGATGTCATGCTTGAATCCTGATATCCTTTTGAAAAGAGCTTGTGGTTGAAGTTTCTATAAACCAGACTGAACTGGAATTTCCTCCCATTCCCCTCTCCCTCCTACACAATTTTCTTAGGTAAGCTTGTTCAAATGTAGTCATGTCCCGTCCTAATGTTTGACAAAAAGCACTTTTTGTAATTGTGGTTTGCATTTGGAGATTTGCAGTGATCCTAGTCCACTGACGTCCGTGGGCCCCTTTCATCCTTACTTGGCAATGACACAGGAATAAGTGCTTCATATAAAATTCAGAAAGACACCATCTCCTCTCGTTCATCCTAAATCTCAACTCTTTCCTTTTATGTTCTTCACACAGATCTTGAGGGGGGAGGCCTGTGACAAATGAAAACAGAGACCATCACTTTCAGCTACATAGCAAGATAGAAAGTTGTTGTGGTCTGCGTGGCATTATCCTGTTTTCCAGTAGCCTCTTGTTGACAACCCAATAAGCGGGACATTTCCAGGTGGCAGCAGGTCTGGTGAGCTCAGGAAACCTGCTCAAAGAAACAGTGAAATTGTTCAGTCTCTGAGAGCCTTCACAACTGATCTAGAGACAAACAGTACACGTGAAGAGACAAGGGTCATGTGCTCTGAATTTTGTTTTAGGCATTCTTCTAACTTAAAGTGTAGAGCTATCAAGATGACTAGAAGATTGGTAAGGATTCTTAGGGCCGGGCAAAAATTGGCATGGTTGGCTGAGAAACAATGGCCTTTATACAAACCATTTTTTAGATTTAAAGAAACCTTTTCCTGAAAGAATTAATTCATCTCTTTTTTTGCTGTTTAATTGCTAAGTTATGTCAGACTCTTTTGAGACCCCATGGACCATAGCCCATCAGGCTCCTCTGTCCATGATATTTCTTTCCCAGGCAAGAATACTGCAGTGGGCTGCCATTTCCTTCTCCAGTGTATCTTTCCAACCCAGGGATCAAACCCATGTCTCCTGCATTGGAAGGTGGATTTTTTACCACTGAGCCACCAGGGAAGTCCAATTCATCATTTCAGATCAGATCAGATCAGTCACTCAGTCGTGTCCGACTCTTTGTGACCCCATGAACTGCAGCACGCCAGGCCTCCCTATCCATCACCAGCTCTCGGAGGTCACCCAGACTCACATTCATCGAGTCAGTGATGCCATCCAGCCATCTCATCCTCTGTCGTCCCCTTCTCCTCCTGCCCTCAATCCCTCCCAGCATCAGAGTCTTCTCCAATGAGTCAACTCTTCGCATGAGGTGGCCAAAATACTGGAGTTTCAGCTTGAGCATCATTCCCTCCAAAGAAATCCCAGGGCTGATCTCCTTCAGAATGGACCGGTTGGATCTCCTTGCAGTCCAAGGGACTCTCAAGAGTCTTCTCCAACACCACAGTTCAAAAGCATCAATTCTTCGGCGCTCAGCCTTCTTCACAGTCCAGCTCTCACATCCATACATGACCACAGGAAAGACCATAGCCTTGACTAGGTGAATCTTTGTTGGCAAAGTGATGTCTCTGCTTTTGAATATGCTATCTAGGTTGGTCATAACTTTCCTTCCAAGGAGTAAGCGTCTTTTAATTTCATGGCTGCAGTCACCATCTGCAGTGATTTTGGAGCCCAGAAAAATAAAGTCTGACACTGTTTCCACTGTTTCTCCATCTATTTCCCATGTAGTGATGGGACTAGATGCCATGATCTTCGTTTTCTGAATGTTGAGCTTTAAGCCTACCTTTTCACTCTCCACTTTCACTTTCATCAAGAGGCTTTTGAGTTCCTCTTCACTTTCTGCCATAAGGGTGGTATCATCTGCATATCATCATTTACCACCCCATTAAATCAAACCTTAAAATCATGGTTAACCAATACTCTCTTCTAACTTATTACATCTGGACTATACTAAAAAATAACCATTAGAAGGAAACACGTCAAACTTCACGCATTAAATGAGCTAATATATACATGAGGTGAAGAGTCTTTGGAAACAAAAAACTATAAAAATAGAAGGCATTGTGATTTTTAAGATTATTGGCTCTTATCATCATTATTGTCTACCTGTAGTGTAGTCTCCAAGGGAATAGGAACCACATTTCTTTTCATCTTCATTGTATCCCTGTTGCTTGATACAGTGCCTGCTGCTGCTGCTAAGTCGCTTCAGTCATGTCCGACTCTGTGCGACCCCATAGATGGCAGCCCACCAGGCTCCCCCGTCCCTGGGATTCTCCAGGCAAGAACACTGGAGTGGGTTGCCATTTCCTCCTCCAATGTATGAAAGTGAAAAGTGGAAGTGAAGTCACTCAGTCATGTCCGACTCTTAGCGACCCCATGGACTGCAGCCTACAAGGCTCCTCTGCCCACGGGGTTCTCCAGGCAGGAGTACTGGGGTGGGGTGCCATTGCCTTCCCCGATACAGTGCCTACAACATCATAAATATTTCCTACGCTGAATTTAAATTTGAATCCACAGATATTTATTAAGTACCAGGTATATAAGGTGCTGTGCAGATAGGTAATTGCAAAATGGAGTACAGAAAGAAGTTTCTAGCTTTTTCAGGAGAATACTCAGTTTAATCCATCTCCAAGAGCTCTATCACCCCATATTGCAAGGCAATGACTGCAAACACAAATGCCTTCAGAACCAAACAGAAAACACTGCGTGGAAGTAGGCTGCTGATTTTAAGACAGCAGAATATTACGAGCATAGTGAAAACTGGAGAGTACAATGCTTGCTTAAAATTATAGTTATTCAACTTCAAATATTTTGTAATCACTCTACTAACAAAAATATCAATAGTTTTGTCAACTTTCTGTCAGATTATTCATCCATGGAAAGAAATTAATTTCTGAGATACATTAGAATACAGATGAAACGTGAAAATATGATGCTAAGCGAAATAAGCACAAAATAAAATAAGAACAAAAGATAGATATTGTATGATTTCACCTACATAAAATACCAGGAATAAAAAAATTCATACACACAGGAAAAGGGATATGGAAAGTTTTTGCTTAATGGTTGTATTTTCCATTTGTGATGATGTAAAACTCTTGGAAATCAATGGTGATGGTTGTGCAACATTGTGAATGGAATTAATGTCATTGAATTATACATTTATAAAAGTTAAAATGGCAAATTTTGCATTATTTATATTTTACTACAATAATTTTTCATTATGCATTTATTTATTTTTTATTGGAGTTTAATTGCTTTACAATGTTGTGTTAGCTTCTGCTATACAATAAAGTGATTCTGCTATATGTATACATATATCCCCTCCCTCTTGAGCCTCTCTCCTACCCCAACTCCCATCCCTCCCCTCTAGCTCATCGTAGAGCCCTGAGATGAGCTTCCTATGCTATACAGCAGCTTCTCACTAGCCATCTCTTTTATACACAATAGTGTATATATATATATGTCAACCTCACTCTCCCAATTCATTCCACCCTCCCCTTCCCCACCCCCACCCTCCATGCCACCTGGAAATGTCCCTGTTATTGAGTTGTCAACAATAGGCTACTGGAAAAGAGGATAATGCCACGCAGACCACAACAACTTTCTGTCTTGCTGTGTAGCTGACGGAGAAGGCAATGGCATCCCACTCCAGTACTCTTGCCTGGAAAATCCCATGGATGGAGGAGCCTGGTGGGCTGCAGTCCATCGGGTCGCTAGGAGTTGGACACAACTGAGGGACTTCACTTTCACTTTTCACTTTCATGCATTGGAGAAGAAAATGGCAACCCACTCCAGTGTTCTTGCCTGGCGAATCCCAGGGATGGTGGAGTCTGGTGGGCTGCCGTCTATGGGGTCGCACAGAGTTGGACACAACAGAAGCGACTTAGCAGCATGTAGCTGAAAGTGATGGTCTCTGTTTTCATTTGTCACAGGCCTCCCCATCTCAAGATCTATGTAAAGAACATAAATGGAAAGAGTCAAGACTTAGAATGAACGAGAGGAAATGGTGTCCAGATGTCCATTCTCTGTGTCTCTACAATTTTTTTTTTTTTTAATTCAGGCATAATCTACTCAATCTGGCTAGCCAGTTGAGACTCATGAGTCCTGGCACAAGGCTTTGCTCAATATTTATTTGCCAAATAAAGACATAATTTCCCCATGATATTCCGGAGTATAGTGGAAAGAACAGAGTATTTCAGTACAAGTGGTTATTGATCTTGCTATTTCCTAGCAGGTAAATTAATCTCCTTATACCTCAGCTTCCCTTTCCCACTAATAATTCAGAGATAATCATGGAACCCACCTCCTAGGATTTTAGTAAAGATTGTATGGGATAATTTTTGTAAAGCTCTTCTCAAAATGTCTGACTCATTATCATTATTAGCTATTATTAACATTAGATAAACTAATAAGAATTAACCATTATAATTATTAGAAAGACTAGAGAAATAATGATTTGCACTTTTGTTCCTAATCTAATTGTTTATTTATTTACCTGACTTTGATTTTCCTCTTAGGAACTACATATACATCAATATAGAGTTCATAACCTGTGTTTAAACGTCTCAGTTTTATCTAATGTTACTGACTGGCTGAAAATCATTTAATGATGCCTGTGGTTTTAAGAATCCCCAAATCCTTTAGCACAGGCCTGTCCTCACCTCTTCAGCCTTGTAGTGGACTCTTCATCACCATCTGATGCTTCCCAGCAGTCCCAGTTTCTGTCTTAAGAATCTCTGTGCTTCCAGAGAAGCTGACTCTTACATTGGCTCCGAAAACAAACACCTGGCCCAGGCCAAGCTAAGCAGGATTTTCCTGTCTCCTCAATCCTGTGCATGGTCCAAGGCAGAGTATGTGGCTTCCACTGCTCCCACTGGAGGGCATCTTAGGCATCTTACTAGGACTTCTCTAATAACTTTTTCTCTCTTCTGGGTGGTACAGAAGGCAGATATGAGGGCTGGAGCTGCTGCAGTCACTTCACTACCTTACGATACTCAAGTCAACACACACGGGAGATTAGAGCCAAGGAAACCCAAGAGGAACAAAGAACTTCGATAATGTTTTGACTGGAGTCATCTATCTCTGAATTTTTCTGTTTACTGAACCAATAAATTTCCTTTATTATTGCAACCAAAATGTCTTATCTGATTAAAAAAATGTCTCATGTTGCTCCACAGCTCCCCACCTCTTTCCAGTCAACCAGATTTGGTTTTTGTTTCAGAACATAAATGAGCTTTTTTATATCCAACTGTTTTCAGCAATACACTCTCTCCCTGGATTGTTTATTCATCATTCTCTTTCCTATCATTTCCCTACTCTGGTTGCTCTGGGTAATTCTCAGTCACCCTAAATAGTTCAGCTCAAATATTATTTCTCCAAGAAAGCCTTCACAGATCCTTCAGTTTAGATGTAGTTCTCCTATCATGATCACCCATAGCATTTTATACTTTTCCTTTGTAAGTCTTGCCACCATGATAATGAAATAGTTGTCTAATTCATTGATTGATGCCTATCTCCAACATTTTACTATTTTGTTCACTGCTGCTATATCTCTAGTGCTTGACATAAAGCCTTGTCCATAAAAAAAAACAGTAAATAAATATTAGTTGGACAAATGACTAGCTTTTAGTTGTCAAGGTTAATTGTTAACGCATTGATGAAGACTGCTTGATATAAAAAAAAAATAATAGTTGAGAAAAGAAGGGTTAAAATATGAACAAAAGTCTCATTTCTGGCTATGGATGAGCAACCATATTCAACAAATATTAGTTGGGCATAAAACAGGGACTGAGGTACAGAAGACATTAGCCCTCCCCATCACAAGCTCTTTGCTGGATATCAATTAGCTGGACATACAGAACCCTGCTGCCGTGAAGGATTCCAAGTTACATCTATTACTCATTGCTTTGGTGCTTAGTTCAAACAGGGTCAAGCCTACATTTAGCCTTTTAAAAAGTCTGGCTTTGCTAGTGTCCTAAATAGCAGAAAAAGCATAGCTCGTAAGCTCCCTTTTCTTACAGTTTCCTTTGACTTTACCTTTATTCTCTAAGGCTTGGTGACAAAGAGAAGCATGTTGGTTGCCTCCAAGTCTATCCTCCCCAGGTATATGAAAACATTTTGGAAATCACAACCCACTGTCCACATTTAAGTTCTACTCTATCATCATCCTGCAGTCAGAGATAGCAAGAGCCTCAGCATGAGACTGGATTCTAGTGGAAAGTTGAGACAAGCCAGAAGCCAGGATCAACTTTAGTTCCAAACATTCAGGACAGTGATGGCTCTGGTGTCTGAGTAAAGCCAGGCATTGATCCTTCCAAACTCGAGTTTTGTCCCTTAACTAGCTTTGTGATCTTGTGAATGTGACTTATGATTTTTGAGCCTCAGTTTTCTCATCTATAAATCAGGGATAAAAATACCTAGCTTCATAGGATGGAATGAGACAAGAGGCATGAAATACTTTGCACAAGGTCTGGCACATAGAAAACCTCCTTTTTACCTCTCTCTCTCTCTCTCTCTCTCTCTCTTTTTTTTTTATTCCACCAGGAGAAAGGTAACAGATCAGAGTGTGAACTTTCCCCTGGCTTTTGTTTTGAGCTCAGGTTGCTTTATTCAGTGATGACCTGTATTGATTCCATAAGCAGATACTTCCTTGGAGATTTTAACTATATTTTTCCCCTGGGCCCACTTTCCCCTGAAACAGCAACACGAAAGGTGAGACAGTTCAATGCCATTGCTTTACATCATGATAACAGCGTTGTTGACATGTCAGCCCCCTGTGTCAAAATATTATGACAACCATAATAAGTAAAATAAATTTAAAACATTTATTGGTTTTAAGTGTTATCATTTCCCTCTACTATCAGTGACATACGATGTCAAATGTGATCTATTTGAAGTATATTTTAAGCAAGATAATTAATGAATTGAATTTAGGAGCTGAATATTTAACATATTTTTATGATGCAGTTTGATGAAAAACCCCCATATGTAGAGACAGTTCAATAAAAACTCCTGGCCATAAGTCTAGATTACAGTCCAAAGACATCCTTCCTACTCAGACCCCATGTCCACACACACAAGAGGAAGGAGACTATCAAAGTATGCTATTTAAATGGCTCACACCGTCCTGGTAGACGTGTGTACATGCATGCTAAGTCGCTTCAGTTGTGTCCAACTCTTTGTGACCCTATGAACTGTGGCCCATCAGGTTCCTCCATCCAAGGGATTCTCCAGGCAGGAATACTGGAGCGGGTTCCCATGCCCTCCTCCAGGGGATCTTCCCTCCCCAGTGATCAGACCTGAGTTTCATATTTCCTGCATTGGCAGGCAGATTCTTTACCACTAGAGTCACCTGGGAAGCCCCATCCTGGTAGACATCAATAACCAATTCAGACTTGGTTTAAAAAAAAAAAAAAAAACCTTAGGAGAATTGAGTTAGTGGTCTTTTACTCTTCATCTGACCCCAAGCCCATCATCATGACTTATTTTCTCTCAGCTGATGGTTTCTTGGGCAAGGATAGGGCTAAGCTGGGCCTCATCAGGGGGACATCACAGCGTCATGAGCAAAGGCTCTAACAGCGACAAAACCCAGGTGCCCCGGAAGGTGAAAGGCCCAAGCCATTCTGTACCAAAGAGCGGCCTTTGGTTCAACAGTGGAGAAGAGAAGCAGGCAGGGAAAGGGGAACCGAAGTGTCAATGACAATTTGAGATTTCCCGACAGGACCTGTACTCAACGAGTTATAGAGGCAATTATCCGAAAAATTGTGAAGCGGCCATTTCCTCAGTAACCTAGCCCGACCTGACACCCCAGCAGAGATTGCCATAAGCAGGGAATTTATGTTATTGGAATGCCAGTTTAGCATAAATTACCTCCGGGAACAGATTTAAACCACTTGTGTTTTTAAAAAGTATGCAGCAAAAAAAAAAAAAAAAAAACCAACAACAACAAAATGAGTTTATGCAAACTCAGTACCATTTGCAGGATGGAGCCCTCTAAGTCTTTATCTCCAAAGACGAGGCCCTCCTCCTTGCCTGTTTGTTTCCCCTCGTTGGATGAAGATTCACAGCATTAATCCATAATAACTGTATCTCACTCCATTACAGGTAGTTCAAGGCCGCTCCACATAAACGATATGCATGGCTTTGTGTCTTCATCTTTAAAACCACCAGATATCTTAGTTGCAGATGTATGTTTGGTTTAATACATCCCCTGCCATAAAAGTGTTGCTTAAGACTAATGAACAAACGAATGTTTGTTTAAACCTCTTTGTGAAAATCAAACAAGCTTTCAACAGCTATTCACATATTTATTGTCAGATGTGAATCATCACTTAGGTGCTTTGCCCTGAACTATTACCAGCTAATGCTTGTAGTTTCATGGCATTAATTCACTTGCTGTGGTGTGAATGTGTGTGTGTGTGTGTGTTTCCTCTCTCTTCTCCCTTTCTGTCAATGCCATCTCCAGAAAGGCTGTGGATGAGGAGTCCCATAAGGTCACTGACAGAAATAACACTTGTGCTTCGCATAACCATGGTGTTCCCTTCTCAAAGGCCACAGCCTCCAGGGACAGCCAGCCAGCACTATACTTCACCCAGCACCTGCCTGCCTTGGAAGGTGCTCTGAGACACCCCACCCCAAGCACATGAACACAAGCAGGGGCTGTGTCCTGCCTCTGCCCCCGCCCCTCCTGCCAAAGTAGATGTTTTTTTCGGGCTCAGCAGCACCTGAAAAGCTCCCACAAGATTTCCCCATTATATTAAATAACAGGTTTTAGAAGCTGGGAACTGTTATTCTAGTGTGGCTGGGTGTCATTAAGGTTGCACGTCTATGCTTGTTTAATTTTTCTTCTGCCATTAAGCAAACTAAATGCTAGGAGATTTTTTTTCTGTCTCAGTGGGGTCCACCCAGAATAGAAAAGAGAATAAGTGTTCCAGGGTTGTGTAACTGGGTTTTTTTGTTGCTTTCATTATGAGGAAGGAATTAAAAATCCCTCCTAGTCAGTACTTAAAATATCAAAGTCATTGTTTAATGCCTTTGAGTCACTGTACAACTAATTCAATTGCACAGTGCAGTGCCGTTTCACGGTGTGTGAAACACAGATAGTACATAGAAGTGATTGCAAAGTTGAATAAACACCAGATTAGTTTTAAAAAGTCTGCAACTTCCCGGTGGAGCCTTTCAAACTGAACTGCGCTATTGTCTGACAAAGTCGATGGTCGCCAAAATGTTGCATTACCTTCCACTAGTATTCACATGAGAGGGTGTCTGACACTGGCGAAAGGAGGACGTAGGAGGTAGCGGTCCTCCGGGGACTGGGGGGCGGGGGGAGGGGACGATGTGTGCTCACACCTCAATATCACCTGCCCGCCTGTCACTTGGGGATACATCCCAACACAGCCCTGTGTGGGAAAGTAAGGGACAAAAAGGGCAGTGACAGAAAGACCACAGCCAAAGGACAGCCCTCAAGATAATTTTTAACGCAATGTGATGTCAATGCATGTTGTGACTTGAGAGTGAAAAAACTAGAGTGAGGGCCCCACTCTGCCACTTCCTGGCCATGAGACCATGGTCAAGCCACCTCACATTTCCCAGCCTCAGTCTCCTTACCTGAGCCCACAGTCAATCATAGCAATTATTGACTAATTCCTGTGTGTGTTCCAGTATCAAAAGCAAGCCCACAGCCTCAGTGATGTTTATTAGCTGATGTAAACAATTATAGTAATCAAAGAAAATCCAATGCTTATTGATGGCTTGCTGCTGCTGCTGCTGCTGCTGCTAAGTCGCTTCAGTCATGTCCGACTCTGTGCGACCCCAGAGCCGGCAGCCCACCAGGCTCCCCCATCCCTGGGATTCTCCAGGCAAGAACACTGGAGTGGGTTGCCACTTCCTTCTCCAGTGCATGAAAGTGAAAAGTGAAAGTGAAGTCTCTTGGTCGTGTCTGACTCCTAGCGATCCTATGGACTGCAGCCTACCAGGCTCCTCCATCCATGGGATTTTCCAGGCAAGAGTACTGGAGTGGGGTGCCATTGCCTTCTCCATATCGGTGGCTTAGGCTTTGACAAACACTGAGCTGAAGACCAGAGATGCAACTGCACGCAAACCACAGCTCTCATTTGCAATCATTCATTCATTCACCCCACAAAGATTTTTGAGGACCTGATAAGCACCAGGCACAGGGATTATAACTGATAAAAAATGAAATTTCTTGCTTTATAAAGCTTTTATTCTGGTTGGGGAAGATGAGCAAAAAAGCCAATAATCAGCTCACCTCTTTCAAGTCTTTGCTCATATATTCCTTTCTCAACAAAGCCTTTTTAAAATTTCAACCAACATCCAGTATCCCTTCTCTTTTCCCTGCTGTGATGGTTCATTTTATGTGCCATCTTGACTAGGCCTGAGGTGGCCAGATATTTGTTCAAACATTATTCTGGGTGTAATGGTGATATTGGGATGAGATTAACATTGAGTCAGTTGATGAGTAAAGTAGTAATGTAGGTGGGCCTCGTCCAATCAGCTGAAGGCCTTCATGGAGCAAAAAGGTTGACCTTTCCTAGAGTAAGAGGGACCTCTTCTGCCTGACCACCTTCAAACTGGGATGTGAGCTTTTGCCAGTCTTCAGACTTGGATGGAAACACTGGTTTTTCATGGCTCTTGAGCCTATCAGCTTTCAGAGTGGAACTTATGCCATCAGCTATTCTGGTTCTCAGACTTCAGATTTGAACTGGAACAACACCATTCTGGGTCTCCCTGTTGCCGACTGCAGATCTCCATAATCACATGAGCCAATTTCTTACAACAAGTATTTATATATCTATGCTATTGGTTCTGTTTCTCTGAAGAACTCTGACTATTATGTCTGTTCTTTGTCTTTTCTCCATTACACATCACTTTCCAACACACTTAATAATTCATCTAATATGTTTTTTAGTTTATTATTTATTTCCACCTATAGAATGAAAATTTCACAAAGAGCTTATTCACTGGTACAAGGCTGGCACCAAGTAGGCACTCAATAAATAGTTGTAGAAAGATAAAACAAATAAATATATGTCAAGGGGAGATAAGTAATATGAAGAAAAATTAAACCAGGTAAAGAAAATAGAGGGAACCAATGGAAGTTCTTTTTAGAGAAAGTGATCATGTCCTGCTAGGATCATGGATCCTGTTTCTTGGATGATCATACTATTACTTATCTTTCAAGCTCACTTGTTTTCTTCTTCTTTTAGTATAACTTTGTTTCTTAAAATTATTGTAAATTCACATGGAATTGTAAGTAATAACGCAGAAAGATCCTGTGTACCCACTATCGAATTTTTCTCAGTCTTGGCAAAACTATAGTACAGTATCACAAATAAGTTATAGACATTGATGCCATCCACTAATCTTATTCAAACTCACCCAGTTGTACTTCCCTCTCTCAGGCTACAAGTGATCAGTCCTCTATTCCTATGGCTTTTCCCAGCTGGACATTTTTAAAAGAAAATGAGGACTGTTCCTTGCGAAACCTGACAGATGACCACCTATTTATTATATCAGTAATATATAGTAATGGGTCTTCTCAGGTGGCCCTGGAGGTAAAGAACCCACATGCCAATGAAGGAGATGCAAAAGACATGGGTTCAGTCCCTAGGTTGGGAAGATGCTCTGGAGGAGGGCATGGCAATTGTCCCATATTCTTGTCTGGAGATTTCCGTGGACAGAGGAGCCTGGCGAGCTACAGCCCAAGGGTCCCAAAGAGTTGGCCATGGAAAGACTAGGGATCTATTCAAGAAAATCAGAGATACCAAAGGAACATTTCATGCAAAGATGGTCTCGATAAGGACAGAGATGGTATGGACCTAACAGAAGCAGAAGATATTAAGAAGGTGGCAAGAATATACAGAAGAACTGTACAAAAAAGAGCTTCATGACCCAGATAATCATGATGGTGTGATCACTGACCTAGAGCCAGACATCCTGGAATGTGAAATCAAGTGGGCCTTAGAAAGCATCACTACGAACAAAGCTAGTGGAGGTGATGGAATTCCAGTGGAGCTATTCCAAATCCTGAAAGATCATGCTGTGAAAGTGCTGCACTCAACATGCCAGCAAATCTGGAAAACTCAGCAGTGGCCACAAGATTGGAAAAGGTCAGTTTTCATCCCAATCCCAAAGAAGGCAATGCCAAAGAATGCTCAAACTACAGCACAACTGCACTCATCTCACGCACTAGTAAAGTAATGCTCAAAATTCTCCAAGCCAGGCTTTAGCAATATGTGAACCATGAACTTCCTGATGTTCAAGCTGGTTTTAGAAAAGGCAGAAGAACCAGAGATCAAATTGCCAACATCCGCTGGATCATCGAAAAAGCAAGAGAGTTCCAGAAAAACATCTATTTCTGCTTTATTGACTATGCCAAAGCCTTTGACTGTGTAGATCACAATAAACTGTGGAAAATTCTGAAAGAGATGGGAATACCAGACCACCTGGTCTGCCTCTTGAGAAATCTGTATGCAGGTCAGGAAGCAACAGTTAGAACTGGTCATGGAATAACAGACTGGTTCCAAATAGGAAAAGGAGTAAGTCAAGGCTGTATATTGTCACCATGTTTATTTAACTTATATGCAGAGTACATCATGAGAAATGCTGGACTGGAAGAAACACAAGTTGGAATCAAGATTGCTGGGAGAAATATCAATCACCTCAGATATGCAGATGACACCACCCTTATGGCAGAAAGTGAAGAGGAACTAAAAAGCCTCTTGATGAAAGTGAAAGTGGAGAGTGAAAAGGTTGGCTTAAAGCTCAACATTCAGAAAACGAAGATCATGGCATCTGGTCCCATCACTACATGGGAAATAGATGGAGAAACAGTGGAAACAGTGTCAGACTTTATTTTTCTGGGCTCCAAAATCACTGCAGGTGGTGACTGCAGCCATGAAATTAAAAGACGCTTACTCCTTGGAAGGAAAGTTATGACCAACCTAGATAGCATATTCAAAAGCAGAGACATCACTTTGCCAACAAAGGTTCGCCTAGTCAAGGCTATGGTCTTTCCTGTGGTCATGTATGGATGTGAGAGCTGGACTGTGAAGAAGGCTGAGCGCCAAAGAATTGATGCTTTTGAACTGTGGTGTTGGAGAAGACTCTTGAGAGTCCCTTGGACTGTAAGGAGATCCAACCAGTCCATTCTGAAGGAGATCAGCCCTGGGATTTCTTTGGAAGGAATGATGCTAAAGCTGAAACTCCAGTATTTTGGCCACCTCATGCGAAGAGTTGACTCATTGGAGAAGACTCTGATGCTGGGAGAGATTGAGGGCAGGAGGAGAAGGGGACGACAGAGGATGAGATGGCTGGATGGCACCACTGACTCGATGGATGTGAGTCTCAGTGACCTCCGGGAGTTGGTGATGGACAGGGAGGCCTGGCGTGCTGCAGTTCATGGGGTAGCAAAGAGTCAGACACGACTGAGCGACTGATCTGATCTGATCTGATCTGAAGTGACTTAGCATGCAGCATATAGTAACAACAATAGTAACAACAACTGCTAACAGTCATGGAATGCTTATAGCATGCCAGGCACTGTTTTAAGCCCTGTTCATATTATTACTTTTAAAACTCAGAACAGCTGTATAAGGCCAATACCTTTATTTTACAGATGAGGAAACTGAGGCAGGGAGGCATTAAGACATTTCCCCAGAGTCCCAGGGCATACCACTTTCAGAACCAGAAATCATAACAAGGTCTGTCTGGTTCCAGAATGTGCCTTTGAAACTCCCACACATTAAACAAATAATTACAATAACTAAGCTGTTAAATAATGACAAGTGAGCAAAATGTTTTGAAGGCAAAGTCGAAAGTGCTACTGCTTATAAAGTGGGAATTGGAGAAATACTTACCTCACACAGAATTATCGTAAGTATTAAAAAATACTAGTTGAAAGGTCTGTATACAAAATAGAAACTTTAAAAAATGTTCAGCATTGTCAACCTGTATGCCAGAAGAAATGGTCGTAAGTGGTCATTCGTCATCTTGAATTTCCAACATTTTAAGAGCAATCTCCTTAAAAGCACAGGAGCTTCCCATATATTCTCTGAGATGCTGACATCAAACACTGGGTTTTAAACTTTAAAAGATCTACAGTTTCCAACAGCAGCTTAAAGAAAGTTCCACTCAGCCTGATACCTTAACTGTGCAGCAGAGTTCACCCCCCAAAGAAATCATCTCTGAGTTCCCTCAACTCATAGGGAGAGGATCCATCACTGAGGGACTGAATCTCTGATTCAGAATCAAGTGGGATGTCCTGGAAGGAAAAAAGTAAAGGATGTTCCCCAGTCACAGAGAAATGGATCCAGGAGGAATTCTGTCAAATTTTATCACGTGTTTTCTCAAAAAGTGGAGCATTGAAGATCAGCTATCCGAGCACACACTTAAAAATACTTGTAAATAAAAACCCTCGATGTCTTAACAAAGCAGTGGGAAAGCACAATCTAGAGTACCTCACTAGAATGAAATAATGCCATTTGCAGCAACATGGATGGATCTAGAGATGATCATACTAATCACAATAAGTCAGGCAAATGCCATATGATATCACTTATATGTGGAATCTAAAAAATGATACAAATGAACTTATTTACAAAGCAGAAATAGATTCACAGGCATAGAAAATAAACATGATTGACAAAGAGGATGGAGGGGACATGGATTAGCAGTATAGGATTAACAAAGACAACACTGTACATACAATAGGTAAACAGCAAGATTGCTGTTTATACATGCTGTAAATACATGCTTTTTCAGATTCTTTTCCATTGTAGGTTTTTACAAGATATTGCACATAGTTCTCTGTGTTGTACAGTAGGTCCTTGCTGTTCACCTATTTTATGTACAGTGGAAACATGAGTTCAAGCCCTGGGTTGGGAAGATCCCCTGGAGAATGGCGTGACAATCCACTTTAGTATTCTTGTCTGGGAAATTCTTGACTCTGCGTTCACAAAGAGTCAGACACGGCTGAGCAACTAACACTTTCACTTTTCATTGTGTGTGTGTGTGTGTGTGTGTGTGTGTGTGTTCCTGAAAGTAACACAACATTGTGAATTAACTATATCTCAATTTAAAAAGAAAGAGTACAGCATTGGGCTAAGTTAGAATATTGAAGACAGAATCTCTTTATAGAGTTGTCTCAGATGTTCCTTTTCTAAACTTCTGGATTTGCTGAGATCTGATCCTGAACCCACTGATGGAAAATCAGAATGATGGAATCCTCCAGAAAGAAAGACCATGAGCCCGTACCGTACAAGTCAGCTGCTATGGGTAGGGGTCAGCATGGGGTGAGGGACAGGGGCGAAAATTGGTTAAGAGGACCCTTTCAGCACTGAAACAAATGCTGCTAAGTCACTTCAGTCATGTCCGACTCTGTGCGACCCCAGAGCTGGCAGCCCACCAGGCTCCCCTGTCCCTGGGATTCTCCAGGCAAGAACACTGGAGTGGGTTGCCATTTCCTTCTCCAATGCATGAAAGTGAAAATGAAAGTGAAGTCGCTCAATTGTGTCTGACTCCTAGCGACCCGATGGACTGCAGCCTACCAGGCTCCTCCGTCCATGGGATTTTCCAGGCAAGAGTACTGGAGTGGGGTGCCATTGCCTTCTCCTGAAACAAATATTGGCTTGGAGCCAAAAGACTGAGTCTGAGTTCCAAGCTCTAATACCACTGGGTGGTCCCAAGCAAGATCCCCAAGTCCCAGTTTTCTCATCTATAAAATAATGATGAAAGTATTTAATGGACAAAGTTATATGGGAATTAAATGAGAAAAGTATGCCCTGTATACACTCTAAAATTTTATATAAATAAAAGCAATCTTTCTGTTGATATTTGAGAAATTGAAGAGAAGGACACACTGAATAGGAGAAATAGGAGGGAAGATAAAAGCGTGAAGGAGCCCCACAGAAATTCTTGAAGGAGGAGCTGAGGCCCTTTCAAGCACTCCGCTTGGAAAATTGCACCTTGACAAATGTCTGCACCCCATTTTTTTTCTTACCAGCAAGATTTTGATCACTCCCCAGGCTACAAAGCTTTTTGTTACCTTTTTCTGCTTCTACTCCTGAAGACGACAGGCTGTAGACAAAAGGTGGGTCATCTTTCCTTTAGCAAGGTCTCTGTTCAAACATTACCTTACCAGATGGGCCTTGGTTCATTTTAAATGGATCACACTCTAATATAGCAGCATCTCTGGCACACAATTGTACTCTTACCCTGCCTTTTTGTCTCCAAAGCTCAAATCCCTCCCTGACATGATTTTGCATGTTTATTTGTTGTTTATTGCATGTTCCATCACTGGAGTTTTAAGAGCCATGGGAACAGGAAGACCTTGTCTGTTTTGGTTACTAATGCCTAAAGAGTATGTGGGACACACTAGATGTTCTGTGATATGTTTTGAGTAAAAGAAGGAATGAATTCCATTCTTGGCTTTTTTCTATTGACATTGTCAGCTACCTTGGGCAAATCTGAAGGCTCTTTTGCTACTTTGCACAGTGTTTAGTTGATTGTCTTTCTGTGACATTTGAATCACTTTTTTTCTTAGTTTTTGTTGTTCAGTCGCTAAGTCATGTCCGACTCTTTGCAACCCCATGGACTGCAGCAGGCCAGGCTTCCCTGTCCTTCACCATCTCCCGGAGTTTGCTCAGACTCATACTTGGTTTAGGTTCCCCCAAAAGTAGAGCCTGAGTCAATGGCTTTGGTGCCAGCTGTCAATTTTGAAAGTGATCCCAGGAGTTGAGGGAAAGTTGGAGGTGGTGGGTTTGGGGGGGGGGGGGGCAGGGTGGGGCATGGGCAGAGGAATGAGAGAGCCATTTCTAGGTCGCTGGTATGGGCAGTGGTCACTTGGTTTTGCCTGGATTTCCTAAGGGATACACAGAACATCTTCCAAAATACAGAGGATGAAACATTGATCCACAAAAACTGAAGAATTTGAAAAAAAAAATTTAGTCCTTGCCCTTGAGAAAACTTCGCTCTGAGTGAAAATGAAAACCATGAAATACTTATGACCTATTTATTGTACTGAAGGGAATTAAATTTTATGGAGTGCCAAACATGAACTAGGCCCTGTGCTAGGTGATTTATATAGATTATCTTATTTCATTTCAACAAAAAGAGCTGCTGTATATTGGCTTCTACCATTTAGTTAGGTTCTTTGCATACATGATCCCACTGCTACTGCTGCTAAGTCCCTTCAGTCGTGTCCGACTCTGTGCGACCCCAGAGATGGCAGCCCACCAGGCTCCCCTGTTCCTGGGATTCTCCAGGCAAGAACACTGGAGTAGGTTGCCATTTCCTTCTCCAATGCATGAAAGTGAAAAGTGAAAGTGAAGTCGCTCAGTCGTGCCTGACTCTTAGCGACCCCATGGACTGCAGCCTACCAGGTTCCTCCGCCCATGGGATTTTCCAGGCAAGAGTACTGGAGTGGGTTGCCATTGCCTTTCTCACAATAAGGGTTTTCATCTTCATTTAAGAAAGAAGAAAAGGGAGACCTAGATAAAAGAAATCATTTGCCCTAAGCCACACCATCAATAAATGGCAGGTCTCTCTGACTCCATTGTTTGTCTTATAGAGAAACAATTGTAGAGAAAGTCCAGGGGAGCATACTCTTGAGTGAGTGACTGTGCTGTGCTTAATGGCTCAGTCATGTCTGACTCTTTGTGACTCCATGGACTGTAGCCCACCAGGCTCCTCGATCCATGGGAATTCTCCAGGCAAGAATACTGGAGAGGGTTGCCATGCCCTCCTCCAGGGGATCTTCCCAACCCAGGGACCAAACCCAGGTCTCCCAGATTGTAGGCAGAATCTTTACAGTCTGAGCCACTGGGGAAGCCTGAGTGACTGTGACACAGACATAAAAAACTATAAGGACGCAGGAATGGGAAAAAATGTTATGAACTAGACTTCATCTTAGCAAGATTTCATTAAGAAGGTGGATCTTGGTTAAGTTTTTTAAAAAGATAATAGAAGATAGGAGAGAAATGGAGAGGACAAAGAGTTGACTCTAGCCCAAGAAGACAGCTGGAGAGAAAGGCATGGAAACAGGGTAACAGGCTTCATGAGGCCAGAATCCTTGGTCATCAAAGAGTTCACCCTACAGTATCTTTCATAAATAAGTAGTGTGTCATGGAATTATGGAACATGAAATGTGGATTTAAAACATGATCTAGGTCAAATGAGAATGAAGAAAAAACTACAACAAAGAACAAAACCCAGATTTCAGTGATGATTCTGGGGCCCTTGAACCTTAGGAACTCTTAATTTTCCCAAGCTTATTTGAAAAGACATATATTCTGTTTTTGTAGCTTGACAACAGTGGAATGCTAATAACGTTTAATTTCCTTGACTTCTAACCTTCTTAACCTGCTGTGCCGTGGAAATGGCATGGTAAATCAAAATACACTGAATTGTATGGGGAACATGTGTATTGAGCCATTCCAAACTGCCTGGTGATTTTTAAAAACACCACTCACAATGGCATTTATGCTGTTTTTATTTTTCATACATCTTTCTTCTCACTCCTGCCACAACTGGTTAGTATAGGCATCAAAAACAACACAGAATAAAGAAGAAAGCAGAAAAAAAAATCAGAAAATGTTGAGGGAAGCCAAAATGTCCATGACATCCCTCCCCACCTCAATGGTTCTAAATATTCTTCCATTTTCAATGAAAAAAAAAAAAAATTTGGAGTATTGCCTTGGGCCTACTAAATCATTAGCAAATTAAGAACCTTTTTTTAATAACATTTAACTTGTAAATAATGCATTAATTGACTAGCCTGAATGTTAGCTTGAGCATTCGAAACTCTGCTACTAAATTTGTAATGAAAGAAATGTGCTGTAACCGTAGACTATATGGTGAATATAACAGATTAAATATGACAGTTGATATTTGTGAAAATGGGGTTATAATTAGAGGACACCTGCAGCTGTTTTCCAACCAAAACAACAGAAATTAAACATGCATAAAGTGTGTGCGTGTGTGTCACATTTTCTGTTGGTGCCTTTCTTTTGTTCTCCTAGCGTCCCATGTTGGGTTTTTTTCCCGTCTTTTTGTCAGGCCATACGTCTAAGCAAGCAACAAGTGGCTGTTTGTGGACACACTTTATTAGATCTCTAAATGATACATCCTGGGGAGTAAAGAAAAAGGGCATAAATCTTTTTTTCCTAAGAGTTAGGAGTTACTAAAAAACATGACTGATGACCCAGCATATTTACAGTGCTCAGAATTAGAGGAAACCATATGAAAAGGAACCAGCAGCTTCCTGAGTCTAGCCTGCCTTGCCCACAGCCATCTAGTAGGATTTCTGAGATGGGAACATGGAGAAGGTGGCACCCTGCAACTTACATGTGATTAAAAATGTATGTGGCAGGGGGTGGGGTTAAGAAGTTGCTGGAAGTGAGAATTACATTGATTATTGGCAGTGACTAATAACTAACGAAGTGTTGCAATTATATCAGTTCATTCTTTCATTCACTCAACAAACATAGATAAGTACTGTCTGATGCCTACACTACTCTGTATCCTGAGACACAATGAAGAGAAAAAGAAACCATGAAAGTCAGGGAAAGAGATGAAATATGAAGAAGCAAATCTTGGCCCATCCTGTCATGTGCAACAGGGAAGTTAAGTAAGATAAAGATAAAAAAGCTTCTATTGAATTTGCCAATCAAAGGTCATTAGTGACCTTGGCAAAAATAGTTTTGTGGAGTGTTGGGGACAGAAACCAGATTACAGTGTGTTACACAATGAGTAAGAGACAGAACATGAAGAAAGTGGGTGTAGACTGCTTTTTTCAGTCTGACTATGAAAGATTAGGGAGGGAAGATAAGAGGGAAAGAGAAAGACAGAGAGAAAATGTATCAATATAAAGAGCCGGTTTTCTAGTAGCACATGCCAAGTAGTGGTCATGGCCATCGCAGAGAATCTTGACATATTAACATGCATGTGTGCAGCTCAGTTACACTGTTTTCTCCTTCTTTTTTTTTTTTTTTTTTTTGCTATCATGAGTTGAAATTATCTTCCAAATTAAAATTTTCATTTAATGCACTATTTGATCTTCATTTTAAAAAGGATTGTATTAAAACTTGGATACGCATTCAACTGGATGAATCACAAACTGGAATCAAGGTTGCTGGGAGAAATATCAACAATTTTAGATATGCAGATGATAACACTCTAATGGCAGAAAGCCAAGAGGAACTAAAGAGCCTCTTGATGAGGGTGAAAAAGGAGAGTGACAAAGCAGGCTTAAAACTTAACATTCGAAAAACTAAGATCATGACATCCCATCCCATCACTTCATGGCAAATAGATGGGAAAAAAAATGGGAACAGTGGGAGATTTTATTTTCCTGGGCTCCCCCCAGTGACTGCAGCCATGAAATAAAAAGACTCTTGCTCCTTGGAAGAAAAGCCATGACAAACCTAGACTGTGTATTAAAAAGCAGAGGCATCACTTTGCCACCAAAGGTCTGTGTAGTCAAAGCTATAGTTTTTCCAGTAATCATGTATGGATGTGAGAAGTGGACCATAAAGAAGGCTGAGTTTCAAAAAATTGATACTTAAAAACTGATGCTGGAGAATACTCTTGAGAGTTCCTTAGCAAGATGAAGCCAGTCAGTCCTAAAGGAAATCAACCCTGAATATTCAATGGAAGGTCTGTTGCTGAAGCTGAAGCTCCAGTACTTTGGCCACGTGATGCAAAGAGCTGACTCACTGAAAAGACCCTGATGCTGAGAAAGATTGAGGGCAGGAGGAGAGGGGAGTGACAGAGGATGAGATGGTTGGATGGCTTCACTGTCTCAGTGTACATGAGTCTGAGCAAACTCCAAGAGATAGTGAAGGACAGGGAAGGCTGGCATGCTGCAATCCATGGGGCCACAAAGAATCGGACACGACTTAGTGACTGAACAACAATGCATTCACCTCTACTACATATTATCAATGAATTGCCATTAACTTGATTAATAATCTGTATTTTTTCTGTATGAGAATTTTCACAATTCGCTATCTAATTCTAAATGATTTAGAGCAAACCATATGAAATTACCACAAATTAACCACACTCGTAGGTCAAAACTAGCTGACCCACCAGCAGTTTCATATGGTTCATCCTAATAGTAGATAGGGGACTACAGAGATCATAGCATTTCAATATCATTTTGAATGAGACGTAAAATGAGAAAGGAAGGAACAAACAGGAAAGCTGGGACAAAAAGTATCGAGTGAGTAAAAAAAAAAAAATAGTAATCTTTTTGTCTGGGTTAGGTGTGTGTTCCCAAGGGAAATAATTTTTGAGCATGTAGCTTGATAGTAATAATAACACTTTTAAGGAGTATGGATGGCTCAAGGGATCAATTGGGATTTAGGGAGTGGGGTTTTTATCTGCAAGCTGTCCAATTTAGTCAGACTAACTTGCAATTTTACACAGTTAAACATCTTATGGATCTGAGACAAACAGACCAAAGAAAAACACTCTTACAATTGGATGTCTGGGTAACTCTTGGCAAGTCTTTCATCCTCATTGTGATGTGATTGCCCCATCTTAAAGATGAAGGCATGAGTTACCTGCTCAGTCTCAATTCCATGTGAGAAGTCCAGAATTCTAAGTCAGAGTTAAGACAGTCCCCATACAGTCAGCAAGGAAAAGTAATTTTTCTAAACTGCCTGCACTAAAAATAAACCTAAGATGGTCTTGGGGGACAGTTACCCAGCCCCCTTCATGGACAGTACAGTCACTGTGGTGGGAGACTGGGATGGACTAGGGAAAAAAAACTAAAACCTAAAGAAAGAAAAACACCCTAATGAGGGCACCAGTGGTGAGTTGATGGGAAGTGAACTACCACTGGGAATGTATTACCTGAATGTTTTCTCCAGAGTAGGGTCATTGGACAAATCTTAGAAGAGAAACTCCCAAAGCATGCACTATTTGGGCTCTAGCTAAGTTCTTGGAATGTCCTTTGTCAGCTGTCAGAATCACATATTCATAAACAAAGAGGAAAAGATTCACTAACATAAAACCAGAGAACAAAGAGCTGCAGATCCTGGTCCCTTCTGTGTTAACAAAGAAAACATGAAATTGTTTAAACCAACATACCAGGCATCCATGTCATCCTTGACACCTTCATGAATGGTCTCAAGTTTCTCATCTCTGTGAGTCCAGGGCTAAGCAATCCCTCAGAACAACTCACCGCTCTGTGCAGGACACTATACTTGGCACAGGAAGTCCTGAGTCCTAGACCTTGGTTATATAGCATCTTAAAGAGATACCCAGTTCTCATCAAGCTATAAAATTCCTCCTTTTACATAAGGAAGGAATATGAAATTGTCTACTGCATATGTATTTTTATTTTACTGAGTTACAGGCAGAGCTCTTTCCTCTATTATATTCAGTTCAGTTACTCAGTCATGTCTGACCCTTTGCGACCCCATGGACTGCAGCCCGCCAGGCTTCTCTGTCCATCACCAACTCCCAGAGCCTACTCAAACTCATGTCCATTGCGTCAGTGATGCCATCCAACCATCTCATTCTCTTTCATCCCTTTCTCCTCCTGCCTTCAACGTTTCCCAGCAGCAGGGATTTTTCCAATGAGTCAGTTCTTCGCATCAGGCAGCCAATGTATTGGAGTTTCAGCTTCAGCATCAGTCCTTCCAATGAATATACAGGACTGATTTCCTTTAGGATATACTGGTTTGATCTCCTTGCAGTCCAAGGGACTCTCAAGAGTCTTCTCCAACACCACAGTTCAAAAGCATCAATTCTTTGGCACTCTGTTTTCTTTCTAGTCTAGCTCTCACACCCATACATGACCACTGGAAAAACCATAACTTTGACTAGATGGACCTTTGTTGGTAAAGTAATGTCTCTGCTTTTTAATATGCTGTCTAGGTTGGTCACAGTTTTTCTTCCAAGTAGCAAGCATCTTTTAATTTCATGGCTGCAATCACCATCTGTAGTGATTTTGGAGCCCCAAAAATAAAGTCTGTCACTGTTTCCACTGTTTCCCCATCTATTTGCCATGACAAGAGAAGATGTCTATACATGGACATCACCAGATGGTCAACACCGAAATCAGATTGATTACATTCTTTGCAGCCAAAGATGGAGAAGCTCTATACAATCAGCAAAAACAAGACCAGGAGATGACTGTGGCTCAGACCATGAACTCCTTATTGCCAAATTCAGACTGAAATTAAAGAAAGTAGGGGAAACCACTGACCATTCAAGTTTGACCTAAATCAAATCCCTTATGATTATACAGTGGAAGTGAGAAATAGATTTAAGGGCCTAGATCTGATAGATAGAGTGCCTGATGAACTATGGAATGAGGTTCGTGACATTGTACAGGAGACAGGGATCAAGACCATTCCCATGGAACAGAAATGCAAAAAAGCAAAATGGCTGTCTGGGGAGGCCTTACAAATAGCTGTGAAAAGAAGAGAAGCAAAAAGCAAAGGAGAAAAGGAAAGATATAAACATCTGAATGCAGAGTTCCAAAGAATAGCAAGAAGAGATAAGAAAGCCTTCTTCAGTGATCAATGCAAAGTAATAGAGGAAAACAACAGAATGGGAAAGACTAGGGATCTCTTCAAGAAAATCAGATACCAAAGGAACATTTCATGCAAAGATGGGCTCGATAAAGGACAGAAATGGTATGGACCAAACAAAAGCAGAAGATATTAAGGAGAGATGGCAAGAATACACAGAAGAACTGTACAAAAAAGATCTTCACAACCAAGATAATCACGATGATGTGATCACTGACCTAGAGCCAGACATCCTGGAATGTGAAGTCAAGTGGGCCTTAGAAAGCATCACTACGAACAAAGCTAGTGGTGGTGATGGCATTCCAGTTGAGCTATTCCAAATCCTGAAAGATGATGCTGTGAAAGTGTTGCACTCAATATGCCAGCAAATTTGGAAAACTCAGCAGTGGCCACAGGACTGGAAAAGGTCAGTTTTCATTCCAATCCCAAAGAAAGGCAATGCCAAAGAATGCTCAAACTACCGCACAATTGCACTCATCTCACACGCTAGTAAAGTAATGCTCAAAATTCTCCAAGCCAGGCTTCAGCAATATGTGAACCTGAACTTCCTGATGTTCAAGCTGGATTTAGAAAAGGCAGAGGAACCAGAGATCAAATTGCCAACATCCGCTGGATCATGGAAAAAGCAAGAGAGTTCCAGAAAAGCATCTATTTCTGCTTTATTGACTACACCAAAGTCTTTGACTGTGTGGATCACAATCAACTGTGGAAAATTCTGAAAGAGATGGGAACACCAGACCACCTGACCTGCCTCTTGAGAAACCTACATGCAGATCAGGAAGCAACAGTTAGAACTGGACATGGAACAACAGACTGGTTCCAAATAGGAAAAGGAGGACGTCAAGGCTGTATATTGTCACCCTGCTTATTTAACTTATATGCAGAGTATATCATGAGAAACACTGGACTGGAAGAAACACAAGCTGGAATCAAGATTGCCGGGAGAAATATCAATAACCTCAGATATGCAGATGACACCACCCTTATGGCAGAAAGTGAAGAGGAACTAAACAGCCTCTTGATGCAAGTGAAAGAGGAGACTGGAAAAAGTTGGCTTAAAGCTCAACATTCAGAAAACGAAGATCATGGCATCCGGGCCCATCACTTCATGGGAAATAGATGGGAAAACAGTGGAAACAGTGTCAGACTTCATTTTTCTGGGCTCCAAAATCACTGCAGATGGTGACTGCAGCCATGAAATTAAAAGACGCTTACTCCTTGGAAGGAAAGTTATGACCAACCTAGATAGCACATTGAAAAGCAGAGACATTACTTTGCCAACAAAGGTCCTTCTAGTCAAGGCTATGGTTTTTCCTGTGGTCATGTATGGATGTGAGAGTTGGACTGTGAAGAAATCTGAGCACCAAAGAATTGATGCTTTTGAACTGTGGTGCTGGAGAAGACTCTTGAGAGTCCCTTGGACTGTAAGGAGATCCAACCAGTCCATTCTGAAGGAGATCAGCCCTGGGATTTCTTTGGAAGGAATGATGCTAAAGCTGAAACTCCAGTACTTTGACCACCTCATTCGAAGGGTTGACTCACTGGAGAAGACTCTGATGCTGAGAGGGATTGGGGGCAGGAGGAGAAGGGGATGACAGAGGATGAGATGGCTGGATGGCATCACTGGCTCAATGGATGTGAGTCTCAGTGACCTCTGGGAGTTGGTGATGGATAGGGAGGCCTGGCGTGCTGCGATTCATGGGGTCGCAGAGTCAGACACGACTGAGCGACTGATCTGATCTGATGGGACCAGATGCCATGATCTTCATTTTTTGAATGTTGAGTTTTAAGCCAACTTTTTCATTCTCCTCTTTCACTTGCATCATGAGTTTCTTTAGATCCTCTTCACTTTCTGCCATAAGGGTGGTGTCATCTGTGTATCTGAGCTTATTGATATTTCTCCCAGCAATCTTGATTCCAGCTTGTGCTTCATCCAGCCTGGCATTTCACATGGTATACTCTGCATAGAAGTTAAATAAGCAGGATGACAATATACAACCTTAACATACTCCTTTCCTGATTTGAAACCAGTCTGTTGTTCCATGTCCAGTTCTAAGTGTTGCTTCCTAACCCGCATACAGATTTCTAAGGAGGCAGGTCAGGTGGTCTGGTATTCCCATCTCTTTAAGAATTTCCCACAGTTTGTCTATTTATATTATTATAAAATTTGTCATGGAACTTAGGAAGGTCTCAAAAGATAGGTCTGGATGGGATTCTTTCCATTTAAAAAGTGTATTTTGTAACATTTAGCATATTTGCTTTTAATATTATAATATGTTAATGTACATGATGAAATATCTGACTGACTCCCGAAAGGTATTTCCTAAATTTTAAAGTTAAATAGTATAACCCACAGGTCCAGACATGAAACTACAGCCAGAAATTCATACCAAGTGTCTAACCACCCTGAGGTTACTCCTGGAGGCTAAATGTCAATTGTGTTTGAAAAGACGTAATATGACCCATTGTGTTGCTTGAGAAGGAGTTCTGCCACACATGGAAAACGTTGTGGCTAATTATATGATTGTTTCAAATTATTCATTCCTCCCTAAAAGAAGCTTAACTTCCCTTTTCCCACTGACATCAAGCTTGGATATGTGACTTGCTTTGGCCAATGACATTTGAGCAAATATGACAATTACCACTTCCATGCAGAAGCTATGAGAGCCATCATGTGGTTTCACCTTGCTCTTCTTCCTCTGCCTGGAGAACAGCAAGACCTAAAATATGGACTTTTTTTTCAGCTTCAATTCCACAATAAAGATGTGATACACAGCTGTAACTGGATGCAAGTGTAACTGGCCTACAGCCAACACATAACAAGAGAGATAAATAAACCCTGATTGTTGCAAGCCACTGAGAACTGGGCATTATTTGTTACCAGAAAATAACATAGAAAAAACCAACCAATGCAAAAGTGAAACCAATCCATCAGGTACAAGAAGTGGTTCTGTTCCCTGAAATCCTCTTATGACAATTCTAGCTGTATCTCAATGCAAATAAGGATGGGGATCATGAGGGAGAGGGATGAAAAAGAAAGTTAAGGAAAGAAATCCCAGGGAAGTATTGATGGTGCTCTAGAAGAAGTGGTTATGTTCTGTCAGCTGCATCTTAGGACATTTATTTGCTTCCAGGCTTTATCTCCTCTTCTCTCAGTTAGCACTCCCTCGAATATATTACTATGAGAACATCACTTTGCCAAGGACCAACCATATATGACTCCAGGAAACCAAAGGATTCTATATTCACCTCAGATGTGCTCTTAACATCCTCCAGTGATTATACTGTACTGTGTTTTCATAGTCCAATAATTCTCCCTCTATAGACAACTGTTTTACACCTACTCCTCTTTCTTCAATCCTCTAAATACTTTTGTCATCCTCTCTCTGTGCTGATGATTTTGCTTCCTGGTTCACTGAGAAAATGACAGACCTCAAGAGAATGTCACTCAGCTTCCACCATCACATCTGCCTCCCCACCTACATCTGTGTCCATCTACTCCACCTTCCCTCCCAGCCATGTTGTTCTTGTTCAGTCACCAAGTGGTGTTTGATTCTTTGTGCCCCCGTGGACTGCAGCATGCCAGACTTCCCTGTCTCTCACCATCTCCCAGACTTTGACCAAGTTCATGCCCAAAGTTAAGACCAAACCTTTACCGGCCACTATGTCCTATCCCATTCACTCAATAAAAGACATTGATCCAGCAATTTTCCCTTCTGTCTTCTGCATTACCAATTTTTTTCTATTTGATCACTCTCTTCAAAATTGAAACATTGGAATGACATATGTTATTTTCTCATATCTTCTATAAAAACTTTTTACTGCAATTCTCCTCCTGCTATTCCCCTTTTCATATTCTTTTTATAGCAAAACTGAAAGTTTCTGTATCCTCTGTCTCCAATTTCCCTCCTTCTCTTCTCTCTTGAACCCACTTCAATCCAAGATTTTACCTACAACTCTCTGAAGACATGGGTCTTATCAAGGTGCTAAAGACTTCTGATTTGCTAAGTCAGAGATCATTTCTCAGTTCTCATCTTGCTCAACCAATGATTAGCACTGTACACAATCACTGTCTCCTCTTTGAGACAGTGTTTCTTCACTGGGCCTCCAAGACTCTCGGCTTGTTTGGTTTTATTCCTACTTCTCTGATGACTCCTCTTCATTTATCTTTCATGTTTTTCTATATCTCTGCATTAGAGTCCCCAGGCTTGGTCCTTGGACCTTGTCTGTTTTCTATCTATGCTTACTCTTTTGAGAAACTCATCCAGTCTCAAGGATCTAAGCGCTTATACTTCCAACCTTTCTCTGTCCCCTGAAATCCACACTCGTATCCATGACACATGATACAACTACTAGGCAACCAACAGTTGACATGTTTAAAATTCCTAATAGCCCCACCACCACCATCTAAACTACTGTTCTCACAATCATTCCCATCTCATCAACAAACAACAGTTCAAACCAGAACTCTGAACTTGACTTCTATTTCCTCATACCCCACATCCTAACCATCTAGCAAGTCCTGTTCATTCTACCTTCAAGATATATCCAGAATCCCATCACTTCCCAAAACTGCTGCCATTCTAGCCTGAGCCACCATCATCTCTTGCCTGAATTAGTGCAGTAGCCATTTAATTGTTACCAATTTCTCTGCCTTGATCTTTTTCAAATCTATTCTCAACTTGCCAGATGGCACTTTCTACTCAGCATCTTCCCAGTCTTTCTTCTGATCTCCACTTCTACTTTGCTCATATTCATTTGCTCCATTCCAGCTATTTTACCTTCCTTGCTAATGTTTGAACACATCAGACATGCTTCCATCTCAGCACCTCTGGACTTGCTGTTCCCCCTGTCTTGAATGCTCTTTTGAGTTATTCTCATTATGTTCATGAAATAAGAAGTAAAGTCATCACAGCTCATTTCCTGACTTCCTTCAGATCTTTACTGGGTAAAACCTCCTGGGCCACCCTCTCTGATGTCGCAAACCCCACTCGGCTTGATCAATCTTCCTTCTCTACTTTATTCTTCTTCTAAGCACATATGATTATCTAACAGACCAAATATTTTACTTACTAATTTGTTTATTGCCCATATTCCCCAATAACAAATATAGGCTTCATGAGGGCAAGGATTTTTTAACTACTGTACTCAAAATACTCAGGATAGGTGCCTGGCACATAGAAGGCTCAACAGACATTTGTTGAAAGAATAAATGAAACTTTTTTTAAAATTACTTCCTTGATAGCTGCTGCTCTGCTACTGCTAAGTCGCTTCAGTCGTGTCTGACTCTGTGCGACCCCATAGACAGCAGCCCACCAGACTTCCCCGTTCCTAGGATTCTCCAGGCAAGAACGCTGGAGTGGGTTGCCATTTCCTTCTCCAATGCATGAAAGTGAAAAGTGAAAGTGAAGTCGCTTAGTCGTGTCGGACTCTCCTCGACCCAATGGACTGCAGCCTACCAGGCTCCTCCATCCATGGGATTTTCTAGGCAAGAGTACTGGAGTGGGGTGCGATCGCCTTCTCCACCTTAATAACTAGACTGGTATTATTTTTTAGTCTTGCCTTCCCTCCTCATCTGCTGATTTGTTTTTCACTATTTATGGCCATTCTAATACATGTAATTTTCCAGATCAAAATTCTATGTATCCTCTTTTTTCGCCTAAACCTATGTTACAGTCTACAACTTCACTTCCTTGATAGAGGAATGTATTTATTTGTATTTAATGTTTCAGCCCCTTTATTGGAGTGATTTTTAAAAAAATATCAAAGTTGAGGAGAATTTTAGAGTCCCCCTTATCCCACCCTACCATTTGACACAAATGGGAACGTGATCTAGAAAGGGACGAAATCCTTCAAGATTGCACACCTAGTTCCTAGTTAATAGCATAGCAGGGTCACTTCCCTCCCATAGTACCAACCACTTTATCTTCCTTCTGGATTCTGTAAGTAAAACTAGCTTCTTTTAATTCTTCTGCCTCTTTTATTTTTTTCTCCCTCCCCTTAGTTATATCATTTTGATATCTTCATAAATCTGCTTTTATCTCATTTTGCAAGAATATTTGTGCAAAATGAAAAGGGAAGATTTTCATAGAGTTTAAACAAAACCCCTACAGACTCTGCTAAACTTTTCATTAGATTCTTTTAAGATGTATTATGTATAAATATGCAAAAGATGTGTTAGAATTTAAACTCCAGAACAAAAATGTTTCAGAAAACGTGATTAAAATGTTAATATAACATCTACCTCAAAAGAGTGTTGCAAAGATTCAATGGGAAAATGTACATTGCCTGGCATACAGGCGAGACAGAAAAAACATATGCCATGGCATGGAATTAGGTGTTTCAAGTGTGAGTGTTGTGTATGTACCAGAGTTCCCATGTGGCCTTACTATACATAATACCAAGACCCAATTTTCACTCTTAGTAGAAAAATTTGGTGAATTTGTTTTGGTCCAACTAGTTATAATAATTTATTATTTTACTTCCTGAGTAATTCCTCCTTTTACACAGACACAACATATCATTGAGTTAGTGGATGCCAACAGTTATCCTCATCTCCATTTACTTTGTGATGGAAACTGAAATCCAAAGATGATTTACCTCAGCTCAAATGTAGCTAAGTAGTAGGAGAAATGGAAGCAGAGGCTTGAACATCTAATTCCTAATCCTGAGTTTGCCCATTGAGTCAGTCAGCACCATAAGTATGAGTAAATAATTTAAAATAAATAAACTAAACATTATCTCCTGTAGCACTAAATATTTGGACATTCCTCTCATGGAGAGATTGACTCTATATTGCATGCCCTTGAATCTATGTGAATCTATGGACTGTGAAGAAGGCTGAGCGCCGAAGAATTGATGCTTTTGAACTGTGGTGTTGGAGAAGACTCTTGAGAGTCTCTTGGACTGCAAGAAGATCCAACCAGTCCATTCTGAAGGAGATCAATCCTGGAATTTCTTTAGAAGGAATGATGCTAAAGCTGAAACTCCAGTATTTTGGCCACCTCATGCGAAGAGTTGACTCATTGGAGAAGACTCTGATGCTGGGAGGGATTGGGGGCAGGAGGAGAAGGGGACGACAGAGGATGAGATGGCTGGATGGCATCACTGACTTGATGGGTGTGAGTCTGGGTGACCTCCGGGAGCTGGTGATGGACAGGGAGGCCTGGCGTGCTGCGGTTCATGGGGTCGCAAAGAGTTGGACACGACTGAGCGACTGATCTGATCTGATCTGATCTGAATCTATGACTGTTTGGCCAATAGAATAGAGGAGTGAAGCTGGGCCAGATTCCAGGCCTAGGCTTTAAGAAACTGGCAACTCTCATTTCCTGTCTCTTAGAATATTCTCTCTGGAAACCCAACATCAGTATGTAAGAAGTGCTATTGCCTTGGACCCACCATGTTAGAAAGGCAATGCAATCAGCATTCCAGCCAACAGTCCACCTTTCAGGTAAAACTGCCATGGTGATGCTCCTGTGAATAAAGACATTCTGAACCCTCCAGACAGGCCCATTCACCTGCTGAAGGTCACTGAACAACCTTACCTAATTCAGCATTAAGCTGAAGTATTGCTGAACTGAGCCATGCCTGAATTCCTATGCAATAAAATCCTGATATATGAGAAATGGTTGTTACGTTTAGCTACTGAATCTTGGAATAATATATTATGCAGCAAGAGATAATGAACAGAATTTTCTATCTGGAAGTAGAGTGCTATCATAACAATAAGTGAAACCATGTAGTAGAGGTTTGGGAAGCAGACAATGGGCAGAACAGAAAAGACTTTGAGGACTTTGTTAGTGAAAGCCGGGAGGACCTGAAGGAGACTGTTGGTGAATACTTAGAAGATAGTGCAGTGACTGTTATTGGAAACTGGAGAAAAGTTGACCCTGGTTATGAAGTAGCAGAAATTTTGGCAGTGTTTTTGCCTATGGTAATATACATGATAGAAAATAGACATAATGAACTGGCTTGAGCTGGATTTGGATTTCCAAAAGGAATGCCAAATGATTTCTTTTTAGGAACATGATATGATATAGATAAATAAAGGTGAGGAGAAAAAAATAAGAACTGCTTAATTATTATAATTAAATAATTATTTATATAATTTTATTATATTCTGCGTAATTCCTAGGAAGCAGGACTGAAGCTTAGTCGAAGAATGCCTATGTGTGGCCAGTAAGATTTCAGAAATGCTGTAGACTAGAGACTGCTCTGTGCTTTCTAGTCTCTCCATTTTTCATAGGAACGCCTACTGCCTATGTCTTACCTCCATCTCAACATTGTATGTCAGGGGAAATAACCTGTTTCTTTCGTTCTCAGGTTTTCAGACTGAGAGGACCCATACTCCTGGAAACAGATGTCAAGTGTCTCACTCATCCCTGAACCTGATTTGAATGACAAGAACCTGGATCTTAAGCCTGCTCTTGATGATGCCTGGGTCCTGATATTGTTATGAGATGAGAACTGGGGAGTACTTCAGAGAGAGTGAAGGTGTTTTTGCATAGGGAAGAAATGTAAATAATCAATAATCAAAGAATATACTGTGACAGATTAAATGTTGCCACAAATTCTCTGCTCTTCCTTGAAGAAGTGGAGTATATATTCCCTCCCCTTGGATCTGGGTGAGCTCGGTGATTTGCTTTGGTCAACAGAATATGACAGAAGTGAGAGTGGGCCCGTTGTTGGACCCAGGCTTAAGGTACTGACAACCTCACCTTACATTCTCTTGGAATGCCATTTCTGGGAGCCCTGAATCCTCGACTACATCATGCTATGCTGAAGAGATTCGTTCTAGTTGACAAGAAGTACTCCAGAAGCCAAGATCAGGCATCTAGCCTAGGAACTAAATTTGTAAATGAATCTTAGAATCTCCAGACCAGTTCATCTGCCAGCTGAGAATCCCCAGTGATCTCAGTTGACTTCACATGAAACAATCATCCAGCTGAGCCCTATTCAAACCATTAGCCAAAAATACATGATATATAATAACATGGTGCTTTAAGCCCCCATGTTTGGGGGTAACTTGTTACATAGCAAGAAATAACCAGAATACTAACTATACATATAATAAGTAAATACATGTAGGCACATTTTTCACAATAGACTATACACCCTAAAGTTGTTATGAGTTGACTTTTTGTAAAGGTAACCACATTTCAAATTGCTAAGAATGATTTGTATTTTTCTCATCCATAAGGCATGCAGTCACTACTGCACTTAGTTCACAGGAACACTGAGACAAGCAAATGAAATAATATGTATCTCATCTGCAAAGCCTTTCCCAATATGTAAATATATGACATTACTATTACTTTTTAAAGGCACGTTTGAATAAAGTGAAGGGTTCCTTTGCCATTCAAATAATCATACAGTTTTTAATCAATTGTGTAAGTTCAGCTCATCACAGGTCTGGTTTTTCTATATACTCTTTTATAGGCATATAAAATTTCTGTCCTATCTGTGTAGACTTTATTCAGTACTACATTAAAGCCATGGTTATTAATAAAACTATATTTTAGTACAATGTTGACCTGTAGCAGACATACTTTACATCGGATAAGTAAAGCCCAACTGGTATTAGCTCATTCAGTCAAGAATACAACTCTTGGTAGAGGTAGAAGAAGCAGGAAACCAGTAGCTTGAGATAGAAAGTCTACCCCAAGCTGTGGTTCTGCCTCATGTTGGCACTTGTGCTCAGTTCATGCACAGTGAGCATAAAGGAGAGAGAGAAAGGAGCATTCAAATACTTTCTTCCATAACAAAGAATGAAGTGTTATGAAGGCCTAGAAGTAGACCCATGAATTGCTTCTGTTAAGAGAGCTGAGACTATGAGAAATTTGTCAAACTTTGGCCTACTGAACTCAAATATAGTAAGTTATATTTCATGTTTTTAATGACAGTTTTTCCCCTTCAGAAAGATAAAATATATAAAAACGGTCTTTAAAAGGTCATTCCTTAGATTTAGTATCAAAAAAAGAGCTAAAAGCATTTAACACACAAACACACACACACGTGCACACAACTGTTCATTAGTTTTGCTAGCAGTATCTGCTTTTATACCTTAAAATCTTTCTTTCAAATAAATAATATACAATGATATACAATACCTCAACAGCATATATTTCCTCAGCTTTCCCATCACATGACATTACATTATCAATGCCTTATTAGCATTGGGCTTTCCTCTTTAGAACAGTTAAAGTGAAAGTGAAGTCGCTCAGTCGTGTCCGACTCTTTGCGACTCCATGGACTGTAGCCTACCAGGCTTCTCCATCCATGGGATTCTCCAGACAACAATACTGGAGTGGGTTACCATTTCCTTCTTCAGAGGATCTTCCCAACCCAGGGATCGACCCCAGGACTCCTGCACTGGAGGCAGATGCTTTAACCTCTGAGCCACTGAGTACCTTTCCAAAAGCACGCTAGCCAAGCATATTACAAGAGCCTGATAAGGTACTCTTCAGACACTGGTCCATCTTATCCTTCAACTTATGAAATTTCAGAGATTCTGGGAGCTGGAGAACTTGAAAGAGTCTACTTCCTGTTAAAGGAAAGACCAACTTGGGCCGGAAGAGCCTTGAAGGCGTAACTAACCTTTGTTTCCATTGTTCTTCACCTGTCCTGCAACAGCACCTTAGATTCAGGGAAAGTACTAAAAAAGAAAAAACTCTTTCATATAATCTTCTACAACATGGCCAAGATAAGACCTAGCATTCACTCTAACTTGGTATGATAGACTGACTAGTGTGTAAAGTGCAAAAGTATTGAGGCTTACTCACCACGTAACCTCACAACAACCCTATAGACCAGACCCTCATTTTACAAATGAGGAAACTAAGAAATACAGAGATAAAGGAATTCATCCAATATCACATCAGTTCAGTCGCTCAGTCATGTCCAGTTCTTTGTGACCCCATGGACTTCCCTGTCCATCAACTCCCAGAGCTTGCTCCAACTCATGTGCATCGAGTCAGTGAGGCCATCCAACCTTCTCATCCTCTGTCATCCCCTTCTCCTCCACCTTCAATCTTCCCCAGCATAAGGGTCTTTTCAAATGAGTCAGTTCTTTGCATCAAGTGGCCAAAGTATTGGAGCTTCAGCCATAGCATCAGTCCTTCCAATGAATATTCAGGATTGATCTCCTTTAGAATGGACTGGTTTGATCTCCTTGCTGTCCAAGGGACTCTCAAGCTCCAACATCACAGTTACATAGCTGTCATTTATTGGAAAGAAAGGAATTGGATTAAAACCCAAGTCTGGTTCCTTAACCCTATGCTGCTGCTGCTGCTAAGTCGCTTCAGTCATGTCCGACTCTGTGTGACCCCATAGACGACAGCCCACCAGGCTCCGCCATCCCTGGAATTCTCCAGGCAAGCTTAATCACTGATTATACTGGCTTCCAGTATACTGGCTTCCAAGTGAGGATGGGGCAATAATGATAGTTATCATTTATCAAAAGGTGATAGAGGCAGGAAACCTGGGGCTTTTAAGACAGGCCGAATTCCAATCTCAACCTCTTAACACCTCCATGACCCCAGAGAGATGAGTGAACATCTTTAATGTAGTGAAATTTGCTTAGTTGTGTCCAACTCTTTGTGACCCAATGGACTGTAGCCTACCAGGCGCTTCTGTCCATGGAATTCTCCAGGCAAGAATACTGGAGTGGGTAGCTGTTCCCTTTGCCAGGGGATCTTCCCAAACCGGGGATCAAATCCTGGTCTCCTGCATTGAAGGTAGATTCTTTATCCTCTGAGCCACCAGCAAAGCCTGAACTTCCTTAAGATAGACATAATTACAATACACTCATAAGGGTTAGTGTGAGTTTTAATGATCTGTTCAGTAGCTAGAATCTAATAAGCACTCAAAAAATTAGAAACAAGTTATTATTAGTTCCTTTATGCCAGATACCATTCATATACTATGAACAACCTAATAACAGCCAAGAAAAGAAAGTATTTTATCCATTTTATAGACCCAGAAAACTGAAGCCTAGAATTGCCCAGAATTACATAGTTGAGTCAAGATTTGATCCTAGGCCTAAATGACTACAAAAGCTTTGCTAGTTGCATACTATTCCTCTACTTCTCTCAGCATATCAGCCTAGGCTGAGATCATCCTGGACCACAAGTGACATTTTGAATAATCAACTAATGTTTGTCAACAACTAAGGTGGTGAAGCTGCTTTGTTCACTGAACTTGTTGCTTCTCAAATTCCACTTTTACTTTAATGCTCAAGGGAGGAAGATATTTAACTTATCTCTCCTAAGGAAAATACTAAACTTATAAACAGTAGCACTTTATACAAAATATTCAAAGTTAGCTTAATTTAGAGAAAATGAGCCTGGACTGAGGATCAAGACATTTGGTTTTTGTTTTGCTTTACTTTTATCAACATTCTAATGACAAAATGTGTATACTTAGACATATAACTTCAGAACCTCTACATTCTCCCCGTGAAATGAAAGATGAGTTCAAAGTGTTCATTATAATTAAAAAGTGCTACTATTTAGTACCTCTTACATAGAAAGCTGAGCGCCAAAGAATTGATGCTTTTGAACTGTGGTGTTGGAGAAGACTCTTGAGAGTCCCTTGGACTGCAAGGAGATCCAACCGGTCCATTCTGAAGGAGATCAGCCCTGGGATTTCTTTGGAAGGAATGATGCTAAAGCTGAAACTCCAGTACTTTGGCCACCTCATGCGAAGAGTTGACTCATTGGAAAGACTCTGATGCTGGGAGGGATTGAGGACAGGAAGAGAAGGGGACGACAGAGGATGAGATGGCTGGATGGCATCACTGACTCGATGGACGTGAGTCTGGGAGTTGGACATGGACAGGGAGGCCTGGCGTGCTACGACTCATGGGGTCACAAAGAGTCGGACATGACTGAGCGACTGAACTGGACTGACATACATACATGTATGGGCTTCCCCAGTGGCTCAGCATTAAATAAAATATGCCTTCAATGAAGGAGATGCAGAAGATGTGGGTTTGATCTCTGTGTCAGGAAAATCCCCTGTAGGAGGGCGTGGGAACCCACTCCAATGTTCTTGCCTGGGAAATCCCATGGACAGAGGAGTCTATCAGGCTACAGTCCATGGGATTGAAAACAGTCAGACATGACTGAAGTGACTGAGCACACATGCACACACATACATGTATGCATACACATGCAGCAGTCAAAAGCCTTTAAACCAGTTCTTCTCAGTAGGAACCCAGCAACATTATTATTACTTAAAGAGCTATTTCAAAACTCAGATATTAGGACCCTTGAGATTATGATTCCATTGATTTGATTGAAGCTTGAGATCAAATCTGTATATATTTTTTAAACACTGCTCAGCTTTTTCAGGTGAGCAATCAGGCTCCAGAAGCAGTGCTTTAGAATCCTTTGATAGGTGCAAAATCACCATGCTCTGAGAACACAAGGATGACCAAATCCTGCACCAAGGCCTCAGCCCAGTGGAGCAAACTTACTGTTGAGGTAAAGTTCAGTTCAATTCAGTCTCTCAGTCATGTCCAACTCTTTGCGACCCTGTGGACTGCAGCATGCCAGGCCTCCCTTTCTATCACCAACTCCCAGAGCTTATGCAGACTCATGTCCGTCAAGTTGATGATGCCATTCAACCATCTCATCCTCTGTCATCCCCTTCTCCTCTCACCTTCAATCTTTCCCAACATCAGGGTCTTTTCAAATGAGTCAGTTCTTGACATCAGGTGGCCAAAGTATTGGAGTTTCAGCTTCAGCATCAGTCCTTCCAAAGAATATTCAGGACTGACTTCCATTAGGATTGACTGGTTTGATCTTCTTGCAGTCCAAGGAACTCTCAAGAGTCTTTTCCAACACTACAATTTAAAAGCATCAATTCTTCGGTGCTCAGCTTTCTTTATAGTCCAGCTCTCACATCCATACATGACTACTGGAAAAACCATAGCTTTGACTAGATGGACCTTTGTCGGTAAAGTCAAGTCTCTGCTTTTGAATATGCTGTCTATGTTGGTCATAACTTTTCTTCCAAGGAGCAAGTGTCTTTTAATTTCATGGCTGCAGTCCCATCTGCAGTGATTTTTGAGCCCCTCCAAAAATAAACTCTCACTGTTTCCATTTTTTCCCATCTATTTGCCATGAAGTGATGGGACCAGATCCCTTGATCTTAGTTTTCTGAATGTTGAGTTTTAAGCCAACTTTTTCACTCTCCTCTTTCACTTTCACCAAGAGGCTCTTTAGTTCTAAATTTGATGGTATTGTCCATGTATTATCACATGGTGGATAGATGGAGGGAGAAACCTTTACAAATGATTTTCCTATTAAAAAAAAATCCATATTGCCATTATAGCATGAATTTTAAATCTGAAGCAAAGATCTAGAAAGCAATAGGATTGACTCACATAGTTATGGTGTCACATTCAACTTGAGAATCACCCAAAGTCAAGAGAAAGTGTGGTCAATAAAGCCCAAGGACACAGTCAGTACCTGAGCACAAAACCTGCTATCTAGTACCTGGGTTTGCTGAGCTAGGATTATGACATGATACCAAAACCATTAATAAAAATGAATATGACTGAGCAAAGTAGATTGAAGAGAATCCAAAGACAAAACAGTGGCACTCAATATCAAGAAATGAGTCATAGCTTTTTACTATTGTCAAGGCCAGCTGAAGTCATGCTGGAAAGGATGTCACCACCCAGAAAGAAATGGGTCATTTTTTAAAGTATAAATATTAATACTACTCAGACCATCATAGTAAATAAAAATATTTACCCAAGGACCAGTGATACTGTACATAAAAGACCAAAGGTCAGGTTGGCACATATCCACTGTCACCATTTCCAAAACTCAAGGACCATGTCAAGCCAGCAGGTAAATACACATAGATCTATTGTCTATTTGGAGAGATATTTTGCGTATGACCTTAAGTACTTCTTGTTCAAGTGTTATCTTCAAAATAGAGTTAATAAGACTGTCTAAGAGTATTTGACAATTATTTAATTACAACCTGCAAAGTACACTAAACTCTTGGGCAGAAAAAGATACGTGAAGAAATGTATAAAATGGATAAGAGCAAAATAGTCCTTAAAAACACTCTGACACCCTCCTCTATAAGCTACATGCTACATCTATCTTCTAGATCTTCTAATCTCAATATTTCATCAGGTATTCATGAATGAAATCATTTATAATCAGTCAAGGAAATTCTTCATCAATAAACTGAGTCCTGTGTCAGATCAGATCAGTCGCTCAGTCGTGTCCGACTCTTTGCGACCCCATGAACTGCAGCACGCCAGGCCTCTCTGTCCATCACCAGCTCTCGGAGGTCACCCAGACCCATAGCCATCGAATCAGTGATGCCATCCAGCCATCTCATCCTCTGTCGTCCCCTTCTCCTCCTGCCCTCAATCCCTCCCAGCATCAGAGTCTTCTCCAATGAGTCAACTCTTCGCATGAGGTGGCCAAAGTACTGGAGTTTCAGCTTTAGCATCATTTCTTCCAAAGAAATCCCAGGGCTGATCTCCTTCAGAATGGACTGGTTGGATCTCCTTGCAGTCCAAGGGACTCTCAAGAGTCTTCTCCAACACCACAGTTCAAAAGCATCAATTCTTCAGCGCTCAGCCTTCTTCACAGTCCAGCTCTCACATCCATACATGACCACAGGAAAGACCATAGCCTTGACTAGGTGAACCTTTGTTGGTAAAGTAATGTCTCTGCTTTTGAATATGCTATCTAGGTTGGTCATAACTTTCCTTCCAAGGAGTAAGCGTCTTTTAATTTCATGGCTTCAGTCACCATCTGCAGTGATTTTGGAGCCCAGAAAAACAAAGTCTGACACTGTTTCCACTGTTTCTCCATCTATTTCCCATGTAGTGATGGGACCAGATGCCATGATCTTAGTTTTCTGAATGTTGAGCTTTAAGCCAACCTTTTCACTCTCCACTTTCACTTTCATCAAGAGGCTTTTTAGCCCCTCTTCACTTTCTGCCATAAGAGTCGTGTCATCTGCATATCTGAGGTTATTGATATTTCTCCCAGCAATCTTGACTCCAACTTGTGTTTCTTCCAGTCCAGCATTTCTCATGATGTACTCTGCATATAAGTTAAAGAAACATGGTGACAATATGCAGCCTTGACGTACTCCTTTTCCTATTTGGAACCAGTCTGTTGATCCATGACCAGTTCTGTGTAGACAGCCTTTTTGCTCTGCCCAGGGGGGATATATGAAGACATTGGAATCTGAGACATAATTTGTTATTTAGTCACTAAGTCATGTCTGACTCTGTTGTGACCCCCATGGACTATAGCCCTCCAGGCTCCTCTGTCCATAGGATTTCCCAGCAAGAATATTGGAGTGAGCTGTTATTTCCTTCTCCAGGAGATCTTCCCAGGAATCGAACTCAAGTCTATAGAACTCAAATCTACATGAACTTGAATCTACATTGGCAGGTGGATTCTTTACCACTAAGCCACCCAGCATAATACAAAAATATATTTGGTCTTTGCCCACAGTTCCCGGTACAGAGCTTCTAAAACTCTTGGCATTTCCTGAGTGATAGGAGTATCTTTTGTTATTCCAGAGTTTATGCTAGTCATATGACTTAGGGCAAGGGCCCCTAGATAATCTCAGGATGGGGCTGGTCACCAGAGAGACCAAATGATTAGAGTGTCAGCCCCACCCAGAAACCTCCAGGAAGGGAAGGGTGGGGCTGGACCTTGAGCTCTATAGAAAATCATGAACAGTGAAATTCAGAAAGCTCCCAGTTTGGTGAACAACTCTAGGTGCTGCAAGGGTGATGTGCCTGGGAAGGCATGGAAACTCCGTTCTCTGGCCCTCCTCTACTCCCCAATACCTTAACCTACGCCTCTCTTCCATGTAGTAAGTAAAAGACTTTCCAGAGTTCTGAGAGCCATTATAGCAAATTATCAAACTTGAGGAGACTGTCATGGAAATCCCCAGTTTAGAGTTAGGGAGTCAGAAGTACAGGTAGCCTAGGACTTGAGATTGGCAGAGGGAAAAGTCTTGTGGGACTGAACCCTTTAACTCCTGGGATCTGAGGCTAGCTCCAGGTAGGCAGTGTCAGAACTGAATTGAATTATTGGATACACAGCTGTGTCTGACAAATCTGGAAGTGGTGTTGGAAAAGACATCAGGTATTTGGTATCAGGAGAAAAAAAAAAAAAAAAAAACAACCTATTTCTTCATATCAGACCTTTTCTGGACTGATGTCCCAAAAGGTTACATTTCAAGACTAAAAGAAAATTGGCCAGAAACTTCATGTCAACCAACAAATTTTAAAATGAGATGTTGTTTGGTTATAGTTTCATTAATACTTCTGTTATTTCTAAAATTTTATTCAGAGGAAATAAAGCCCTTTTTACATGTTAAATATCAATCTAAGTCCAAAATATTTCACCAGATGGATTCTTATTAAAATGCAATAAAAGAATAAAAGGAAAACACAGTGCACAGGAGCAGCCAGTTAATCCATAGGTTAAGTCCTCTCCTAATGAAATGACAGAAGCAGTTTCTATTTTTGTTTTATATATCTTTTAAGTCATAGCAGTATATTTTCTAATCAGACACTCTTATTATCCTCCACCATTCCTTTCTCTAAACTTCAGAGCTCTCTTCCCCTACCTACTTCTTTCCAATCCTAAATAACTTCAGGCTTGTCTCAACTGCTTGTAGTAAAGTATATAATGTACTGTAAAGAGTACAAGCTGTAGATCAAGAGATCTAGTTCAGTTCAGTTCAGTCACTCAGTCATGTCTGACTCTTTGTGACCCCATGGACGGCAGCACACCAGGCTTCCCTGTCTATCGCCAACTCCCAGAGCTTTCTTAAACTCATGTCCATCGAGTCGGTGATGCCATCCAGCCATCTCATCCTCTGTCGTCCCCTTCTCCTCCTGCCCCCAATCCCTCCCAGCATCAGGGTCTTTTCCAATGAGTCAACTGTTCGCATGAGGTGGCCAAAGTACTGGAGTTTCAGCTTTAGCATCATTCCTTCCAAAGAACACCCAGGGCTGATCTCCTTCAGAATGGACTGGTTGGATCTCCTTGCAGTCCAAGGGACTCTCAAGACTCTTCTCCAGCACCACAGTTCAAAAGCATCAATTCTTCAGTGCTCAGCCTTCTTCACAGTCCAACTTTCACATCAATACATGACCACTGGAAAAACCATAGCCTTGACTAGAAGGGCCTTTGTTGGTAAAGTAATGTCTCTGCTTTTCAATGTGCTATCTAGGTTATAACTTTCCTTCCAAGGAGTAAGCGTCTTTTAATTTCATGGCTGCAATCACCAACTGCAGTGATTTTGGAGCCCAAAAAAATAAATTCTGACACTGTTTCCACTGTTTCCCCATCTATTTCCCATGAAGTGGTGGGACCAGATGCCATGATCTTCATTTTCTGAATGTTGAGCTTTAAGCCAACTTTTCACTCTCCACTTTCACTTTCATCAAGAGGCTTTTGAGTTCCTCTTCACTTTCTGCCATAAGGGTGGTGTCATCTGCATATCGGAGGTTATTGATATTTCTCCCAGCAGTCTTGATTCCAGCTTGTGCTTCTTCCAGTCCAGCGTTTCTCATGATGTACTCTGCATATAAGTTAAAAAAGCAGGGTGACAATATATAGCCTTGACGTACTCCTTTTCCTATTTGAAATCAAAGCCTTCTTCAGTGATCAATGCAAAGAAATAGAGGAAAACAACAGAATGGGAAAGACTAGGGATCTCTTCAAGAAAATCAGAGATACCAAAGGAACATTTCATGCAAAGATGGGCACTATAAAGGACAGAGATGGTGTGGACCTAACAGAAGCAGAAGATATTAAGAAGAGGTGGCAAGAATACACAGAAGAACTGTACAAAAAAGAGTTTCAAGACCTAGATAATCATGATGATGTGATCACTGACCTAGAGCCAGACATCTTGGAATGTGAAGTCAAATGGGCCTTAGAAAGCATCACTACGAACAAAGCTAGTGGAGGTGATGGAATTCCAGTGGAGCTATTCCAAATCCTGAAAGATGATGCTCTGAAAGTGCTGCACTCAATATGCCAGCAAATTTGGAAAACTCAGCAGTGGCCACAAGATTGGAAAAGGTCAGTTTTCATCCCAATCCCAAAGAAAGGCAATGCCAAAGAATGCTCAAACTACCGAACAATTGCACTCATCTCACATGCTAGTAAAGTAATGCTCAAAATTCTTCAAGCCAGGCTTCAGCAATATGCGAACTGTGAACTTCCTGATGTTCAAGCTGGTTTTAGAAAAGGCAGAGGAACCAGAGATCAAATTGCCAACATCCGCTGGATCATGGAAAAAGCAAGAGAGTTCCAGAAAAACATCTATTTCTGCTTTATTGACTATGCCAAAGCCTTTGACTGTGTAGATCACAATAAACTGTGGAAAATTCTGAAAGAGATGGGAATACCAGACCACCTGATTTGCCTCTTGAGAAATCTGTATGCAGATCAGGAAGCAACAGTTAGAACTGGTCATGGAACAACAGACTGGTTCCAAATAGGAAAAGGAGTACGTCAAGGCTGCGTATTGTCACCATGTTTCTTTAACTTATATGCAGAGTACATCATGAGAAATGCTGGACTGGAAGAAACACAAGTTGGAATCAAGATTGCTGGGAGAAATATCAATAACCTCAGATATGCAGATGACACGACTCTTATGGCAGAAAGTGAAGAGGGGCTAAAAAGCCTCTTGATGAAAGTGAAAGTGGAGAGTGAAAAGGTTGGCTTAAAGCTCAACATTCAGTAAACGAAGATCATGGCATCTGGTCCCATCACTACATGGGAAATAGATGGGGAAACAGTGGAAACAGTGTCAGACTTTGTTTTTCTGGGCTCCAAAATCACTGCAGATGGTGACTGCAGCCATGAAATTAAAAGACGCTTACTCCTTGGAAGGAAAGTTATGACCAACCTAGATAGCATATTCAAAAGCAGAGACATTACTTTACCAACAAAGGTTCGCCTAGTCAAGGCTATGGTCTTTCCTGTGGTCATGTATGGATGTGAGAGCTGGACTGTGAAGAAGGCTGAGCGCCGAAGAATTGATGCTTTTGAACTATGGTGTTGGAGAAGACTCTTGAGAGTCCCTTGGACTGCAAGAAGATCCAACCAGTCCATTCTGAAGGAGATCAATCCTGGAATTTCTTTAGAAGGAATGATGCTAAAGCTGAAACTCCAGTACTTTGGCCACCTCATGCGAAGAGTTGACTCATTGCAGAAGACTCTGATGCTGGGAGGGATTGAGGGCAGGAGGAGAAGGGGACGACAGAGGATGAGATGGCTGGATGGCATCACTGACTTGATGGGTATGAGTCTGGGTGATCTCCAGGAGCTGGTGATGGACAGGGAGGCCTGGCGTGCTGCGGTTCATGGGGTCGCAAAGAGTCGGACACGACTGAGCGACTGATCTGATCTGTTGTTCCATGTCCAGTTCTAACTGTTGCTTCCTAACCTGCATACAGGTTTCTCAAGAGGCAGATCAGGCGGTCTGGTATTCCCATCTCTTTCAGAATTTTCCACAGTTTATTGTGATCCACACAGTCAAAGGCTTTGGCATAGTCAATAAAGCAGAAATAGATGTTTTTCCAGAACTCTCTTGCCTTTTCAGTGATCCAGCAGATGTTGGCAATTTGATCTCTGGTTCCTCTGCCTTTTCTAAAACCAACTGGAACATCTGGAAGTTCACGGTTCATGTATTGCTGAAGCCTGGCATGGAGAATTTTGAGAATTACTTTACTAGCATGGCTTTCTTTATAGTCCAACTCTTACATCTATACATGACTACTGGAAAAACCATAGCTTTGACTAGATGGACCTTTGTTGGCAAAATAATGTCTTTGCTTTTTAATATGCTGTCTAGGTTGGTCATAACTTTTCTTCCAAGGAGCAAGAGACGTAAGTCATAAATTTATAATTGCCTAATACTGCCTTGGGCTTCCCTGATAACTCAGTTAAAGAATCTGCCTGCAATACAGAAGACCCAGGTTCAATCCTTGGGTTGGGAAGATCCACTGGAGAAGGGATAGGCTACCCAGTCCAATGTTCATGGAGTTCCATTTTGGCTCAGCTGGTAAAGAATCTGCCCTCAATGCAGGAAACCTGGATTTGATCCCTGGGTTGGGAAGATCCCCTGGAGAAAAGAAAGGCTACCCATTTCAGTATTCTGGCCTAGAGAATTCCATGGGGTCGCAAAGAGCTGGACACGACTAGGCAACTTTCACTTCACTTCACAATACTGCCATGAACTAGTGTGGGGACTTAAGAATTAACACATAAATGCCCTGAGATTTTAGTGGTTTCATCATTATAATAATACATTTGGACCAGACAATATTGAAGATCTAAGACTCTCTAAGAAAGTTTTCTATTAACATTTTCTATAATGTTAGCAACATTGACTAGCTTTTGAAATTAAACAAAGGTCTCAGAACTATCCCATGGTTGATACCTGAAAACAAAATTATTTTCTCACAATAGGAAAACACCTAGCTTCATCATCTACAAAATAAGAGGTCAGTACATTGTTTCATTCTTGGCATGACTGGAGAAATATAGGATTGCACATGTTATCTAAAACCTCAGGGAAACACAGGAAAACATTTCTTCTAATCTTAATAGGAAAAAAGAGCAAAGAAAACTTAGTCCATATACCAAATGAGAGGAAAAAAGGCAGCAAAAAAAAGCAGAGAAAGAGAGAAAAGCACAAAACCAAGATGAAAAAGATAAAGCAAAAATATTTTTATGAAAATAAATATAAATAAAGTTTTTTATTAAAAGATTGACTTTAAAATCGGGCTAAAAAGCACCGTCCATCAAATTTTCCAGGCAAGGGTATTGGAATGGGTTGCTATTTCCTTCTCCAGGAGATCGTCCCAACCCAGGGATTGAACCCAGGTCTCCCACATTGTACGCAGACGCTTTACCATCTGAGCCACCAGGGAAGTCTGAATCCAACTATATACTGGAGTAAAAACTATACATCTAAATTAAAAAGATCAGTAAAGATTTACCAGGTTTATATAAAACTAAAGATTAATGACACAAAAAGTACACAAAAGGCACTAGATAAAAAATTTTAATTTATTTATTTATTTTTAAATTAAATTTTATTTTGCTTAACTTTACAATATTGTATTGCTTTTGCCATACATCAAGATGGATCAGGCACAAGTATACATGTGTTCCCCATCCTGAACCCTCCTCCCTCCTCCCTCCCCATACCATCCCCCTGGGTCGTCCCAGTGTTGACAACAAAAGTATAAGTAGGAGCCACTATATACCTGCTGCTGCTGCTGCTAAGTCGCTTCAGTCATGTCCGACTCTGTGCGACCCCATAGACTGAAGCCCACCAGGCTCCCCCGTCCCTGGGATTCTCCAGGCAAGAACACTGGAGTGGGTTGCCATTGCCTTCTCCATTGTGTGAAAGTGAAAAGTGAAAGTGAAGTCGCCCAGTCACGTCCGACTCTTAGCGACCCCATGGACTGCAGCCCACCAGGCTCCTCCATCCATGGGATTTTCTAGGCAAGAGTACTGGAGTGGCTTTCCATTGCCTTCTCCAACTATATACCTAGTAAATGGTATTAAGCTATATAAAGCACACAGCTCTTACACAAATTGAGAGAACTAGCCAGGTACACAACTGAGACCTGGAAACAGTTTTCCTTCTTTGATAAATGAGTAGACCTAATAGAAATTATATTTAACCAGTAATTTTTAAATAATATAATGTTTTAGTTTAAAGTTTATGAACTTCCCAAAGTACGTAGACTCTTAAAATATGTAGAATATTTTTAGAAGTTGATCATGTACCAAAAAAATTAAACTTTGATAAATTCTATAAAGGAAAAATATACAGTATACATCCTGCAACTGTAATGAAGTAAAGTGGAAAATAGAAGCAAGAATGGTAAAAAAAGGAAACTTTATTTGTAAATTACAAAAATACATAAGTAACTCCTGGATCAGAGAAAATATAAAAATTTTATTATAAACTACATATATATTAGAAAATTGTATATTGGAATATTTCATATTAAAACTAAATAATATATTTAAAACTATTCAGAAGAAATAGGAGATCTCTATACTTGCTTTATTAGAGCAGAAGTAATTCAAGTAAAAGACTTAAGCTTAATTGAATTTAAGAAGTTAGAAAGTAAAAGTAATTTTTGAAAGCAGATGGAAATAAATAACAAAAATTAAACCAGATAATAATGAAAGCAAACACAGAAAACATAATAGTCAAGCATATTCTGGAAAGTTCAGAAAAAATTAAAAATATATAAAAGAACTTAGGACAATTACAAAAGATGAGAAATGAGGTAGAACTAGAGATATGAGAGACACTCTTAAAATTATACAATACCATATACTGTGAAATTTTCAAAATTCACTAATGTTCTGGGGAAATATAAATGGCTAAAATTAATTCAAAAAGAACTAGTAAATTGAATAATTCTTTGTCAGTGGAAAAAAAAAATTAATTCCAATAAGATTTCTAAGTCAAAGCTATTTTACCAGTCTTTGCATGTCTTTAAAGAAATCATCTGCTCATCACCTACACATTTTAGCACAGAAAAAGATGGGAAATTTTCAGACTCCTTTCATAGTGAACATATTTCACAAGAACCTAATGAAGATAACATGGGGAAAAATTACAAACCAATGCTATTTCTGAGTATAGATATAAACTCATAAGGAAACTTCTTGAAATTGGGATCTCTTAATTAAATAATGAAGACTGTGAGCTTTTATCCTATGTACAAGCTGATAAGTTAGCCTGCCATGGTTTCATGAGGCAGAAGAAACAAGACTTTGGGGTCAAAGATGAAGGATTTTATTCCTTTTGGCACAGAAATTAGCCTGAGCATCAGTATGTATGTCAGTGCCCCTTGCCCTCCATTCTCAGAGGGGTGAAGCTACATGGACCCATATAGATGCCGGCACATTCAGTGGGTTGCATTACAGGAGAGGAACCCTGAGCTTAGGAAACTCAAATCTTTAAAAGTGGGCAATAAGAATCCTCCCATTGCCCCAGAGGGAGACATTATCTTTTTTATAGTGGACAGTAAGCATGAGTGCTGTTTGCTCCAGAGGGAGACACTATATCTTCGAGGCTATAAGCAAACCTGCCTTTTACTTTGGCGGGAAAGACTATCTCTGTCTTTGAAAAGATATTCTGAAACAAAGAGCAGTCAGTGCCTCTTCTTACAGAATACACAGAAATATAAGAGATCCATGGAGAATCACCTCCCAGCACATCATTAGTGGGTAGTTTTCTAAAAATGCAAGGATGGTTTAATATTCAAAAATAAAAATAAAGCAAAGGAAAACAATATAATACAATTCAATATCTAGTCTTGGGGGTTAGAAAGAAAACTTTTTTATAAATAGAAATATTACTTCTTTAAATGTCTAATTTAAATCTATCTGTTAAAATCTATGAATATGTTAAATATTTATCCTAAAGCAACAAGCAACATCCTTACAGTGAAACCCTATAGGCATTCACAATAAAATTAGAAACAAAATAAGGATGGCCATTATAACTGCTATTATCTAACATTATTCTGGAAGTTCCAGTCAAAGAAATGAAAATAAAACATATATAAGAAGTATAAGTAACAAAAGTCATCATTATTTTAGGTGACACAGTTATATGTAGACAATGCAAGAAGATCAAAAGAAAAACTTTAAAAACACTGAGTTCAATAAAGAAGCCACAGCAAAATAAACATTTAAAAAATGTCCAATGCAAGCAATAATGAGTTATTTTAAACAATGTTAAACCATAATAACTAGTTACATAAGATTCCCTTTCTGGTAGCCTCAAAATTTAAAAAAAAAATTAAAATAACCTGAAGAAAAAAGAATGCCTCCTATACAAATGTAAATTCAGCACTGTTGAGGCCTTCAAAAGAAAGTATTAAAAAAAAGTCACATGTTCCTATGTGGTAAAAGGAATTTTGAAAGTTATTAAATATTTCCAAGTTGAGCTGTAAAAATAACTATATTCAAATTAAATTCCCAGTAATAATTTAGGGATCAGATTTGATTAATAAAAATAAATAAATGTTAAATGTATATAGAAGAATATCATATGATGATGACAAGCAAGTTTCTAAAAATAGAGAAATGAGAAGGAACTTATCCTTCTAAACATTAAAGCATATCATAAAGTTACAGTAAAAACTTAAGCAAACAAAGAGTGAAATTATAGAAGAATAAGCCTATAGTGCAATGGAGGAAAACAGAGACCAGAAAAAGTGTATACACATCATAAATCAGTAGAGAAAGGATGGTACTGAGTCAACTGATTTTTTTCTTGAAAAAAAAAAAAACCTCTCTTACATGAAATAATATCTGGATGCTAAAAGCTATATTTTTAAAATAAAACCATAGGAATCTGGAGTGACAGGTGAAATCTTTAGGGAAGGCAAGGACAAAAGCCAAGATGGAATAAGTCATGAAGAAAAATGAGAATAGATTTAGCTGAATAGAAATTTTTTTAATAAAAAGTCACTATAATATAGTATTAAAAGGCATTCTATAACAATAATAAAATATTACAAAAGTAATGATAGGTTTATTATATAATGGAGACAACATTGGGTAGTTTACAAGTTCAAGCTCCAATTTACATACAAAAAATGTTCGTGTGTTATTTATGATATAAAATAAATGAAAGGTGATATAATGAAGTGATTAGGAGCATGGGAGTATATCCCAGTTCCAGCAATTGCTAGAGATATTACCATGCCTCAGTTTTATCATCCCTAAAATGAGAATAATAATACCAAACCTCACAGGGTGGTTGGTAGAGTTATGAGAAAATGCAGCTTGGGACAGAGAAAGCATTGGATAAATGTTAACTAGAGGAATATTAGTTGCAGTATGAGACATAAGCACTTACACTTTCACTCTTGACTCACTTGAATCTCCCCATCTGTGTCAGGAAACAAATGAGAGATAAACACAGGAACCTAACTGATAGGCATCTATGCATAATCTAATTGTTGATTAAACCAGATTAGAGAAGTAACTCAATCTGTGGCCCAAAGAAGTGAGTCTTATTTGCAGAATAAGAGAAAGAGAAGTTGGCTGTACTCTAGAAACCAGGACCTCCAAGGAGATGAAAAAGGGGCTGAACCAAGAAGCCTGAGGATTTCACAGGATCATGGTGGTAATGACTGAGTCATGATGACTTCTCCATCATCACCAGCCAAGGAACTCACCTCACCTTGGCATCCACAGAGGTGACAAGTCAGTGTTCTTCTTACATGTCTCTTTCTCGGTCAGCAGAAAGGACGTCCTCTCCACCCTCAGCCATAGAAACATGAGGTGAGAGGGATAAGCGTTTCCCATTTCACCCCACCTTATTATTTGGAAATAATTTTAAATGAAGGAATTGCAATAGGATGCTTTACAACTGTTAAAAAGTATTTTGGACATTGGGAAACTGTCATAATACAATGTTGAGGGGCAGTGTGGAGCAGAGTCCCATTATTTATTCATATTTGCAGAGGAAAATTCAGTAAGAAAAACAATATAATGTTTTCAAAAATTGGTTATTTGATGGGTAGTGAGCTAATAGGCAATTTTAATTTCTTATAGTTCACTGTATTTTTGAAACTTTCTACAGTTTTTATTATATTCTTATTCAGAAATAAAGGAGAGAAATATGATGGGTTACTGGCTTTTTCAGACAATTTCAATTTTTCAAACCAACAATACTCTAGTTTAAAAGGATTTAAAGTATATGGTTTACTTCTTGGCACTGAGATTTTAGAAATGGGCCAGAAAAGAGAGACTTTTCCTTTGTTTCTATATGCACATCTGTATTTTCTTTATAAGCACACATTACTTTTGAAATTAAAATATAAGCCATTAAAATTTGCATTTTAAAAAGTGGGCTTTTTTAAATCTTCTACATCAAGAGACAGGAAAAACAAAGCAAAGCCAAATATATATGTGTAAACGTTAAAAGTTTATGGTTGGGCTTGGGTAGCCTACCACCTAGAAGCTGCGTATTTATTTCAGGGCTCTGTTTCTGTGAGGTTCAAGGGCACCAAACGGGCATTATAAATATTAATAAAAACTTCAAAAGCTAAGCCACATTTTTATGGAGTTAGGAGCATAAACTGAAAAAATTAATTCGGGGAGGAAAAGGTGGTGGTTTTCTATGGTTGTTTTGTTTTGCTTTTGCTGAGAAATCCAGCAGTTCCAATTCTGTCACAATAAGGAAAACCATAGTTTGTTATTTTGAAAATCGGCAATGCTTGAGTGTGTATCAGGCCACAGACAAACACAGAGAGGGTCGAGAATAGTGTTTTCAGAGTAGAATTTATATCTAAATGTCTAGTTACTGATCTAGCCCCCAGGCCCTCCAGGGGTTGGGTCATCTATTAGACGATGCGTGTATGTTTGTATATATGTGTTTTCTAAAAGCTGACCCCAAATCTGAAGAATGTGAAGGGCAAAAACATAACTGGGTAACTGGCCTCTTGAAAATAAAAGCCAAATTGAATGAGCAGAAAGGATGGGCACTTCTAAGATGGGGCTGCCGAATGGTGAATACATGTGGGCAATGATGAGAGGGGACAGCCCTGCAGTCCTACCTTCCAGCCGGACTGTGCTCACTTTATGGGCCGGAGAGGGGCTGCATTAAAGTTTAACCATACTAAGACCATTTACATGGCCATGTTCTATTCACATGGCCACTTTCATCCCAAGAATTCCAGGATTTGGTAGACTTCTTGGCATTTATTTTCACATCCCCACTGAAAAGTAAGGTGGAGCAGGTGCTATCTTCCTTTCACAGGCTGGGGAACCAGAGCAGGTAAACAGGGCTTCTGTGTCCCCTGGTGAGACAGGGAGTTAAAGAAGGGAGGGCTGCACATTTTTTGTTGCTCAGAAGGAACCAAGCTAGCCCACAGGAAGGACTGAATTTGCCTTCCTGTTCAAGAAGAATCTAGATTACATAGTGCATTTGGCATCAGTGAGCAGGGAACCAATGGCTAGATGAATGAAATACAGAGTTCAGGAAAAGCCCCATCTCAGGATGCGGAGGGGAGGTCTCCTTGACAGTCAATGCTGAAAATTCCACACAGAGTCCTTTCTTTACGTGATTGCATTGGAACCTCAAAAGCCCTCTGTAAAGTGTCAATAGCTCTAGAGGCATACTACATTTAGCCACTCTCAGACAATAGCATTGCAATATTAATTAATTTATGAAATTTGTCTCTAATTATATTGTTAGCTGAATCCTGAGTCCCAGTGGAACTAGACGCAGGGCAAAATGGAAGGAAAGAGTATTAGTCATGTTCTGCAAACTCAAGTCATTCTTGCAAAGAAGCTATATATTAATTAATGCAATTATTTAACTAAGAAAAAAATGGTCCAGACTATTTCTGATGGAAGCAGAATGATGCAGTGAGAGAATAATAATAATTCTGGTCCAAGTCTTGCCTGGCTATTCACCAGCTACACAGCAGCATGCAAGTCAACCTCACTAAGCCTCCATTTTTCCTTTGTTATGTGAGAACAATTGTGTATGTTCTCGGTTTGGATTCCCCCAAGGGCAAATACGGAGTTAAGGATGGGGAATAAGTTTGGATGGTAATGCCAGGGATTACTGGAGAAGTGAGAATGGGAGGAGGAGAAAATCATTCCAAGTGGCTTCAATGAGGGGTTTCCACTGTGGTCACTGCTCTCAAGCTCTGTGAGGACCTAGAAGGAAACTGGGAAACTGCCTTAGAAATGTGCCAGCAGTGAGAGGAAGTTGGGGGATTCATGCAGGAACTCCCATTCCTCAAATGTTGAGAGTTGTTCCTGGGCCAGGGATTCCTGGGTATTTCCAGCTTAGCCCCTCACCGGGCTGAGGATCTTCCCTTGAGACCAGAGCACACCTCAGCGAGAGACACTGCTGTTGCACAGGAGACCAGATTGCTGGCAGGAGGCTTCCATGGGAAGAGCAAGGAGTGGAGATGGGCATCAACTGTGTTACACACAGAGTCGCTTCATATAGCTGATGCAGAAAGTCACAGAGGATAGTGTGGATATGATGGTTAGCATAACGCAAGGCATGTAATAAAGAGCCAGAAGATGGCAATTGTTGTTATTGTCATTATTGCTACATTTTTACATTAAGGTGGGCTTCCCAGATGGCGAAGTGGTAAAGAATTCAGTTGCCAGTGCAAAAGATAAAGGAGACAAGGATTCAGTCCCTGGGTCAGGAAGATTCCCTGGAGAAGGAAATTGGAACCAGCGCCTCGCCTTTCCCGCGACCGGTGCCCAAAGGGGCCCCCCCCTTCCCGCGACCGGCGCACTAAGAGCGCCTCGCCTTTCCCGCGACCGGCGCACTAAGAGCGCCTCGCCTTTCCCACAGGCTGCGCGGCACACTAAGAGCGCCCCGCCGTCTGCGCGGCCGAGAGGAGCTACCCCACGACCCAGGTCAGGAAGGGCGGCGGTGAAGAGATACCCCTCCCCCAAGGTCAGGAAGGGCGGCAGTGAGGAGAGACCCCTCGTCCAAGGTAAGGTGCGATGGCTCTGCTCTGCTAGAGCAGCCGGGAAGAGATACTCCACGCCCAAGGTAAGAGAAACCCAAGTAAGACGGTAGATCTTGCAAGAGGGCATCAGAGGGCAAATACACTGAAACCATACTCACAGAAAACTAGTCAATCTAATCACACCAGGACCACAGCCTTGTCTAACTCAATGAAATTAAGCCATGCCCGTGGGGCAAACCAGGATGGGCGGGTCATGGTGGAAAGATCTGACAGGGTGTCCGCTGGAGAAGGGAATGGCAAACCACTTCAGTATTCTTGCCTTGAGAACCCCATGAACAGTAAGAAAAGGCAAAATGATAGGATACTGAAAGAGGAACTCCCCAGGTCAGTAAGGGCCCAATATGCTACTGCAGATCAGTGGAGAAATAACTCCAGAAAGAATGAAGGGATGGAGCCAAAACAAAAAGAATACCCAGCTGTGGATGTGTCTGGTGATAGAAGCAAAGTCCGATGCTGTAAAGAACAATATTGCATAGGAACCTGGAATGTCAGGTCCATGAATCAAGGCAAATTGAAAGTGGTCAAACAAGAGATGGCAAGAGTGAATGTTGACATTCTAGGAATTAGCAAACTAAAATGGAATGGGTGAATTTAACTCAGGTGACCATTATATCTACTACTGCGGGCAGAAATCCCTCACAAGAAATGGAGTGGCCATCATGGTCAACAAAAGAGTCCGAAATGCAGTACTTGGATGCAATCTCAAAAACGACAGAATGATCTCTGTTCGTTTCCAAGGCAAACCATTCAATGTCACAGTAATCCAAGTCTATGCCCCAACCAGTAACGCTGAAGAAGCTGAAGTTGAACGGTTCTATGAAGACCTACAAGACCTTTTAGAACTAACACCCAAAAAAGATGTCCTTTTCATTCTAGGGGACTGGAATGCAAAAGTAGGAAGTCAAGAAACACCTGGAGTAACAGGCAAATTTGGCCTTGGAATACGGAATGAAGCAGGGCAAAGACTAACAGAGTTTTGCCAAGAAAATGCATTGGTCATAGCAAATACCCTCTTCCAACAACACAAGAGAAGACTCTATACATGGACATCACCAGATGGTCAACACCGAAATCTGATTGATTATATACTTTGCAGCCAAAGATGGAGAAGCTCTATACAATCAGCAAAAACAAGACCAGGAGATGACTGTGGCTCAGACCATGAACTCCTTATTGCCAAATTCAGACTGAAATTGAAGAAAGTAGGGAAAACCACTAGACCATTCAGGTATGACCTAAATCAAATCCCTTATGATTATACAGTGGAAGTGAGAAATAGATTTAAGGGCCTAGATTTGATAGATAGAGTGCCTGATGAACTATGGAATGAGGTTCGTGACATTGTACAGGAGACAGGGATCAAGACCATCCCCATGGAAAAGAAATGCAAAAAAGCAAAATGGCTGTCTGGGGAGGCCTTGCAAATAGCTGCGAAAAGAAGAGAAGCGAAAAGCAAAGGAGAAAAGGAAAGATATAAACACCTGAATGCAGAGTTCCAAAGAATAGCAAGAAGAGATAAGAAGGCCTTCTTCAATGATCAATCCAAAGAAATAGAGAAAAACAACAGAATGGGAAAGACTACGGATCTATTCAAGAAAATCAGAGATACCAAAGGAACATTTCATGCAAAGATGGGCTCGATAAAGGACAGAAATAGTATGGACCTAACAGAAGCAGAAGATATTAAGAAGAGGTGGCAAGAATACACAGAAGAACTGTACAAAAAGAGCTTCACGACCCAGATAATCATGATGGTATGATCACTGACCTAGAGCCAGACATCCTGGAATGTGAAGTCAAGTGGGCCTTAGAAAGCATCACTACGAACAAAGCTAGTGGAGGTGATGGAATTCCAGTGGAGCTATTCCAAATCCTGAAAGATGATGCTCTGAAAGTGCTGCACTCAATATGCCAGCAAATTTGGAAAACTCAGCAGTGGCCACAAGATTGGAAAAGGTCAGTTTTCATCCCAATCCCAAAGAAAGGCAATGCCAAAGAGTGCTCAAACTACCGCACAATTGCACTCATCTCACACGCTAGTAAAGTAATGCTCAAAATTCTCCAAGCCAGGCTTCAGCAATATGTGAACTGTGAACTTCCTGATGTTCAAGCTGGTTTTAGAAAAGGCAGAGGAACCAGAGATCAAATTGCCAACATCCGCTGGATCATGGAAAAAGCAAGAGAGTTCCAGAAAAACATCTATTTCTGCTTTATTGACTATGCCAAAGCCTTTGACTGTGTAGATCACAATAAACTGTGGAAAATTCTGAAAGAGATGGGAATACCAGACCACCTGATCTGCCTCTTGAGAAATCTGTATGCAGGTCAGGAAGCAACAGTTAGAACTGGTCATGGAATAACAGACTGGTTCCAAATAGGAAAAGGAGTACGTCAAGGCTGTATATTGTCACCATGTTTATTTAACTTATATGCAGAGTACATCATGAGAAATGCTGGGCTGGAAGAAACACAAGTTGGAATCAAGATTGCTGGGAGAAATGTCAATCACCTCAGATATGCAGATGACACCACCCTTATGGCAGAAAGTGAAGAGGAACTAAAAAGCCTCTTGATGAAAGTGAAAGTGGAGAGTGAAAAAGTTGGCTTAAAGCTCAACATTCAGAAAACGAAGATCATGGCATCTGGTCCCATCACTACATGGGAAATAGATGGAGAAACAGTGGAAACAGTGTCAGACTTTCTTTTTCTGGGCTCCAAAATCACTGCAGATGGTGACCGCAGCCATGAAATTAAAAGACGCTTACTCCTTGGAAGGAAAGTTATGACCAACCTAGATAGCATATTCAAAAGCAGAGACATCACTTTGCCAACAAAGGTTCGCCTAGTCAAGGCTATGGTCTTTCCTGTGGTCATGTATGGATGTGAGAGTTGGACTGTGAAGAAGGCTGAGTGCCAAAGAATTGATGCTTTTGAACTGTGGTGTTGGAGAAGACTCTTGAGAGTCCCTTGGACTGCAAGGAGATCCAATCAGTCCATTCTGAAGGAGATAAGCCCTGGGATTTCTTTGGAAGGAATGATGCTAAAGCTGAAACTCCAGTATTTTGGCCACCTCATGCAAAGAGTTGACTCATTGGAGAAGACTCTGATGCTGGGAGGGATTGGGGGCAAGAGGAGAAGGGGACGACAGCGGATGAGATGGCTGGATGGCATCACTGACTCGATGAATGTGAGTCTGAGTGACCTCCGGGAGTTGGTGATGGACAGAGAGGCCTGGCGTGTTGCGATTCATGGGGTCGCAAAGAGTCAGACATGACTGAGTGACTGATCTGATCTGATCTGATCAGTATTCTTGCCTGGAAATTCCCATGGATAGAAGAGCCTGGCAGGCTATAGTCCATGTAGTCACAAAGAGTCGGACACAACTGAGCAACTGAGCATACATACATACAGGTTTACTGTCATGGCAGAGGGTTCAAGGAGCCAGGAGACAGCTAAAAGCTCCTGAATAGATCTGAGAAACCCTAAGAATTGAAAAAAGTGAAAATAGTGTGAGGCTGTCAGAAGCAACCTTCATGTCCTTGATCTTGTGGGCTAGTGGTGAGTCAGCTTGGCCAGATCTCTAAAGAGAACCAGAGAAGAAAAAAAAGGTTGTGGATCCTCAATACCAGCCTTCCAAGGTGGAAGCATACCTGCCAGTGGAAAATCCCAACTCTCTGGCTAAGACAAGAGCTACCTGTCTGCAGAAGGAAGCTGCAATAAATATTTCTGGTTTAACCTGGTTTACAGGACAGAGAACAGCTTCTATGAAGTTTTGCTTTGACTTTAGGCCCAATTCAACAGGCATAACACAAAAGGAAAGTGAGGTCGCTCAGTTGTGTCCAATTCTTTGCAACCTCATGGACTGTAGCCTATGAGATTCCTCCATCCATAGAATTTTCCAGGCAAGAGTTCTGGAGTGGGTTGCGGTTTCCTTCTCCTCAACCGGCATGAATCCCCACAAATTAACTCCCAGGGAAAACACAAGCATTTGAGGAAAAAACTGACATCTTTTGCAAAAGAGCACAGCCCTCAGTCCAGCGCGTGCCAGATGACTGCCTTTCGGCTGAGGTGAGAGATAATGGAGCCCAGTGAGCCCCCGTGGACAGGTGCAGCAGCCACGCTAGCTGAATCCATCACCATTCTCTTTGTGCAGGGTTGTGTTTCTAACCCCCTCGTCTATGGAACACGGTTCACAAAAGGAAACTGCTTTGTTTGGCAGGTGGGAAATCATTTCAATGGTGCTATTTTTCTGTTTACTCAAATAAATATAAAGAAGCTTTTCTTTTCCACAAAGAATTGTTGTCGCTATTTGAATCTATGTTGCTTGCAAAACAAACACCTTACTTTTAGTATCAGAGCAGAGCATTCTGTTCCACAGAAAAGTGATATTCTGTAGAAGGCTGATGGGAAACTTGGAGAATATTGAAAGGATAAAAGTAATTTCAGAACAAACAACTTGGAAACTGTTTTCTGAACCAGGATTTGTCCTTCCCACAGGATGGACATTAAGTGACTGGAAGATGAAGGATTCGCCTATAGAGCATGGATGGGGTGGTCCAGACTCTCCCTAAACTCACAACAGATCTTACTAGACTGTTCTCAAAATTGTTTCTCTTTCTCTCTGCCAACTCGGAGTCCCTTCTTCTCCTACAAGTCCACTTCTGCTTCCAGTTGTGTTTTGTGGAAACCTCACTGCCTCTCTGATGAGCAGGTGCTTACTGAGACCTGGACCAGATCTCAAATTACAATGAGTCTCAAGCAAAAATTGCTAGATTCACTCATGGATTCCTTCTGCTATCGCATGATTCAAGTTCTAATTCCTGCCATATCTACATCTGTGTCCGTATTGCCTGGCCAAATTTCACTAGGATTCCTTCTAGTCCAATTTGTTTTTATCTTTCCAATCTGTAAAATGGATACTAACTTAACAAAAGAAAAGCAGATAAGCAAATATGCTCTTGTTATCGGTCAACTTCTCTCTTCTACCTTTTTGTATGAGTCAACATCATTATTATCATCCTCCTCAAAACAAGTGACAATCAATGAATGTTTATATGCATTATCCTGTGCCATTCTCCAAACACAGTGAAGGAGACACCATTATCCCCATTCTGCTTAGGGGGAATGTGGAACCTGGAAAGATTTAGTAATTATTGTACAGCTAGACAGGGCAGCACTGGCAGATATAACCCAAGAATCTGTCTCCTCATTTTGTGTTCTAAACCACCACATACTTCTGCCTTCCATTGCCTTATCAGGCTGTGGTCTCCTGGGGAACCATCTATAACAGCCATAGATAGATCCCCTACTAATAAAGACTGAAGTCTTAATATCTTCCATGTGAGGTGCCCCATACGTTGGCACAGTCCCTTCCACATGCATCCTCTTGTTGAATTCGAATGACAACAATTTCAATAGGGATCTGTCAGGTACGAGTCTGCCTTCTCAGCTTAAAAAAGAAAACTAGAAATTCAACATTCCCCATCCACAAGAACAGCCAATAAAGACATCTACTTAGCTTCATTCTTTTTTTCCTCTCCCTTCAGGGTGCAGGCTTCTCTCACACATTGTGCCGCCCTCTCTCTGTTCCGCCTCTATAGAGACAGAATGTTGTTTCCTGTAAGCAAAGTGTTCCCCTGATGGGAGTGACACGCACGTATCAATGAAAGAATAAAACTCCCTCAGTTGAAACCTAGTTAGAACCTGCAGAATTTATAACTCAGCAGCAAGAATTTTCTGTTTGCTGAAAACTGGGGCATAATCAAGGCTTTCAATGAAGAGTAGAAAAGGGAAATCACCGAAAATCAATTCAGTATTTTTGAGGTGTGGAAGAGAAATAAAGGAAATGTTCTCTCAACTATTTTGTGGTCAGAGAGATACGATAATTGTTTTCCTTTTTGAGGCCAAGACTTCTCCTTGGTTCATGGTGTGACCTTGCTGTGCCATTCCGTGGTCTGATCCTGCTTCCCTCAGCAATTCTAAGAATATAATCACACATCGGTAAAGTGCTCAGCACAAACACTGAATGACTGGGATCAGTGTCACAATACTGCCTCTCATTAATGGTTTGACCTAAAGCAAGTTCTTCAGTAGACTTTCTAAGTCCATTTCCCCATCTGTAAAATGGGGATAATAAATCTACCTCAAAAGATTTTTATTGGATTAAATAAGAATCCAAACCACTTAATGTGCCTGATAGAAAGTCCTTAGCAAACTAGAGCTAACAATATATACAATATTCTTTTATAAAAACTAATTTCAATAGTCTTGGTTTGTGCAGTTTATTTAAATATCCTGCAATCTAGTGATGATAAATATTAATATAGATAGTAAGTTTTAGCAGTTTAGATAAATGATCACTGTGACATAATAAAAGGACAGCCAGATCTCAAAGTTTTGTGGTGGTGGTGGTGTAGTCACTAAGTAGAGTCTGATTCTTATTGCCCCCATGGACTGTAGCCCTCCAGGCTCCTCTGTCTGTGGGATTTTCCAGGTAAGGATTCTGGAATGGGTTGCGATTTCCTTCTCCAGAGGACTTACTGATCTCCAGAGGATCAAACCCTCATCTTTTGTACTGCAGGCAGGTTCTTTGCTGCTGAGGCACCAGGGAAGATCTCAGTGTCTCAGCATAATCATTTTGCTTCTCACGAATGGCAAGTCCAAAGTGGAGATTCCCAGTCAGACACACTTCTGGGTTGTCCTTCTTCAGTTGGTGACTCAGGGAACAAGTCATCTACGGCCAACAGACTTCTCCCATTTCCCTGTGTCTTCCAGTTCTTGGTTTTCAGTCACTTGAGGGAGGAGGGAGAGAAGCTAGAAGTCCATGTCCTACGGTCACCAGGATTCTGGTGTCTGGCCCTCGGTCACATGACTCCCGTCTAGACACACAGGGCTGGGAGATGCTGTTAGCTGTGTGTCCAGAAAGGAGGGGAAGAGTAGGTGTAGGTGAACATTGTTAGAAAGGATCAGGGAATTCATTTCACTTTTAATTTACATACAGGAAGGACTTATTTTTTGGAGGCATGTACAAAGAAGAGAGTATATTGGTCACCTGAACATTAGAAGCATTTCAGCAGAAAACAAAACTGCATGGATCAGAGGCCGTACTGCAAAGGGGACAGAAGTGTGATTTTCATGTTCCCCTGACAGATCTCTACTCTGTTCTCCCTTCTTAATCAGTGTCTTTCTCTGTCTTCTAGCCTCCCAGACTCCCACCATAGGGCCCCATATAATGTTTCATATTTAAGACAATGATATCTTTTAAAATAGGCCTTATTTCCTCAGAGCCATATTGTCTGGAGGTGACAACTAATTAATCTAATAAGTAATTCACACAGCTAGAACAACGATTTTTTGTGGGAATTGTGTTTCTAGGCCCAAGTAACCTGTACTTTTAATAGATTTCTTCCAAAGACAATGGCTTTAACCAAATAACATTGGTCTAATAGTACATGCTCAGTTGCTTCAGTCATGTCCAGCTCTTTGTGATCCTGGGACTGCAGCCGGCCAGGCTCCTCTGTCCATGGGATTCTGCAGACAAGAGTACTGGAGTGGATTGCTATGCCCTCCTGCAGGGGATCTTCCTAACCCAGGGTTGAGCCTGTCTCCTGCATCTCCTACATTGCAGGCAGATTCTTTACCCACCGAGCCACCTGGGAAGTCCCAGTTTAATGGTAAGAACTGCTCAGATGTGAGAATCTCAGTCATGATGGCAGCTCAGAGAGAACATGTGTAGCAGGAGCTGCTCTGATAGATACCTTGGACATCTTAACTTTATTCCTTTTTTTAATCAATATTCGTCTTAACTGGGCTGGTGAATTATGTGTCCGTAAAATGTTTTTTAACTGAATTTAAATTTTTATTTTATATTAGAGTATCGTTGATTTACAATGTTGTATTAGTTTCAGGTATACAGAAAAGTGATTGTTATACATATGCATGTATTCGTTCTTTTTCAGACTCTTTTCCTATATAGGTTATTATAGTATATTTACGAGTAGAGTTTCCTGTACAATACAGTAGGTCCTTGTTGTTTATCTATTTTATATATGGTAGTGTATATAGGCACCCCACTCCAGTACTCTTGCCTGGAAAATCCCACGGATGGAGGAGCCTGGTAGGCTGCACTCCATGGGGTCGCTAAGAGTCAGACACGACTGAGAAACTTCACTTTGACTTTTCACTTTCATGCATTGGAGAAGAAAATAGCAACCCACTCCAGTGTTCTTGCCTGGAGAATCCCAGGGATGGGGGAGCCTGGTGGGCTGCCGTCTCTGGGGTCACACAGAGTCAGGCATGACTGAAGCAACTTAGCAGCAGCAGCAGCAGTGTATATATATTCATCCAAAACTCCTAATTTATCCCTCCCCACCCCCATCTTTCCCCTTTGGTAACTATAAGCTCATTTTCTATATCTGTAAGACTTTCTGTTTTGTAAATAAGTTCATTAGTATTTTTTTTAGATTCCACATATAAGTGATACCATATAATATCTGCCTTTGTCCGACTTACTTCACTTAGTATGGTAATCTCTAGGTCTATCCATGTTGCTGAAAATGGCATTATTTCATTCTTTTTGTGGTTGAGTAATATTCCATTGTGTATATGTACCACATCTTTTTTATCCATTTCTCTGACAGTGGGCATTTAAGTCGTTTTCATGTCTTGGCAATTAAAATAGTGCTGCAATGAACAATGCATGTGCACTGTATCTTTTCAAATAACAATTTTCTCTGGATATATGACTAGGAGTGGGATTGCTAAATCACATGGTAGAATGTTCTGCTATTAGGCTGAATTATTTAGTTGGAAAGGGTTCTTAGAAAACCACTGCATATTTTGGAAAGAATTTTGTGTTGCTACATAAGATTCCTTGTATCATGCTTTCCTTCCTAGATATGGAAACCCAGTGCCCTGGAAGAACAGCAAAATGCAATGACTCCCAGAAGGTCCCAGTCATCATCATAATTGTGTTCAGAAATTAAAATTCCTCATCGATTCTTTTTTCTGTTTCTTTTTTATTTTTTACATTATGAAAGTATTGTAATACATTTACATGAGACTTGGAAAATACAGAACCAGGTTTCATATAGCTTCACTATGAAAGTGAAAGTGAAAGTCGCTCAGTCATGTCCGACTCTTTGGGACCCCCAAGGACTATACAGTCCATGGAATTCTAGGCCAGAATACTGGAGTGGGTAGTGTTTCCCTTCTTCAGGGGATCTTCCCAAACCGGAGATCAAACCCAGGTCTCCTGCATTGCAGGTGGATTCTTTACCAGCTGAGCCACAAGGGAAGCCCAAGAATACTGGAATGGGTAGCCTATCCCGTCTCCAGCAGATCTTCCCAACCCAGGAATCGAACCGGGGTCTCCTGCATTGCAGGCGGATTCTTTACCAACTGAGCTATCAGGGAAGCTCCGCTATATATTACAATTATTTTTTAAGTAGCTACATCAAGATTTTTAGCTGGAGTTTCAATATCAAACTCCCCAAAATTAGTAAAATGAATATACAGAGAAGTAGAAGGATATAGTAGACCTGAAAAGCACTATCTTCATTGACTCTTGATTAAGAAGAATCACATTATGTCCACTTCTTCCTGAATCCAGGGCACTGTAGGGGGTTGGTTTTGATTTGGTTTTGTTTTTTGGATAAGAGTAAATGCAAAGGTTTTTGTGGTAAATGTCAACAAACTAATTAATCCAAGCTCCTTCAGCAAGAATTGTTTCCCTGTGAGTAGGTTCATAAATGCTCAATTTCTGGCTTCCATGCCCTGAATGTGAAGAATAGAGCTGCTCTTTCTGATGTCATAAGGTAGGAGATAGACCTCTGCAGTCTCATTCACAAGATGAAGGCCACTATCCAGAGATCTGCTGTCACTCCTTTAAGAAACCAGACACAAGGAATGGGAAGAAAAGCAAGACTTCAGCTGGGGTGGCTGCACACAGAATCACCCTCCTCAGGAGTGTCAAAGGATCCCAACTTCTGGTGACTGTCCCTGAGGTCAGGTCTCACAACCAGCGCCCTTTCCCTTCCTTGACACCTAGTGAGTGATGAAGTTTTCAGTAACCTAGAGAATTAAAGATAACCACTCCCATGCTAGAGAGGGAGACTCTGGGATACCGAAAAGGAAACAACTTTGCCAGGACCATGCATGTCATGATTGCTCACGGAGACCTGGTCTTGCCTCTAAATTAGCGGGTCTTCACCTCCCAGAGCTCTTATGTGTCTGGTTTTCAGCAAACAGCAAGAGACAACCTCATTCCCACAACATAATTAATGAAGAAGGGACGCACACTACAGATAAAGCTGAGTTCAGATCCAGCCTGGCCTCGTACTAGCTGTGTGACTTTGCAAAGTCCCCAGGCCTTAGTCTCTTCCTCTTAGACTGGGGTTCCAAGGGTAATTGTAAGGACGTGTAAGCTGTTGTGTGTGAATGCCTAACATCTGGAAAGCATTGGCATGCAGAACTATTAATAGCTGATGATGATACTTTAATTTTTTTAAGCTTATTAGACCCCACTTGGATATAGTGCCCTGGGCTGGGGCTGGCATACAAGAAATAGGATACATATGTGCTCCTGACAGGCTTAAAAATCTAGTTGGAAAGCTAGGTTATATGAAATAGCAAAAGAGCATATTTTCAGTGCTAAGTGAATGGAACACAAAATAGTACAGAAGTAGGAAGCAACAGTAATAAGTAGAAGTGTCAGGGAAATTAAGGTGGTTTGGGGAAAGAGTTTGAGACAGACACTAGAGGGGACATATTTTGCCCACTCCAGAGTAAGTGGTTTCAGCAGCAATGGTGAGGCTTATATATTTAACAAGAAACTCCATTTACCCAACTGATTGGATCTTTGATGGTAGATTCCGGACTCAATTAATGAGACATGTGGATTGTATTTTGAGAGTCACTTCCTGATGTCCTGGAAATTCTACTTTGCAACAGTCTACCTGCCTGTCTCAAAGTCTGGCTGTGCCACAAAAGACCAGTTAATGTCACAAAGAACATTTCAGGGTGTCAGTCAGTTCACTCAGTTGTGTCTGACTCTTCGTGACCCCATGGACTGCAGCACGGCAGGCTTCTCTGTCCATCACCAACTCCTGGAGCCTATTCAAACTCACGTCCATCGCATGATGATGCCATCCAACAATCTCATCCTCTGTCATCCCCTTCTCCTCCTGCCTTCAATCTTTCCCAGCATCAGGGTCTTTTCCAGTGAATCAGCTCTTCTCATCAGGTGACCAAAGTATTGGAGTTTCAGCTTAAGCATCAGTCTTTCTATTCAGGACTGATTTCTTTTAGGATTGACTGGTTGGATCTCCTTGCAGTTCAAGAGACTCTCAAGAGTCTTCTCCAACACCACAGTTCAAAAGCATCAATTTTTCAGCATTCAGCTTTATTTACAGTCCAAATCTCACATCCATACACGACTCCTGCAAAAACCATAGCTTTGACTAGACAGATCTTTGTTGTTAAGTAATGTCTCTGCTTTTTAATATGCTATCTAGATTGGTCATAGCTTTTCTTCCAAGGAGCAAGCATCTTTTAATTTCATGGCTGCAGTCACCATCTGCAGTGATTTTGAAGCCTCCCAAAAATAAAGTCTCTCACTGTTTCCCCATCTATGCCATGAAGCGATGGGAATGGATGCCATGATCTTAGTTTTCTAAATGTTGAGTTTTAAGCCAACTTTTTCACTCTCTTCTTTCACTTTCATCAGAGGCTCTTTAGTTCTTCTTCACTTTCTGCCATAAGGATGGTGTCATCTGCATATCTGAGGTTATTGATATTTCTCCCGGCAATCTTGATTCCAGCTTGTGTTTCATTCAGCCCAGCACTTCACATGATGTACTCTGCATAGAAGTTAAATAAGCAAGGTGACAATAAACAGACTTGATGTACTCCTTTCCTAATTTGGAACCAGTCTGTTGCTCCATGTCCAGTTCTAACTGTTGCTTCTTGACCTGCATACAGATTTCTCAAGAGGCAGGTCAGGTGGTCTGGTGTTCCCATCTCTTGAAGAATTTTCCACAGTTTGTTGTGATCCACACAGTCAAAGGCTTTGCCGTGGTCAATAAAGCAGATATTTTTCTGGAATTCTCTTGCTTTGTCGATGCTCCAACAGATGTTGGCAATTTGATTTCTGGTTCCTCTGCCTTTTCTAAATTCAATTTGAACATCTGAAAGTTCATGGTTCTTGTACTGTTGAAGCCTGGCTTGAAGAATTTTGAGTATTACTTTGCTAGTGTGTGAGATGAGTGCAATTGTGCAGTAGTTTGAACAGTCTTTGTCATTGTCTTTCCATGGGATTGGAATGAAAATTGACCTTTTCCAGTCCTGTGGATACTGCTGAGTTTTCCAAATTTGCTGGCATATTGAGTGCAGCAGTTTCACAGCATCATCTTTTATGGTTTGAAGTAGCTCAACTGGAATTCCATCACCTCCACTAGTTTGTTTGTAGTGATGCTTCCTAAAGCCCACTTGACTTTGCATTCCAGGATGTCTGGCTCTAGGTGAGTGATCCCACCATCATGGTTATCTTCAGGGTGAGATGGGTTAGGGGCAAATGACCTGATTTGACCTGCAAATGGCCCATATCATCCAGGTAAAGCTCACTGAGATAAACACCCACAACCAGTACACAGTGTCTAACTCTTGAGCCTTTCATGGGTGTTGGCAAGACAAATTAGAACTCTCCATAATGGTCATTCCCATCCTTTTCTTCTGCGGGCTATGCCCTACTCTTATCACTCAGCAAAGGTTCCCCAGAGCAGAGTTGGCCTCTGTGTGTGTCCACATGTGTGCATGCACTTACTCATGCAGACATATGTCTTGAGCAAGCAGAGCACCTTAGAATTTTATGGGCACGTGTCATATTTTGTTAACATGCAGCTTCTAGTTCAAGAAGTCTGAGGTGAGGCCTGAAATTCTGCCTTTCTGATAGGATCCCGGGCATTCCCATTTTTCCCTAGCTGCCTCTTCACAGACCACACTGAAAGCATGTGGACCCCTTCCAGGTGGTTTGGGAAGGCAGGCTTGTAGAGACTGATTGAGAACCAGTGCTCTCCAGTGACCAGGGGATGCCCTGGATTCCCCTAGGCATCCTTGAGCACTAGTCCTGCTCAGATGAACTGGTGTGTGGGTGCTCAACTCTGCATTCCCCTGGCAGGATCACCATGGCCAGGAGATATCATTTGGGAGTCTGGTAGCCTATGACTACCAATCTTAAAGGTAGTCATCCCTGAATATTCATTGGAAGGACTGATGCTGAAACTGAAGCGTCAATACTTTGGCCACCTGATGCAAACAGCCGGATCAATGGAAAAGACTTTAATATTGGGAAAAATTGAAGGCAGAAGGTGAAGAGGATGACAGAGGTTGAGATGGTTGGATGGTAATCACTGATTCAACGGACATTAACTTGGGCAAACTCTGGGAGATAGTAAGGGACAGGGAAGCCTGGGGTGCTGCAGTCCATGGGGTCACAGAGTCGGACACGACTTGGTGACTGAACAACAAAAAGCTTATGACTAGGACAGCTGAGACCAAGTGGACACCTATTCCTAGACCACTGAGGTGTGAAGTCATGGAAACCTCTGCTGCTCTCACAGGACACCTTCTCTGTGGAGGTCAGGAGATTTTTCTCCTACATGTCATAAACTCTCAAACCAGGCCTGGCTCTGTCTGTGGAAACTTTCTCTGAAAGACTAAGAGGTTCCACACAGAGTGAGAGAAAGCAAGAGGGGCAGCAGGGGTTTGGCATTCCCTCCCCTGGGGGTCTTTAAGTGCAGTTCTGAGCGGTGCTATTGGGAGGTCGGGGGCAGGTCATCTTAAGGCCTGCATGTAGTCAGAACAGAGCTTTGGACGTGAAATGTTCCGTGGCTTTAAAGGCTGTGAGAGAGACATGGCTGGTTTTCCCCACAGATACAGTGACACACTGTGATCCAACAGCTGCCCACTGCCCGCCCACCCCACGGCATGGGTCACCGTCACCGAAGGCCCCCAGGTAGCACGGCTTTTGTCCAGTACCCCCCTTCTATGCCCATAACTCTGAAACTACATGACATCTTAACCTTTATAAGAATTTCTTCTAGACAGCATTTAAAAACACCCAAATCTTTCTTGACCTTTACATTTCAGCAGAGTTTTTTTTTCTTAAATTGATGTTACAATAATTTTTTTTAAGCTGTGGCATTTTTAAAGCTACTTCAAGAGGAACTTCACTTTCCCTTACCCATCCTATTTGAGACCAATCATTAATCATGAAGGGAAGGCACCAGGACTCAAAGCCAGCTTTATTATGTTTTCGTGTTTGTGACATTTTCTTTCTATCAGCCAGTGGGAAGTTCTTACCCTTTTCGTTTATTATCTACAAGTTGTAGAATTTGTTTTCCAGGTTCCAGCCCTCTTCCATCACCTTCCACACCCTCCTTTGTCATGGCCCCAGCTTCTGAGAGCTCCTTCAGACTGGGGTCTGCAGAGAATGACTAATGAGTATCATCTCAACTTTGCAAAAATGCAAGTCCACTTTGTCTCAGGCAAAAACAGACCTTTCTGCCTGTCAAGAGACAACTCAGTTGTCATATTCCAATCTTTTTTTTTTTTTCCTTCATAAGGACAACTCTTATAGAGGCACTATGAAATAATGGATCCATAATTGCATAAGGGTTTAGGTCAGAGATCATAAAAAAACTGAAGCCCTTAAGGCCACTATTCTGTCTGGGTAGAGTCCGATAGACTTGATAGCAGTGGCACCTTCTAAACCAGGGGTTCTTAACTTGGAGTTCATAGATGCAGCTGTGTGTATGGAATTCAGATAGCCATAAACTTGGTTGGGGAAAAAAAAACATTGTATCTTTATTTTTATTCATTTCTAACTGAAATTTAGCATTTTATTCAAGTATGAATAAAAGCAAACAACTACTGTGGTGTTGGCAGGTATGCCTTCACTGCATCACCAATGGAAATCACAGATGTTTCCATATATATCACAGTTGTTATAGATATCTTGAAAAACTGCTTATATTCACCACTACTTAAAATATGCTAGTTATTAGTCTGGCTGTTAGATCTTGTTATTTAATGCATTAATAAAGAAGCACATATTACTATCTCACACATTTGTGTATTTTTAATACTTTGATAATTATATTTCCATGTAATTTGTTTCCTTTGTAATTCTATATATCTTAATGTTATATATTTAAAGCATTATTCTGAGAGGGGTCCGTAAGTTTCAGCCAGATTTCAAAGGGATTCATGGCACACACAGAAATGTAAGTAAGAAGCACCTTTCAGACTTCAAGTTTGCCAGTGTCAAAGTGGCCTAGTCATTTATTTTTTAACATTCCTAATGCTTGTAGGAATTTGAGTTGACTTGCTGAAGTTTAAGGATCTTTTTGAAAAGTTTTTCTTTGCATTAGGAGGTATGTCCTTAATCACAGGTGATATTATAGTCATTCATTCATTTTATTATTAATTATTTTAAATATCCCTAATGAACTTTATTAAGCTTTCTGCCAAATATTGTGAACGATGATTAAATGACTAAGACATTGTCCCCGCCTCTAACACCTTGGGATCCAATAAGAAGTTTATCACTCCTATAAACTCCTTATTAAATTATAAGTCTTCTGTGCTGTTATTCCCACCACTAGCAATATCTAACCCTGAGTAGCAAAGAATAGTGATCCAGCCCTATACCAGGTGTTGTCAATGGACAGAAACATTTTCTTTCCCATCTTCTTCTAGAAAGTTTGAGGACTTTCATCCAAGAGCCATTTATTAAGTGTCAATTGGATGTGTGGGCAAGGAAGATAGGCAACTCTAAATGACTCTCAAGTTTCTAGCTTGAGTGTCCCAGTAGAGAATGCTACTTTTCAACCCAAAACAGAGTGTGTGAGAGGAGGGAGGAGATCATTCTTCCTGGAGAAGGAGATTGTTGGGTTTTGATCTTGGTGAATTTGAGGTTGTATGATTATAGGTAGATATGTGGATCCAAAGCTTAGAAAAAGTTTGAATTCAAAATCTAAATATGAGTGTCATCAGCTGTCCAGATGGTTAGTAAAACCACTGGCCTAGATGAGATTGCTCTTTTAACATGCAAATATGCATCCTATAAGGACTTTTATGCAACTGAAGACAATGATAGGTGTATTGTAAATAACCTCCCAACATCCATCCCTCCATGGAACAGTACACAATAACTTAAGAACCACGAAATCTCCCTACAAAATCATATTCTAAATATTACTTTAAAAAAATGCTAAGAATGTTAAAAATATACAGTGAGTAAAAAGAGAAAAAGAAACAAATTCTATGCTTTTCTGTCCCTTTCATCCCCCACCACAGAGCTTTGCTGTAAGCAAAGACAGGTCAATAAAAACTGCTAGGAATACAGAAGAGGGAACAGACAAGGGGACCTTAAGAAAAGTTAAAAGGCCACCAGAAAGATTAAACAGAGCAGAATATCCTAAAGGAGATTTCAAAGTTTGTGCCTTTGAAAGGGTGTAGGCATCTCCTTAAAAGGCTAGGCACACAATTTAAAGGGAAAAGGATAGTTTAAAATGAGCAAGTATGATTTAAAGGAATTGTCTTTCAAACAGCAGTTTCTGGAAGAGAAAATAAAAGAGAAAGAAAGAAAGAACAAGAGTCCTTTAGCAATTAGGTAGTAAAGCAGGAATGAATAAAAATGTAGAGTTCAGCAAGAAAAAAATAGATCAACAAAATTAGTGGACTCACAATCCCTCTTCCACACCAAAACAAACAAAACCTGCTAAAGTATTTGAATTTTAATACACAACAGTGAAGAGTGCCTTTCAGTTAGAACTGTGTATAATATTCCAGTATCACAAAAAGGAAACTCAGAACAATAAAATCCAAAAAGGACTACAGCAGAATGAATTTACACAGAAATCAACAGAGGAAAATCCAACCACTCTCCTCCAAAAGGAAAAAAAAAGACAAAAACAAAACAAAAATAAAACATGAAGCAGAAGGAAACTTTATGCTTACACTCCAAATCAAATTAAATATATCATAACAAAGATATGAAAAAATACGCTTTAAATTATGAATTCAAACGCTGAGAACAGAAATGGTCAAAAAGGGGGAGAATGAAAAATTGTTAACTGAACTCAGGAAAGAAATGAAAGAAAAAAGATGACATTATAAATAAAGAAGAAATTATAGTGCTAAGAAAACAGACTCAAAGGAAAATAATAAGGGACATGGAAGAAATGCAGGAAAACAACAAAGAGAATGAAATGACACAAAGGAAAATATAAAGTGGATCAGAGAAAAGTAGTGGAAATAGAAGACAGGCAAAAAGGAATAATATTTTACTACTGGAGTCATAGAGAAGAAAAAGAAAACAAATGATGTGCAATTAATCTTTAAAATTATAATCCAAAAAAAATCTCCAGAAATAGAAAAAGACATGAATCTAGGTTGGAAAGGCTTACTGGGTATCTGAGAAAAGTAAATAATAACTGAGACTTATGCTTATAAACTCTTAGATTTCAAATGCAAAGATAAAATCTTCAAGACCTCCAGACAAAAAGAACAAATAATTTTTTCAAAACTTTTTTTTGGCAAAACTAATGATGTCAAGAAAATTCAACTGGCATCAGAGTTTTAACAAATCAATGTACAAAAAATGTGACAATGGAGTGATATTTTTTAAAAGTTTAATGAAAGAAATTGTGAACAAAGGATTTTGTATACAGTCAAGCTATCCTTCAAATATCAAATAACAACTTTTAATATACAAGAACTTACGTAAAGCCTCTTGATGAAAGTGAAAGTGGAGAGTGAAAAGGTTGGCTTAAAGCTCAACATTCAGAAAACGAAGATCATGGCATCTGGTCCCATCACTACATGGGAAATAGATGGAGAAACAGTGGAAACAGTGTCAGACTTTATTTTTCTGAGCTCCAAAATCACTGCAGATGGTGACTGCAGCCATGAAATTAAAAGACGCTTACTCCTTGCAAGGAAAGTTATGACCAACCTAGATAGCATATTCAAAAGCAGAGACATTACTTTGCCAACAAAGGTTCGCCTAGTCAAGGCTATGGTCTTTCCTGTGGTCATGTATGGATGTGAGAGGTGGACTGTGAAGAAGGCTGAGCGCCGAAGAATTGATGCTTTTGAACTGTGGTGTTGGAGAAGACTCTTGAGAGTCCCTTGGACTGCAAGGAGATCCAACCAGTTCATTCTGAAGGAGATCAATCCTGGGATTTCTTTGGAAGGAATGATGCTAAAGCTGAAACTCCAGTATTTTGGCCACCTCATGCGAAGAGTTGACTCGTTGGAGAAGACTCTGATGCTGGGAGGGATTGGGGGCAGGAGAAGGGGACGACAGAGGATGAGATGGCTGGATGGCATCACTGACTCGATGGATGTGAGTCTGAGTGACCTCCGAGAGCTGGTGATGGACAGGGAGGCCTGGCGTGCTACAGTTCATGGGGTCGCGAAGAGTCGGACATGACTGAGCGACTGATCTGATTTGATCTGATCTGATGGAATTCTGTACCTATAGATTGTTCATAAAGAATCTACCAAAGAAGGAGCTTCATCCAACTAAATCATATCAGTGTCTTATCTGGTGACTACATCACTCTAATCTCTGCCTCCATCTTCTCACCACCTTCTCCCCTACATAGGTGTCTAATCTCACTGTACTTCTATTTTACAAGCACATTTGTGATAGCATGTAGGGCCCACTTAGATAATCCATGATAATTTCCTCTTAATTTAATCATATCTACAGCAGTTTTATTGTAAAAGGTAGCATTTACAGCTTTTAGAAATTAGGACCTGGCCATTATTCAGCCTACTACAAATAAGAAGTCTAAAGGAAAAAAAAATATGATACGACAATTTCCATACACACTAAGAAAGCATTTGACTAAATTCAACACAATCACGATAAAATTACTCCAGTATATAAGAACTGAAAGATACTTCTTGAAATAAAGAATAGTTCTAAAGTCAATATCTTATTTAATGAAAAACACTACTGCCATCTCCACTAAGATCAGGAACACAAATGCCTATGATCTCTACTACTGTTGGTACTATTGGACAATACAATAAGACAAAAGAAATCAACTAGAGGCATAAGAACGACTAAAGAAGAAAGAAAACTAGATTTGCAGATGATATAATAAACCTGGAAAATTCAAAGAATCAATAGTAAAACTAACTCAAATGATGAAAGAATTTACCGAAGTAGTAGGATATGAAATTAGCTCATTAAAATCAAATCCCTTCATATAAAGAAATAATAAACAGAAGAAATCATGGTAAATAAAAACCCATTTACAACAGCATCAAAATGCAGTACTTATAAGTAAATTTAACAAAAAGTATACAAACCTACAAAAGAAAAAAATTTTACACACTCTTGAATGACACTAATTAAGGCCAGAACAAATGGAAAGACATCCTCTATTCTTAATAGGATTGCAGTTATTATAAACAAACAACAACAACAGAAAAACCTGTTCTCCCAAAGTTAATAATAAATTGAATATAATAGCAATAAAATAACAGCAAGCTATTTTTTGAAGTTGGACAATTTGATACTAAAATTCAAATGGAAAAAAAAAAGCATGCAAAGATAGGTAGAAAAACACTAAGAAAAACTGTGTGTGGTGACTAGTTTTATCAGAAATTAAAATATTCTATAAAGTCTTGATAATTAAAGCAATGTGGAACATGAGTAGAGAAACAGAGAAATAGACTAGAATAGAGTAGTCCAGATATAGCCTCCAAATCACATGAAAATTTAGTATATGAAAAAAGAGGCATCTCAAATCACTGGGGTAAAGATGAACTTTTAAATAAATAGTCTGAAACAAGTATGTAATCATTTGGAAAAGTTAAAATACATCTATACCTCACATCATACAGTAAATAAACTCCAAGTGGATTAGATATCTATATAGAAAAATTGAAATCAAATCATATGAAGGAAAACATAGCTAAATTATTCTATTCTTTAACCTTGGTAAGAAAAAGACTTCCCACCTATGGTTTAAAATCAGAGAGCAGAGAAAAGTTAATAAATTTGACTGCATTTGAATGAAAAAAATTTTGCATGACAAAAAGCACCATAAATAAGATCACAGGACAACTGATGAATGGCAAGAAAATATTTGTAATATATACCAGAAAAAAGAACTATTATTCTTTATATACAAAGAAATCTTAATTATTAATGGCCAAAGGACATAAATCCTGATAGAAAAATAAAGGGAAATTCACACATACATCCCAAAGATTTTTTTAAAAAGCCTTCAAACATGCGAAAAACTGCTCAAACTCATTCATACTCCAACAAATCCATTTTTCACCTATCAGACTGGCAAAACATGTAAAATATGAGAACACATTCTATTACTTAAGCTTATTGTTGAAGCTATGGAGAAACAGGCACTTACCTACATTTCTAGTAAGAATGCAAATTACTGCAACCCTTCTAGAGGAACATTTGGCAATGTCTAACAAAACTGCGTATGCATTTTCTTCTTAACCTAGCAATCTCAGTTCTAGGGGACATATCTCCAACAACATAGGTACACATATGCACGAATTTATACATTGCCTCATTGTTTGTAATTGCAAAACACTAGAAACAACTTAAATGCCCATCCATATGTGGAACAGTGCTTGAATAAACTGGTATTGCCACGTAATAGAGTACTATGCAACTGTATAAAAGAATGAACAAAACTTCTAGAACTGATATTTCACATATATTAAGTGAAAAGAAACAAATCATCAAAGAGTGTATCTCCTTTTCTTCAATTCAGTTAAGTTGCTCAGTCATGTCTGACTTTTTGCAACACCATGGACTACAGCGTACCAGGCTTCCCTGTCCATCACAAGCTCCCAGAGCTTGCTCAAATTCATGTCCATCAAGTCAGTGATGCCAGCCAACTGTCTCATCCTCTGTCATCCCCTTCTCCTCCCCACTTCAATCCTTCCCAGCATCCCGGTCTTTTTCAGTGAATCAGTACTTCACATCAGGTGGCCAAAGTATTAGAGCTTCAGCTTCAGCCTCAGTCCTTCCAATGAATATTCAGGACTGATTTCCTTTAGGATTAACTGGTTTGATCTCCTTGCAGTCCAGGGGACTCTCAAGAGTCTTTTCCAACACCACAGTTCAAATGCATCAATTCTTCAGTGCTCAGCTTTCTTTATGGTCCAACTCTCATATCCATACATGGCTACTGGAAGAACAATAGCTTTGACTCGATGGACCTTTGTCAGCAAAGTAATGTCTCTGATTTTTAATATGCTGTCTAGGTTTGTCGTGACTTTTCCTTTTCTTAAGTGCTTAATATTCCATGCAGAAGAAATTCAAGAATGATAGAAAATTTGAATAAACTCAAAGTACCTGCCTCAAAGTACTTACCAATACAAAGGGAAAGATAGTAACTTCATTGTGGAGAAACAAGCAGGTACCAACTTAACCAAGTGATCAAAGTAAATATCACTAGTAATAAGACACACCAGTAATAAGACATCCTGCTTATTTAACTTACATGCAGAGTACATCATGCGAAATGCTGGGCTGGATGAAGCACAAGCTGGAATGAAGATTGCCAGGAGAAATATCAATAACCTCAGACATGCAAATGACACCACCCTTATGGCAGAAAGTGAAGAAGAACTAAAGAGCCTCTTGATAAAAGTGAAAGAAGAGAGTGAAAAAGTTGGCTTAAAACTCAACATTCAGAAAACTAAGATCATGGCATCTGGTCCCATCACTTAATGGCAAATAGATGGGGAAACAATGGAAACAGTGAGAGACTTTAGTTTTGGGAGGCTTCAAAATCACTGCAGATGGTGATTGCAGCCATGAAATTAAAAGATGCTTACTCCTTGGAAGAAAAGCTATGACAAACCTAGAGAGCATATTAAAAAGCAGAGACATTACTTTACCAACAGAGGTCCATCTAGTCAAAGCTATGGTTTTTGCAGTAGTCATGTATGGATGTGAGATTTGGACTCTAAAGAAAGCTGAGCACTGAAGAATTGATGCTTTTGAACTGTGGTGTTGGAGAAGACTCTTGAGAGTTCCTTGGACTACAAGGAGATCAAACCAGTTAATCCTAAAGGAAATCAGTCCTGAATATTCATTGGAAGGACTGATGCTTAAGCTGAAACTCCAATAGTTCGGCCACCTGATGCAAAGAACCAACTCATTGGTAAAGGCCCTGATGCTGGGAAAGATTGAAGGCAGGAGGAGAAGGGGATGACAGAGGATGAGATTGTTGGATTGCATCACCACGTGATGGACATGAGTTTGAATAGGCTCCGGGAGTTGGTGATGGACAGGGAATCCTGTCATGCTGCAGTCCATGGGGTCACAAAGAGTCAGACACAACTGAGTGAGTGAACTGAACTGAACTGAATAAGACATATTGGGATCATAGCATATGATATGATGCGCTGAAAAGGGACACAATATCATTTCTGTGGTATTTTTGCAAAACCTGCATAACCTTACCCCAATCACAAGAAAACATTAGACAAAGCTAAGTTAAAGAATATTTTACAAAATTACTGATCACTACTCTTCGAAAAGAGCCAGTCATAAGGGACAAGGAAAGACTGAAAAACTGTGACAGACTGGAGGCAAAATGCAATGTGAGGTTCTGGATACAATCCTGGAACTAGAAAACGATATTTGTAGGAAACTTTGTGAATTTCTAATGAAGTCTGTAGTTTCATTACTAACACTGTACTAATGTTACTCTCCTGTTCTTGATAATTATAACGGTGATGAGAGACTTTAACATAAGTAGAAGCAGAGTGAGGGATATAAAGGAATACTTTATAGTATTTTTTTCAACATTTTCAAGCCTAAAATTAGTTTAAACTGAAATGTTGTTTTAAAGTCTAAATAAATAAATAAATGGATCTCTGAACTTCTGTTATGGGTTTTCTGGAAACCTCCACCTTTTCACAACTCTTCTATAAAAGTTTTGAAACATTTCTGAAACCACATACCACTAATTGTAAACTCATGATCAGAAGGGCAGCCACACAGGCTGCCAAATTTGTGAAGAAGAGAAAGCTAGAAGGGGCACCAGACGAAATGGGGCATCTGAAAGGAGAGATTTTTAAATGACCTCTTTTGTGTTGCTAAATTTATTCCTACCCTGCAATAGGCTACAACCATCACAAGGACACAAAACTCATCAGGTAAATTCAAGGACTTTTTAAAAATGCATCTAAACCACCTCCTGTCCAAAACATTCAAGCTGAACCTTTCTCCTGAAAATGCAATCTGCTCTTTCCACCCCGCCTGCATACCAGACTCTGAGACCTAGATTGTCACACGAGCAGAACCATTCCCTTGTCCTGATTCAATAGGTTCTCGTTGTTACATTATCAGCTTGAGATCCTAGGGGTATGTGGAGACGTGCCTATTCATTGCTGAGAGAGTCCACACACAATTTCTGTCCTTCACATAACTTTGTCCTTAAAAGCTATCTTTGGAATTCATTTCAGTTATGTTTTCCCAAAGACCATGTAAAGGGATGACTGCTGTTTCTTCGTATTAGAAGTAAAAGAAATGAGCCAAAACTCTCAAAACAATTGATTGAGGTGCTCACAGTAAAAAATAAAAGTCTTGATAACCATAAGGCCAGATTTAAAGTCTCCAGCCTATGCTTCCTCTTTTTGGTTTAGAAAACTGTGCTGCTCTGGCAAATGTGTACATTAACCTACTGACCACAAGCCACTCAGCTGACAGCGCTCTGCCACTCCATTCATGATATAGTGATGTGCAAAGCCTTTTGCACATATTTCATTTAATTTGATCCTCAAACCAACTATATTGTAATAGAGGTAGGGTAGAAATTTCCTTTTAATAAAGATGCTATATTCTGAATGCTTGATGTCCCCCCACAACTCACATTTTGAACTCCTAACCCCTAAGCTGATGTATCAGGGAGCTAGCCATGGGAGGTGATTAGGTCAGCGGGGCAGAGGTCTTGTAATGAGATCAATGCCCTCAGAGAACAGACTTGCAGACACAGAGAGGGAAGGAGAGGCTGGGACAAACTGAGAGAGCAGCATTGAAACATATACATTACCATGTGTAAACTAGACAGCCAGTGGGAATGTGCTGTATGACATAGGAAGCTCAAATCCAGTGCTCTGTGACAACCTAGAAGGCTGGCATGGGGTGGGAGGCAGGGGAGAGGTTCAGGACGGAGGGCACAGATGTATACCTATGGCTGGTCCATGTTGATATATATATGGCAGAAACTAAAAATATTGTAAAGCAATTATCCTCCAATTAAAAATAAGTAAATTTAAATTTGAAAAGGCTCCAGAAAGATCCTCCCCTCTACTCCAGCATGCATGCTGCTGCTGCTAAGTCACTTCAGTCGTGTCCGACTCTGTGCGACCCCATAGATGGAAGCTCACCAGGCTCCCCTGTCCCTGGGATTCTCCAGGCAAGAACACTGGAGTGGGTTGCCTTTCCTTCTCCAATGCATGAAAGTGAAAAGTGAAAGTGAAGTCGCTCAGTCGTGTCCGACTCTTAGCAACCCCACGGACTGGAGCCTACCAGGCTCCTCCGTCCATGGGATTTTCCAGGCAAAAGTACTGGGGTGGGGGTCCATTGCCTTCCCCGTCAGCATGCATAGACACAGTCAGAAGCTGAGAAGTCTACAGCCCAGAAAAGAGCCTTCACACAACCATGCTGGCTCCCAGATTTCAGACTTCCAGCCTCCAGAACTTAAAGAAATGAATTTTTTTTTGCTGACAAGCTACTCAGTGTGGTGTATTTCATTACGGTAGCCTGAACAAAGACAAATAACACCATACCCTTCAATAATACATAACGCCCTAAACCATTCAATAACAGCGCATAGATAGCCCTTTTATGTGCGTGACCTTATTTAGGTCACACTGAAGTGAAAAGTGTGAGGTAATACTATCCCCATTTTCAATAATAAGTGAGGCTCAGAGGTGGATGAATCCAAAGTCACTCAGGTAGATTCAAGAAGACGTCAGAGCAATCTTCTGACTCATAACCTAGTAATTTGCCCCACTAGCTGCATACCTGAACAAGGAGAAATTACATGTTTCTGAATGTGACTCCAAAGATGAGTCCATGAGTGACTTCTTACCAGAAGGGAATCTAACGGGGTCATTCTGCTTAGTGGCTTAGCCACACAGCTATTCCAATGGGTGAGGCAGAAATAGAACATGGTCACAAGTCATGAGAGTGGAGCAGCACCTGACCAGGCTTCAGGCTAGAAATCAGACAGTTATCTTTGTGGATATCTGTGGTTCACTTAGGAACCATTCCAAGGACTACAGGAGAGCCAGATAGGATGTACGTTAACTCATTAATTAAAAGCTCAGAAGGAATCACAAGGTATTTGAGGTAGGAGCCGATTAGGCTTAGGGTGTCTCCTGTTACATAAAAGGTTGTAATGAGCCAGCTTTCTCCACTTTCTCTCCCTCCCTAGCACCTCTTAAAGATATGAGGGTTCAGCTTGCATGACTCAGAAGAACTGGGTTTCATAAACAACAGGACACCAGAGTCATGCTTAACCCTTGAGCATGCTACTGGGTCTCATGATGTTCCAGAGTCTGACTATGGGTTTATGATAGAAAAAAAGAACCAAGAAACAGGAGAGGGAAGAGCTGCAGGGGTGAGTGAGTGTGCAAAGAATCAGGCTCCCCTTGGATCCTGGCTATGCTGAGGATAGTGCCCGGTGGAATATTCTGGACACCCGTGTAATGGCCCCATAGCTCAGCTGGACAAACTCGCTAACCTGGCAACTGTCACTTTATTTAGTGATACAGACAACATGATTGAGTTTATTGACAGTGGCCTGGACTCCAGGAGTCACATGGGTGACATAGGCCTGGGCAGGAAGCACACCTCCTACCCTCCCCATGGGCACTGCAATGCAAGTTTCAAGGCCCTTTCCTGCAGAGCTCAGGGGATTTGTATTCACTTCTGTTAACATATTTACAGAAAGGTATTTGGGGAAAACTTTCACATGTGCAAAGCAGCATTCTGATAAGACGTGCAGAGCCCCACAGAGTCCCGGAGCTGAAGGTCACAAGGAAGAAAGCAAAACCAGTAAACTTGGGGATGTTTTGTCCTGAACTTGTAAATCCAAACAATCTCCCAGTTATGAAATGGAAAGTTTGTGGGGAAAAACAAATGCTTTGGTTATTACAGTGTTACTACATTCATAAAATATATTTCATTGAGGGGGGAGTTTACACAGGGGGTAATGAGATTTTTGCTTTATAAATTATTTATAACCACTTAATCCAGGTACTGTGGGTTATTTTTTTTATTCCTTCGTTTTCACAGCTACACAACACTTCAGTATTTCTAATTTATTTCTGCTTACAATACAGATGTTCTCAATTGTGTTTCTAACTACATTTCAACGGTTATGATCGCATTTATTTGTTTGTGTCAGCACACAAGCAAGGGTTGAATGTGCACTACACAATAGTGAGGCTTCGAGAAGCCTGTAAGAGGCCTCTTGTGCTTTAGTTATCAACAAATTAAAGCAGCTTGGCAGCACTATCTTTATCATCGGTGGTTTTAATCTCCAGATAATTCCCCCGCAGTTGGGTAAGCAGGACGACAGCTCTCTCTTAGTGCAGAAAGGTTGCACGCCTTAAAACAGCACTTTTCACGATGACCATTTGGAAGGAACATTTGGAGAACATTTGGGTTATGTCCTCTAACTGAATTTCCAAGCTGTTGGTAACAGGCTAAAGAAAACGCAGTCTGTACTGAATCCTAAGAAAGCAAGAGTGTAAGAGCCTTGAAGGTCATGTGTAAATATTGACATTTTAATTTTTTTTAGCATACCCAAGTGGAACCCTCCAGTTGCTTATCTTGCCGTAAAAACCCACCCATCTGCACTGCCCTACAGAGTGTGGGGAGAAAATCTGATCTGAGCAGCCATGGGTACTCCTCCTGCCTTTGCTAACAAGGATGAGTTTTGTTTGTGTAAAACCTGAGTCAGAAGGGTGTTCCTCCCCTCTTGTCTCCACCACAGACCGATGCACCTGATTAGATAACAGAAATCTGTGGGCTGAATGTTCGTGTAGTGACAGGAAAGCCAAGAGGCAAAAGTACTCAGGGAAGATAACCTCTCATTTACTCACAGAGGCAAGTCAGGGGTCCAAAACCGAAGTTATTCGGGGAACCGATAACTGGCTAATTTGGCCAGAACATTCTCCTATGTGTCCTCAGGAGCAGTGTGAGGAATAAATGCCAGCATGTCTTCAGGGTCTCTATCCTTCTCACAATCCAGGACACTGCCTGCAGAGCTTAATTCAAGCAGAGGAGAATTCTGAAGGTGAAGTACAAGTGACAGCCTGATCTTCCCACCAAAAACGGTGGTTAGGGTACCCCACGCACTTAGCGAGTTCCCCAGGATGTTTCAGTTTTACCTGATAAAGGCATTCCTTTCCTAATCCAGAGCCAAGAGCCCACTTACATAGAACGGCCTGGCAGTTTGATGACTCACCAGAAACTCCTGTCTCCCCACAGTGAGGTCACTAGAATCATTTCCCTCCTGAGAAATGGTGAATGGAAATACAGGTCCAACAGATTCCAGGAGCCAAGAGCCAGTGAGTGAAACACGGAGGAATCAGGGACATCTCAAGTGGTCTTTGGCCTAAAAGGTCTTTTCTAAGTGAAAAGAAGAAAATCAAATGCGGGAACAAAATCATCTTTGAATGCTTCATAACTCAAGTTCAAACTTACAAAATGGTGAATGCGATATTGAAGACCAACTTTCTTTTCTGCCCTCTGCATTTGAGCTTTGAAGGGAACTCCTCAAATATTCTAGCCTCTGTGCCCAAATCAATGTCATGATTTACAAGTCATACTAGAGCTGAAATCTTAACCACCCTTCCTAATCTAGTCTTGCTGAGTCCTGGCCAGCACAATTACTGAAATAGTGCAATAAAGTGCTCTCAAAGATATGTTGTTTGTTTTGTTTTTAAGCAATACTGAGTGGGCAGTTTCATATGTGCTAAGTTGCTCCATTTGTGTCCAACTCTGTGTGACTATGTACTGTAGCTGCCATGGAATTCTCCAGGTAAGAATATTGGAGTGGGCTGCCATGCCCTTCTCCAGGGGATCTTCCCAACCCAGGGACTGAACTCATGTCTCTTATAGCTCCTGCATTGGCAAGGATCTTTACCACTAGCACCACCTGGGAAGCTCGAATGGGCAGTTAGCCCCGTTCAAATTTTCCAAGTGGGCAAAAAAGTGTCAGCTGGCCCCTTCTTCTTCTCTCTGTGCTTTCCCTACACCTACTTAGTAAACCTTTCTTTCTTTCCCAGTGATGAAATTGCAAGTTTCTTCTAGCTCAACTAGTTCCTTTTAGTCACTGGAAAGCAAAGCTAATCACTACCTTAATGTATTTGCTTGCATATGGTAGTTTTGTATTTTGCACAAACCAAAAAAATTTTCAGTTTGAGTGAAGCAAAGAAAAACAAAGGAATGACTGGAGGTGGAGTGTCACAGACATGGATAAAATATAACTTGGGGCAGCAAAGTATACTTTCAGCATCCTTAAATCAGAGGAACCAGTCAAGTCAGTACCCACCAGGCAGACCTGGCAAATTTCAGGACAGGCTCCCCGCTACAGTCCCACTGTGATGTTTTAAGCACCCTTTATAGTCAGCTCTACCAACCTATCTTGCAATTCCTGGTAGCTCAGATGGTAAAGCGTCTGCCTACAATGCTGGAGACCCAGGTTCCATCCCTGGGTCAGGAAGATCCACTGGAGAAGGAATGGCAACCCACTCCAGTATTCTTGCCTGGAAAATCCCATGGACTGTGCTCCTCAGTCCATGGGGTCACAAAGAGTCGGACACGACTGAGGGACTTCACTTTCACTTTCACCAACCTACTCAGAACTTAATATTCCTAAATACCTGAACTAAAGTAACAGAGTCTGACTATTCTGGTTATTTTCAAGACCCTACTGGACACTGGTTTGAAATAATCCAGAAATGAATAAAGAGCACATTGGAGTTTTTTTGCAACAGCTAACTTATAGCACAATTCATTGTTTTTATACAGAAGTTGATTACCTGGTTAGCCCTGATTTGTTTCAGTCTAAAGTGATGCCTTCTTTCCGGTTTGGTCTTCTCTGCATACTTGAACCTCCAGAAGTAGGAGGGGAGACAAAGAAGACGTGTTTCATTTGAGCTTGTGAAAATGATGGCTCTTATCAAGTTCAATGTCATAAGTTTTCTTCCACAAGAAGGAAGAGTATACTTCCCCATGATCGATAGTTCTTTATTACATAGAAATGGTTCCTAATTCTCAGCAGATAGAGCACTTGAGGTAACAGGAGTATTCTCCCAAGTCACAAAGAATAATGTGATGGTCAATATGATTGACTGTTATAAGCTTTCATAGCTTGTTTCAAACTGAGATCCTGAAATATGGAAAAAGAACAGGGCCGGCTGGCCAAGGGAACCCATTGCTGGGAAAGGGAACATAAACATCCCCAAAGGCCATCAGACAATGATCATTTTCAACATTAGTCTAAAAGTGATAAGCTAATAAGAATAGGAAACTTAGGCTATACACACTGGATTCATAAAAAATCCTTCCAAAAAAGGGGACTTTTTAAATTTTCCATGAAGTTTGAAATCTACAATGGTCTGGCATTATTTCCACATATGTTCGGGAAATTCATTTTTACTTTCATCTGGATTTGTGTATGTCAATCGGTGGGCACATCAGAAGCACATGGGAGTTATGTGGGGTTTGGGGTTTTGTTTATTTGTGTGTCTTCATAAAATATTTTAGTATCTCACTATGAAACTACACTGAAATTGAATTTCATAGGTTGTGTCAAAGAAACGTGTACTTTGAAAAATTCCTCAAGTAGCTTCTAAGAATGAACCCCTAATTCAATGACTCTTTGAATGTTGTGATGAAAATCATTCAGATTTAAAAACCACACCTTCTTAATCTGGTGCTTGGGGGCAAGGAAAGAAGAGAGTCTTTAAACACTAAAGACAGTTTTGACAAAAGTGGACACAAGGTTAAGGAATTTAAGAGAAGCAAAGGACCCTTTCTTCCCTTGTCTTCTCTCACTGTACTCGCAAAATTCTTCTCTCAGTAACTACTCAGCAAGGTTTTTACCCCATGGTTCTCTTACACTCTTTCCCTACACATTTGTCTAGATGATCTAACCTATCTCCTTGGCTCCAGCTCCATATATATTTGACTCCTGTCTTAGTCTGCTCAGGTTGCCACAAGATACCATAGACTGGGTGACTTAAACAACATTTATTTTCTCACAGTCCTGGAGGTTAGAAGTCTTAGCCAAGATGCTGGCAGGTTGGTTTCCTCTGGGGCCTGTCTCCTTGGGTTCTCCCTGGAGCTTCACCCGGTCTCCTTTCTGTGTCTTTCTAGGTCTTGCTGTCCTAATTTTTTCTATCAAGACATCAGCTATATTGGAATAGGGTCTATCCTAATAACCTCATTTTAATTTATTACCTCTTTCAAGACTTCATCTAAAAGTGCAGTCATATTCTGAAGTGTTAGGCTGTTGTTGTTCAGTCTCTAAGTCGTGTCCAACTCTTTGCAACCCCAAGGACTGCAGCACACCAGGCTTCTCCATCCATCTCTGTCTCTCGGAGTGAGACATCAATATGTGAATTTTAGGGACACACAATTCAGCCCTAACAACTCTGAATCATCTGAGTCTGGACCTACATGATGACTGGCTCCTGTGTTTGAAAAACTCTCACATGAAAACAAGGGACAAGACGTCTCTACTAAGAGATCAGAATAAGGACCAGAGTGTGGAAGGTAAAGTGTGAAAGTCTCAGCCCAACATAAAGAATTGTATGACAATGAGAGGAATCTAGTTCTTAGGGGCTACAGGCCCTGACAGTGTGTCTGCATCACCAGAAAGTCACGGCAGAAGTTAGCTGGACCCCCTACTGCTCCTGTCTTCAGGGATATCTAGCAGGAGCCTAGAAGATCTCTATTTCTTCTTTAATTTGATGACTTTAACGAAGGAATTAAATCAAGATGATCAAAATAAAGCAATGTGCATGCTAAGTCACAAAGTCGTGTCTTTGTGATCCTACGGACTGTAGCCCACCAGGCTCCTCTGTCCATGGGATTCTCCAGGAAAGAATACTGGAGTGGGTTGCCATGTCCCCCTCCAGGGGATCTTCCAAACCCAGGGATCGAACCTGTGTCTCTTACATCCCCTGCATTGGCAGGCAAGTTCTTTACCACTAGCGCCACCTGGAAGTGAAAGTGAAGTCGCTCAGTCGTGTCCGACTCTGCGACCCTGTGGACTGTAGCCCACCAGGCTCCTCCGTCCATGGAGTTCTCCAGGCAAGAATACTGGAGTGGGTTGCCATTTCCTTCTCCAGGGGATCTTCCCAACCCAGGGATCACACCCAAGTCTCCCACATTGCAGGCAGACACTTTAACCTCTGAACCACCAGGGAAGCCCCAAATAAAGCAATGGAAATGTCTAATAAGCCGGTGACTAGATGTGTCTGTAAGTACAGCATAATCAGATACGAGGAGAAAGGCTTTTGGAACTCTTAATTCATGACTTCCCTGGGGTAATATAATGGCAAATTATGTAAGGGTGAGAGCTGTTTCAAACATAGTGAGGCCTCAGGTAACACTGATGGGGAAGGCTAGACCAATGTCTTTCCCAAGACAAAGTGATCATTCAACAAGTGGATGTCCATGGCAATTAAATGGAGGGTTTCCCCACCAAAATTACCAGCATCAGAACCTGAGTGGTCTGACACAACCTCTCTGTTCTCAGCATCAGCTTACAATGTACGTGCACCAAAGCCACTCAGGAGGCCATCAAATGGCATTGGTCAGCATCCAAGGGCCAGCTGTGGGAAGACCCTGACTGCAGGTCCCATTCTTCCATAGACGACTCTGCTGACCTATGGTAGGGCCTTGTCTTCTCAATTTCTTTTTCTTCATTATAATTTTTTTTTTTAATTGGAGGATAACTGCTTTACAATGCTGTGTTAGTTTCTGTTGTACAACAATGTTAATCAGCTGTGTGTATACGTATATCCCCTCCCTCATGAGCCTCCCTGCCACTACCACCATTCTACCGCACTAGGTCATCACAGAGCACCAAGCTGAGCTTCCTGCGCTTTACAGCGGGTTTCCGCAAGCTATCACACGTGGTAGTGTATATATGGGAGAAGGCAATGGCAATCTACCCAGTCCTCTTGCCTGGAAAATCCCATGGATGGAGGAGCCTGGTAGGCTGCAGTCCATGAGGTCACTAAGAGTCAGACATGACTGAGCGACTTCACTTTCACTTTTCACTTTCATGCCTTGGAGAAGGAAATGGCAACCCACTCCAGCGTTCTTGCCTGGAGAATCCCAGGGACAGGGGAGCCTGGTGGGCTGCCGTCTCTGGGGTCGCACAGAGTCGGACACAACTTAGCAGCAGCAGCAGTGTATATATGTCAATCCTATTCCCTCAATTCATCCCATCTTTTCCTTTCCCCCACCCCATGTCCACAAGTCTCTTCTCTAGAAAAATGATACTGATGAACCTATTTGCAGGATAGGAGTAGAGAGTCATCCTCAATTTCTTAATCTGTAAAACAGGAGTAACACTACCTAGCTTCACATCAAGTTGTGAGAATTGATGAGATTATGTAATTTATGAATTCATGCAATTTAATTGAACTTAACTGTGAATTGTAGATTGTTCAACTATATGGTATTAGTACTATTTCCCTCCCAAAATATTATTGACATTATGCTTTTCTTGTTGCCCAAGATCACTGCCTATGCATGTGAAGTGGCTTCAGTCATGTCCAAATCTTTGCGATCCTATAGACTATAGCCCACCAGCCTCCTCTGTCCAAGGGATTCTCCAGGCAAGAATAGAGGAGTGAGTTGCCACTACCTCCTCCAGGGGATGTTCCCAACTCAGGGATCAAACCCATATGTCTTTATGTCTCCTGCATTGGCAGGTGCGTTCTTTACCACTACTGCCACCTGGAAATCCCATCACTGCCTATACTCTGTGCTATAAATGCTGGTCATCTCCTTCTTAGATGGACCATGAAAGGTTTCTAGGGACTCTGACAGTACAACTCATTCAGAAAGATGCAGAAGACGTCCTAGATCCAGTGAGGAAAATAACCCAGGAGAGGCATTCCTATCCCAAGAAACTACAAAGAGATAATCAAAACCAAAAGCTAAAAAATGTGCAAAAATGAAGAAATTCCATACATCAGAGCAACAAGAGGTCTTCCGAATCTTTTCATAGATAATAATGCCAAACTTTACTCAGGATTAAGCTCTGTCTAAGATGCTTATTAAAAATGCAGACTCTCCCTTCCTGGAAATCCTCCCCAGCACCACCATCACTACCACCCCTGATATTCTAGTTCAATAGGACAACACTTTGAAAAACACTTACCTGGAGTGAATTCAGACTCTCAAAAAAAAAACAAAACCTCATGCTTCTTACAACACTATGAAGGCATGAAGGCTTTGTAATATTTACTAAATCTGGGTTCCATGAGAAGAATCTAGGGGTGATCTGGGGTTCCCTTAGCATTCCTCTTTAGTATCTCTACCTGCCCACTTCTAAAATATGCCACAGTAAACATTCAAGTTAAGTAAAGATTTTGCGCTTGCCGGGCAAAGCAGTCTCAAAACAAGGCCCCTTTCCTTCTTTCAGATTGACATCCTAAACACCTAAATCTAGAAATTCTGAATTTGCCAGCTGCACAGAAGGATGAGAGCTACATGTATGACAGTGTCAAGTCCCCATTGAGCTGTGCAGAGCTGTCATATGTAAAGCAAAAATATATATATAGGCAAAGCTGACTTGGCTTATAAGGGGCTCTTGCTGGCACAGCTCATTCAGGTGGAATGAAGGACCTGAGAAGACTCATCCAGTCCGCCCAAACCACCACCCACTTTCATTAATTTACACATGAATAGGTGAAACAGCCAAAAAAAAAAAAACAACTCTGGAATTATCTGTGATCCAAAAGTCTACAAGCAATAAATGCTGGAGAGGGTGTGGAGAAAAGGGAACCCTCTTAACACTGTTGGTGGGAATGCAAACTAGTACAGCCACTATGGAGAACAGTGTGGAGATTCCTTAAAAAACTGGAAATAGAACTGCCATACGACCCAGCAATCCCACTGCTGGGTATACACACGGAGGAAACCAGAATTGAAAGAGACACGTGTACCCCAATGTTCATCACAGCACTTTTTATAATAGCCAGGACATGGAAGCAACCTAGATGTCCATCAGCAGATGAATGGATAAGAAAGCTGTGGTACCTATACACAATGGAGTATTACTCAGCCATTAAAAAGAATACGTTGGAATCAGTTCTAATGAGGTGGATGAAACTGGAGCCTATTATACAGAGTGAAGTAAGCCAGAAAGAAAAACATTAATACAGCACACTAACGCATATATATGGAATTTAGAAAGATGGTAATGATAACCCTCTATGCGAGACCGCAAAAGAGACACAGATGTATAGAACAGTCTTTTGGACTCTGTGGGAAAGGGAGGAAGGGGGATGATTTGGGAGAATGGCATTAAAACACGTATAATATCATATAAGAAACAAATCGCCAGTCCAAGTTTGATCCGGGATACAGGAAGCTTGGGGCTGGTGCACTGGGATGACCCAGAGGGATCGGATGGGGAGGGAGGTGGGAGGGGAGTTCAGGATGGGGAACACGGGTACACCTGTGGTGGATGCACGTTGATGTATGACAAAACCAATACAATATTGTAAAGTAAAAAATATATATAATAATAATAATTATATATAAAAAATAAAGATCCTGAGGCTCTGAGTAAGAAGCTAAGACACTTACAGGAACTTTTGGAATTGTTTTTATACCCTGGTAATCATGATCGCTGAGGAAGTAGTAGGGCCATTTTTTTCTGCTCTTGACATACTGAACTCACCTGCTATACCTCCAAATCATGCCCACTCAATTCTATATCCCCAGCCACATGCAGCCTCGGGGTTCCACCTTGACAGCCTGACCCACTTGAATCCAGGAAAATACTTGAATCAGTGAGGGATAACTAATAGTAGATGACACGCTAAGACAAACTCTTGTATCTGGCACTATTTCTTTCTTTGCTAAGTACACTTATAATTTGATCAGTAGAATATGTGTAGCACTCTCTTTTATAATATTTTTATAGAAATCAATACAGTGTAACCAAATTGGTGTCAATAGGTTAGATTTCTTATTTGTCATTATTGAGAATTTTCATTTCTTCATTGAAAAACCGTTGGTTACATCATGCCATTTGACTTCTGGTTCAAGTGCTTTCAAAGAAACTGATTTCTAAAAATACATCTTTGAAATCCTGACAGTCTAAGAACTGGAAAGTCTAAGTCAAATCAGAATAGCAGACTGAAGTTGGTTAAGATGGGAAAGTAAGAGGGTAACTAGAGCAACAATATTAAGTACATATATATGTTTACCAACAAAATGCAGAAGGTCAAATGGAGCAGGCAGTAATAAAAAATGGGCAAGCACATATTGATTTATCTTTTAAAAAGTATTCAGTGTCCTAATACTTTTCCAATTGAAACAAATATATTATTCAAAGGGAAAATGTATATGTGGAACATTAAGACGAGACTTCTATTTCAATTTCTGAGCCTAGTAAGCCATCATTTGCATCATCTTTCCATTTATGAAAGGTTTCACAGTGTAAAGTGCACTTTCACAAACAGTATTTATTCATCTAACCGATATTTTTTTTTTAGTTGCTCCTCTCTTGCATGTTAAAAAATCACTTTCCCCTTCTGATCTGGGGAAATTATTGTTTAACATGCAATTTTTCCCCTAGAATTCCCAAATCCTAGTAATCACAAAAAATAAAAATGACCACCAATTTCCCCATATTTAGAGGATGCTGTTTCACTGCTTCTCACTCATTGTACTCTGTTGCTAGTCATTTGACAGTTTCAGAGAATGTAAGGAGCATGTCTCCTAAGCCTCTAAAAATTTCTAGGAATGCCCTAGGACCTATAGACCTCTTCTTTGTTTGCCATGTCCTGTAATTGGCTGGGCATTAGGTTTACAAATAAACCTTGAGTGTATCTATTTTAAAAGAATTAAGGATCACCTATATTCATATACTGTAATAGAAATTACAAGAGAGAAGGAAAAGCAGGGCCCTAACCACAAGAGCTCAAAAAGAGAGAAAGACATATAAAAAACTTAGTAAATATAAAGCAAGTGCTCTACAACCAAGGTAAGGGCAGTATCTGAGGGTGGATTTTTTTTAAACCTAGTTTATCTGCCCAATTCTCTCACTAACATCCTCAACTTTCTATGCTGGTGAGGATGAGCATCTGGAACAGATAGTTGTCATATGTTTTAGGTACAATGATCTATTTTATTTAAATTCTTCAAAATGTTAGAATGTGTTGTGAAAATATGTCCTCTGAGCCCTTTTCGAATACAAGCCAGACTAATTTCACTTAGAAATCACATCAGATTAATCTCTTTATCTTGATAAGAGTATTGAATTAGTCTACTAGGCGGATCTAGTGAATCTGGACTTGAGCAAGAATTCTGAGAGGGTCTCGAGATTTCCTGCTGGTCAAGTTGAAATGTAATTTGTACCAAATGATACCACAGTAAGATGGATTCATGATGGTTAAACTACAGCACCCTAATAGCATCAGTCAGCCTGAGGAGGGTTTCTAAGACATACCTTAGGCCTGTGCCCTAGCGCTTAGCCAAACATGTTATGCAACAATTTGCCTGAAGACATAAAAACTGTGCTCTACTAAAACTCCGATGAATTTAAAAATAACAGAGTAGGGCAAAAAACTGGTACTGAGCCTGATCCATGATAAATATGTTTTTTAAATTTTAAATAATAAATGAATGAGTAAACAAATGGATTGCATAAATTTAAAAGAAGAACTAACATGTATTCAATCACATGTAATGAAATAAATGTAAGGTCCTGCACCAGGGTCTAAGGAGAGGGTTTACTAGGCAGTTTGACTGGGGTAGCCAGCCTTTCTCTCCACAAAAAAGATAAAACGTAAACAAAAACATTTAATACTCTAATTGGTTATGCTATGCTAAGTCACTTCAGTCATGTCCAACTCTGTGTGACCCCATAGACGGCAGCCCACCAGGCTCCACCGTCCCTGGGATCCTCCAGGCAAGAACACTGGAGTGGGTTGCCATTTCCTTCTCCAATGCATGAAAGTGAAAAGAGAAAGTGAAGTCGCTCAGTCATGTCTGACTCCTCGCGACCCCATGAACTGCAGCTTACGAGGCTCCCCCGTCCGTGGGATTCTCCAGGCAAGACCAATTATAATTCAACAGAAGTATGGAACCTAAAATGAAGAAGATGGTCATCTGGTTTGTACTCTTGATATAACCCCGTATCTGGAGCATTTTGTTCAATTCTGAATGCTACACACCAAATAAGTTAAATAAAAATTGAATGGTGAGTAAGCTAAATAGGATGTCATATGAGAAATAATTTATTATATGGGGTTATCATCATAATCATAAAAGGAACTAGGTGACAAGCACTTCACATGAATTTTCTTGTTAGATCCTCACAACATTTTGCCTGTGAAGCAAATATCAGTATTATCCCCCTTACAAATAAGAAAATAAAGACTGAGAGAGGCCAGGCAATTTGCCCAAACTGAGGTAATAGATGAAGGCAGGCTTGAGTCTCAACAAGGCTTCTCTGATTCTAGAGCCTACATACTTAAGAGGAGACAAAATGGCAAAGACTATTGCGTGGACACAAAATTAGAGCCTATTAATATTGGCTTCAAGAAAGAGCACTGGAACCAAAACATGGAAACTGCTGGGAAAACTGGCCTCAATGTATGAAAAAATGTATAATAGTTCTTTTAGGTGTCTCATACAGATTCCCTCCCATGCTTTTCCACACCATTTCAGGTCAAATTGACCATTTCCTTGAACGAGGGCAATTATATTAATTGCAACGAGTTTTCTGTTTTCTGTGTAAGACTCATAGTTCAGATTTTTAAGGTGGTATATTACTGTTGGCCACTTTTCTATATGTGTCTGTATTTCTGTTCCTCTTAACTACTGCACCGATCTGAGTAATGCGAGGATCCAAGATGTGTTGTTTTGACTTTATAAAATATACTAGTTATAGTTGCCCTTGAAAGCTGAGAATTGTGCTTTCCTTCAGTGCTACCTTGAAGCCACCATGGGAGATATACAAGTCACCCTTGGTTTTGAAAAGAGGCAATCCATTTCCAAGTTGCAACCTACTTGAAATAATCTCCCCAATTACATGGAAGTAATTTACTCTATATTTACTTTCTGCTTTGGACTATCAAATATCTCCTCCTCTCACCCCCAGGGGCAGCAGCTGGGATTAAAAGTTCCACTACCCTCCCAGCTGGGGCTTTATTATTTAACTCTTTCATGCCCATTTAAGAGTAGACAAGGTTTGCACCAGATGATGACTGAAGTCCCCTTTAGCCTAAGACATATTATTGCAATATTAACCTAATTTATTTTAGATCCAACCTATTTCCAAAGCTGTTTATTGTTTTTAGTACAAATTCTTTCTCCAGCACAAAGGCTCACCTATATAAAGCTAAGCAGTTGAAAACTAAAACATTTAATCAAGTGTCAAATCCACCTATGCAATACCAAACAGATAAATGCATATATTGTTTGCTACAAGGTCAGGCAAAACTCAAGTGGCACTAAGTCCAGTCATCCCTCTCAGCCGGGTAAAGTCTCACTTTCCACCCTACCCATGGAGGCCTCCAAAACTCAGAGGAGAGGGCATTTTTTTATTGCTAATTCTCTGTCCTGGGTGTAGCCCTCCGAATCTCTGGGCTTCTTCCTGTTCTAGCACCTATGATGAGGAAGAAAAATCCTTTTCAAATCAATCTTGGCCTCTCACAGCCCAGAACCATGGGTGAGCCTGACTCCTGGTTTGTTTTTAATAATGGACTTAATTTCATAGAGCTGGTTCAGGTTTACAGAAAACCTGAGCAGAAAGAACAAACGGTTCCCATGTCCCCTTCTCCAGCCCCTCCTTTATTCCACAGTTTCCCCAATTATGACACCTGGCCTTGAATATGACTTATGATAAAACAGTCCAGGTTTGGAGTTCTGAAGTTCCCTGCCCTTCAGATGATAGAGCATGTGCTCAAGCCCACCCTTGTTCTAAATTGAACTCACTTGCTCTGGAGGCTTCCATCAGCTGCTAGGACCATCCTGAACTGAGCTCTTCAAGAACACAAACCCGGCCCAGAGGCAGCCACTGCTAAAAACAAGCCAGACAGCAGGCAGGAGACAGGAATGGGCTCTGGCAAGAGCCCGAGGACAGCAAGTTTCAACAGGGTATTTTTTGAAGAGATTGTTGGCGACATTATCTTATTAAGTTACAGCAAGATCATCCTTCCATGAGTAAAGTCTATATGAAAAACAATTCAGCAAACATCACGGTGCGGTTATCTGTGAGTTGCCCCTGCAAATCTCTGACCAGGGCTGCTATGTTAGGATGAACCTCTCCCCAGGCCTGGCCCTCTTTCTGCATTAGCTTTTAATTGTTAATGAATTAAACTTTATGAGGAGATAAGAATAATGTTGTTTTGTTTGCACACAGGCTGCATGACTAACAAGGACAATATAAATAAACCCATTCCCAGCTTTGTCTGCAGGTGTACACATAGCGCCTGTGTTCAAGTGAAGCCTGGGATGGCATTTGCGGAAGCCAAGGCTTGCACACTGTTAAAAGCCCAAGCTAATATGTTCACTTAAGACATTATGCCTAATTATGCTATTTGTCAGTAGGGAAACCTGTTCTCCAAACCTGAAACCTTCCTGATGCACCGATGTGGGTCTGAGTCCTATAAATATGCCAAGATGACTCTGTAGGATTCAGAGCCAACGATGCTCCGTGATGTTTATGAAAATGAGCAAAATCAAATCCTTGTGCATTCTGTCCCCCCAGGATGGTATGAGTTTCTTTTTGGTCCTGTAGCTATCATAACAAATAAGTGTAAGGGGAACTGTTTGTTCTTTTATTTTTGGAAACTTACTGCAATCTCTGCAGGCATCTCCTATGAAATACAGAACTCTCTGTCCACCACATTGTTTCGAGGTGTTGGTAGGGAGGGGGTTCTTTATTTATGAGTTTGTTTCAAATTCAAAGAAGGGCTGCCCTAGGGCATGTAAAGTACAGCATGCTGACTGTGGTTAATAGCACTGCATTAAATATTTGAAAGTTGCTAAAAGAGTAGGTCTTAGAAGTTCTCATACCAGGAAACAAAATTTTTATAACTAAATATGGTGACAGATGTTAACTAGACTTATTGTAGTGATCATTTCACAATATATACAACTGTCAAAGCATCATGTTGTACACACCTGAAACTAATATCACATTATATGTCAATCATCCCTCAAAAAAAAAAAAAAAAAGGAATGCCTTCATGACCAGGAGAAGTTACTAAAGTCTCAAGTTCTGAGTCATGGTTTGGGCTTGGCTCCTGATGTTAGTAGAGTCAAGTGTCGTGTGGTTTGTATTCCTTGTCTGTAGACAGGTGTGATGTGGTATGATAAGAACACTAACCAATGTTTTGGCCGTGTGCTGAGTACACAGAATCCTCTGGTGATGTGTGAACATCGTGTGTGTGTGTGTGTGTGTGTGTGTGTGTGTACCTTCCTCTGCCCCTACCCCATTGATATAGAGGAAGCAGGTCCCACCAACCAGGATAGGAATCGATGTACTGGGAGCCGATCAGAATGTCTGCAGATCACTAACCACCAGTTCAAAAGGCTTCAAAAAAATGAATTTAATTTGATTAATTGGAGACTGAAATCACACATCAAAGCCTTAGGAGATCTCATGGTGAACTAAATCAAGTGGATCGCTTCATTCCTCAAATCCTGCCTGTGGCTCCCAGGCAGAAACTGTAATCTCTGGGAGCTTATGAGGCAATCATTCACCCCTAGACATACCTGGACTCTGCCTCCAACAGGTAGAGGCTTGAACCTATGCATCCATCCTCGTCCATACCCCTACAGTCTTTCATATATACTAATATTTCCAAATACCTAAAATCACCCTAAATTCAATATAGTTATTTATGTTTAAAATCTGCAATACAGCGAGTCTAAAAGTAGCTTGCTATTACCTAAAACAAGATCATTCCCCTGAGTGTCCCACATTTCCTCTTGTAGGATCCCTGCCTTCTCTTCTCTCTTCGTCAGACTTCTAACCAAAGCCCATTGTTGCTCACTGCTCCTTGACTTCTAATTCTTCGTTTTCCCCTTTCTCAATTTTACTGCCCCAGACTCTAATTGCCTTGGTTTTTCTTGTTTCTCACCATTCTAACCCCTTCAGAAATACTGCAATTATCTCATTAACTTAATCAAGATCTTTTTTACCTTTTTTTTTCCCCTCTGTGCCAATCTGTTTCTAGCTTTTACCTACTATCATTCCACCTTTCATCCAGCAACCACTTTCCATCCATCCATTTCACAAGTGTTTATTGAGCATCTATGGGCAGCATGCACTGCTTTAAGCATTGGGGAAAAGAAGATAGATAATAAATATCCCTATTCTCAAGGAGCTCATGTGAAAATGTGGATATATATGCAGTGTGTGTGGTCAGTAACTTCAGTGTGGTTATGAGAGGAGTGTGTGGTTATTATGAGAGGAGCCCCGGTGCTCTGGAGTTCCAGAGAGGGAGAGGTAAGTGATCAGACCTTCTCCTCCTCCACCAGGCTCATGTCCCCTCTGCAACATGAATACCAAGCTTGGGCTCACATCATTGACACTTCACACCTGAAGAGTCCTTTTTATCCAAATCTTGGCTACATTATGAGATCATAGTCCCCTGGGTTCCAGTAATCACCAGCACACCATACTTATCTCACTCTTGGTGAACTTTGAGACTTAGCATCGTGTGTGCGCTCACTTGGTCATGTCTGACTCTTTGTGAGCCCATGGACTGTAAGCCGCCAGGGTCCTCTGTCCATGGAATTCTCCAGGCAAGAACACTGGAGTGGGTTGCCATTTCTTTCTTCAGGGGATCTCCCTAAGGCAGAGATGAACTGTCATTCATAGGACCCAACTTAGAAATTGTTTTATACATGTTGCTTTACCTTCTCAAATCAAGCTTGACTTCTAATTGGAGGGTCTGTAACTGTGTCTGCATACGTCTCTTGTATTCTTCATAGTGTTCTGCCAGGAACACAGTAAAAACACAATTAAAAAGACATCAGGTGAATCACTGATACTTAGATTTTCCTGACCATTTCCACTCCTCCCTCCCCCTGCTTTCTTAACAGAAGTAACATCACATCTACACATAGTAAGCACTCAATAAAAGGAAGACAGTGAGATACAAGAGAGCACAGGAACTTTAAATTAAACAGATCCAAGTTCAAATTCCAATTCAACTACTCCATGTTTGATCCTGAGCTAGTTTAACTTTTCTGAGCCTTACATTCCTGAATGGCAAAATGAGAACTAATAATACAAATTTGTTTCCGTTTCCAGATGGTTAAATGAGTCTGTGAATGTAGTTTGGCATGTAATAAGGGACCAAAACCTGCTAGATCCTGTCTTCTCCACTATTCTTCCTCCTCTATCACCACTCTTTCTCAGCAGGCAAAATTTGCCAAAAACCAATAGAGACATTTAAAACTTCTCCACCTGTGTGATTTTGGTTGCCGAACAGAGCTATAAACTTTTCTCAAGCAGCCAACCTAAAGCCTGGTAATTAACTACATCGTGTCCTTCACACCTAGTATGTCACAGGGAAATTGTTGGCTTAGGTTTTTTTTTTTTTTTTTTTTACTGTTACTATGCGGACATAAACGTAATAAGAATTCTGTGATCTTTGAGTCCTATAGCTCTCAAAAACGTGAAGCTGTACATTTTTTGACCGCCCTTCATTCAGTCCACAGGAATGTGAGATCCTGTACATTCTGCTACCCACAGAAAGGGTTAAACATTCCCACTACAAAAAGACTTAGTGTTCTAACTATAAATGTCATGGGAACATGGCCTGGAAAAGCTGAAGGCCATTGCATTATACAATTACCTATTTACTGGAGACAGTATATTTAATAACTAATCATCTAATCTAATGATACAGAAGAATATCAGACTGAAAGGTCAAGTGTTTAGGATTAGGGAGAAAGCAGCCTTAAAAGTACATTTAAAAGAGCCTCACAGATCAACAAGTCAGCTTGAGATTCTGCCATGTTACTGCTGATCCCAGGCCTTTAGGGGTCTAAAAAATGTCACTATCTTTCAAACTCAGAATATTTATTACAGACTCTGCTCATAGGGGTTTTATTGCATGAAGTCTCTTCATTAGCACTTGAAGATGGTTATTTCACCTTGTGTAATGGCATATTAGCTCTATGAAGAAAAATGTTATATTAGGAGATTTTCAATATACTTTTAATGAGAGCTCTTGCCCTAAATATTATTCTTCCCTTGGGACCCACTTGTGACAAGTTCTGTTTGCTTCCATTTGTGGTTCTTTCTTCGGAATGTCTTTCTCAGAGACCTAAGTGGTCATTATTCCTAGACATTTTCATGGTACGAACTCTTCATTTTGGAAAATCTTAAAAACCTCATATGGAAAATCACCTCACTTTTAAAAAATCCCTCACTTTTAAAAGCCTGAATGGACACCTTCACCATTCTTTAAAAAGGAAAAGTCTTGTCACAATTCAAATTCCATGGATAAATCTCTTGAAGAACCACCATGCGGTTCTGATGATGCAAACTTGGTCAAGACATTTATCTTTATTCCAGATATTTAAGTCCTTTTCCTTGATGTTTTAGTTAAGTCATTCTCACTTCAGTCACCTGATGTCTTCAAATCTTGGTACTTTTTTTTACAGTTTCTCAGAGTAGAACATCTTTGGAGAAAGATCCAAGTATCCCCTCTTCTTCCAAAAACTCCTCAAAACCTAAAACCCTATAACTGTCAGGATAGAATAGGTTATTCTAAGGTAACAAAATTAGCCCTGAACTCCCAGTGGATTATCAAGACTAACTTTTATCTTTTTGTTCCATTTCACATTCATCACAAGTTAGTGGGAAACTCTACTCATATGGTTACTCAGGGACCATGTTGAAGGAGGTTACACCAACCTAGCTAGGCATCCACAGCAGAAGGAAGAAGAGACAAGGGGTGTCTCACTGGCACCTTTCTATGCCTTGACTCAAAACTGACACCATCCTGCTTCAGTTTACAATGCATTAGCTAGAACTTGTCACACATCCCCTTAAGTTGCAGGAAATGTGGTCTTCTCTACGTGCAAAACATAAGAGGAGAACCTGATATTGGTGAAACTAGAAATATCCAAACCAAGCATGGTGGTTGGCAGTGTTTAGTCACTCAGTCATGTCCAACTCTTTGGGACCCCATGGACTGTAGCCCTCCAGGCTCCTCTGACTATGGAATTTCCCAGGCAAAAATACTAGAGTGGTTTGCCATTTCCTTCTCCAGAGAACCTCCCTGATCCAGGGATCAAACCCAGTTCTCCTGCATTGCAGGCCTGTTCTTTACCAACTGAGCCACCAGGGAAGCCCCAACACAAGCATATACACACTAAATATTACCACTGTCTACACCGAGACAAGAAGAATGAAACCAACAAAAAAGTTTGAACACAAAGCAAATCTCTAAGCCTGGCTACCCAGTGAATCCAGAATAACCCAAACAGAATTAAAAATACTTCCTGTGTGCTCTTGTCAATTGGAAGGTGAATCCAAATTCATGCTCTGCTTTTAGATCCCTGATTTTTTTTTTTCAATACTTTTGTTGTAAGATTTTTTTTTTCAAAGTTTTACACTGTAGGCAATAAAAAGATATCCAAAGAGAAAGACTGATGCTCACTAATTTAAGGTCAGTTACCGTATGTTTCATATCAAATTCCCTAGCAAATCCCAAGTTCCTGAGTGGGAACTTGGGCTCCTTAGTATTTATTTTCATCAGATCCTATGATTAGCTTCTCTTTGTTCAAAAGACAAATTCATACCCAAAATAATGCCTGGCACAGTACCTGACTTAGAGCGGATGTTCAATATATGTAACAATGCTTAGGAATAACAAAAGAATGAGTGTGAAAATAGAAAAAAATATACAAAGAATATACTTATACAAATTTCTAGACTTACAATCAATGCCAAAACAATAAATTTCAAAATCAGTGTGTCTTACCAATTGCATATGATAAATAATGTCAAGGGCAGTGCTGATTATAGTAAAAGGATAATTAGGAAAAAGACAGAGACTTTTCTGTTTTCTTCAAATTTTGAATCTCCCCTCCCCATTCTCTTTCCCATTTGGACAGATCCTTATGATATAGTTTTCATTTATCAAGGAGGTAAAATCATGCCAGCTTCATACCAGGAAAAGCAACTGTGCTGTCTTCAGTACCCATCTGAAGGGGAGAAGTCACCAATCTTTCTTGGAAATAAGGTGTTGTTGAAAATAATTGTGTAATTCTTCTCTTAGTAGAAGAAAATATTGGCCAGGATTGTGCAAAAAGATTCTTCTATGTTGGAAGAGCTTTGACTTACAACTCAGCCATTCTCTGCTACATACGTAAAATGGTAGTCATGTCAGAAAAAGAAGCCAATATTAGGTTGAAAATTCTTTATTTCAGCTGGACTTTTCCTTGGGCATAAAAATAAATCATACATAGTATGTAGTGAGTTTTGCTTCATGTAAGGCAGTGTACTAAAGTTACCAAACCAAACTTGGGTCCACTCACCTGCCACACAGCAAAGCCAATCTACTGACATCAGGTTGTGGTAAAGTACAGCATTTATTTTCAGGGCACAAGACAAGGAGAGTAGGAAGCTCATGCTCAAAAACCCGAACTCCCCAGTGGCTGTCAGCGAACAGTTTAGAGAGGCAAATGTGGGGGTGAGGGGTACAGAGTTCATGACTTTCTTATAATCTTTTGCTGGTGAGGTAACAGGGTATTCAGGAAACTTAATCACCAACTTTCTGGTTCCAACCAGTCTGGGATTTACATGCTTGTGTTCAGCGTGTTGTCACCATCTTCCACATGGGTGGGAGTTTCATTTCTGTAGAACAGCTCAAAGATATATGCATCAGATATTTATGTATATTCCTTGAGGAGGAAGTAGGACTCTCTTTTTTTGCTGAACTATTATTCAACCTACCTTGTTTAACTGTCTTTCCTTTGTTTCCACATTCTCTCACTTCCCTAATTGGTAACTCCTTAAGTCTGCTGTTTGGAACTCAGAGAAAGTCTAGGGTACTAAAGCCTTCTCTACAAACAAGAAATGGGCGACATGGAGGGGCTTTTGTTTCTGGGAGGATGCTGCAGTTTCCTGATTTGTTCCAATCTCTGCTTTTCTTTGTCACTCCTCCTCCTGAGGGAAACAGAGGAGGAATAAGAGAGAGAATAAAGCTTTGGATAGAGAGGATAATCATAAAGTAGGCAAGGAAACTTGGTTTAAGGGGGATTCAGCTTCACTAAGCATGTTATATGTATTTTACTTCTCCAAAGTGGGGTCATGTACCCCACAAGTTGTGCAAGATGACAAGAAAGTATTAAAATACTTCTTTCTGTTTATTTTGTAATTTCATTATTTAATTTCCATGTTTGTGTATTGCATACTTTACATCATATGTGATGTAATGGTACTTGTGTAAAAAAGAAGTATATATGAATGTATACTTATGTTAAAGGTACATGAATGATCGTTGGCTTATTTTTTTTTAACTGATGAGATAGGATGATGATGATGATTCTGTTTACAGAAGAGGAAACTGAGGCATAACAACATTAAAATGACTCCTCCAAAATGTCAAAGCTGGTAAATGACAGAACTGGAAACAAAGTGTCTGATTCCCACCTCTATGTTGTCTGGCATGATCATTAAAGGAATTCTTGGTGTTCAGACACTGGTGCCTGAAAACCAATCTCATTTGTGCCTGCAGAAATGCCAATCTCTGGGGTAGAAGAAATTCCATACTTTGATCATCTTCCACAGTGCATTAGAAGGAAAAGAATTTGAAGGAACCAAAGCCAGACAAACCCTAGGTAGTAAATGCACAAGAATTCACAGAAAGTAAAAATCAAAAGGAAATGTTACAACATTTGGTCCAACATCCTATTCTTCACCCATCCCCTTCATGTCCTTCAATGGAAATCAGATTCCTGGCGCACGCAATCCATTGTTTGAACATGCGGTAGTGGACCCAACCAGATTCCTAACACCAGGGAGTTGAGAGGCAATCAACATGAATTGAGACACTCAACACAAATTGAGTCTCATCTTCTGCTGATTGAGCACTGAAGGGTGTGAATCCCCATGTGGTCCCTAAAAGCTACACCCAAGGGAGAAACATTTAAGTTGTTCAAAATACTCAGAGCTATGTCAGTTTTTGTGGTTGTTATCTTCAATTTTCTTAACTAGTAATGAGTGATGCTCGTAAATGTTAAGCCAAAAAGCACTAGACTCTCTGTAGGACAGTCATTATAGAAGACTCTGAAGCTTAGGAAGAAGTTTGAAGCTTAAAAAATTTTTTTAAATTTAAAACTCTATATTGTACACATTAAAAAAATAAGTGCAATGGAGTACTTTATAGGTGACCAAGTTTCTCAGGCAGTGATAAAGATTTAATTTTTTTAAATCACTATCAAACCCTTTTGCACATTATTTGCATAAGTTCTCAAACAATGGGACTGTTTTCATGTAAATTTCTTTTCAGGGAGATTCTTGCTTTCTGAAAGAGTGTAACTGTAGCTGAGTTATATAAAGTAACATTTTATTGCCTCCTGCGGAAGATGTTTGTACTAATGATCTGAAAACTGGTGTTTCGTGCTTGGTATTAGTCGATGATCTGTGGTTCAAAATGTGAAGAAAAAGAGGGGCCTTTATTTTTTAGTTAATTACTTCTGACTAAGATGGTGAGAGCGCTTCCCAGAACTTCCTGGATCACTGGAATCCAGAAACCCACTACAAAACCTAAATGAAGCCATTGACCCCCATCACAGGAGGGACAGAAGGGGAAAAAAAAAGAAAAGTGATTCACGAATATTGTACATGCCTGATTTCAGTGAGAAATCTTTCTGTGTTTCAGAAATCTCTTTTCTCTAACTGCCCTTGTCACCTTACTAGCTGAGAAAAGGGAGATCAAAAAGCAACATGAATATGTAAAAAGGTGAGTCTTGTTGGAACTACAGAAATACAATTGACTGCCCCATCACAAACAAAGCTCCCCTCCCCCCGCCCCCCAGACTTCACAATGAAAAATAACAGAAACAAAACAGAAAAACTAACTTACTCGGTTTAAGGTTTTTGGCTCAGATATAATTCTATCTGAAAATTATAGCAAATCAATCAATCAATCTTTTCTTTCACTCTCTCTCTGTCCCCTTATTTCTCAGGGAATTCTTGAGTTCTCTAATTCCTGAACACTCCTAGGGCAGTTCAGCTTATACAATAGAATGTTCTGTGATTGTTTTCTGAATTCCACATTAACTCCTGTCTACATTTGCAGAGAACATGACTCCTTGATGGCATTTGACTTTCAAAGAGTAAAGGCTCAACCCAGTTTAGATAACCCAAGTCCTCAGTGCACAACACACAAAAATGTCGGTCCTGATTGCAAAGTTCAGGATAGAACTGTGTCAGCTAATTTAATCATTGACCATGAAATACCAGTTATCTTAATCCTAAATCGGCTGCATATTTTTGTGCAATTGAATACTGACCCTACTAGGAAGAATTCAAGGATTTCGCTTTTTAGTAAATACTGTTAGAAATGAGATGTCTCAATTGAATACAAAATAGTAACGTTTTTTAGACATTGAGTCTTCTCCCCAATTCTCGGGTGCTCCTACCCTTCCTGGAGTCTCTGGCTTAGGCTGGTGGCTCGTCTTCCCGCCACCACCCCCAGCAGAACAACACACGCCTTCGGTTCCACCTCTATTCTTGTTTCGTTTTTTTCAGTCACCAGTTGAAGCATTCTGTGTCCGAGGATTCCATTTGGACACGTAGGAAGGAGAAGAGCTCTCTGGCAGAACTGGGCCACAGGAAGCAGCGAGCTAGCTTGGCATCTCTCTGACATGTGCTGTTTCGGTCTCCTTTTCCTTTCTGGATATCCGACATGCTTGCTACTGGCGTGACAAACACAACAAGGTCGAGATGTCTTCATTTTCTGCCAAAGCAAGGCCTCTGCTACACTGTGATGGAGGTCCTGGATTTTCAAGGCCAGTCGGCATCCCCAGCTGCTGTGAGCCAGGCAGGAGATGGAGGCTAGGAGGCTGTTGAGGCCCAGCCTATGGCCCTGTGTGGGACCTCAGCAGAGAGGCCGGGGGCCTGAGGAAACCCCAGCAGCAAGGGAAAAACAGATTGACTCTCAGTGACTCATTTAGCTCCTGGATTGGACAGATCTCTCCCCTGCTGGCAATTTGGCTCAGCATCAATAGTTTGGATACCAGGCTGAATAGCTTAAAATAATTAGGGGGAAAAAATCTGCAAAACTGCTAGCCATCCAACTCTGTACTCTGTGCTGAAAGACATAGGACAAATGACATCTAGGTTATTAAAAATGAAGTCACTGGATTTGCTGCCCATTTGGTCCAAAAAGCGGAAAACTGGATAAAACTCAAATTTATAATTCAGCGTAGATGGCCTGTTTGTCCTTGAGGCGATCCATGAATTTTGGCCAGGCAGGCACTATAACATGTGGAAGTAATAGGGCGGGGGGAGGTGGGGGCAGGGATGAACAATGTTTGATTTCACCCCCACTCAGCTTCCACCCCCTGGGTTGGGGGGAAAAATGAAAATGTCAATAAAGAGTGTGAATGCAAAGAGAAATGGAATGGGAGCCCAGAGTTTAGTAGCTGGCAGTTTCAACTTTATATACTTTAGGCCGACAGGCGGCTGGATTTCTTGTACTTTATATCCAGTGTACAAAAACAGAAGCAACAGGCTCATTTGGTATCAGTAAAGGTCAGTTAAAATTATAGAGACATCCTTTGGAGCAAATCCCCAGTCTTGTATTTGCATATTTATGAACTAGAGATTATGACAGGCCATTCCATTTATTAGAGCAGTGCTGCTATAGTTAATAGTCTGTCAGCATTTCCATTATAAACCCCGTTTTTCAGTGTTTTAATATCTCAGCTGTTAGAAATCACATCAGGCTGAAAAGTGGTCTTCAGCCTCTCCAGGCCACAGCAGGGTGAGCTGCTGGTGGTAGTGGTGATGGGGCTTTGAACCCAGCAAAGGCACTTAAATCAAGTCGATTTTTACACTGGTCATTGGCAGTAAATAGAAAATCAAAGATTCTGAGAAGCGTTGTTGAATTCCTTTCTTTCCCCACCACCTCGAGTTCCCAAATCATCTTTCCCTTGTCATGGTATCCTTGTCAGTATTAGGGCTTTCACTGTCTATTTAGAGGAAAGACTAGGATTTTAGGACAAAGACTGGGTGTTTTATCTTGTCAAAGTAGTCTCTCCCCACTGGAATTGAGGGGGAAAAGAGCCCCAGAGTCAAGCAAAGATGTGGGAGGCCTTCATTCCCTCATTTAGAATTAGCTCACAAAATCATGGAGACTGGCAGATTCAAGTTCTGCAGGATCTGTTGGCAGGCTGGACACCCAGGGAGGAACTGATGTTGCAGTTGAAGTCTGAAGGCCATCTACTGGCAGAATTCTCTCTTTCTCAAGGGAGGTCAATCTTCCTCTCAAGGCTTTCAACTGACTGAATGATGCCTACTCACACTAAAGCCCATCAAATTAAGCAGTAATCTACTTTACTCAAAGTTTACAGCCATAAGTGTTAATATCCTTTTAAAAATACTTCCACAGCAGCATCTAGACGTATCTCACCAAGTATCTGGGTAGAGTGGCCTAAACAAATTGCCCCCTTAAATTAACTATAAAATGCATGAATAACATCATATCTTAAGCATCTCTTGTATATCAAGTTCTGGGTTTGACCCTGCTGCTGCTGCTGCTAAGTCACGTCAGTCATGTCCGACTCTGTGTGACCCCATAGACAGCAGCACACCAGGCTCTGCCGTCCCTGGGATTCTCTAGGCAAGAACCCTAGCAACACAAAATTACTGACACAGTCCTTGTCCTCAAGGATCTTATGGTCTACCATCTCACTGCTACCAAGATTTCACAACAAGTTACAGGGCCCAACAGAATCAGCAGTTAGTTCCATCCTTTGCTTTCTCTTTTCAATGACTCAGGATACCCTCTGTTAGAAGCATTTTGGTGGGTATGATTTCAGCTGCATTCTCAAGAGAAGGCACTGGTATCTAGGGACTCCTTATCATCCAGGAAGACAGCTTGCTCTTTCCAAACCAAATTCTTGTCATTTTGACCTGACATGAAGCTGCAGAGTAACTCAGTGATATTCAAAGCTCCCTTGGGATTTGAGAAGCTATTGGAATAAGAGGAAAAAGGAAGCAGGTTGCCTTCTCATTAACAAGTCATTACAAAAAATGACTAGTCACTCCTGTTACATAGCTCCTGACATATCTCAGGAGAAACCCCACATCCTCAATTGGAGAGTCTCCATGGGGCAGGTTGAAAATTCCCACACTGCTAGGCAGAGCTTCTAGGATTCTCCCTCCACAGCACTGCATACCAGACCCAAAACCCTGCATCAGAAGACCCTTCAATCTCCAGGATGGTCTGACCCTAGCAAGACCATTTGTATAACCAAAGTCTCTAGCTCTATCTGATAGAGAGCTGCTTTACCGAATAGAAGCAATTCTTCTTGCCCTTTTGTTTCTTTTTAGAGTCAGAGGCCCTTTTTCTTCTTCCTTAAGATGTGTCACAGACTTCCCTGGTGGCACAGTGGATAAGAATCTGCCTGCAATTGCACGGGGCACGGGTTCAACCCCTGGTCCAGGAGGATTCCACGTGCCGCAGGTCAACTAAGCCTGTGTGACTCACTAATGAGCCCATGCTCTAGAGACTACGAGCTGCAACTACTGAACCCCTGCGCCCTGGAGCCCATGATCCGAAACAAGAAAAGCCCCCGCCATGAGAAGCCCGTGCACCACAGTGGACTGTAGTCCCTGCTCTCTGCAACTAGAGAAAGCCCACAAGCAATAAAGAAGACCCAGTGCAGCAAAAAATAAATTAATTAAATAAGTGAATGTTTAAAAAAAAAAATAAAAGATGTGTCACACTTTTAGACACACAGAACAGGTTTTTGAAGTCATGAGGCAGAGAATGTCAGCACTATATCACTCAATTTCACTGTTAAGGAAAAATTTTTAAATAAAACTAAATGCACAAATTACAGATGCTGCTATTGCTTGCTGTCTGGAGGGGCGGGGGGCAAGGGTGGGGGGAACCTGAAGGCAATTGGAATAAGAAGACCAAAAAGTGCTGATTCAGTCTCCTGAGAGTGTAGCTCAATATTCCATCAAGAGATGCAGCATTCAGTCTAAGAAACAGCTGTCTCCATATCTATGAATTTGGCTCTTATTTACTTCCATCTTTTAGGTTCCCACAAAATGAATAGGACTTATGTAACTGCTTTCAGCAGCATCTCTGAATGAGAAGAACAATTACGTAATAAAACATACACCAGGATGTATGTAACTGAGTAATAACGCACGCCTAACCGTGCTAGGCTGGTCGCCAAGAACCACCTAGGCATGTTATTTTATTACAAGAACATGCCTCCAGGCATGTTGAAATTATTTTTAAGTTAAAAAAAAAAAGTTTACTAATCAAAAGAGAACATCAACTTAAAAAACAACAAGACAATTTTTAAAAGTCTGATCATGATCCCTAAAGGTAACAGAAAAATTACACCTTACCTAACAAAACTTACAGTATAAAATTAAAACTTGGTGTTATGATTCACTCTTGTCACCACAGGACTTAAGATGACAGAATGTCAATAAGGAAAAAAACAGAAGCTGGACTTCAGAGTGACATGTTACTCTCACAGTTGGCCAGAGTTCTGACCAAAGTGGAGCCATTTCCCAACCAAGAAAGTTTCAGCTTTTTAGAGCCTGCTCTAAAAAGAGACACACCAAAGGCCTTTTAGACTGGCCACACTCTGAAATTCTTTCCTGTGGTTCTGATAGTCATAGAACCAAAAAATAATCTTAGAAATTTGACAGTTGAGATTTTTTTTTTTTTCTGGTAGCTCAACCTCTTCAATGTTGTCTTCCCTCAAGTGAAACTATCTGCTAGGATAAAGTCCTCACTTATATTTACAGTGTACCTATCTATCAGTCTATACTCTCACACAAACATATATAATATATGCATTATAAAGTACCAGTCTTATTTTTCTATATATGCAAGCTAATTACATTTCCATCTCTCCTGTTCTTCTAACTCACGCAGCAGAAACTAAGTTCATGTGCCAAGGATAAGTATGAGACAAGGGGAGGGGTGGGAGGGCTATTTCTGCAATTTGTAAGATTAATTTGTAATTTCTCAGATGAGATTGTATCCACTTTACAATCAACACAAGTTATCATATCAAAGCAAGTATAGAGGCATATGTATGATAGACTCCAAATCTACAAGTTTTTTTTTGTTGTTTTGATTTTTTTTATTGAGCTGATAGATCCTTAAGATATAGAAGGTTTGATTGCAATCCTTATAGACTGAATTGTATCCCCTCAAATTCACATGCTGAAGACCTAGTACCTCAGAATGTAATTGTATTTGGGGATAAGGTCTTTGAAGAAGGAAAGTTAAATGAAACTATTGGGGTGGATTTTAATTCAATGTAACTGGTGTCCCTATAGAAGAGAGGGTTTGGACATACAGAGACATGTCAGAGGAACAATCACGAGAGGACACAAATAGAAGGTAGCCCTCTGCCAGCCAAGGAGAGAGCCCTCAGAAGAAGACAAAACCTGCCAATACTTGACCTTGGATGTCCAGTCTGCAGAACTGGAAGAAAACAGTATCTGTTGTTTAAGCCAACCACTCTGTGATACTTTGTTAAGGAAGCTTTACTAAACTACTATAGTTATTACTATTAATTTATTAATTCAACAAACATTTTGGGGGCAGTTTTTTTTAATCTTATTTATTTTTATTGAAGTATCGGTGATTTATAATATTATTCAGCTCAGTTCAGTTCAGTCGCTCAGTTGTGTCTGACTCTTTGTAACCCCATGAACTGCAGCACGCCAGGCCTCCTGTCCATCACCAACTCCCGGAGTCCACCCAAACCCATGTCCATTGTGTCGGTGATGCCATCCAACCATCTCATCCTTTGTCTTCCCCTTTTACCCCTGCCCCCAAACCCACCCAGAATCAGGATCTTTTCCAATGAGTCAGCTCTTCACATCCGGTGCCCAAAGTATTGGAGTTTCAGCTTCAGCATCAGTCCCTCCAATGAACACCTAGGACTGATCTCCTTTAGGATGGACTGGTTGGATCTCCTTGCAGTCCAAGGGACTCTCAAGAGGCTTCTCCAACACCACAGTTCAAAAGCATCAATTCTTTGGTGCTCAGCTTTCTTTATAGTCCAACTCTCACATCCATACATGACCACTGGAAAAACCATAGATTTGACTAGATGGACCTTTGTTGGCAAAGTAATGTCTCTGCTTTTGAATATGCTGTCTAGGTTGGTCATAACTTTCCTTCCAAGGAGTAAGCGTCTTTTAATCTCAAGGCTGCAATCACCATCTGCAGTGATTTTGGAGCCAGAAAAATAGTCAGCCACTGTTTCCACTGCTTCCCCATCTATTTTCCATGAAGTCATGGGACCAGATTCCATGATCTTAGTTTTCTGAATGTTGAGCTTTAAGCCAATTTTTTCACTCTCCTCTTTCACTTTCATCAAGAGGCTCTTTAGTTCTTCTTCACTTTCTGCCATAAGGGTGGTGTCATCTGCATATCTGAGGTTATTGATATTTCTCCTAGCAGTCTTGATTCCAGCTTGTGCTTCTTCCAGCCCAGCGTTTCTCATGATGTACTCTGCATATAAGTTAAATAAGCAGGGTGACAATATACAGCCTTGACATACTCCTTTCCCTATTTAGAACCAGTCTGTTGTTCCATGTCCAGTTCTAACTGTTGCTTCCTGACCTACATATAGGTTTCTCAAGAGGCAGGTCAGGTGGGCTGGTATTCCCATCTCTTTCAGAATTTTCCACAGTTGATTGTGATCTACACAGTCAAAGGCTTTGGCATAATCAATAAAGCAGAAATAGATGTTTTTCTGGAACTCTCTTGCTTTTTCCATGATCCAGCAGATGTTGGCAATTTGATCTCTGGTTCCTCTGCCTTTTCTAAAACCAGCTGGAACATCTGGAAGTTCATGGTTCATGTATTGCTGAAGCCTAGCTTGGAGAATTTTGAGCATTACTTTACTAGCGTGTGAGATGAGTGCAATTATGCAGTAGTTTGAGCATTCTTTGGCATTGTCTTTCCTTGGGATTGGAATGAAAATTGACCTTTTCCAGTCCTGTGGCCACTGCTGAGTTTTCCAAATTTGCTGACATATTGAGTGAAGCACTTTCACAGCATCATCTTTCAGGATTTGAAATAGTTCAACTGGAATTCCATCACCTCCACTAGCTTTGTTCTTAGTGATGCTTCCTAAAGCCCACCAGATTTCACATACCAGGATGTCCAGCTCTAGGTGACTGTGAGTGATCACACCTTCGTGATTATCTGGATCTTGAAGATCTTTTTTGTACAGTTCTTCTGTGTATTCTTGCCACCTCTTCTTAATATCTTCTACTTCTGTTAGGTCCATACCATTTCTGTCCTTTATTGAGCCCATCTTTGCATGAAATGTTCCCTTGGTATCTCTAATTTTCCTGAAGAGATCTCTAGTCTTTCCCATTATATTGTTTTCCTCTGTTAATTCCTATTAAATAGCAATGTGGTTTGGTTATACATATTTACACATTCTTTAATATTCTTTTCCATTAAGGTTTATCATAATATTTTTTTTAATTGGCAGATAATTGCTTTACAATGTTGTGTTAGATTCTCCTGCACAGCCATGTGAATTAGCTACAAGTATACATACAACTTTGGGAGATAGTGAAGGACAGGGAAATCCAGCATCCTACAATCCATGGAGGCTCAAAGAGTTGGATGTAATTTAGCAACTGAACAACTCCCTCTTCAGCCTCCTTCCCACCCACCCCCAAATCCCTCCCTCCTAGGTCATCACAGAGATCCAGGCTGAGCTTCCTATGTTATACAGCAGCTTCCCACTAGCTCTCTGTTTTACACTTGGTAGTGTATATACATATTGCTACTCTTTCAATTTGTCCTTCCTTCTCCTTCACCATCTGTGTTCACAAGTCTGTTCTCTACGTCTGCATCTCTACTCCTGCTTTGGGGCAGTTCTGAGTGTAAGTAATAAAGACAGGATGGTGAACAAAACAACAAAGTACACATTTTTTGAGGGCTTACCATCTACCAAAGAAGTAATCTGATGGGGCATGCAAAGAAAAGCATCAAATATAGGCATGATGTTGAATCTATTACGTGTGTGACATCTGCAAAATGCCAGTTGCAAGCTGATCTTGAATATTTCCAGTGATCTTAAAGGATATCAACTGAATATTTCAGTTGCCTTAATGATGAAAAGTATTTAATGATTCAACAAATGGCCTGCAAATAATGACTCCAATTTTGCATGTAAACCCAATCTAAATTCCCAGTGAGTTAAATTCAAGCCAATACCTACAGGATTATTGGTTCCTAACCACAGGGTTTTAAGGCTTCTCACACCCACTCTGGAGAGCAATTATGCACTGTTGCTGCTGCTGCTGCTAAGTCGCTTCTGTTGTGTCCGACTCTGTGCCACTCCATAGACGGCAGCCCACCAGGCTCCCCCGTACCTGGGATTCTCTAGGCAAGAACACTGGAGTCGGTTGCCATTTCCTTCTCCAATGCATGAACGTGAAAAGTGAAAGTGAAGTCGCTCAGTCATGTCCTGACTCCTAATGACCCCATGGACTGCAACCTACCAGGCTCCTCCATCCATGGGATTTTCCAGGCAGGAGTACTGGAGTAGGGTGCCACTGCCTTCTCCACAATTATGCACATCTCTTCTCAACTCCGTTGGCAGTAAGATCATGTGAGTAGCTTGCATTCAACCATGGTTGGAGTATTTATACCACAGAAACCATGAAAGGCTACACAACAAGGCCAACTTCTCCTGAGACTATCTTTAAGCCTTGGCCAGCACACCACTCATCAGGGTGAGCCCCAGCCACACAAAGACATTTAGAAAGAGAATCCAAGATTGAGAAAATATTACAGGGGTAAAAAGGGATATAGAAAAATGGAGTAAAAAAAGTAAAGAAAGTGGAAGATTTTGACATATTAAGTGAGACCAGTGATCTCAAACTCCCAGATCTCCAGGAGACAGAGGGTAAGGCAAAGGATTTGCATTTTTAACAAGTTCCAGGTAATACTGACTCTGCAGTAGATTGCCGGCATGGCCATTCCTCCTGCTGCTGGCCACCTGGAGGAGGAGAGGGTGGAATTGCTTGACAGGTAGAGCTAATTCCATTGGATTGGCAGCTCTTGGTAAAGAAAATCAATGGCCATGTATAAACAACATTTAAGTTGAAGCCTTGTGAAATGCTCCCTGGGGACCCACAGGCTGCTCACAGCCAGAGGCAGCACTGGCCAACATCGTCCCCATAATGTGAAAATAATACGTGCCAAACTCCTTCATCTACTCCTGAATGTATTTTTAATACACCTGTGGCTCAGTGGTAAAGAATCCACCTGCAATGCAGGAGACTCAGGTTAAAGCTCTGGGTCAGGAAGATCCCCTGGAGGAGGAAATGGCAACCCACTCTAGTATTCTTGCCAGGAAAATCCCATAAAGAGAGGAGCCTGGTGGGCTGCAGTCCGTGGGGTTGCAGAGTCAGACACAACTGAGCTTACATGGCACTGCCGTATTCTTGCCTGGGAGAAATCCCATAGACAGAGGAGCCTGGTGGGCTATAGTCTATGGAGTCACAAGAGAGCTGGACATGACATAGCAACTAAAGAACAATGACAAGGTGGTTTGACCAAAGCAATGTGAACCATCACCTATGGAAAGATGCAATCTTAGAACTACAATGAGTTATTTGTCTGAGAGGCAGGACCCCATTATGACACTGGGTTGTCATTCATATTTGGATTACCACTGGCAAACCACATCCCCAGAAACAGAAAATGACATGCCACAAAGTGATGGAGAAAGCTAAATGACATGACTGGTAAGGTGGGTGTGTGTTTGCTCTCACAAAGTAAGGATGATAGAAGAATTTCACCCTATTCACTTTTCTTACCTTCTGTAATGCTAAGACCTGAAATTTGGTTATAAATCGATTGTTTGGTTGGTTTTTTCCAAACTGCATTCTCAAGACACAAAGATTAAAACTGAATGCAGGTTGAAGTTTGGCTCTTTACAAACATGCAGCTGACGATAACACTGTCAGAAAAAATCATAGATGATTAATAAGAAATTGTTCAAAGAAATTATTTTTGCCAAACAAAACATCAATGAGTTTGAAAATAATTTTCATTGACAAAGCTTGTGCCTGTTGGACATTCCAGAGGAAAGTGATGGGAATAAACTTGATTGAACCTTTAAAAAGAGTGTCTACTTGTTGGGTCAGATTTTCTGGCTAAATCCCTCGCTGTTAAAATGCTGTTTTGCTTTACCTAACCGCTCTGGGCACACCCTCTTACAAACTATGTGATGTGATTCTGAGGATCACATTGTAAATAAGTTCCTGGATTGCTCAAGAAATAGTTCAAGCTATACTTTAAAAAAGGCCTTTGCTCACTCAGGTCCTCTGGGAAAAGTTTATTCACAAGAAAAAAGAAAGTAACCTCAAAAGCAAACTTTGGAACCTCTACAAGCATGGACGCCATGTGCACACCAGGCTGTCAGCATTTCCTGGAGGAGCTGTGTGTGGGCTTCACTGCTCTTAAGTGATAATCTGGAAATGATGAAGTATTCTTTTATGTATTTTATTAAAGGGCTCATAAGAGTTGAGATTTGTGAATGTTATTATTGTACTAATTGTAAATTAAAACAATAATACGATACTATTTTTTCAACCATAAATTGCCCCCCAAATTTTAACCTTTCATTTTATATTGGAGGATAGCCAATTAACAATGTTGTGATGGTTTCCAGTGTAAGCAAAGCGACTCAGCCATATACATACACGTATTTGTTGTCCCCCACAAATCTTTAAAGTATGTAGCTTTGGTAAGGAAATGAGGAAATGGGTGAATTCTCAAATTCAGTTGGTGGAAGTATAAGGTGATATAAACTTTTTGGAGGACAACTTGGCAGTGTCTATCAAAATTCCAAATATACCTATCCCATGAGGCAGGAAAGCATAGAAATTAAGCACAGGCTTTGAATTCAGAGAGCCTGTATTCCACCCCTGGCTATACCACTTAGCACTGTGAGGCTGCAAGCAAGTTACTTAACCTCTCTGAGCCTAATTTTATCTTCTGCAAAATGGATATAATAATAGTATCTATACTATTATAGGTGGAGAAGGAAATGGCAACCCACTCCAGTACTCTTGCCTGGACAATTCCATGGATGGAAGAGTCTGGTAAGCTACAGTCCATGGGGTTGCAAAGAGTTGGACACGACTGAGCGACTTCACTTTCTTTCTTTTTTTTCTTTCTTTCTATAGTTTCTTTTGGAGAAGGAAATGGCAACCCACTCCGGTGTTCTTGCCTGGAGAATCCCATGGTCAGAGGGGCCTGGTGGGCTGCGGTCTATGGGGTTGCAAACAGTCGGACACGACTCAGAAACTAACATACACATACTATTATAAGAATGAAAAAGGTTAATATTTTAAAGTGGTTACAATGGTGCCTAGCATGTAGGAAGCTCTATGTAATCTAAAACCTCAATTAAAAAAAAAAAGTATTCTATAAAAATCTAGCCAAATGGCTAAGTTCAATGAACACTGAATCTCACAGCATATAAATAGAAGCTAACTCTACATACCTATTACTAAGATAATATGTAAATAAATCATGGCACATCTGTGTGACTCAATATAGTACAGCTCTTTAAAGGATGAGACACAGCAACGTGTACAATATTTTGCTGTGCACAAAAGCAAATTATAAAACAGTATGTTCAATATAATCCCATTAGTGTAAAAACAGTATGTGGGGTATGTGTGTGTCTATGTGTGTGTGGAAAAATACGTGCCATACTAAAAATGTTTACCTCTAAGGAGTGAGATTGAAGCAGTACAGAGGAAACCTTCAATTCTTACTTCTTTATTGTTTGAACTTTGCAAATAAACTGGAATTACTTTTTATAAAGATTTTAAGTTATTAGTCTGAACATAGTTTTGATTTAAATTATTGTTCTCTTTTTTTTTTTTGAGAATCAGAGTTATAACCATGGAGTGGATGCTACAGTTATCATTGATACAGATGACCAGCCAGGAAATGAGATTGTATGAATAGTCCATTTAATTAAATGTTTTGGCCACTTAGATCTACGTGAGCATAAAACGTAAAAACACAAAATAAGCTTTCATTGTACAGTAAATAGAGTAATAAGATTTGGTCAGTCTCTGAGAGACTTATGTCTACTCAGTCTTAAAGAAAAACAGGCCCAAAATATTTCAAATGTAAAGTTATATTAAAAATCTCAGCTTCAAACTGTGAATCCAAAAAAAACAACTATTTTAATGTATTATCTTAAGGAAAGCACAGTTTCATACTTGAAGGAGAACCAAAAGGAAGGTTAACACTCTAAGCAACCAATACTTTCATCTAATACTAACACTTTCACTTGCCAAATTATCTTCAAAGACACTGCCTGACTGAAGTACCTCTGCAATAAGAGTATCTCCATGAGGGTAGATGAAATTGGGGAGTGTTAAAGTTTAAAGAGGCCTTGGAGATTATTTAGGTCAGTGTCCTCAGTTCACAGAAGACACTGAGCTCTGGAAAGGTCATGAGACTTTATCAGAACAAAACCAGAATACAATGTTGGGCAGGTAGGGGTTGAGGGCAATTGATCACCAATACGATGCAGCTTCAAACAGATGACTTTCCTAGCACTTTTCAGGTCTTTTTAGTGTAATGGTTAAAAATATGCATACAGTAAAAATAAATGACAGGATAGAATAGAATGAACACAAAAATACCCAATGAAAAGTTTCTTTCTTATCCCTGACTTGAAGACCCAGTTCTTCTCCTCAGATATTACCACTATTAGGAACCCCATGTAGAGCCTTCCAGAGATACTCTATAAATTTCTAAGTATGTGTGTGTATATGTGGCATATTATGTAAACTCTCAAGGTTCTTCCTTCTTTCTTTGTTTTCACAGAAACATGTCACAGAAAGTATTCCACATCAAAATATATAAATCTTTCCCCTTTCTATTTAATGGTTGCATAGTATTCTATTGTGTGATAAATTATAATTTATTTGACCAGTCCTCCTTTGATATTTAGAGTGTTTCCAGTCTTTTTATTATAATAAACATGCTGTTACCAATGAATATCCTCATATACATTCCTTTGAGCACTTATTTAAGTAAATACAAAGTATGTATCAAATACTTAGATGTGGAATTATTTAGCCAAAGTCTATATACATATTTAATTTTGAAAATTATTATTAAACTTACCTTCAAAGAACTATAATCATTTACAATTCTACTAAGAAAGTATGGAAGCCTGACATTAACTGTATTTTATAGAGTAGTTATTATTTAAAGTTTTTTGGGTATTTTATTTCCTTGTCTAATAATGGTAAGGGCTTCCCTGGGGGCTCAGATGGTGAAGAATCCGCCTGTGAAGCAGGAGACCTGGGTTTGATCCCTGGGTCAGGAAGATCCTCTGGAGAAAGGAATGGCTACCCGCTTCAGTATTCTTGCCTGGAGACTCCTGTGGACAGAGGAGCCTGGCAGGCTACAGTCCATAGGGTTGCAAAGAGTCAGATATGACTGAACAACCAACACTTCAATAAACAGTAAGTTCCTTGAAGATAGTAAACTATAGCCTGTACAGCTGGATTTCAGTGTTCATGATTATTCACATAGTCATTATTCAATAAACATGGAGTGACCAAAACTGTGTTAAAAAATTAAGGTACAAAGCAGAATTCTATCCTGCAGTAGTAGACTAGTTTTTCTCAGATTAACCCTTCTTCTGAAAAAGTAAAATAAAGTTGGGAAAAAAAGTGTTTTGAAACCCACACCTTTCAAAAGCAAACGATTAGCCAAAAATGAGAAATTGCCCAATCAAAATCTAGAAGAAAATAAAAGTCTTATATTCAAATCTTCACCCCCGCCCCCGCCCCCTGCCAAAGGATACATGCCTATCTGAAAGACATGGCTAGAATATTGAATTTCCTTTGAAGGTCTTGGAGAGTGGGAACAAGACTTAATACTCTGGGTCCACCACAGTTTAGGTCTCAGATAAACTACATACCACTCTTATATCTCAAAGTATTCATAAAAGTAGTTTATCAAATATATTGAAGAGTACACAATGAAAAAAAAATAGGTACACAGAAAATAAGACACCTTGAGTGAGAGCCAGTCAAAACAATAAAATAATAGAAACAGACTAACAAAGATGCCATATGTTGGAAATATCTGACACAAACTATAAGGCAATTATACCTACCAAATCAAGGAAAGAAAGAAAAACCAAGCATGAAAATTTCAGGAAGGAACTGGAAGAAAGTGACATACTTTTGCAAAGGAAAAATATAATAACAAATTAAGAATACATTGAATGAGTTTAATGGAAGATTCAACATTCTGAAGAGAGAATTAATTAGCAAGAAAAGAGGTCAGAACAGAATTTATACATATAGCAAAAAGAGACAAATAGAAAATATAGAAGAGAGGGTAATAGAGGATACAGTGAAAAGATCTAATATATAACTGCAGGTTTAGAAATAAAATCAAAAGAGAGAAATGGAGCAAAAACAATATTTAAAATGCCATGGCTGAAATGGCAGAATTTTCCAGAACAGATTAACAAAACCTAAGAACCCCAAATAGTATAAAGAAAAAATAAATACATATCAAGATGTATCATTGTGAAGCTACATAAAACTAAAGAAAAAAATGAAAAAGATTTACAGAAGCTAGGGAAAAAAAGACAGATTTACCTTCCAAAGGATCTATAGTTTAAGTAACTCAAGGGCAAAAATGAAAACTAAAGGAAAATGGGAATATGTTTTCAATGTTCTTATAGAAAATAAAAACTATCATAGGATTTTATACTTAGCAAAATATCCTTCAAGCATGTAAGTGAAATATGGAAATTTTCAGATGACCAAAAACTGAGAGAATTCACAGCCAGTAAACTGAGCTGAAGGATCAGAGATGCAAGAAGGATTAAAGAACTAAAAAAGTGGTAAACATGTGGGTGAATATAAACATTGACTTTAAAATTATAATATGAATGTCTTACAGAGTTTTAAACTGTTAAAATCAATGACAACTACAAGTTGTCAACTATGATTGGGACAAAGGGAAAATTGAGTTAAATTAAGTCCTTGTATTTGTTCCAGAAGAAAGTACACGTGTTGATTAACTTTAGACTTTGATAAGTGAAGGGTGAATATTGTAAACTCTAGGGTAACCACTAAAAGAATAGAAAAAAGTAAATGATTCCCAAACCAACAGAGAGGGGGAAAAAATAGATCGCAAAGAAATAAATCAATCCAGAAGAAGTCAAGAAAGGTGAGGGGGGGGAAAGACATGATGGATCAATTGTTGTTATTTAATCACTAACCCATGTCCAACTCTTTTGAGAACCCAAGGACTGTAACCCAGGAGGGTCCTGTGTCCATGGGATTTCCCAGGGAAGATTCCTGGAGTGGATTGCCATTTCCTTCTCCAGGGGATCTTCCTGACCCAGCGATTGAACCCACTGGCAGGCAGATTCTTTACCGCTGAACCACCTGGGTAGCCTAGTGGATCAATTAAAAGCACAAAATAAGATGGTTGATTTTAACCTAAATAATTCAGTGGTTGCATTAGGCACAAGTGTCCTAAATGCTCTAGCTAAAGCACAAAGATTGTCATGCTGGATAATAAAAAAATTAAACTGAATTAAATGTCATTTATAGGAGACATATCTAAAGTATAATACAGAAAAATTTACAGTAAAAGAACTAAAAGAATTAACCACACAAATGCTCATCAAGAAAAAGAAGGTATAACTATGCTAATGTTAGACATACAGACTTTAAATAATGACTTATTCACTAGAGTTTTGTACTAGGTGAAAAACTAAGAAAAAGATACAAATAAGATTCCCCAATACAGTCATCTTAATACAGTGAATAATGTCCTGGAAAAGGCGTATATGAATGCTTTGATGGCACAGAAATAGAAAAGATAGTATATAACTGTGTGTCATAGTTAAAAGTGGTTCCTTAGAGGAACTGACATTTTACCAGAATTTTGGTGCATTAATTCATCAGATATCTCTGAGTGAGGGGAAGGCATTCCATGCAACAGAAACAATACACAAAGTAGGTGTTCATAAGTATGGGTTGAAAGTATTGTTTACTTTAAGGATGGTGAGTACTGAAACAGAACCATACATTACCCACATAGCAGCTATGGTGGCCTGCAGAGGTTCTCTTCCCTTCTCCTGAAGGCACTCATTTTTCAAGATGTGAGAAGTGTCACCTGCTAATGAAGCCTCACAGTCAAGTCCTCCTGCAGACACCCACCTTTCCTAGGATCATGACCCTTTCCTTGGGGTCATGTTCTGTGGGGGCAGCTTATATTCACTGGCTGGTTGATGCAACGGTTCATAGGCCCTTTGCCTCAATTTGGGGCAGTTCTAAAAGGACACTCCCCACCCCACCCCCAGCTCCAGAGCTCCCTGTGGAATCTAGTGAGACCTTGGTCACACCTAGATCATACTTCATCCTCTCCTGGCTAACCCTACGTCCCTCAACCTCTCACAGGTGTTGCTGAGAGCACACCCCAGTAAACCTCCAATACAGCAGTCTGCGTATTAGAATCTATTCCTCAGGAAACCTGCCATAAAATAGTGGCCAACGTGGGGGAAAGCCCAAGGATCCTGCCCTCTGGCCCAGTGTTTCACCCCCATATTTGGCTGATGGTGGGTACAATTTACTGTCAAAATCTCTGGGACTGGAGGCCACACTAAGATTGCTCCTAGTATTTTTCAGTTGCTTTTTTCTCATTCATTCTCAAGCTAATGCCAGCTCTGCTGAAGACCAGTTCTACTTCTCACTTATACAATTCTGCAAGTAGAAAAGAATAGTAAAATGAAAAAGAAAAAAATCTGCTCATTGAGTATCTACAAATCTGCAAGATCCTTTTTTTCCATGAGATCTGGGCTTGAGGGTGGTTTGTGATCAGCCAAGTGGCAGAGACAATATCTGAACCAAGGGTCAGATAAAGCTCTCTCTCCACAGTTGCCACCCTAAGAGAGGAACATATTTAAAGTGACCTGCCTGCCAATGTAAGAGACTGGGGTTCAATCCCTGAGTCAGGAAGATATCCTGGAGAAGGAAATGGCAACCCACTCCAGTAGTATTGCCTGGGAAATCCCATGGACAGAGGAGTCTGATGGGCTACAAACCATGAGGTCGCAAAAGAGTCAGACATGACTTCATGGCTAAATGACAACAAATGGAACAATAGAGAATGTAAAAGGAGAGAAATTAAGACTGCTCCCTAGCATCAGTCAGGCCTTGTTCAGGCTGGCCTACTTGCTGGGTTAGTAAGTGTTCTTTCAGTCTATCCTGCCCTCAGTCCTTAAGTCTTTGCTCTTACTTCTTGGTCAACACAAGTTCCCTGGACCTTATATCAGCGAGGACCTTTTGTCTAATGATCCTGGCCCAGACTTAGTTCTGTGGATTGATTTGATGAGACTTTTTAGAGTTTAGAGAAAAGTTAGTTCTGGATACCAAGATATTACTACAACCGATTTCTTTTGTTTCACAACCTCCCACTTCTCACTAGACGGGAAATAGTGTTGGGACTCTGCAGCCAGCCCCAGGCTCACTTGTTGTGTGCAGCAAGGTTTGGATAATGAAAACCAGAGCATCTCAAAGAACACTCCAGTTGGACTCTGGGACAGTGCCTGGGCACTCTGCCAAAGTGGCTGGGAATTCTGGAGAGGTACTTCGATGCAAGTGGCTATCCTGGTTCATTCTGTATTTACCCCACAGGGTTATCTGCAGGGTATTTGTTTGTCATACCACTGCAGCCTATGGTGACCATCATCCTCCTTCTATACACACTAAACACTGACAACGTGCCAGCCTCCAGATGGGGATAAGAATATACGATCCAGGTAAAGGGAAGGTCTTTGCAGTTAGAGAGCCCTAAGTCTGAATCCTGGCTCTAAGACTAGTAGTTGTGGGCAAGCTACTTCAACCTATAAACCTCAGTAAACTCATCTACACAACAGGGATAACACCCACTTCACTGATGGAAAGCTTAATGAAATAATGAATATAAAGGTTCTTGGATCACAGTAAGTGATTCAACAAATAGTAGTTGTTACTATAAACAAACAATACTTCCTACTTGCTCACACTGGCAGAGATCATGCTTTAGAGACGCCCTTCATAGTGTTCTTTTTCCTCTGAAGTTTGTCCATCTGAGCACAATGCTTGGTTGCCAGTACCTGAGTGTGAGATAACCAGCATCACTAATCCTGACATTTTTAATAGCAATCTTGTACTCAAGCAAAAGATAGACCACAGAGGCCCTTTCCAGTTGATCATGTGCTGTTTGTCCTTAACTGACCAGTCTGAACTAATGAAGTTCACATATCCAGATGATGCAGATGGTTTTCAAAGTCTGTTCTCTTGAGAAAAATAAAATGGGTATTGTAAGAAATGCTAACATCATTCTGGTCCCGAGAGATTCTCCTGAATTATCCAGTTACGTGCCTGAATTCTCCAAGGAGGTTTGACAGGGAAAGCCATAGCTTTGGTGTGTCATCAAGTATATGAACTTCCCCATGACTTGCTGCTCTGAAAACAGGTATTAGTAGTGACCCCTGTGAACAGCTCTCAAAAAATGCTGCGGTGTGAAGCAGAGTGTGGGTACAGAGCATTCACAACTATAGGATTCCATGAGTTAAATTTACCCCCCTGACTCTCAGGGCACTCTCCATCTCCCAAATATGCCACAATAATAATGCTAATGATTGCAAGCAGCACCTTTGTTGTATCTCATCTATTTTTACCCCAAATTATGGAGTCTTGAAAGAATTTACTGACTGCTTGGGTTTTCTGACTAATTGGGGTAACTCTATGCTATAGCCATTAGGAGATTTAAATATAGCTCTTCTTGAGCAATACTCTTTATTGGATCCCCCGTTATCCTTTAAATATCTTGGTGTGCAAGTGGATAAAATTAGAAAGAATTTGTTTGCTTTAAATTACCAACCTCTGCTTGATAAAACTATTAGCGATTTAGCTAATTGGACGGCTCTTCCATTATCATTAATTGGCAGAGTTAGTACTATTAAAATGGTTGTTTTATCTAAATGTTTGTATTTATTTCGATGCTTTCCCATCAAGCTACCTAAAAATGCTCTAAAGCATTGAATTCTGCAATTAGTTTTGTTTTATAGGCTACAAACAGAGTTAAGATTAATCTTAAAACTACAACTACTCTAGGAGGCCAAAGGATTAATTCTTCCTTTTCAAGAAATAGATGAAAGTTGGAGTTTCTTGGACAGGCTTTGTCCATTGTTTCTGGATATCGTCAATAAGAAGTGCCAAAGCCCAAGAGAAACTTAAGAGAGATTCTGGTTAATGTTCTTGATCTAACAAATCTTTATAAGAAAACTTTATTTCACACTTGCTTATGGATTCAATCACATTCATTCATTCAGCAAATATTTATTGTGACTTGCACCAATCACTATTTAGATGCTACAGAAGACTTCCAAGGTGAATAAAATACAGCCCTTGCCTTTAAGAAGTTCAAATAAAGAAAACATGAATAACTACAAGGTAACATGGTAAGTGTTACACTGGAGGAATAATCAAATGCCGAGTCAGAGGAAAGGGTGTTGCTAAATCTGCACGGAAGATCAAAAAGGCTTTCCAGAGAACATGACATCCAAGCTGATTCTTGAAGGATGGGGCTCCCACAGGGTCCTTCCAAGATTTAAAGGAACACCTTGAGTGTTTTCTTCCAAACAATGAAGTAGCTTGATTTGTGAGACAGTTAAAATTGTCCACTCAGACAAAAGGTGACCATTTTCTCTTTGGTGGATCAAGGGAATTCCATAGACATAATGTATCAGCACTTTAGCAAGATACTTAACTAGGGCTTTCATGATCTGTTTTTGCTTTTTTTAACTTTTTATTTTATATTGGAGTATAGTTGATTAGCAATGTTGTGATAGTTTCTGATGTACTGCAAAGTGATTCTGTTAAATACCTACATGTATCTATTCACGATCTCTTTGAATGTCAAGACTGCGACATGTGAGCAGAGTGATGACATGGGTACATAAAATTCTGTGTGTACGTGTTCAGTTGTTCAGTCGTGTCCGAATCTTTGTGATCCTGTTGTCTGTAGCCTGCCAGGCTCCTCTGTCCATGGAATTTTCCAGGCAAGAATACTGGAGTGGGTTGCCATTTTCTTTTCTTTCTTTTTTTTAAATTTTATTTTATTTAACTTTACAATATTGTATTGGTTTTGTCATATATCAAAATGAATCTGCCACAGGTATACATGTGTTCCCCATCCTGAACCCTCCTCCCACCTCCCTCCCCATACCATCCCTCTGGGTCGTCCCATTGCACCAGCCCCAAGCATCCAGTACCGTGTATCGAACCTGGACTGGCGACTCGTTTAATATATGATATTATACATATTTCAATGCCATTCTCCCAAATCATCCCACCCTCTCCCTCTCCCACAGAGTCCAAAAGACTGTTCTATACATCAGTGTCTCTTTTGCTGTCTCGTATACAGGGTTATTGTTACCATCTTTCTAAATTCCATATATACGTGTTAGTATACTGTATTGGGGAGAAGACAATGGCACCCCACTCTAGTACTCTTGCCTGGAAAATCCCATGGACGGAGGAGCCTGGTGGACTGCAGTCCATGGGGTCGCTAGGAGTCAGACACGACTGTATAACTTTCAAGTAGACAACCTGAGCGACTTCACTTTCACTTTTCACTTTCATGCATTGGAGAAGGAAATGGCAACTCACTCCAGTGTTCTTGCCTAGAGAATCCCAGGGACGGAGGAGCCTGGTGGGCTGCCGTCTCTGGGGTCGCACAGAGTCGGACACAACTGAAGCAACTTAGCAGCAGCAGCAGCATACTGTATTGGTGTTTTTCTTTCTGGCTTACTTCACTTTGTATAATAGGCTCCAGTTTCATCAACCTCATTAGAACTGATTCCAATGTATTCTTTTTAATGGCTGAGTAATACTCCATTGTGTATATGTACCTCAGCTTGCTTATCCATTCATCTGCTGATGGACATCTAGGTTGCCTCCATGTCCTGGCTATTGTAAACAGTGCTGCGATGAACATTGGGGTACATGTGCCTCTTTCAATTCTGGTTTCCTCAGTGTGTATGCCCAGCAGTAGGATTGCTGGATCATAAGGCAATTCTATTTCCAGTTTTTTAAGGAATCTCCACACTGTTCTCCATAGTGGCTGTACTAATTTGCATTCCCACCAACAGTGTAAGAGGGTTCCCTTTTCTCCACACCCTCTCCAGCATTTATTGCTTGTAGACGTTTGGATCGCAGCCATTCTGACTGGCGTGAAATGGTACCTCATAGTGGTTTTGATTTGCATTTCTCTGATAATAAGTGATGTTGAGCATCTTTTCATGTGTTTGTTAGCCATCTGTATGTCTTCTTTGGAGAAATGTCTATTTAGTTCTTTGGCCCATTTTTTGATTGGGTCATTTATTTTTCTGGAATTGAGCTGTAGGAGTCGCTTGTATATTTTTGAGATTAGTTGTTTGTCTATTGCTTCATTTGCTATTATTTTCTCCCATTCTGAAGGCTGTCTTTTCACCTTGCTTATAGTTTCCTTTGTTGTGCAGAAGCTTTTAAGTTTAATTAGGTCCTATTTGTTTATTTTTGCTTTTATTTCCAATATTCTGGGAGGTGGGTCATAGAGGATCCTGCTGTGATGTATGTCGGAGGGTGTTTTGCCTATGTTCTCCTCTAGGAGTTTTATAGTTTCTGGTCTTACATTTAGATCTTTAATCCATTTTGAGTTTGTTTTTGTGTATGGTATTAGAAAGTGCTCTAGTTTCATTCTTTTACAAGTGGTTGACCAGTTTTCCCAGCACCACTTGTTAAAGAGATTGTCTTTAATCCATTGTATAGTCTTGCCTCCTTTGTCAAAGATAAGGTGTCCATATGTGGGTGGATTTATCTCTGGGCTTTCTATTTTGTTCCATTGATCTATATTTCTGTCTTTGTGCCAATACCATACTGTCTTGATGACTGTGGCTTTGTAGTAGAGCCTGAAGTCAGGCAGGTTGATTCCTCCAGTTCCATTCTTCTTTCTTAAGATAGCTTTGGCTATTCGAGGTTTTTTTGTATTTCCATACAAATTGTGAAATTATTTGTTCTAGCTCTGTGAACAATACCGTTGGTAGCTTGATAGGGATTGCATCGAATCTATAAATTGCTTTGAGTAGTATACTCATTTTCACTATATTGATTCTTCCAATCCATGAACATGGCAGATTTCTCCATCTATTAGTGTCCTCTTTGATTTCTTTCACCAGTGTTTTATAGTTTTCTATATATAGGTCTTTAGTTTCTTTAGGAAGATATATTCCTAAGTATTTTATTCTTTTCATTGCAATGGTGAATGGAATTGTTTCCTTAATTTCTCTTTCTATTTTCTCATTATTAGTGTACAGGAATGCAAGGGATTTCTGTGTGTTGATTTTATATCCTGCAACTTTGCTATATTCATTGATTAGTTCTAGTAATTTTCTGGTGGAGTCTTCAGGGTTTTCTATGTAGAGGATCATGTCATCTGCAAACAGTGAGAGTTTTACTTCTTCTTTTCCAGTTTGGATTCCTTTTATTTCTTTTTCTGCTCTGATTGCTGTGGCCAAAACTTCCAAAACTATGTTGAATAGTAATGGTGAAAGTAGGGACCCTTGTCTTGTTCCTGACTTTAGAGGAAATGCTTTCAATTTTTCACCATTGAGGATAATGTTTGCTGTGGGTTTGTCATATATAGCTTTTATTATGTTGAGGTATGTTCCTTCTATTCCTGCTTTCTGGAGAGTTTTTATCATAAATGGATGTTGAATTTTGTCAAAGGCTTTCTCTGCATCTATTGAGATAATCATATGGTTTTTATTTTTCAATTTGTTAATGTGGTGTATTACATTGATTGATTTGCAAATATTGAAGAATCCTTGCATTCCTGGGATAAAGCCCACTTAGTCATGGTGTATGATCTTTTTAATGTGTTGTTAGATTCTGATTGCTAGAATTTTGTTAAGGATTTTTGCATCTATGGGTTGCCATTTTCTATTTCAGGAGACCTTCTCAACCCAGGGATCAAACTCATGGCTTTTGCATCTCCTGCATTGGCAGATAGATTTTTTACCACTGCACTACCTGGGAAGCCCCACATAAAATTCTAGTCGATTGAAGAATGGACTCCAATGTGTTAACTATGGTTTTAATGCTAACCTAGAGAGTAGCCTTCCCAAAATATGCCAATGAGTATTCTCTTTGACCATGTCCTGTTCAGAGTTTTTAATAATTTGGATCAGGACGTAGAGACTTGTTCAGTCAATTTGTGAATGATACAAATTGTCCAAGGCACCCAATATATTGATGGATTAATCAAGGATTTATAAAGATCTCAAGAAGCTAGAATAAAGGGTCAAAGTTAATCACATATAACTAAATAAGAAAAATGAATGTCCTCCCTTACTTCATCTCAGTTACTAAAGTATAGGCAGAAAAGCCCTCACCTATGGCATTGTGAGGCAGTAGAAAATGTTCCAAATGTGGTGTCAGAAGACCTAAGTTCAAGTCCTAGCTTGACTGAATGTTACATGGGCAATTTTAAGCAGTACTCTAAAACTTCATCTAGCATCAGTTTTTCCATTCATAAATGAAAAATAAGACAATTTCACAGAGCTTCTATGAGAATAGGGAATACACAAAGACTTTGTAAACTATATATCACTATCCAAAATTTATCTTTTGTCATGCTTTTAATAACAATAGTGAAATAATAACAACAGCAGCAATAGTAATTTATTTGAGAGCCTGTAGTCTTAAATTCCAGCCTAGAGACCAACAGTGTGGCTTTCAGAATAGCCAGTATAGTCTCTACCCAGCCTTCCTTATTTTCAACAACCTCTACAGACAATCCTGATACATTGCCAGGAGAACCAGTGGAGTAGTTTGTTTCAAACTTTCCTGATGATAAAAATACCACATTGTTTAAACACAGTTTCTAAGGGAGGCCCCACCCCTGGAGATTCAAATTCAATAGGTCTGTAATAAGGACCAGGAATTACTATCATCAGGAGAGTTTGAAAAATATTAGACTAGATAATCTGTAATATTCTTCCCAACTTCTAAGATTCTGAAGATCTGATCCAACTCTAGCTGCTCACTGGTTCTGATAACAGTTTTGAAATACTTGGATTATAGTAATCAAGCCCCAAGAGAAAATATATATGCTTGTAGCTGGCCATGATATTCTTCATATGGTGTCTCTAAAGAATTAAACACATTTTTTAATAAACTAAACAGCAGTGAACATGTTGACTTTCCAACTGGCTGCAGTTTGCTATTCTGGCTGATTCCAGTAAATCTATGTATGCATAAATGCAAATGACAAAGTGAATCATTTTCGTTAAAGTATTACTCACTATAAACAGACTTTAAACCTTTGATCAGTTAGGAGTTGAGTGTAATATATTTAAATCAATATTTTGTAAATATTTTCATGTAAACATGCTCCATTCTCTGATGATGTGAACGCAAATCACTAGAGTTTCAGTCTAGATACATTCTTTTTTTTTTTTTTTTCAGCTAATATTTCACCTTAAAGTAGAGGTGAGAAAGTATGAGTATCTGAGTGCTGCTCTGCCATCACATTCAGCAACTTTCATTAGTCTTTGATTGTCTCATCTGTGTCCACTCAAGAATAATGTTCTAGCTCAATGACCGTAGATCTAGGTCTTCTGCAAGTCTTCTTTTCTTTCTTCACTTCCTTGCAGCTTAGAACCCAAAGCAAAGCTTTCTATGCACTTCTGAGAAATAGGCTGGGGAAAAAACGAAAAGGAAATTATTACAGAGCAAGTGAAATGTGATTTTTGCATTGAGATTTTTGTTTCAGAGCACGGTTCCCTTCATCCAGAGGGAGATGGCACAGACTCGGCTGCAGCCCCAGAGCTGTTTGTGTCTCTGCCAGGTAGATCATGTTCTGAGAAACTGGGAGTCTTGTACACCCTGCTTGTGAAATATAGGTTGAAGATAAAGGTGAAGAAAGGAGACAGATAAATAGGCAGGAAGAGAGGACGGCAGACTGGGTATAACTACAACCTCCACAACTCAAACAATAGCAACTAAACCCCGCATTTCATGGAACACTTTTTTCTCCAAAGGGAAGAATGTGTTCAGTTTTGCGATTCCTTCACTGATGATAACAGTTTCTATTCCAAGGCGGGAGGGGATAGGGTATCATATGTGTTTCGGAGAATCAAGTCATATTATTTTGGAACACATTGACAAAAGCAAGTCAACAATTTCAGAATACACTTTATTTCTCAAAATGTGCTCTAGGAGAACATCATTGCTGTTGTTTTGTCACTAAGTTGTATCCAACTCTTCTGTGACCCCATGGACTGTAGCCTACCAGGCTCCTCAGTCCATGGGATTTCCCAGGCAAGAATACCATTTCCTCCTCCAGAGGATCATCCCAACCCAGAGATCGAACCCACTTCTTCTTTGGCAGGCATTGTCAGTGCATCCTTTACCATTCACTAGGGAAATGGTTCAAAAGAGATAAATTAATAGGTCATTATTTTTACCATAAGTGATATGTTATTTTAATGACCAAAACAGACACTTCAGTTTAAGAACAAATTCAGTAAGAAATCTTCCACCCAAAAGTGCATGTTGACATATTTCAGATCTTTCCCTAAAATGATATCCCTTCCCCTCCCCTCTACACTCCCATCGAGAGATAGTCTGCCAGTTGTCTTCCATCAGATCAGATCAGTCACTCAGTCGTGTCCGAGACCCCATGAATTGCAGCACACCAGGCCTCCCTGTCCATCACCAACTCCCAGAGTTCATTGAGACTCACGTCTATCGAGTCAGTGATGCCATCCAGCCATCTCATCCTCTGTCGTCCCCTTCTCCTCCTGCCCCCAATCCCTCCCAGCATCAGAGTCTTCTCCAATGAGTCAACTCTTCGCATGAGGTGGCCAAAGTACTGGAGTTTCAGCTTTAGCATCATTCCTTCCAAAGAAATCCCAGGGCTGATCTCCTTCAGAATGGACTGGTTGGATCTCCTTGCAGTCCAAGGGACTCTCAAGAGTCTTCTCCAACACCACAGTTCAACAGCATCAATTCTTCGGCGCTCAGCCTTCTTCACAGTCCAACTCTCACATCCATACATGACCACAGGAAAAACCATAGCCTTGACTAGACGGACCTTTGTTGGCAAAGTGATGTCTCTGCTTTTGAATATGCTCTCTAGGTTGGTCATAACTTTCCTTCCAAGGAGTAAGCGTCTTTTAATTTCATGGCTGCAGTCACCATCTGCAGTGATTTTGGAGCCCAGAAAAATAAAGTCTGACAGTGTTTCCCCATCTATTTCCCATGTAGTGATGGGACTGGATGCCATGATCTTCGTTTTCTGAATGTTGAACTTTAAGCCAACTTTTTCACTCTACTCTTTCACTTTCATCAAGAGGCTGTTTAGTTCCTCTTCACTTTCTGCCATAAGGGTGGTGTCATCTGCATATCTGAGGTGATTGATATTTCTCCCGGCAATCTTGATTTCAGCTTGTGTTTCTTCCAGTCCAGCGTTTTTCATGATGTACTCTGCATATAAGTTAAATACACAGGGTTACAATATACAGCCTTGACGTACTTCTTTTCCTATTTGGAACCAGTCTGTTGTTCCATGTCCAGTTCTAACTGTTGCTTCCTGACCTGCATACAAATTTCTCAAGAGGCAGATCAGGTGGTCTGGTATTCCCATCTCTTTCAGAATTTCCCACAGTTTATTGTGATCCACACAGTCAAAGGCTTTGGCATAGTCAATAAAGCAGAAATAGATGTTTTTCTGGAACTCTCTTGTTTTTTCGATGATCCAGCAGATGTTGGCAATTTGATCTCTGGTTCCTCTGCCTTTTCTAAAACCAGCTTGAACATAGCCCCTGCAAATTCCTAAAGAACAGAACTGGAGAAGCCATGCTATTCCCCAGAGAATTTCAGCTTCCTCTACCTCACAGAATGAGGAAAATCCTATACGCCACATGCAAGAAAAGACTCAGCAGCTCCTTCTCCAGGTGATAGAAGATAGAAGAAGCAGGTGAGAGAAGTTATCAGGAGGAGGAGGGAGGGGCCAGAGGGCTGTGCCCCAACTGTGACCACTCTGGGGACTCTCAGCCTCCAAGGATCACATCTGGTTCTTCTCTCTTGTTCTCCAGCAACCTGTCTCCTTGCAGTGCCCCTGTACACTGCCTGTCCAACTTCACTGGAGAAGTTCAACCAAATTGGCGCTTTATCTTGTATTTTTTCACCTTGTTCACTCCCAAGTCATTTCACCTCCACACAATTCAGAACGTGTTTGTTGAACACCCGCTCAGGGCCAGACTCCCTGAGAAAAGTAGCACAAAGGTAAGTATTTACTCTCCGCCTCAGTTGCGTACTGAGCCATATGCACAGGCCCACACAGGTAGCTTCAAAATGAAGACTATAACATTTTGCCAAGGATGAACGGATATGGAAACGAAATTGGATTTCAGTGCACCAGTTATCCCTGGGGCAGGGTGGGAGGGGGCCTCTTTCTAGGAGATGTTCCTTTAAGGTAATGATACTATCCCACATTTGTATAAAGGTCTAAAGTTTACAAAGTCTTCTCATAAACATGATCTCATTGAGAAATGTTGAGAGTCAGCTTTTCTTTTACAATTTACAGATGACAAAAATGAGGCAAAAAAAAGTAAGATCATGCTGCACCAAGAGATTTTTTTAAAGAATATTGTTCAACAGCTGGTATACACCCAGAAAAACCTAGGCTAGCTCCCGATTATAATGTTACTCCCTTAGGTATTTCCAAAGTATAGCTTCAATTATCTCGCAGAATAAGGTTTGGAGGCAAAAAGATGCCAAGTACTGTAAGCACATGTCACCAATGGACAGGAGGAATTGTCACGCCTTCTTACACAGTGTCCAGGAGATAAGATAATACATTTCTCAGGATCTGGAACATTCTTCTCTGAATCACTATGATACAAGACCTGTAGATGGAGTTGAGGGTGGGGTTCTATAGACTTCAGCATCAGAACACAAATCAAAGACTCCAGGAAATTTCCCAAACTGTGCAGCTCACTGGGCAAATAATCAACCTGGATTTAAATGACATTATCTTCAGGTGAAAGAATCTGCCTGCCATGCCGGAGACCCAGGTTTGATCCCTGGGTGAGGAAGATCCCCTGGAGGAGGAAATGGCCACCCAATCCAGTATTCTAGCCTGGGAAATCCCAAAGACAGAGGAGCCTGGTGGGCTACAGTCCATGCGGTCACAAACATTCAAACATGACTGAGCAACTAACATTTTCACTTCTTTCATCTCCTGATGGGGGTGGAGATTAAGAAGACTGTCTTTCAGGAAGGTGCGGGAGCTGAGGAGTTATTGCTTCACAAGCACCCATCTATAAAAAACTGGTGCCGTTGTCACTGGATACACCAAACTTTGATGAGGCTAGAGAACTAGCTTATGCACAATGAAATGGGCTGGAGCTCCTCGGATGAAAGACATCTCTATAAGACATGTGGATGTGCATTTGATAATCTTTGACATATGTTTAATATTTAGATTTCCAAGATTACTCATGTTAATATCCGCTGCACATCTTACTTTTTTGCCTTTTGTGCTCACTGGGAAATGTGGGTTTGGACACGTTTCAAGCCAGATTTGTTCCTGTTGCTTTATTGCTGCTAACCACGGGGTCACTAAAATGGGAAAATCATCTGCTTCTTCTTCCACTGAACTTTTAATTCAAAACTTAACAATGCTGAAAATAAAAAGAAAGAAAGAAAAGGAGGAGTGAAACAAGTAAGTGAATAATGAATGCAGTAAAAATAAATGTGTGGTTCTGAGCCCCGTTTAATTTTTCTTCAATGACAGTGTTGTTAATGCTATAAAATATTTTCTCTGATAAATGTGAGTTAGCTAATTTGCATGAATGGCTCGTCTGTCATTGTTTTAGTCTGTTGAGTTATGGGTTTTTTAAAATGGGTTCTTTTCTGTTTGACTTCTAATACATTGTTATTATATGTGATCACTGAGCTTTCCTATTGCCATCCTGAAAATAGGGGTTTCATCTTTAAAAAAAAAAAACACTTTAATTTGAGAAAAGTAATTTATGTAATATGAAGTTCTTCAGATAAATGTATTTATAAGGAAAAGTCATTGACACATTAGTCAGTATTCCTTTTTAATACAAAAAATAAAACCTATTTTCTGACAAAGTAGCAACAACACAAAACTTGGGAAATTTAAAATGAAGCCTCCGAGGATCCCCCTCCACACTTAAAGTTCTGTAATTTCCCAAGGACTGAAAAAAAGAGCTCTGAAAAATGTTTGTCGTGCACCTGTCCCACAAAAGACTGAGGAGCTAAAGAAAGGCCTTAGATTCTGAGTCTTACATCAGATCAGGTCAGATCAGATCAGTCGCTCAGTCGTGTCTGACTCTTTGCGACCCCATGAACCGCAGCACGCCAGGCCTCCCTGTCCATCACCAGCTCCCGGAGGTCACTCAGACTCGCATCCATCGAGTCAGTGATGCCATCCAGCCATCTCATCCTCTGTCGTCCCCTTCTCCTCCTGCCCTCAATCCCTCCCAGCATCAGAGTCTTCTCCAATGAGTCAACTCTTCGCATGAGGTGGCCAAAATACTGGAGTTTCAGCTTTAGCATCATTCCTTCTAAAGAAATTCCAGGATTGATCTCCTTCAGAATGGACTGGTTGGATGGGAATACCAGACCACCTGATCTGCCTCTTGAGAAATCTGTATGCAGGTCAGGAAGCAACAGTTAGAACTGGTCATGGAACAACAGACTGGTTCCAAATAGGAAAAAGAGTACGTCAAGGCTGCATATTGTCACCATGTTTATTTAACTTATATGCAGAGTACATCATGAGAAATGCTGGAGTCTTACATAGACTAATGCAAATTAAATAATGTTAACAATACTAGGGAGAGGTTTCAGTGTGCTTCTTTGAAATAAAGCAAGTAAAGGCAGAAGGAGCGTGCCAAAGCAAGGTGAGGGTTCCAAGCAGCACGTCACTCCGTCCACCTTTGCTTTTTAAGGTGTTTTTAAAGTAAACTCAATGCCCCTAAACTTTGAAGCAGACGCCTAGGTCTCAAAATTGTCCAACTGCACATCAAGAGCAGCATTTGAACACTGATGAAATCGTAGCCCATGAGGCAATTACTTCAGAGTTAGAAGCTCTAGAAAATAGCATTATATGACACTGGAAGTGCCATCTCAGCAGTCATCACAGCGTAAAGCACTAATGAGTAAGTGCTCTCTGGCTGCCTTGCCCCATAAATGACAGAATCCGAAGACAGGGAACCTGACTTAAATCCACCAGGCATAGAAAACTGCAGGTGTATTGGGACAGCCTACCAGGCATGGCCCAGGGTTTTGCTTCAGCACAAAGTGGAAAGCCTTGGACTCCAAGGTATGTAGACGCAATTTCAAATCCCCCTTGGCCAACTACCTGCTCTCTTATCTCCTCTGAGCACTTCTTTCCTAACACAGAGTAAGTTCCATATGTTAGCTACTGCTATTAATACTGAAGTATTTATACAGTGGAGAAAATAGGACCCACTTTATGACACTACTTTGAATGTTAGGGATAAAACATTTGTAACTCCAAACACAAAACTTGGCGTTTAAGTAGCTGCTACACCTACTTTGTGTCATTATCATTAGAATCATCTTCACTGGACTATAAACTATTCATTAGAGTAGGGGTTGTGTCTATTGAATTTACTGGTGAGTCCCCAGCACCTGGGACTTCCCTGGTGGCTCAACGTAAAGAATACACCTGCCAATGTAGGAGATGCAGGTTTGATCCCCTGGGTCAGGAAGGAGGAGGGCATGAAAACCCACTCCAGTAGTCTTGCCTGAGAAATCCCATGGACAGAGGAGCCTGGAGGGCTACCATCCATGAGGTTGCAAAGAGTTGGACACGACTAAACAACCAAACAACAACAACAAAAACAACTCCAACACTTAGAACAGTGCCTAGAAATAAAACAATCTATTTGAGCCTCTCCCCCTAACAGCACTGACATAATTCAGACCATATCTGATGTTTGTTTGTATTTTAAATGTAAGCCTTTAATTGCAAAACACATTCAGATTGAAACCAGAGACCCCTGTGAAAGTTGTGAATAATCTGGTTGTATAGTCAGTTCAAAAAAGCTGGAGATCAAGGAAAACACCAGAATCAAAAGACTGAGATCTAGTGTCCCTCTGGTTTCTGTGTCTGTATGACTTAACGCAAGGCCCAAATGTTCCTGAGGTTCAATCCACTTACCTATAAAATGAGGAATAATGGTGATGTGGTTTAACCTATACTTCCCTGGTTTAACCTACTCTAGTAGCATTGTTTTGAGGGCCAAGTGGGGCTATATATATAAATATAACATTGAAAAATGTTTCGTGTTCTACAAAATATTACTGATAATAAATATTACTTATCATTCACCAACATGATGGAATATCCACTTGGCCTCTGGACAAAAAGAACTGTGTAGACAAGCAGGCCAAAAACTCAGCCTGTGAGTTTATATAAATGGAGTTTATGTTTTTAGATTGCTAAAAAGAAAAAAAAAACTCAAAACAAGAATTCTAGTTCTTGACACATGCGTGTGCACGCTAAGTCATTTCAGTCAGTCGTGTCTGACTCTTTGCCACCCTATGGACTGTAGCTCACCAGACCCCTTTGTTCATGGGATTTTCCAGGCAAGAATATTGAAGTGGGTTGCCGTTCCCTTCTTCAGGGGATCTTCCTGACCCAGGGATCAAACTCGCGTCTCTAGTGTCTCCTGCATTGGCAGAGAAGTAAACACAGTGCCCCTAAATTGGGAAGCCCATTTCATGACAAATCTACAATATTTACTCTCTGAATTTTTAGAGAAAAAGTTGGTCAACCCCTAAGTCTTAAGAGTTTATATTAATTATAGTTTTAGTTTCTTTTGAGGTTAAACCTTAAAGCAGATAGAAATTATGCCCTGCAAGATTGATGCTCAATTAGCTGCAGCTCAGACATAGCACAGTTGGTAAAGAATTTGCCTGCAATTCAGGAGACCCGGATTCAATTCCTGGATTGGGAAGGTCCCCTAGAGAAAGAAATGGCAACCCACTCCAGTATTCTTGCCTGGAGAATCCCATGGACAGAGGAGCCTGGCAGGGTACAGTCTATGGGGTCGTAAGAGTCGGACACAACTTAGAGACTAAACCACCACCACCAGGTAGCAAAAAGAGTACTTTCTTAAATTAAAGGCAGACCCTGGGTGCACCTCAGCAGCCTTAGGAACACCCTCAAGTCCAGGATGAAAGCTGCCCATTCTAGCCTGCTCAAGTCTCTGGGTCCCAGGTGAGCCTGTCCTCTGTGTCACCAAAGTCAGTGTCTCTCTTGTTTACCTCTTTATTTTCAGCATCTATCAAATAGCAAGGATTTCCTAAATATTTGTTGAATGAATGAGTGAATACAAATATTCATTCATCTGCTATTCACAGGCTGGCTCCAGCCCTTACTCTTCCATAACATCTTCAGAAACTACTCCAACCCAGAGGTCTCTTTCATGTCCTAGAGTCTCATACCCTCTTTGATCCAAGGGAGGCCATGTAGGGTTTTCAGATACTCTTGAAATGTTGCCCATACTCTTTGCTAATGATTGTCCAGTTAATGCGTTTGGATGCTTTTGAACTGTGGTGTTGGAGAAGACTCTTGAGATTCCCTTGGACTGCAAGGAGATCCCACCAGTCCATTCTGAAGGAGATCAGCCCTGGGATTTCTTTGGAAGGAATGATGCTAAAGCTGAAACTCCAGTACTTTGGCCACCTCATGCAAAGAGTTGACTCATTGGAGAAGACTCTGATGCTGGGAGGGATTGGGGGCAAGAGGAGAAGGGGACGACAGAGGATGAGATGACTGGATGGCATCACTGACTTGATGGATGTGAGTCTCAGTGACCTCCGGGAGTTGGTGATGGACAGGGAGGCCTGGTATGCTGCGATTCATGGGGTCGCAAAGAGTCGGACACGACTGAGTGACTGATCTGATCTGATCTGATCCGATGTATTTATACTTTGTTCTTCCAATAAGGTTATAAAACTGTCAGGTCCAACACGGCACCACTTCTGACTTCCTCCTTAAAACCAGCCAGCAAATCCATCTGCACTTGCAGCAAAATATATTAGGATGACCTAACCCCAGTACCTATGACTTGGCACGGAGACTATCTCATTGCTGGTTTGCCCTAAATGTCAACTGCTGACCTGAAAATATCAACCCTAGGTCTCACCATGTCTTGGGTACTAGTTCCTCACTTTGTTCATTTGTTTCTGGGCCCCAGGAGTAGTCATTTGAGGCAGGGCCTTGTCTTGCCTCGAACTCCATCTCTTGACCCCAGCCTGGTGCTTGGGGCTGCATGCTCTGCACTTGCTCCTGATGCTGACAGCCTTCTGCCTACTGAACATCCCAGGACCTTCCAGTGCTCTCAGGCTCCCACTGTTAGATCATTCATCTTGGACCATATTCACAATCACTTGGCAGGACTGTAACCTCCAGGATATCACATTTTATTCGCTCTCTTCTGGACTCCTCCAACCTGTGGTAAGTCACCAGGCCGGATTAGGCCAAGCTGTGAGATACAGTTCTGCAACTGGCACTTCTTTTTTATCTACCGCATACCTATATGGTGCTTAAACCACTGCAGGCTTGCCAGAGCGGCTCAGCAGAGATCCATTCATTGTTTTTCCAGCACACACAAAAATAATAAAAGATGGTCACTTATAAAGTGTCATATCTAAGTTTCTTATATGTCAAACTCCATGGTTCTCATCCCATCAGACCCAACATCCCCTTTTTATAAAAAGTATTTTATGATCCTCCCCTTTACTATCATGAAATGAAATGCATAGACAGTGTATAGTCAGCCCTTAGAATCTGACGGTTATGCAGCCAAGGAGTCAATCAACCACAGATGGAAAACATTAGTTTTTAAAAGTTCCATAAAGTTCCAGAAAGCAAAACTTGAATTTGCTGTCCTTCAGCAACTATTTACTTAACATTTACACTGTAGTTGGGCTTCTCAGGTGGTGCAGTGATAGAGTCTGCCTGCCAATGTAGGAGCCACAGGAGATGTGGGTTCGATCCCTGTGTTGGAAAGATTCCCTGGAGAAGGAAATGGCAACCCACTCCAGTATCCTTCCTGGAAAATCCCATGGACAGAAGAGCCTGGTGGGTTACAGTCCATGGGGCTGCAGAGTAGGACATGACTGAGCGACTAAGCATGCGCACATGCATATACATTGTATTTACAACTATTTACATTGTATTAGGTATTATAAGTAATCTAGAGATGATTTAAACCATGTGGTAGTATATGCTTAGGTTATATGCAAATACTATGCCATTTTATATAAGGGACTTGAGCATTACAGATTTTGGTAACCATAGGAGTCCTGAAACCAGTCACTGACAATACCAAGGAAGGGTAGCTTATCATGTATATATATTATTACCTAGACACATTTTTAAACACCAATGTAATGTCCTGCATGTACAATAAAGCAGAAACAAAAGGAAAGTAGTTCATAATAAAATAATGTGCATTTACACGTGTACACAAGAAAGGCTTGAAAAAATAATGAAATGCTTGCACTGTGATTTTTTCATGCCCAATTCTTGGCAAAGTTCTGAACAAAACAAAATATAATCTTGCCTTAATATACAAGGTAGTTGTAAATTCATGGAAAATTTAGTGTGTATTAAAACAGGGGAGGAAATTATGTAAATTGGAGTTGGGTTTTAAGCTTAGACAGGTTTACCTATATGAATGCCTGGCAGGACATTCAGAAACCACGTGAGATGTCATAGGATGCCGCATTGTGTGGGACTGGCCCATGAATAGGATGTCTCACATCCCTGACTCCCACCCAGTTCAGCGACATCTGAAAAATGTTTCCAGGAATTTCCAAACCACTCTGTAGGGGGCAGTACTACCACCATTGAGAGCTATTAGTTTAACCCACCTATTCAAAACTGTCCTGCACTTAGATCCCCTCTCAAACACAATATCTCCTCTGATCCCGCTGCTGCTGCTACTGCTGCTAAGTCACTTCAGTCGTGTTCGACTCTGTGCGACCCCATAGACAGCAGCCCACCAGGCTCCCCCGTCCCAGGGATTCTCCAGGCAAGAGCTCTGGAGTAGGTTGCCATTTCCTTCTCCAATGCATGAAAGTGAAAAGTGAAAGTGAAGTTGCTCAGGTTGTCTACTTGAAAGTTATACAGTCGTGTCTGACTCCTAGCGACCCCATGGACTGCAGCCCACCAGGCTCCTCCATCCATGGGGTTTTCCAGGCAAGAGTACTGGAGTGGGGTGCCATTGCCTTCTCTGCCTCTGATCCTGAGACCCCCCCCAACTAAAGGGTTTGACTGAGTGACTGTACTTCAGGAGCTGGCATACCCCAAATCCAAGAGTCAAAGTTTAATGAATCCCGAGATCTCAGCACTACCCAATCTCAAGGCTATGATTTAGGCAGTCACGAGAGGAGGAGATGTCATTGCACAATGGAAATATGAGAGTTCCCTCTAGCTAATTAATCATATTAAAAGGCAAAACCATCAGGATTCCCTTACTCCACTGACTCTGCATCACATACTCATTTTGCTCTATAAAACCACTGCATGTAAGGGTTGGCAGTAACTTTCTCTGTCTCTCTGCACACAGTTAACACTTCATCCTGTCTCCCAGACCACTCTTCTCCTACCCAACCTTCTGCCATTTCTCCTAACACGTGTCACAAGCACCCCAGCTCCATGCCTTCTTTCCCAGACCTTATATTGCTAATCCTACCTTCCAACTGACCTTCTTTCCATAGAGTTTCCTGGCTCCAATTCTGGCTACATTTCTACACAGTCTAGGTAGACCCAGACTGCTCTCCCATTGCCCTCATCTGGTTTACCCTGGGAAGGAACTCTGACTGGTCTTCAGGGGCCCACTCTAGGTGATTTCTCTGCATGTTCTCCCATACTTCTGCTCTTCAATGGCCATCTTCAGTAAAGTGGAACCTTAGTTCATGTGGCATGGGACTCCATCCTCTGGGATGTTTCTCTTGCTGTCTACCTAGAATGACTCTCCTCCTTCATCTCTTAAACTCTATCACTATTCTAAACCAGCTGAAATATCCCCTCCTCCAACAAGTCTTCCTAAATATTCTCTCCAAGTTTCTGCACCTCTTCCATAATCAGTCTGTTTTGCTTCAACCTTGAAGACGAAGGTCCTTTTTAGGATTCTTTTGTGTCCCCAATGACACAGAGGAATTTGCCACGGTAGCCCAACTATCCAACCCAGTCTTGTGGTTTTATGAGCTCAAAAGAAAGGGAAGTGATAGACTGATGGCATATTTGATCTTCGAAGAGGAGCCCCTAGCCTCTTCTTCAGAATCACTTCCCTTCTCCTCAACTAAAGTCAAACCCCCTGAGGACACTAGCTGGCCCAGAGATGTCCTTCCTCTCTTCAAGTTGCAACATTCGTGCATTGAAAGTAGATCCATACCATCATGGTGACTCTGAAAACATGAACTAAGACAATAATAAATTAGAGCAATAGTCAACTCATAGCACTGTGATGCTCATGTATGAATTGGAATGTGAACACTGAGATTTTCATTTCATGGTTGAAAAATATACGAGTTGACCCAAATACTAATTTCTGCATTTCCATCATTTACATATCATGGGTCAGTAACCATTTCTTGCCTAAGTGGCTTTCCAAATGAAAAGCTGTAATATTGAAATGGTTTATCATATTTACAAACATTGCATTGTGCTACCCATTCAGGGCTTTGGATTCATTGGCAAATATGCAGATCCCAGTCTCCAAGAAGGCAGAGCGGTGCCTGAGAGGAGAGAGCCAGTTCCCCAAGGAGAGATCCATTTGTTTCTTTCTCCCTCAAGTTCAGGAGTCTAGGAACCTCTATTCCACTGGGACATCTTCTAGCCACCTCTTTTCTCCCGCATGTCATGTGGTCAGCAGGGGCCAGGGCTGGACTCTGCTGGTGTTTCTGTGATTTTTCTCCTCTCTGGGGCCAAAGAATCTAGTTGCTTTGAAAATGTCTCCTTGGGAGGCTGGAAGTGCTGAGAGAGCCAAATGTGATCTTTGGGAAGGGTAATGCAACCTGATGTTTTTTATTACAGTTCAGAACAACATCGAGTGAAATGTCTACGGTGATTCTTTTCCCTCATTTTAATGCCAGGATAATACAAATCAGCATGTGACTGAACTGGTCTTTGATGTGAGCCCTGTCGTGGTCACTGCACTCCTTCACAGTGGCCTGAGTTACCTGCACCATTAGGGATCTCACTTATCACTGGACATGAGTTTCTTAGAAATCTGTGTTTTTAAAGAATAATAGAGCTAGCACTACAGATTAAAAGGAGAGCTGGTGTAACTGTTACCCTGCCCCTGCAGGCTCAGTTTCCAGGTCTGACTTGCTCTTTCTTACAACTGCGGTTGAAGGTCAGCATCCAGCCTGTGTGGGGATAGTCGCCCCTTCCTCATTCACACAGCCACGCTCTCAGCCCCAGCTGTTCTCCAACCCACACCTCCTTTGCTGAGCTTCTCTTGCTCCTGCTTTGGCACAAACACTTAGAAGGAAACTAAAGGGAAAGCATTGAGGTTGTTTATTAGATTCTCCTGTGAATTTGGTTTCAGGACTAGAAAGCGGTGCCGTGGCTGTGTGATTTATGAAATCCCTCCTGCTGCTGCTTTTCCTTATTTTGAGGGTGATGTACAAGAAGTGAGTTAGCGAAGAGTTGACTGGTCACATTTCACACCCTCGCCTGTGAGTCCTAGCATGGAGGGCATAAAGACAATAATGTGGACAGAGAGGTGGTGGGGAGGGATTTAGCTGTTAATGGAAATTTCTCCTTCAGACTCTCTGGGAAAAAAAAAAATGTTGCCTTTCAGAGGATGGATCTCCCTACCCCACCCCCTTTCTTTTCTCCCTGGCTCCTATGTTTTAAAAAAGTTAAGGGGTGTGGGGGTGGGGGTGCAGTGTGTTTGGAGGGAAGCAAGCAGAAAGGGAAGGGAGTGGAAAATGGTTGTTATCATCCCAAAGTCCTTCTCTGGCTGGCTGCAGCTCTGTTTATGAAATGCCATAACAATAGTGAGCTCACGCCTGTGTGCTCCTATCAAGCAGGGTTCCTGGGTGCCAGATGGGCACTTTGTGACTGTATGAGCGTGCATTATTTCATTTCCTACATCTGGGACTCCAAATGGCCTCCCAGAAGGCCATAGGAGTGGGATACCACTTCTCAGCTCGGGGCCCCCATCTTCACCAGGGTTCCCAGTGGAGCAGAGGAGAGGAAGCCAGCCATTCCCAAGTGATATCTGAAAGTTGACACACACCAGGGCCAGGGGGAATGTTTTAGAAGCCAGAACAAGATGGAAATAAATAATAACCCATCATGTATGTCAGCAGCAGTTGAAAAAAAGAGGAAAGAACAAATGGAAAACAAATCATAAAGCATTTTCTTCCCCGGCCTCGGAAGATGTTCTGGGAATAATGTTTTGTATTTCAGCTTTGAAATTCTGTTGTGACCTTCTAGCCACACACCTCTGGATATTGCTAGTGGTCCAGATAAGGAAACCAAAATGGTCTGAGGAATGCCGGCATAGACCACAGCCTCTTGGCCTCTTTCTCACTTTATTTCAGTTAATGGGATGAGGTGTATTGGTATGAAAGAGTAGTGAGAATGCTTACTTCTCCTTAGTACTGAACCAAAGTTGAGTGTTCGCAGAGGCAACACAATGAACTGCTGTTTAGATAAACCCAATGGACAGAGTTGCCATCCAAAAGTCAGATACTTCTTGTTTTCAGGTTTATTGTGGAAAATCCTCACCTGCTCAAAAGGAGTTATCCAAATCACTTAATTTGTCCTGCAAGGGAAAAAAAAAAGAAAAAACTTTTTTACAAGAATATGTGACTTATGTTAAAAAAAATCTGACAGTTGACTTAACCGTTTTGCATAAGATATTTACAAACCATGGCAGATTAAAGGGGGTTTTTATGCATTTTCACATCCTGCTTGGTTTAAAGCAGCAATTTTCTGCAAGGACAACAGAGAAAAAAACACGCTTTACACTGCTTATATTAATTACATTTTTTCATTACCCATCATGTTTTCTGCAGGCTTGTGTATTATTACTGCGAAATGTAATGAAATAGAAAAAAGAGAAAAGAATGGACTTCTGGGAAATTTTCCAATTCTTGAAATGCAATGTTAATTGAGAGCTATTTTTAGGGCTGTGCGGATAGTGCAGGACCCAGGGCCATTGGTACAAATGGGTCCAGTCCAGGTGCGGCTTCCCGGGTGACAGTCTGGGTCTCTGCTGCTGGAGAGCTTCACAATTTCTGTCTTGCTTGGTGCCAAGTCTACCAAAGGACGTGGAAGGATGTCTACAGATGAGCTAGTCACAAAGGAAGTAGAAGAAAAGCAAGGGGAGATGAAGATGGACCCACATGGAGCCCAGGCTCAGTGATGCTTGGGAGCGACTCCCAACCTCACCTTCATCCACTCCATCAAAATGAAAGAAAACTAATCAATGTTTAGGAAAATGGTGACACATAGTCCAATACGTTCCAAGGCCCTTACAATGAGGAATTCAAAAAGTGTCCATGAGGTGGTAGTCAACAAGACCCTTTATCAGGAACCTTCTTCCCCTGCTGGAGAATTTACAAGTTCTTAGTGTTGGGTATACACTGCCAAGGACTTGAGGAAAATTGTCTGCCAAGGCAAGAACTCGGTGAATTGGAGAAATATTGTTTCTTTTAGTACTAAACTATATAGACCATAGATTTAACTTCCCACTTGATTAAGCTGAATAGATGACTCTCAAATTCATAGAGGCCCTTCTGTATTACTTCTATACCCCAGAATCCCATTTCCTGATGTAGTATTAGAACCAACATTGCAATTGATAGTAAACATGTTTACGGGGCCAAGTGTTCTTCTAAGGAAAGGTCTCAGAAGGGCTTCAAAGAACTTAGAAACTTTGGGCACATTTGAAAATTCTCTATCTCAACATACCGTAAAGCTTTTGAGGCTCTATGAGTGTGTCAGCCACCCCTAACATTAGTCTCCTGCAAATGCATTCTATAAAAAAAATTAAACAACTGCTAAAACCCATAAATTCCTATAATTCTTATTGCTGCTTCCATTTTCACAAAGTAAAGACAACTGTCCATAAAAGTCATCTGGCCAAAATTAGCTTAAGGCTATCAGACTTAGAAATCCTGTATAAGCAGCATTTCACCCAGTTAAAAGCAACCGAAAGGAACAAAGGGAAAACACTTTCCAGTCAACAGTTTTCTCTGAGCTATGAGGTAGGTACCCTGCCCACCTGTCTCTGCTGCTTCAGGCTGCCCAGGGCCACAGCCAGTGCTGTGAGCTTACTCTGAATGCAGCAGATTGCAATGCCCTGCTGCAATGTTGTCATCAGAGGCAAACTGGCTGTCTGCCTTGAGACTATTGGCTTAGCCCCGATTTACATGATGTTTGCAATAAGGTGTGTAATAAAAAGAGAAATTCCACCATTTCTAGGAGTTTCTTCCCAGAGCAAAGTCACCTACAAGAGTTGTTCGTAAAACCAATGGTACATGGAGTGAGAAGGCAAAATGGAAATGGTGCATAAGACCCAAAATTCCATAGCTGGGTAGAGAGAAACCTGAGTTTCCAGTTCCCATTGCCGGGATTCAGAACACAGAGATTAACTCAGATAGTTCCTGGCCAGCCTGGCCCACATTCAGTGCCATCTAAGGCTGGACTAACCAGCTGGTAGGATTCCATCTCCTGTTCATCACAATGATGACAAGAGGTGATCTAAGCAGTCCTTGGTTTACTCCAAGTAATTCCCCTTCTTAATCACCTGCTGCTTCAGATATGCCTCTTTGGACTTCTGTGCTTATTTTCTATTTCTCTTTTAATCAGCTTTTAACAATAGGTGTTGGAGAAGACTCTTGAGAGTCCCTTGGACTGTAAGGAGATTCAACCAGTCCATTCTGAAGGAGATCAGCCCTGGGATTTCTTTGGAAGGAATGATGCTAAAGCTGAAACTCCAGTATTTTGGCCACCTCATGCGAAGAGTTGACTCATTGGAAAAGACTCTGATGCTGGGAGCGATTGGGGGCAGGAGGAGAAAGGGACGACAGAGGATGAGATGGCTGGATGGCATCACTGACTTGATGGATGTGAGTCTCAGTGACCTCCGGGAGTTGGTGATGGACAGGGAGGCCTGGTGTGCTGCGCTTCATGGGGTCGCAAAGAGTCGGACACGACTGAGCAACTGATCTGATTCACCTCTGCTATGAATGATATTTAGTTCCCTTACACTCCCCCTCCCACTTTATGTACTTCCATCTTCCCAGTTTCTAAAACTTATGGCTTAGATTTTCTTACTGGTTACATTTGTAGTGTTAAATAACATAGCCAATGTCTGTGTCTCATTTTAGAAACTTTATGCATGTTTGATAAAGATATTGTTGGCTCTATATAGCCCTCTCCCACCCCACGTCCCCCACCCCAAATCCCAATATCTGTCAACTCTACTGATATATTTACATTGTCAAAATTGACAACATTTATGTTCTTTTCTGTAATTATAATTAAGCCTTCTGTGAGTTTGTCTAGGGATTGACTCTAACAATTAATAACCTACAACCTATAAACAGGGCTTATATGATCATGATTATATAAATATTTTTACCTGTGGACCAATCTCTTTCTTTCCTGAGACATCCACCCAGCTGTCTCTGAATTTCTGCTCCCATCCAGGCAGCTTGGTCTTGAGTGACTGCCCAGCTGTCACCAAGGGACTTCCCTCTCTGCCCTCTCTAGGCTAGAGCTATTGTTTCCTGGATCTCATGCCTTCCTCATTCATGATGTTTTCCTTTTTTCTGGAGTTCACTCTCAATGATTTTTTTTTCAGAAATATAAACTATAATTTATTTCATGTTTGCTATGTTTTTCCTTTTGCTACTTCACTAGGGTTTGTCTGGGGATAGAATTCTATGGTCAAAGTTATTTTCCATCAGAACTTTGAAAACATCATTCCATTGGTTTCCAGCATCCAATGTTGCTGATGAGAAGTCAAATGCATTCCCGAGTCTCATTACCCAAAAGATAATCTTTTTTTGTTTGTTTTTCTGTATTGAATCTCTTTAGGAGTTCCTCATTTTTCCTGGTGCTTTAAAGTCTCATAGGTATGTGTCTATGCTATGCTATGCTAAGTCACTTTAGCCGTGTCCAACTCTGTGTGACCCCATAGACGGCAGCCCACCAGGCTCCACCGTCCCTGGGATTCTACAGGCAAGAACACTGGAGTGGGTTGCCATTTCCTTCTCCAACGCATGAAAGTGAAAAGAGAAAGTGAAGTCGCTCAGTCATGTCTGACTCTTAGCGACCCCATGGACTGCAGCCTACCAGGGTCCTCCGTCCGTGGGATTTTCCAGGCAAGAGTACTGGAGTGGGGTGCCATTGCCTTCTGTGAGGTATGTGTCTAGGTATGGACAAAAACTACTTTTAAGACATTTTGATAGAGATATCTGCTCCTTTTTGCCTTCCCTGTTAGGATTAGAAAGAAGAAGCTCTGTATTGGTTTCTGAAACTCACATTGCTATCAGGGAAGAAATAAATCATAATATGATTTTCTCATATCTGACAAATTGAATTTAGAGTATGAATTTCAAATTTTTATAAACAAGTTAATAAACACATCATCACTAATAAATTTTTAAAGCCCTGAAAGCCTATAAAGTAGAAGTTTCCCATACCTCATTCATAAAGTATAAGGAAGGTGAGTAAGAAAAATTTGACTAAATTTTTGACATTTTCTTGCATTTGCCAAAAACCCAAAACTATTTGACTGTGTTTTAAGAAAATGATGAATATAATGAAGAGAGTTTATGGAAGAAGGAATGTAAAGAAGTACTTCCTTGGATAGATTTTGCATAAATACCTCATCCTATGGCACAGAAGTTAAAGCATCTGCCTGCAATGTGGGAGACCTGGGTTCGATCCCTGGGTCGGGAAGATCCCCTGGAGAAGGAAATGGCAACTCACTCCAGTATTCTTGCCTGGAGAATCCCATGGACGGAGGAGCTTGGTGGGCTGGAGTCCACGGGTTGCAAAGGATCGGACACGACTGAGCGACTTCACTTTCACAGCAAACGAACCTGGGTTTTAGAACATACCAATCTGGACAGGAACTCCAGCCCTGCCATTTTCTAGTTAAGTGAGTAAAGCAAGGAGAAGGTACTGGCACCCCACTCCAGTACTCTTGCCTGGAAAATCCCATGGATGGAGGAGTCTAGTAGGCTACAGTCCATGGAGTCGCTAAGAGTTGTGTCACTTTCCCTTTTCCCTTTCATGCATTGGAGAAAGAAATGGCAACCCACTCCAGTGTCCCTGGAGAATCCCAGGGACGGAGGAGCCTGGTGGGCTACCGTCTGTGGGGTTGCACAGAGTCGGACACAACTGAAGCGACTTAGCAGCAGCAGCAGCAGAGTCAAGCAAATTAAACTCAATAAATGTTACTTTCCTTCCTTCTTTATCCCTAATTCCATGGGCTTAACACTGAGGCTTGGATCTTTATAAATGTTCTATCCAGTGTACCATGATGAGGTACAAAGGATGAGTTTAGAAATGTAACAGAATGTTAAGTTGGAAATTCTGACTGATGGATTGAGATACAATTGATGTTGCATTCCAAAGAAAGTGCTAGACCATATGCAGAATTTCCAAAAGGAGAAATATAGACGAACCAATTGCATAATCCTTGAAATCTGTCATTCATATTAAAGATATAAAAGGGCTCTGAGAATGGAAATTAAGGAAAATTTTGTGACAAGGATTTTAGCAAAGAGGTTTGGGGATTCTGGGACTCCTTCTCAGGAAGGTCAGTGGAGCTCTGAAGACCTCAATGTGTATCTCCTGCACTTTGGGAATAAGTGACCAGGCCTAGGTTATATCTGAAGAAGTTAAAATAACCCTTAGAAGCAAGGTAATAGACTACATTAAAAAAATAACTACTCACCAAGGTTTTTGAACACTAAGAACTAAATCTACAAGGCCCAGGACCATTTAAAAGGATCTAAGGAGTGGCTTAGTAGTCTAAGGAGACATACGAGAATTGTTCTCCTAATTTAGACTCAACTGTCTTGAGCTATGGGCTTCCCTGGTAGCTCAGCTGCTAAAGAATCTGCCTGCAGTGCAGAAGGCCCTGGGGATTCCTAGGTTGGGAAGATACCCTGGAGAAGGGATAGGCTACCCACTCCAGTCTTCTTGGGCTTCCCTAGTAGTTCCGTTGGAAAGAATACACCTGCAATATGGGAGACCTGGGTTCAATCCCTGGGTTGGGAATATACCCTGGAGGAGGGCATGGAAACCCACTCCAGAACTCTTGCCTGGAGAATCCCCATGGACAGAGGAGCCTGGTGGTCTACAGTCCACATGGTCACAAAGAGTCAGACACGACTGAGTGACTAAGCGTGAGCATTTTGAGCTATATTATGTTTATATGCACAATTCCCTTTTTCAGCAGATAGTTCCATACTGCTCAGGCTTCCCTCATAGATCAGTTGGTAAAGAATCTGCCTGCAATGCAGGAGACCCTGGTTCAATTCCTGGGCCAGGAAGATCTGCTGGAGAAGGGATAGGCTACCCACTCCAGTATTCTTGGGCTTCCCTTGTGAGTCAGCTGGTAAAGAATCCACCTGCAATGAGGTCTGAGATCTGGGTTTGATCCCTTGGTTAGGAAGATCCCCGGAGAAGGGAAAGGCTACCCACTCCAGTATTCTAGCCTGGAGAATTCCATGGACTATATAGTCCATAGGGTTCCCAAAAGTCAGACATGACTAAGCAACTTTCACTTTCACTTTCTATATTGCTCAGAGTGAACACTGTGATTCTACTGTACATCCATAATATGTCTGCAACAGTTCTAAGTTACCATATAATTAAAAATAATAGCTAATATTTATTGAGAGCTTTCTATGTGCCAAGCACTGTTCTAAATATTTCATATCTATTAACTCACAAGAGCTCCTACTAAGTAGGCATTTCTATTGCCATCTTCATGAGGAAACTGAGTCACACGGAAGGTAACTTGCCCACAGATTCATACCTAGGAGATGGCAAAGCTAGCATTCAATTCAAGTGGTCTAGCTCTTAGACCCAAGCTCATAACAATCCTTACACTCTCTCTCTAAGGCTTGGCAAGAACAGTTCCAAAGAATTAAGTTCCCTTTCTTCTATTTTCAATAAATAAAGCTCCAATTAGCATTTTAAACCTCCAGAAGAGTTTGTGCTGGTTTGAAAACCTTCTAAAAAGGAAATAAAAAGCAGATTTCAACTTACAGAATTATTTTTCAAAAGTAAGGTGGTGTAGGAATAAAATAGAGGAGGAAATAAGTAAATATGGTACTTGGTATCTGAAACTGGCCATTCATCAAGACATGTCAGCAACACCCAACTTAAATTTGATGAGTTCAATATTTTCAGGACTAGCAGAATTTCTTGTGACCTGTATAATTGAGCAGAATTTCTTGGTTAAGATGGGCCTGGGGCTGGACCTCAGCTCTTAAGGCTAAATTTCTTCATTCCATAGTTCTTCCAGGTCACTGTCAAAACCACTGGTAATTTTACACTGCAGTGATCTGTGCCTTTTCCTGGCCTGAGGATAAATAGAAAACTTAACAGTTCTGAGAGCTGTTGACACCATGTACTGAGAAACACAATCAGAAAATGTTAAAGGAAACCCTTGAAGGATGTGAATGAAGAATGTGGACATTCACACATGGAAACTCCTCATGTGATGCCAGCTTTGCTCCCCAGCTCTGAAGCCAAAAAATGAACAAGTTAGGGAATAGGGGTGCATGCCTGAAGCTTTAATAGAAAACAATAAGGGATGAGCATTCCTAGCAAGGCTTCAAATGACCATTGGCTGGTAGGCAGAGGATTCTAGTGTGCTCAAGAGAAGGGTTACGGTGATAAAAAAAAAAAAAAAAAAAAGAGATGCCTATAGGAGGATGGGGAAAAGCCAGTTCCACCCCAACAACTACCAAATGTAGTTGCTTGTTTTCCTGTTTGATAAACACACAGGGATACATTTTTTATTTCCCCCTTTAAGTATGTATGTAACCCCTTTAAGACTCAATCTAAGGTCACACACTTAAAGAAAAACTAGGGAGGTACAGATGCATTTCCTGAACCCTACAACTGGATATTCGGTCTGACAACAGGACCGTATATTTGAACTGAGAACAGGAAAATATCTTACAATCTCTGTCAGCATGAGCTATAAGGAAAAGTTAAGAAAAAGGAAGGGGTTGCTGGAGGTATAAAGTAAGCTATGGATCCTGGCTTTGAAGTATGCACAACACAGACATGTGGGAGCTCAGATCTAATTGCTGCTCCAGCCCTAGATCCCACTCAAGTAGCCTAAGCAATAGCCCTGGAGTCCTCTTCTCGTTAAGTATAATAAAAGTGGTTTTAGTTTTCCCTCTCACAGTATTTCCCTTCTTATTTGCCAGAGATAGATGTAGACAGCTTCATTCTTAATGTAATTACTGTTCCCTCAATATAAATGGCTTTCATTCACTCACTTATCCATTCAATATATAAACACTAAGTGCTGGTCTAGGTACAGGAGATTCAGATAATTAAGCCCTTGTCCTAGTCTGTAAAAAAAATGAGAGACGTATAATGTGTTATATATGAAGGCAATAACAGAAGTATGTGCTTGATATAGTGACTCCAGAGAGGACAGGGTGATTAAATAGAAGGGACAAAGTATTCTGGTAAATAATGACCTAGAAAGAAGAACAGGAAGAGTTTAAGGCTCTTCCCTTAATAAAATAAGTCTGTAGGACTTGGTGCATCTCTATCTGAGTCCTCATCCTGTCTTCCTCCAAGTCCTGGGATTCACATGCTATGTAAATCTCAGAAACAGGAGAAGCGGTTGCTTAAGCTATCTTACAGACTTGAATAAACCAACAATGGGCCTGTGAGCAATGACCTTTGACAAGTCCTTGTGTTTGGCTCAAGTGTAAGAGAACACAGTGCCCAAGTAGAGAACAATCTGCCTGCCCAGGGATCCTCTGGAGGTGAGGCTCTGTCAGCGAGTGCTCCAGGGACTGGCCCTGGGTACACTGAACTCTGCTCATCAGAAAGCACAGCCTTGGGGAGGGTTCTCCTGCAGCCGCTGCAAAGTGATGATTAAGAGGCAGCACAAATCGCATGGATCCTGTCCTAGCCTTATGCTTTCTGAAGACAATGATGATGAACGAAATGATGAATGAACTATGATAATCCTATAAAAACCCTCCTGTCTTCTCTTGCCTTCTTTTCTTCTCCTATTCTTTTCCCTATCTCCAAATCCATTCCTCTAACTCTTTGATGATTCAAACCACTTTTCCTACGAAGACAACCTGAAAATGTCCCCCACAACGATTCTGAGCCACCTGAAACCTGTCTTCCTTGCTAATGACAAGGCCCATCTCAGCTGACACAAACCATTTTTATGTGGAGTATTTGATGGCTCTGTGTTTTGTTCTGATGATTGTTAGCTCTTTTGGTTCATTGGCGTTGGAAATAAATCACATCTAACCTCTTTTGTACTAAAATTAACTGTCTCCTTGGACTGATTATCTTGCCCTTGGTCTCTGCGGAGTTGCACCCATAGGATCTCCAACGTGCCTGGCAACCCGAGCAGTTTGCCGAAGTTCCATGTGAGGAGAACGAGGCTGGCTTTCCCAGGTTCTGGTCAAGAGGGCTTGGCTACTCCTAAAAACAGCAAAAATGCTTCAGCAACATTCAGAAACCAAAGCAGGTAACAACCCCTCTCACATGGATGGATAGCAAAGGCTCTGGTGGGACAGGAAACTGGAGCATTTTGAACAAGTTCATCCACCTGTCTACCACGTGGGTTTAGTTTTTTCAACAACATATTGTAATTCCAGTTTGGAATGTGTCAGAAATATTTTTTTCATGATAGAATTGTTTTCCTTGAAAAAGAAAAAGCACAATTCAAAAGAACATAGAGGGGGTAAAAATCATTCTTTTCCAACATGGAAAACAGATACAAGACTTTCCCACAAATTAATACATAAACAAAGGTTCTTTTTCAGAAGATGGAGAAGTGGTCCTCAAAGAGAGAAAAAATAGTTTGGCAACCTCAACAGAGGAGAAAGTGGGACCCAAGGGATGTCAGGTAACAAGCATCTGGTCCACCCTAATTTCAAGGGTTGAATCTAACCAAACCAAACCAACATGCACTGCTTACCTCTTCAAGTTGTCACCCACCCTTGCAGAGGCAAGTTTGACCTTGTGTTGACCTGAAACTTTTCCCTCCATGTTTCATACATCATTGGGTGCTCCTTCAACCTCTCAGATTTCCCCCCACACCACTCCCCACCGCAGCTCATTCTCTGGCTTTTCTGTACTTCCCTGATTCTGCATGTGAACTCTCAAATTAAAATTAAAAACTCAGTATAATAAAAAACTCAGAACCATTAAAAATTGTTAAAGTTGTTTCTCTTTCTGATCTCCTGATTTCTACTAAAGGCACCACTGTTCTGCTGCACATATATGCTTAAGATTGAACAACACTCCCTCATCACCCAGCACAGCATTTTAATTCAGCATTGCCTGCATCATGATCCTTTCCTGCCTAAAAACCACCATCAGTGGCTCTTCTTTAGCTCTTACATGGCAGTATCCCCATTGCTCCTTTAAGATTTCACAGTATAACCAGATGTTAAAGGACCTCTATCCATAAATTAGCCTTAAACTCCTGAAGGAAGCCCCTGCTCCAGCCATGTCTGTCTACCAAAAGCATCTACTATGTTTACTCCAAGTCTCTGTTCATGCTGAACTCTCCACCTTAAATGTCTCAACCTTCTCTCCATAGGCATAGATCCTTCCATTCATCATAGTTTACTTCAAGACCCATGTAATCAATAAAGCCTTTGAGGCCACCCAAGTTCTTGGTAGTCTCCTCCTCTTCTCTTGAGCCTGTATGGCAATTAGAGTTTGCACTGCTTGTTTGACAATTATCATTTACTCTCTTGCATAACCATTAATCCAGCAGACATTTTTGAGCACCAACTATCTTGCCTATGACAGATTCTTTGATATTTGCTAATCATAAAAGGTTAATAAGAAATAAGAAGAATGGAGGAGGAGGCATAATTGGAAGAATACGCAGGTCTAAGAGAAAGAACCTTTTAAATGAAAGAGATGTAAAGATGTCCTACATCATAGGAAGGAAGACCATTTAATAATGTGTTATGTCTCACCTCCAAGCCCATCTGTATATTCTCCATTCTTTGATGCTAGTCTAGGACTTTACAAATGTTTTGGCTTTGCCAGCTGACCTCCTAGGAAGCTGTGTTAATAGGGAGTGCTATAGAAAGGAATGTGAAGTCAAGTGGGCCTTAGAAAGCATCACTATGAACAAAGCTAGTGGAGGTGATGGAATTCCAGTGGAGCTATTCCAAGTCCTGAAAGATGATGCTGTGAAAGTGCTGCTCTCAATCTGCCAGCAAATTTGGAAAACTCAGCAGTGGCCACAGGACTGGAAAAGGTCAGTTTTCATTCCAATCCCAAAGAAAGGCAATGCCAAAGAATGCTCAAGCTACCACACAATTGCACTCATCTCACACGCTAGCAAAGTAATGCTCAAAATTCTCCAAGCCAGGCTTCAGCAATATGTGAACCGTGAACTTCCTGATGTTCAAGCTGGATTTAGAAAAGGCAGAGGAACCAGAGATCAACTTGCCAGCATCCGCTGGATCACTGAAAAAGCAAGAGAGTTCCAGAAAAACATCTATTTCTGCTTTATTGACTATGCCAAAGCCTTTGACTGTGTGGATCACAATAAACTGTGGAAAATTCTGAAAGAGATGGGAATATCAGACCACCTGACCTGCCTCTTGAGAAACCTATATGCAGGTCAGGAAGTAACAGTTAGAACTGGTCATGGAACAACAGACTGGTTCCAAATAGGAAAAGGAGTATATCAAGGCTGAATATTATCACCCTGCTTATTTAACTTATATGCAGAGTACATCATGAGAAACTCTTGGCTGGATGAAGCACAAGCTGGAATCAAGATTGCCGGGAAAATATCAATAACCTCAGATATGCAGATGACACCGCCCTTATGGCAGAAAGTGAAGAGGAACTAAAAAGTCTCTTGATAAAAGTGAAAGAGTAGAGTCAAAAAGCTGGCTTAAAGCTCAACATTCAGAAAACGAAGATCATGGCATCTGGTCCCATCACTTCATGGCAGATAGATGGGGAAACAGTCGAAACAGTGTCAGACTTTTTGGGGGGGCTCCAAAATCACTGCAGATGTTGATTGCAGCCATGAAATTAAAAGATGCTTACTCCTTGGAAGCAAAGTTATGACCAACCTAGAAAGCATGTTCAAAAGCAGAGACATTACTTTGCCAACAAAGGTCCATCTAGTCAAAGCTATAGTTTTTCCAGTGGTCATGTATGGATGTGAGTTGGATTGTGAAGAAAGCTGAGCACTGAAGAATTGATGCTTTTGAACTGTGGTGTTGGAGAAGACTCTTGAGAGTCCCTTGGACTGCAAGGAGATCCAACCAGTCCATCCTAAAGGAGATCAGTCCTGGGTGTTCATTGGTTGGACTGATGCTAAGGCTAAAACTCCAATACTTTGGCCACCTCATGCGAAGAGTTGACTCATTGGAAAAGACCCTGATGCTGGGAGGGATTGGGGGCAGGAGGAGAAGGGGACAACAGAGGATGAGATGGCTAGATGGCATCACCGACTCAATGGACATGAGTTTGAGTGAACTCCGGGAGTTGGTGATGGACAGCGAGGCCTGGTGTGCTGTGATTCAGGGGGTCACAAAGAGTCGGACACGACTAAGCGACTGAACTGAACTGAACTGAATAGAACGGTAGACTGGAGGTGGTAGACGAGATTTGCTCCTCCTGTCTACTCTTTGTTGCTTTCTGTGGGCTTCCTGTCCATTCGTGTTTCCAATAAGTGTCACCCCAGCAATACTCCCTCACCTCATCAGTGGCAGCTCCTTCTAGTAATAGCAGCTGATTTCAGTTCGAAGCTTTTCCAGTTCATAGAATCAGCCTCTCTGTGCCAGCACCCCTATCCTGAGACACAACTGCATGCCAGCCAACACGCACTCAGCCTTTTCCTAACGCAGAGACACCAATACCAGGCACACATCACTTCTCCTCAGAGGTCTGGCTTCACCTCCTTGGGGCTCCTCCTTTAAGCTTCTAAGTTTCAATAATTACAATTTCTTCCCTTTGTTCTCTCAGCCCTAAGGGTGATGATACCTGCTTCCCACTTTCACAGTATCTTAGCATCTTCTTTCTACCTTTTTAGTTATCTGGATAACACTTTTTTATATTAAATTCTATTCAATAACTGGTACAGTTTCTATCTCCCTATAGGACCCTGATTGATACAGAAGGAACTAGTTTATGGGCATTAATTAAAATAATGCAAAGTGGTGCCGCTAAAATGCCAATAGATATATTAAATATTCAAACAATCTAAAAAGAAGGAAGGAAAGAGAATAAGAGGAATAAAATTCAGAAGTGACAAACTAAAGTCAAATATATTACATTAAATGTTAAAGCACTTAACTGCTCCCTAAAAAAAGCAAAAATGATCAGAAGTGATTTTTAAAATGGAAGATCCTACAATATTCAGACTTTAAAGACATATTTTAAATGTGATGACACATAGGTTGAAAGTAAATGGATAAAAAGAAGATATATATTGCAAACAGTAAACATAGACAAGCTGGGAGTGGCTAGATTAACAACAGACAAAATAGACATCAAGAAAAATAGTACACCAAAGACAAACATGGACATTTTATAAGAATTATGCTATGTCCATCAGAAGGAGAGAACAACTGTAAATTTGTATGTGCATAATAACAACTTTAAAATACAATAAAAAAAAAAAAGTTTAGAGGAAGTAATATACAATCCACAATCATAGTGGGAGATTTAAGTACCCTTCTCCCAACAATTCATTGAAAAACTAGAAAAAAATCACCCCATCCACAAAGGACCTGAATAACACTATCAACATGACCTAACTGATATTTCTAGATATTTATGCAATCCATCATCCAACTTCTTTTCAAGTGCAGTTGTATAGTCACCAAGATAGAACACATCAGATCAGATCAGATCAGTCGCTCAGTCGTGTCCGACTCTTTGCGACCCCATGAATCACAGCACGCCAGGCCTCCCTGTCATCACCAACTCCCAGAGGTCACTCAGACTCACATCCATTGAGTCAGTGATGCCATCCAGCCATCTCATCCTCTGTCGTCCGCTTCTCCTCTTGCCCCCAATCCCTCCCAGCATCAGAGTCTCCTCCAATGAGTCAGCTCTTCGCATGAGGTGGCCAAAATATTAGAGTTTCAGCTTTAGCATCATTCCCTCCAAAGAAATCCCAGGGCTCATCTCCTTCAGAATGGACTGGTTGGATCTCCTTGCAGTCCAAGGGACTCTCAAGAGTCTTCTTCAACACCACAGTTCAAAAGCATCAATTCTTTGGCGCTCAGCCTTCTTCACAGTCCAGCTCTCACAACCATACATGACCACAGGAAAGACCATAGCCTTGACTAGGCGAAACCTTTGTTGGCAAAGTAATGTCTCTGCTTTTGAATATGCTATCTAGGTTGGTCATAACTTTCCTTCCAAGGAGTAAGCGTCTTTTAATTTCATGGCTGCAGTCACCATCTGCAGTGATTTTGGAGCCCAGAAAAATAGTCTGACACTGTTTCCACTGTTTCTCCATCTATTTCCCATGTAGTGATGGGACCAGATGCCATGATCTTCGTTTTCTGAATGTTGAGCTTTAAGCCAACCTTTTCACTCTCCACTTTCACTTTCATCAAGAGGCTTTTTAGTTCCTCTTCACTTTCTGCCATAAGGGTGGTGTCATCTGCATATCTAAGGTTATTGATATTTCTGCCAGCAATCTTGATTCCAACTTGTGTTTCTTCCAGTCCAGCGTTTCTCATGATGTACTCTGCATATAAGTTAAATAAACATGGAGAATCCCAGGGACGGGGGAGCCTGGTGGGCTGCCGTCTATGGGGTCGCACAGAGTCGGACACGACTGAAGTGACTTAGCAGCAACAGCAGATTGCTTATTGAAAATAAGAAGATATGATCTAATTGGTTATGTCTGGGAATAATGACGGAGAAGGAAATGGCAACCTACTCCAGTGTTCTTGCCTAGAAAATCCCATGGACAGAGAAGCCTGGTAGGCTGCAGGCCATGGGGTCGCTAGGAGTCGGACACGACTGAGCGACTTCACTTTCACTTTTCACTTTCATGCATTGGAGAAGGAAATGGCAACCCACTCCAGTGTTCTTGCCTGGAGAATCCCAGGGACGGGGGAGCCTGGTGGGCTGACGTCTATGGGGTCGCACAGAGTCGGACACGACTGAAGCGACTTAGCAGCAGCAGCAGCAGGTGACAATATACAGCCTTGACGTACTCCTTTTCCTATTTGGAACCAGTCTGTTGTTCCATGACCAGTTCTAACTGTTGCTTCCTACTAGACCATAAAATGTCAAAAAAATTTTGAAGAATTGAAAACCAGGATAATAGCAGAGGATTAAACAACTAATATGCAAATTGAACTCAGCCCCCAAAATTAAACAATAAGGACAACAATACCAACAAGCACTGCCCTCAATTAAAAAAATTCACATCAAAGCGCACTACTATGAAAGCTCAGAATTCCTGGGTTGTAGTGGTATATAGGATTAAGGAGTAAATCACAAAACTCCCAAATGAGGAAAATTAGACCCCTTACAAAGAAACCAACCCAACTGGCATCAGATTCACCACTAGCAATATCTTCAAAACTTTAAGTGACAATGATTTGCAATCTAGCTTTCTATTCCCAGCCAGTCATGTGGGTAGTAAAGGGACAGTTTAGACATGCAAGAACTAAAATATAATGTTTAGAAAGTTAATGGAAAGCATGTGTCAATAAAACAAGAAATAAACCAAAGAAAAAGAAAGACATAAAATCCAGAAAACATATCAGAAAAGAGGCAAAAGCATCAGATAATGACATCTGTGAAATCTATCAGAAAGAAAAAAAGTCCACATTGGAGCAAGGAGAGGGAATCTGGGGGTAAAAGTTCTCTAGAAAAGTTAGAGCTGCTGTGCATGAGTCCCTTGACAAAACTGTTTATTTATAGTAGAGATATTAGAAGATTTGCAAAATGAATCATAAGCATATAAAAAGAGACTTCAAAAAAAATTAAGGCAATGTCATTTTCAGCAGAAAAAATGGGCAGGACAAGGAAAGAAATACAGTTGCAATTCACCATGGCTCATCCCTGGACAATGTTTACATGTACATAATAAACTAAAATTGTTTTATTTAAATAAATATGTGGAAAGGGAGAGAAGAAGATATCAAAGAGTTAAGTTTTTATCTACTATGGCAAAAATACAATAAAATATTCCTAAAATTTATCAGTCAAGAAATAAGCATATTATTTACATTAAATGAAATAATAACACTTAGAACAGTGACTATTACATGGTAAGTGGTATTGGTTATTATTAGAAATACAAAGTTAAATATCAGGAGAAAGAGCCAGAAATGAGAGCAGTTGTCTCTTGGGCATAGAATTCAGAGAGAAGAAAAAGTATTTCGGTTCATTACAAGCTTTTTAGTACTACATGACTTTTAAAATAATATACATGTATTGGTTTTATAAAAATAAAAATTAAATTAATAATAAAACAGCTATATTGTAGAATAAAATATAAACATAAAAACGTTAAGGCATTATAAATACGGAAGTAAAAAGTAATTTATAAGTAAGGTGAATGTAAATTTTAAGAAACTAAGTATTGTAAAAAAGACATATTAAGCTTTTTCAAATACCATTGAGTTAAAAACTAAACAAATTTTTAAAAATCATACATACTCAAAAAGAAACATATTCCATAAACAAACAAAATATAAAACAAACAAACAAAAAAAACAAAACCCAGAACAAAACAGAGAGGTTTCCCTAAAAAGAGATATTGAAAGCTAGAGAAACAACTGAGAAACCAAGTTGTTAAGGGAAAATTAAATATCCAGTGCATAAAATGGATACAAACCACCTGCCTGAGACTAGAAGTCAGAAAAGTGCTTTATTGTCATGAATGGCTGCCAAAATATCTCTGTCCATCAGCCCAAAATTATAGCTAAAAAGAAGCCACTTGTCCATAAACAGGGATAAGCCCTGAGGTCCTGTATTAGAACTAGGACAATGCATTCAGGGGAAGGCTCCAGAATTTCACCATTTCTGCAGGGTTATAGACCCATCTGAGTCACAGCTATAAGCCTTGGTCAGAAATAGGCTGTCGGGGTGGAACAAAAGCTGCCATGAAACCATCCCTATAAGGACAACAGGTCCCAAGAAAATGAGAGGATGAGTTCATAAACAAAATTCAAAACTGTACTTTTAAAAATCCTTATCAAGGAGAGAAAGCCAATAACCAGAAGAGTGGAGAAGGTTAAACCCAAGAATAGAGACATATTTGAATGAAACAGAAGGACCTTAAAATGAGTAGCTTTTTTAATTCTTGGAGATAAAAAAGGGATAACATTCACAAAAGAGGACCAATAAATAATAAAATAAATAAAAATATTTATGAAATAACTTGTTAAAAATGTAGACACAGGCAAACTGCAAAACCTGAGGTAATTGCCCAAAAAGTTATCAAAAAAGATTAAATCTGGGGGGGGAAAAGGGGGAATTTAAGAGACACAGAGCATACAGAAATGATTTAAAAACTCCACCATTTATCTCATATTAGTCATTTCATAAGAATAGACTAGAAAGAAGAGGGGCAAAGGGGAGAGTACAGAGAGATAGTAACAGAATTTTCCAGAACTGAAGGGACTCGTGAGTTCTGAGACTGGGAAAGCCCATCAAGTTTTAAAAATTCACACCTAGATATATCATAGTGAAAGTATACAATGTCAAAATTAAAGAGAACATAAAAGAATCAGAGATAAAAGAGAGACAACCAATAAGGGAAGGAAAAAACTGACAATGGACTTCTTATTAATAGCAATGACTATCAGGTCTACGGAATAATCTTCAAAGCATAAGGGAAAAGTGCTATGAATCAGGAATTCTATACAAACTGCTGCTTGACAACTGGGATTCAGAAAATTATTGACCACAAGCTCTTTCCTTTAAAAAGCTACTCAAAGATGTATTCAGTAAGGGACATAAATTAACCTTGGAGGAAAAAGGAACTGTGTGGGGAAAAAAATTGGTACAATGAGTTAGTAAATCTACAAAAGTATTGATTATAAATAATAACACAAATAATTCCTGTGTTTATAAAAATAATTCCTGTGTATGTAACTCCAATACTAGATCATTGTAATGTAAGATCAATGAAAGTTTACTCAGATGAGAGTATGAAAGTTAAAGCTTCCAGGAGAGTGATGGAGACACTGATTAAGCTTTGATGAGAAGATGTAAGTTTGAATATATATGTTAAAAGCCTAGAAAAATTCATGAAAATAATAGAAACAGTAAGCATAAGTTCCAAATCAATAGAAGAAAAAGGAATATAAAAAAAACTCAATCAGCCCACACAGAAAAGAAGGAAAACAAAAAAAGATAAAAGATAATAAATAGGAAACATAAAATAAGTAGCAGAAATAGTTTAACAAATGTAGATAAACTCCTGATTGTCTTTTTAAAACTAAATCACATAGGAGTCTCTCTGGACAAGGCAGAACTAGTACACAATATAGTTAAAAACTGATGGAGAAAAACTGAGGGATTTCTGGTGAAAGAGCCTGTATTTTCTTACTAAAATGATAAAGACAGTAAGGGGAATGTGAGCAGTGTTGAGACTTGAGGGCTGTGGTGATCTTGTCAAAGCTTTGGGTCAGAAGTAACAGAAACCCACTGGCTATAGCTCATGTACAGTGCAGCCTATTTCAATGATGCAGGAACAAATTGTCAAAAAAAAAAAAAAAAACCTGATAGGCCAATGATCAATAGATTGGCTCACCTGGATATAGTATTTGGTGTACACTCTTTTCCAAACATTTGTGTTAACATTATGGGGAAGGAGGGGGAATATGCTGGAAAATAGAATAATCTAGAAGACAGGGCACCTGTCTCCTACAAAAAGTCATAGCCTGAAACAGTGTGTCAGAAAGGAAGGTAACAGTAAGTCTAGCAGAGATGAAGAAAGGCCAGTGTTGAGTGCTCAACTTAAAACCAGACACCATAAGTGATAAGTGGAATTATTAGCCAAGGTCGTTCCATTTTCTGCCACCAATGAAGGGAATGGATGAAACTGAAGATTGGGAGTGGAAGGGGCTTCACAAGGTTGTTAAGAGAAATTCCCTTGGTATTCTGTACAGGTGTGTGGGGAGGGAGTGAAGCCTAGAAAGAGGTCAGGACTGGGAGGGTAGGAAGGGTCAAGCCATGGATATTTCACTAAGGCTCTGCAGGTGGAAAGAAGACAGACGGTGCCTAGAATCAGGGGTGTCACTGCCAGAGGCTTCGAAGGAGGGGCAGTTCCGGGTGTAATAGAAGAAAAGGGCTGTCCAGGTGGAGTAGAGTGAAAATTGTTAGAGCAGAGGAAGTCAAGGGGCTGCATAAGAGTCATCAGTGAAAAGGGACGCTGAGGGCAGGGTGCCAGGGAGCTCAGTGAACCGTCAGCTGAGGGCTGGGAGGGAGTCGGGGTGCAAGATCATGTAAGCAAGAGACCATGAAAGTGGTGGGGAGAGCCAGGAAAACACTGACACAAACCTGACTCCTGGACCCAAATTTATCAACGGGTCCTGTCACTTTCAGGGTGAAGTTCTAACCCCTCCGCTCAGAAGACCGTTATGATCCTTCATTCCCATTTCATCTCCTACTGCTTTCTCTCAGGCTCTTCACACATCTAGTGAACTGCTTTCTTCTGTCTCCACATGCTGATTCTTCAACCAGACATGTCCTTTTATTGTATCCTAACCCAAGTGACTCCTGCTTAGTTTTCAGAGCCAAGGCCAGGAGTCATCTCCTCTGGAAAACATTCCACAAGTGAGTTTCCAGTCTAAGTTGAATGTTCCCCACCACCCCCCCTTGCCGTGCTTCCACTGTACTCCAGGAGCCTTTGTCACCCCCCTGTAAAGTTTTCCAAGGGTAGAGGCTGCATCCTACATATTTTGATGTCTGCAATACTCAGTGGGGTCCCTAGGATATAACCGACTTACAATATATACTTTTAAGTATATTTACAAATTTCAAGGGTTTGAAAGAAATCATGCCATCACAATTAAGGTAAGGAAATCAAAGAAATAAATATCAACGGATATCTCCAAGCGATATTGAATAGAACAGAAAACCACTATGGCACAGCATAAACAAGTGAGAGAGGGAGTGAGCAGAGGACATATGAGCTACTGGGAAGGATACCACATTGGCTGATGAGATCAGGATGAAACAAGACAGAAGAGGGCTCCCTAGACACGTTTGCACCATGCATGTGATTCTGGGTCACAAGGATAAAACACAAGGCACTGGGAGGCAACCAATATTCGGCTCTCCACCATACACAATCTCAGGTCATCATCATAATAGACCCCTGAGATGGCAATTGACTTCCCTTGTACTGGAAAGCCAGCAATCACAATCAAGCTGGAATGGAAAGCCATGGTAATTCTGTGACATTTCCTTCCCAGGTGTGGCAAGATCAGCTGATTTTGTCAGGCCTGAGCTTTCTTGAGGCAAGAAGTTCACACAAAATCCTATGAAAGCAAAGCACCTTCCCTTCTGGTTCTTCATATGTCCTATAGCACCAGCACGTGTTACAGACTTATTAAGATTCAATACATAGGGTCTTCCTTGGCAGTCTAGTGGTTAAGACCTTCCAATGTAGGAGGTATGGGTTTAATCCCTGATTAGGGAGCTAAGATACCACATGCCTTGTGGCCAAAAAACCAAGACATAAAGAGGAAACAATATTGTAACAAATTCAGTAAAGACTTTAAAAATGGTCTGCATCCAAAAAAAAAAAAAAATTATAATCATCTGAAAAAAAAACTCAATAAAATTATTTTTAAAAAAGATTCAAAATTTTGTTCATTGAATGAATAAAGAAATGAATGAGTCAGTGAATGAATGAAGGCTGACCTTTATTAGGTATTAACGGTCAGGCACTCTAAATACGTGGTGTGTGTTCTTTTATCTAACCTTCTTGATATCCATGATTATTGTCCATTTTACAGATGATTAAACTGAGGCTATGAAAGTAAGACATTTATCCAAAGTCACACAGCTTGTAAGTGACACAGCAAACATTCCCCAGGCTTTTCTGCCTCAGAAAAGTGCTTAGCTACACTGCCACATGGCCTCTCAGTAAATGGATTCCTCAGAATTAATCCATTTCTCTGGAAATCTCAGCCTCCCTATATGAAGACAGATGGTCTCTGATGTTCCAGCCCTATGAAAAAAGCACAAAACATTGGGAGTTGAGGGTGATTAGTTCAAAATGTACAAAAATCTAAAAATATATTGGCTTCACTCAGATATTTGTCCAATAGGGGTGGAGCAACTTTAATTAGTGTAACAGGACAATAGGAATTAAATTGGCTAGGTCAGAAGATTTTTACAGGATGACACTGATGGTATTACTATCCAACTTCAAAGATTTGGAAAGATGTTCCTGCAAACACTGGAGAATAGAAACCTGTTTTTCATCAACTAGGCTGGCCTGACAAATTAAGTCTGTGGAGTCTTTAGATTAAGATAAGAGCTTATCTCCTCAGCTGACATTTATTCAGAGGGTTTTATACTGCTCAGCTAGTAATTAGTGCTGTTGAATTTTTAACACTGCTTTGTCCACTCATTCAAAACTTCTAGACGTGTATTTGCATCTCCTGTGTATATTTTTGGGTATTAAAAATAGAAGAGGAATATAAGTGAATTACTTTAAGAGGTTTGAAGAATTCTTCCAGAAGTTATTCTGAGGTGAAACCTGCAGCTTAATGATTTATTTCCAGAAGAAGGAACCAGTTCTCCCAAATTGATCAGTGTGGAATAAAGAGTTGGCTTTTACTATGAGATCTACCATTTATTTTGAGGCATATATATTATAGGTTTATAATGTTCTAGTGGAATCATTAAAACTAGGATTGCATGCAATAATGGTTTCCTGCTGTTTCACAGCCCAACTCCCTACTATAGAGTCCCTGCTGCTGCTGCTGCTAAGTCGCTTCAGTCGTGTCCGACTCTGTGCGACCCCATAGACGGAAGCTCACCAGGTTCCCCCGTCCCTGGAATTCTCCAGGCAAGAATACTAGAGTGGGTTGCCATTTCCTTCTCCAATCCATGAAAGTGAAAAGTGAAAGTGAAGTCGCTCAGTCGTGTCCGACTCTCAGCGACCCCATGGACGGGAGCCTACCAGGATCCTCCGTCCATGGGATTTTTCCAGGCAAAAGTACTGGGGTGGGGTGCCATTCCCTTCCCCGTTACTGTTGCTCAAAGTTGGGGGGTTCTTTTAGTTTCTTTCCTATGACTAATTTGACTGTGAAAGGCTTATTTTTCCAGTTTTCTTGTAGTTATAATAACAACTTGATTACTATAGAATGAACTAATACATTAAGCCTACATGAGTGTCTTGACAGTCTGTCAAACAAACGATGCTCACATTTTTAAATGCATGGTTTGCCAAATTCCAAGTTCTATGGTGAAATACTAATTAGTAATCAGATGGGTAAGACTACCTCTTTTAATAAAGTCCATCACTTAGTTAAAGTTGCATCCCGTTACTATTACCATCACATCATTTATTCCACCGTAAGTGTAGACATCTCTCTCGTATTCAACATATTGTGTTTTCCACTTTAAAAAAAAATTGGCAGAAAGAATTCTGTAGGAACAAGTAAAGGTATTTGACTCTCCTGGTTCACGTTACCACCACCCAAAAAGAAATCTCAAAGAAAACTCTGAATGCTTCCGAGATCTAGTCTGGGAAAACGGATTCTCTGTCACAAAAGTGTGATGACAAAGTTTTGTAGTTAACAAGCTTCTGAAAAAGTTCATTGTGAATTAACTGATGTGTGCAGTAGAGAGACAAGTACCTCTTGTCAGGCACACGCACTGTGAACTGTCCCAGAAAGCAGGGGAAATTTTTCGTATTTGTTACAGCAGAGGTCCCCATCCCCTGGGCCATGGACCACTGTGGGTCCATGGCCTGTTAGGAACCGGGCCACACAGCAGGAAGTTAGCAGCGGGCAAAACAGAAATCATCACCCACCCCCATGCACGGAAAAACTGTCTTCCTAGAAACCAGTTTCTGGAGCCAGAAAGGTTGGGGACCGCTGTGTTACAGCACACAATCATCACTTCTCAGCATCCCAAGTAAATTCAAATATACCCTTGACATCCCTAGAATGTACTGGAATGAAAAGCTTACCACTTCAAAAAACCACTGAAGCTCAGATTCCTTAACTAAAAAAATAGACGTTTGCACAGGATGGCCTTTAAACATGCGTCCCAGGGTCCTGGGGGCTTCCCTGGTAGCTCAGTAGTAAAGAATTCACTTGCCAGTACAGGAAATGCAGTTTTGATTCCTGGGTCAGGAAAATCCCCCAGAGTAGGAAATGGCAACCCACCCTAGTATTTTTGTCTGGAGAATTCCATGGACAGAAAACCCTGGCTGGTTACAGCCTGTGGGGTCGCAAAGAGTCAGACACGACTGAGCGATTGAGCACACACTCACACACCTAGGGTGTGAATCTCAGATTTGAGATCTGACCCTAAGGTGGAAGCCTGAGAGGACTGAGAAAATTATTATAAAAGAAGACCCCACTGAGTTTAGGGTCATCTGAGGAATCTGTAAAATTAAATTAGAGTAAATAGAAACTCTGAAATTATGTGATTAGATTTTGTCATCAGATAGAGGTCAGAGTATATTTGTTGAACAAATGACTGAATGAGTGAGTGAGTGAAAAAATGAACTTAGAGGTAGCATGGGATATTGAGATTTGGAGTCAGGCACACCTGGGTTCAACTCCTAACTCAGCCATGTACTTGTTTTTGCCCTTGGAAAATACACCTCTCTGAACCTGCTTCTTCATTAGTAAATCAAGGATAATAACTAGCTCATAAATTTGTTGCAAAGATGAACAAAAACCTATATAGGTGCTCAGAAGACATTTGCTTTCATTTCTTTACTTCCAGGAAATGTATGGTTCCATATACATTAAGTTGTAAAAATATCACCACCCAGCTTTCAAATTCATGTATTTACCAACTACCACCAACACATTTGTATATGTTATCATCATCCGTTAATGGGAAAGGAAAAAGAAAGGAGAGGAAAAAAGACCATAAAACTTCCCTTCCAACTCCCCATGGGTAATCAGGCCTGGGGAAGGTAGGCGTCATTCAGTATGTTTACAACGAACTCCATCTCAGTACTTGGCCTTCGTTAACTCATCTCCCACCCCACCCCCAGCTTTCTGAAGAGCAACATCATGTAATTATAGCACTAACGAGGTCATTTAGCAGAAACCATGGGTAGGGAGTAATGAATGTGCTATCAGGCTCGGAGAACAGCTTGGGCACAAATCCAAATAGTCCATGTTCAACTCTGATGAGCCGGCCTAAACTTGGAAAACAGAGCTTGGGAAGAGGTTAATAATAGGACATGAAAATTGAAAGGCTCCCCTCCAGAGAGACCCAGAGCAATGTTTTGAGCATGATCCTTTGGGAGCTGGTCTGTGCAGACATGAGGAGAAGCTGGGTGACAACCGGTACCTATTAAGATGGTTTGGGTGCTTCAGCGCCATTACTGAGGATTTGTAGAGTACAAACCTGGAAGGGACTTCAGAGGTCATCTTCTCCCATCTCCCCATTTTACAGATGAGTTTAGAGCACTCCTGAGAGCTGAACTGGCTTGATCAGTCATTAGAAATAGAGCCAGACTCTGTACCAGGGCCCCCAGATAAACAGGTGTTTGACTCACTAGCCCATGCTTCCCCTTGCCTCCAAGGGTGACATTTAGGAGACCATTTGGACAGTGTGTAATGATACTTTGAGTGAAGCTAATGTTGCTTGGACCAGTTCTAGGGTAATTAAGTCCCAGAGGAATAGGTCTATCCACCTACCAGTTTGTATTTGGAATTAGCGCTCTTAATTGAGTTGCAATTGCTAACATGGCTGTGGCTTTCAACTATATAGAAAAGAAAGTGGAGAAAGAGAAGCCAAAAGAAGCCAAATCCTTGGCCCACTGATTCAAAGCCAGAATCCTGCCCACCCAACTCCCACCTCCTCTGTCCCAGAGTCCTTGCCTGCATTTCACCAAACACTGCCAGTAAGTAGGTTAAAGAATAGGCCTCAGACTACTACTCTTTACAGTTTATAAATGTTACTGAAATGAATAAAATAAAAATTACTATAAAAGCATTTGGTCATTGTGCTTTTCCCCCAGTTAATAATATTAAAATTACAACAAAATATTCCTAACTAGGGAAAGAAATCGTTCACTCACTCTCAATACTTGAAGTGGTGAGTATGAAAGTATTAAGATTCACAGGAATGGATTTTCATTTCCATGAGCATCTATTAAGCACTTACCAAATACACAACACAACCAAGCAGCTGGGAGTCAAGATCAAGCATACAGTGTGTCGAGAAACTTACTGTTCCTTTGGGGATGCCCCAAATACCTACAAAGATAGGGAAGAACAGGTTTCAGGAAATGTATGACAAATCCCAGGAGTTTGTGGTGGTGGTTTAGTTTCTAGGTTGTGTCTGACTGTTCGTGACCCCATGACCTATAGCCCACCAGTCCTCTGTCCACGGATTTTCCAGCAAGAATACTAGAGTGAGTTGCCGTTTTCTTCACTAGAGAATCTTTCCGACCCAGGGATAGAACCCAGGTCTCCTGCATTGCAGGCAGATTCTTCACCACTGTTCCTTGCCCCCTATTAAATTTATTTCTTGTCTCATTTAAAGCAGTAACTGGAGGGGGTAACTTTAGAGCTGCCTTTAAGATCAGGAGGCATTTGTTTGCTCTTTTGAAGTGTCTAGTATCTCTCTTTTCGGGCCCTCTTCTTGGAATAGCGCCTCCATACAACTGAGTTCGCCTATGAAAGACCTCCCCAGGAACCATGCTTTCCCTAAGGGCCCTATTCCCATTCCCTGGGCATCCTCTATTCATCAGACCCAGAGCCTGCATACATGCCCCCTTTGTTCCCATGGAGTTGATAGGAAGCAGGGAGAAAATCTGTCTGACGGAATGGTGAGTGTCATTAGGATGGTAGAGTGCCAAAAATAATGTGAGGATGATAATCACGCCAAGGGGATGGGAGACCGGGAGCACAGTGCTCAGTCCAATAACTCCACCTTTCTTGTTTGACTTTGAGAACAATGTCATAAGAGCAAGCTCTTCGAAGCCCTACATCACTAAGTAATTGAGGTCCCACTATCAAACAGTGTAGAACAAGCTTTCCTGGCCACTGATGCTGCTCCGTTGTTTAGGGACTTACCAAGAAATTTTCCTCTCCTTTGCCCCTCCAGTTGTGGGAGATCCAAGTCAGAATGTGACGATGCTCTGGTGGAGTAAGACAGCCTACTGGATTGGAATCCAGACTTTGGGTTAAGTAGACCCTGGTTCAAATTCTAGCTTAGGAAATTCAGAACTGTGTGGCCTTAAACAAGTTGCTTAACCTCTCTGAACTTCAGTCTCCTTGCTGAAAAATAGAGAGGCTAATGATACATACCTTAGAAGATGATTGTGAGGATGACACGAGACAAATAATGTCAAGACCCCTGACCCATAGTAGGTGCTCAGTGAATTTTAGTTATTGTGTTTTCAGGGCAGACTTCCACCACTTTCTACTTCAGGCGGAGAGAATAAAAAGGAGCCACCTTGTCAGGATGCAACAGCTGGTGCTAGGAACAAATGGAACCACATCAGTAGAGAGGGCTGCCCATCCTCAGATTCAAACGCATTTTATAGAGATAGCAATTTGCAGCTTGTCAAATGTTCCCTAACATTTTGCAAAAATCCCAAATGTCAAATTAGTGAGTAATCTGTACAGGACTGCAGATCTTGTTATCCTCTGACTGATTCATAGCATATTTTGGGTGTCCCAGACACCAGTCCAAGTAAATGTTAGTAAATAAGGAAAATTACATCTCCCTTCACGAGGCTCTCAAGTTCAGCCCCAGCTTCCCCTTGCAATGAAAGAACATAAACCTTGAGGGCCAGAGAGTAACACTTATTTCTTAGAGTTGATTGAACTGTCACCAGTAAGTATATACCCTGCATGTACCGTGTGCCCAGGCCTGGGGCAGGCTGGAGGTGGGGCAGGAGTGCAAGGCTGGCGGTACAAATTTTAAGCACTGACTCCACACTAGCCACTTGTCTTCGTACACATTTTCTTACTTAATCTTCTCAAACGTCCTTTTTATTTATTTAGCAAATACTGAAATTGCACTTGCTATGTGTACAGTCCTTCCATAAGGGTTTATTTCTTGGTAGGACCCTACCACGCAAGTGGATTATAAATGCTTTACACTCTTCATAACAACTCAGTGAGGTAGGCACCATCATTATCTGTGTTTTACAGAGTAGGAAACAGAGGTTCAGAGAGATGAAGTGACCTTCCCAAGGCCACACAGTGAGTGGCAGAGTTAAGGTGCGGATCCAGATAGTCTGGTTCCAAAGTCTGTAACTCTTGACCATTAAATCATGCCTTACAAGATAGGCATGATTACTGAGATCATCCCCATTTTATAGATGAGGAAACTGAGGTTCAGAAACATTGCCCAGGATATCACACAGCTACTGGGTGGTGATAGAGCTGGAGTTTAAACCAAGGTCTATCTGTTTATATAACCCTACCCAAAGGGTTATATGTTGTTGTTGTCATTTAGTCCCTAAGTTGAGTCTGACTCTTTTATGACCCCATGGACTGTAGTCTGCCAGGCTCCTCTGCCATGGGATTTCCTACACAAGAATACTAGAGTGGGTTGTCATTTCCTTCTCCAGGGGATCTTCTTGACCCAGGGATGAAACCCGGGTTTCCTACATTGGCAGGGCTCAGATTCTTTTTATCACTTGCCTTCTCCTTGTGTGGTGAAGTGAGTGGTCGCTCGTCGGTCAACTCGAGCCCCCATCTGCAGCCTACCAGGCTCCTCCATCCAGTTTCTAGGCAAGAGTTATGAGTTGCTGCCTTTTTTTAACGGGGAGAGGTATAAGTTGCTGCTGCTGCTCTGCTAAATCGCTTCAGTCATGTCCGACTCTGTGCGACCCCATGGACTGTAGCCCACCAGCCTCCTTCATCCATGTGATTTTCCAGGCAAGAGTACTAGAGTGGGGTGCCATTGCCCTCTCCGGGGTTATAAGTTACAGAAAGTTTAAAAACAATCTTGCCTTAAGTAGCTCCTAGTTATGCAGGCCATGCATTAAAAACAAAAGCAAAAAAAAGGAGGGTGAGAGCCGAGGAAGACCATGAGCAATAGGCACCAAAGGGCTTCCCTCCTACACTCCTATGAATGTTACAAGGAATTAATAGTCATGGCTCCAATCCCTGGTTCTCAACTCCTGCATGAGAGACATATTCCCAAAACAGGGCTGAGGGCTCCTTGAGAAATGCCTCTCTGGTTGCTTTTGTGTTTACAGTTTCCCTGACTTGAAGAAAATTGAGACAAACCCAAGTTGCTGAAGCTGCAAGATGTATATTTATATGCTTTCTTTAGAATGTGTGCCTAAACCTTGTTTTTTTCACTCTGTTAACTTTTCAAAAACTATTAAGAAGAGTGACTAGATGCTGGGGGTGGCAGGGTGGTGGGGGGAGGACAGGAGAGGGAAGCCAAGAGGGAGATGGTGGGCAGATGACAAGCAAAGCCGCGTGATTTCCGTGAGAGCTTTCCTACCCTGCCTGGGCTCCTCCAGAAGGTCCAGACCTCGGCGCCCATGGGTGCTCAACAATGGCAGGACTGAAATTTTTGAGGACAATGGGAGTGTGACCTTTTGCTGTTAGATGCGAACTCTAACAGAGATTCTTGGAAAAGAATTGGATTTAGTAGCTGGAAAACACTAGGGTGAAGTAAACTGAACTGGAAAATCTTGCTCACTGTATCTCCTTCAGCAAAGAGCCCCACTTTTTTCCAAAGAGCCCCCATCTTTTTATCCCCTCTCCTGGCTCAGCGTTCACTAACACTGGCTGAAGCTTGGGAGCACTGACCTAAGATAGAAGGACCAGAAGAGACTGCTTCGCATTACTCTCCGGGACTCTTTTGTCATCTCTGCTCGACGGTGAGTAGGTCAGAGAAATTCCCCTGCATCTCTCTGGACTCCACATTTTCCATCCCCGCCACACACAGTTAACCCACAAGCTCAATCGCTTATAACCTTGGCCACTCTCAACCCCAAGTACATTTCTCC